>CM046943.1:79796225-81007643 GCA_025698515.1 Gossypium sturtianum | reverse complement strand
CCTTCCCGACGAGCGACGATTTTGTTTGATTGACAAAGGTAAAGTTAAATCACACGAGCCGGAAGGTAAGGAAGGTAAGTATTTTGAAGCGATTCAATCTCCATCGAATTTTTCTAAAGATTGTGATTATATGGATGATTTCGTCATTGGCCATCCCTCAAATAATTGTGATGTTTTAAAAGATGATAAGACGACTGATACAGTCTCGGTCTCGAGATGAAATCGAGATGTATGCTTAGTTGCTCAATCGTAATCGAGAAATACAGAAATCAAAGAAAGGAGAAGAATAAGAGTCGAGAAATAGAGAAGTCTAATCTTAGAGAAGAGGGTATGGAGTTTCGGATAAATAAAGTATAAGAAGTGCGGGATTAGCTCAGGTTTAAGAAAGGTACTCGGAAGATGTCTCGGTTTAGGGATGACTCAGATTTGGTAAGGGATAGTTGATGTCGAGATAGGTCGGGATAACAAGTCGAGTAAGAGTTCGGAAAGGGTGTAGGTGAAATGGAGAAGAAAAGAAGGTGTTCGGGTTCAAAGAGGTTACGAAAATGGGTTCGTAAAATAGTTCGTAAAATGTTTCAACTCGGTTTAAGGCTTAAGAAAACAAGTAAGAACCAATACCAAAATAGGTATCGACCCGGTTTACTTATAAGTTTCTTAAGGTTCAGTTTTTTTTTTGGTTTTAAAACGGACCTCGACCCACTATCGAAGTACGATAGGAACCTCGGTATTGGGATAAGAAAAGGAAGGGTTGATGCCACTAGCTCGCTAGATAAACCAACGAATCCTAAAACAAAAGTGGAGTAGTGCTCTCACAAATTTGACAGAATAACGGTATAAAATTCATCAAAAAAGTTCTTTACAAATGAAAGTTTTTAACTATTTATAGTCCCTCAAAATGCTCACTAAAAAGACATGAAGCTTAGCTTAATTTCTAAGCAAAATTCGGATTCAATGTCCCTAAATGATTCTAGAAGATGGCCTTTGAATTGCTGTCCATGTTCAGCCTTAGAAGCACCCAAAATCAGCTTCTAGAAGCTCTTTAATTACAGCCGAATTCATAAGGGAGAAAGGGGGGTTGAGGGCTCTTAAAATTCGGCCTTGGAAATGTGCATGGCTTGCCTTGGAAAGCCGAAAGGCTATGTCTTTGTTCAAGGCTGTATTGGGACGTGAAAAGGCCCTCCCAAAGTCCCACATCAGCCATTAATATCATGCCTCACGCATGGAGCAACTAACCAGCATGTAATTAAAGTTGTCTCCCTCTTTAATGCTGTTAACGTTGAATAAACAAGCACCCAACAGCACATTAATTTGGAACTTCAATGCTGCTCCCTTTTTGGTCTTCACGAAGCAACTTTTCCATAATTCCTTTGCCATTCACGAAAAGAATGCCTCCTTGGAAGCCGAAACGCCCAAGCCCCTTTGTTGCCGTCCAATGTATGCTTGGATTGGTGCTTGGTAATGTCCAACACGCATGGGAGATAGGAAGCATCACATTAATGAGGTTGGTAAATTGAAATCAGCAATTTAAAGCTTTAAAAGCTGTCCACGCATGCTCCAGCACGTCATTAAATAATGTTTCAGCATCTTGATTGTTTTCCACCTTAATGGACGCTTGGAGGAGTCCAAAAGGCACGTTGGGAAGCTTCTCCAGTAGCAAATTAATTCCCACGCGTGGTCCAACAAGGCTGCTTCATTAATGCTGCCGCACATGCATTAAACATGTCCAAAAACACCTACAATCAATTAATTTCGGCCATTAGTTTTTCCAGCAACAAAACACATATTTAAGACATGTTTTAAAGTTAAAGACACGCCATAAATATGTCCCTAGATGTTCTAAATTTCGGCTGGAAGTGCTAGGACAACTTAAATGCATATTTGGTCCTAATTTTGGACACATTAACTACTACTCATTAATTATGTAATATCTAGGACATATTAGATATAACTATTATTTTAGACAATGATTAAGACTTAATTAAATTTATTTAATTACAGCAAAATAAATAAAACACTTATTTAATTTGTCTGATTTTATTTAACTAGTTTTCTACTAATTAATTAACTAAGGCCGAATGGCCAATTAGTTATGGCTGAATAGCCATAGGGGTATCCTCCGGAATGTGAGCTCGCAAAATCATGCAATACGGAGTTGAAATATCATTCAAACTAGTCTTAGTATCGTCCCAAGCTTGCTTGGTCAGAACTCCGATGGCCTCTTTAAATTGTTTCGCACGGGCTCGCGTAATAGGACCTTGTGGTAGCACCATCGGGTCTCGGCTCGAACTCGTATCATGCTGTGGCGTGCCCGCATCAACGACTTTATTCCAGATGATGACTTGTCCTCAAGTCAGGACCTGCATCAAATGGAGTTAAATCAGCTATGTTAAAGCTAGCACTGATATTATACTCACCAGGCAAATCGAGTTTGTATGAGTTTTCATTAATTCATTCGAGGACTTGAAAAGGTCTGTCTCCTCTCAGTGATAATTTATTTCGACAACGAGCTGGGAAGCGCTCTTTTCTCATATGCACCCATACCCAATCTCCGGGTTCAAACATGACTTGCTTCCGTCCTTTGTTGGCTTGTTGGGTGTATTATTCTGTTCTCGCCTCGATATTCTCGCGCACCTTCTGATGCAGCTCTTTGACATAGTCTGCCTTTTTCCTAGCATTAGAATGGACAAATTTGTCAGAAGGCAATGGTAATAAATCAAGAGGAGTTAGAGGATTAAACTCGTAGACAGTCTCGAAGGGAGAAATTTAGTTACGAAATGAACAGCTCGGTTGTAAGCAAACTCGACGTGAGGCAGGCACTCCTCCCATGTCTTGAGATTCTTCCGCACCAACGCTCGAAGCAGAGTCGATAGGACTCGGTTCACCACTTTAGTTTGTCCATCCATCTGAGGATGACAAGTGGTCGAGAACTTTAGTTTTATTCCTAGCTTTCCCCATAGAGTCCGCCAAAAATGACTTAAAAATTTTACGTCTCGATCGGATACGATCGTCTTCGGAATTTCATGTAGACGCACAACTTCCCTGAAAAACAAATTTGCAATGTATACAGCATCATCAGTCTTAGAACAAGGAATAAAATGGGACATTTTAGAAAATCGATCAATTACAACAAAGATCGAGTCCTTCCCTATTTTGGATCTCGGTAAACCGAGGATAAAGTCCATAGAGACGTCGGTCCATGGAGTGTCTGGAATAGGAAGGGGCGTATATAACCCATGAGGTTGAACTCGTGACTTTGCTTGTTTGCAGGCTATACATCGCTCACATATTTGTTCAACATCCTTTCTCATCCCTGGCCAAAAGAAGTGCTCTTGTAGGGTCAACATCATTTTATCACGACCAAAGTGACCCATGAGACCTCCACTATGGGCTTCTAACATGACCAGCTCTCGAATAGATCCTTGCGGAATACAAAGTTTGTTCTCCTTGAAAAGAAATCCTTCGTACCTGTAGAACTTATCAAAGGCACCGTTCTCGCAAGCATTATATATGTTCCCAAATTCAACATCATCAACATACAAATCTTTTATATGATGGAAACCAAGTAATTTAGAATCAAGAAAGGTTAATAGAGTGTACCTTCGTGATAACGCATCCGCTACTACATTTTCCTTACCTTTCTTATACTTAATTACGTACGGAAACGATTCTAAATACTCGATCCATTTCGCATGCCGTTTGTTGAGCTTATGTTAACCTTTGATGTACTTGAGCGCCTCGTGATCTAAATGGATTACAAACTCTTTCAGCCTCAAGTAGTGCTGCCACGTCTCAAGTGATCTTATGAGAGCGTACATCTCCTTGTCATACACGGGGTAATTACGTGTAGCTCTGCTCAATTTCTCGCTAAAGTACGCCACCGGTCTTCCATTTTGAGTTAGCACGGCTGCGATCCCTACACCTGATGCATCACACTTAATTTCAAAAGTTTTAGTAAAGTCAGGAAGGGATAACAAGGGGGCTTTAAAGAGACAATCTTTAATTGCATTAAAAGACCATTCTTGCTCATCAGACCAATGGAATGCCGAATTCTTCTTGATCACGCTCGTTAAAGGAGCGGCTATCGTGCTAAAATTGGGCACGAATTGGCGGTAGAAGCTAGCCAACACATGGAAGCTTCGTACTTGGCTAATCGTTGTAGGACGGGGCCATTCTTGTATTGCTCGAACCTTCTCTTGGTCTACCTCCAAGCCATTTGCACTTACGACGTATCCTAAGAAAACAACCTTATCAGTGCAAAAAGAGCATTTCTTGAGATTAGCGTACAATACCTCTCTCCATAATGTTTCTAAGATCGCACGAAGATGTTGGACGTGATCCTCCAAAGATTTACTGTACACTAATATATCATCAAAATAGACAACACATGATTTTCCAATGAAAGCTCGTAAAACATGATTCATAAGATGCATAAAAGTACTTGGAGCGTTTGTAAGCCCGAATGGCATTACCAACCATTTGTACAAACCTAGTTTAGTTTTGAAGGCTGTTTTCCACTCATCGCCTTCGCGCATCCGTATTTGGTGATATCCACTTTTGAGGTCGATCTTTGTGAAAATTTTTGCTCCACTTAACTCGTCAAGCATATCATCGAGCCGGGGTATTGGGTGTCGATACTTAATAGTTATCTTGTTGATGGCACGGTAATCGACACACATACGCCACGAACCATCTTTCTTCGGCACAAGTAACACCGGTACCGCACACGGGCTAAGGCTCTCTCAAATGTAGCCTTTTTCGAGCAATTCAATGATTTGCTTTTGGAGCTCTTTTGTTTTCTCAGGATTGCTTCGGTACGCAGGTCGATTAGGCAAAGCAGCTCCGGGCACCAAATCAATTTGGTGTTCAATGCCTCGGATGGGTGGCAAATCGCTGGGTATCTCCTCCGGGAATAGGTCTTCAAATTCCTGAATCAAAGATAACACAAAAGAAGGTAGATTACCGGGTAAATCGTTAGTGCTCAAAAATGCTTCTTTGTATAGAAGCAAGTACATAGGATGCCTCAAACTTAAAGCCTTTCGTATATCACTCGCTTTTGCTAGAACACTCATTTTTCTGCTCTCTTTTTCATTTTCATCTTTTTCTTTCTTTTGTTTTCTCTCGTTTGTTTTTGCACTCGTATTTTTCTCTCGCCCATTTTTCTTAACTTTCTCTTTTGTATTCTTTTCTTTTTCTTTTGACTGATCAATGGAAATTTGAAGCTTTTGCTGATCATCAAAGACTTGTTTAGGCGTTAAGGGGGCAAGTGTCACATTCCTTCTGAGATGCTTGAAGGAATACCGATTAGCGTAGCCATCGTGCATCACTCGACAGTCATATTGCCATGGACGTCCCAAGAGTAAGTGGCCCGCATGCATCGGCACTAAGTCGCATAGCACTTCATCGGAGTATTTCCCGATGCTGAATGATACTAAGACTTGCTTAGTAACTCTGAGTTCTCTGCCGTTGTTAAGCCACTGAAGCTTATATGGAGTCGGATGCTTTGTCGTTGTTAATCCTAGCCTTTCCACCATGAGGGTGCTTGCTACGTTCGTGCAACTCCCTCCGTCAATGATAAGGCTACAGACTTTACCTTGCACTTGGCATCTTGAATGAAAGATATTTTCGCGTTACTCCTCATTTCCCACGCTTTGAAGACTGAGGCTTCGCTTCACAACGAGCAATTCACCTTCAACAGGTTATTCTATGTCCTCATCAGCTTCAGAGTGGGATTCGGACTCACACTCTTCCTTGTCTTCTGTTTCAATCTCACCGTCAGCCCGCATCACCATGGTTCGTCTATTCGGGCATTGGCTTGTGATGTGTCCTCGGCCAAGGCACTTGAAGCACTTGATGTCCCTCGATCTAGCGTTAGAACTTTTGGGAGCCTTACCCTTGCTGGTTTTAGCCAAAGGCTTGTTCGTCTTAGGGTGAAGGTAGAGTCTTTTGGCTTGTTTGCGGGGAACCCCTTGCTTGTACTTTGGCCCCACTTCGAGGGTTTCGAATTGGAATAGCTTCGGGATGCTCCCTTTTGCTTCAATTGCTTTTTGACTTTAATGGCCATGTGGATCATATCCTCAATCTCGACATAATGTTGTAATTCCACAACATTGGTTATCTCTCGGTTGATTCTGGCTAAGAATCGAGCCATGGTAGCTTTCCGTTCTTCTTAAATGTCGACTCGGATCATAGCGACCTTCATTTCTTTATAGTAGTCTTCGACGCTTCTCGTCCCTTGTGAGAGGTGTTGGAGTTTCTGATGTAACTCCCGGTGATAGTAGGAAGGGATAAATTGGCGTCTTATGGCTGCTTTCATCTCGGCCCATGTAGTGATTGGTCGTTCACCGTTGCACCTTCGACTCGTCGTCAACTGATCCCACCAGATCATGGCATAGCTGAAAAACTCTATAGAGGCTAACTTGACTTTCTTATTTTCAGAGTAATTGTGGCAATCAAACACAAGTTCGATCTTCTTTTCCCATTCCAGATAGGCTTCGGGATCTGACTTACCTTGGAAGGAAGGGATGGTCAACTTAATATTTTTAAGATCGTCATCTTCCCGCCTTCGATCTCTTTGGCTGCGGTTTTGGGGTTCTCTCCTTCTAACACTGATGTTGGATTCATGATCACTTTCACCCTCACTAAATTCATTAACTTCTTCGTCAATTTCTTGTTGTTGCTCACATCGTTGATTAGGTCGCCCACGCCTTTGCCTGGCAACTTCGGGGGTCACCTCTCGTGGTCTTTGGGCTTCAACTTGAAAGAGTCGATCTTCAAGAGGGTCAAGCCTTCGGTCGAGTAATCTTTCCATTTCGTGCAAGAGGGCTTGCATTTGTAGGTCAGGGACATTTTGAACTGCTTGTCTTGCAGGTTGTTCCTCCGCGTTTCGCCCGGCATCTTGAGACATTGTAATAGAAATTGAATCCTCACAAACAAATCCTCACAGTTCACTCAAAAAGAAAGAAGTTAACGACACTCTCACTTGTGTTTAACACTCTCGGTTCGGCTTTTACCTCCCCTCGAATAGTCTCACACTCTCGTGCCTTTTACCTCTTACACTTCTCGGGATTTTGTTGATCAGATTTGCCAAGGCCTAATAGGGCTTAGGGGTCGGCCACAAACGGATATCAAGGGTTGTAACGTATTCGGGTGTTAGGTAGACTTAAAGAAAAGAAAAAAAATTCGGGCGGGTTGGAACAGGGTGAACAGAGTGGGTTGAGAGAGAGAAGAAGAACTTTACAGAAGAAGAAAGAACTATCGAATTAAATCGAACACCTTTTTTTTAACGATTTTTTTAATTCGAATTTTTTATATATATACAAATTTTTTTCTTTACGATTTTTTTTATATTTTTTTGAACTTACTTCGGATATTCGATTAGTAGATTTGGAATAGTCGTCGGAGCTTCGTAATTCTCAGTTTTACTAGCTCTGATACCAGATGATACAGTCCCAGTCTCGAGATGAAATTGAGATGTATGCTTAGTTGCCCAATCGTAATCGAAAAATACAGAAATCGAAGAAAGGAGAAGAATAAGAGTCGAGAAATAGAGAAGTCTAATCTTAGAGAAGGGGGTATGGAGTTTCGGATAAATAAAGTATAAGAAGTGCGGGATTAGCTCAGGTTTAAGAAAGGTACTCAGAAGATGTCTCGGTTTAGGGATGACTCAGATTTGGTAGGGGATAGTTGATGTCGAGATAGGTCAGGATAACAAGTCGAGTAAGAGTTCGGAAAGGGTGTAGGTGAAATGGAGAAGAAAAGAAGGTGTTCGGGTTTAGAGAGGTTACGAAAATGGGTTCGTAAAATAGTTCGTAAAATGTTTGAACTCGGTTTAAGGCTTAAGAAAACAAGTAAGAACCAATACCGAAATAGGTATCGACCCGATTTACTTATAAGTTTCTTAAGGTTCAGTTTTTTTTGGTTTTAAAACGAACCTCGACCCACTATCGAAGTACGATAAGAACCTCAGTATCGGGATAAGAAAAGGAAGGGTTGACGCCACTAGCTCGCTAGATAAGCCAACGAATCCTAAAACAAAAGTGGAGTAGTGCTCTCACAAATTCGACAGAATAACAGTATAAAATTCATCAAAAAAGTTCTTTACAAATGAAAGTTTTCAACTATTTATAGTCCCTCAAAAAGCTAGCTGAAAAGACATGAAGCTTAGCTTAATTTCTAAGCAAAATTCGGATTCAATGTCCCTAAATGATTCTAGAAGATGGCCTTTGAATTGCTGTCCACGTTCAGCCTTAGAAGAACCCAAAATCAGCTTCTAGAAGCTCTTTAATTGCAGCCGAATTCATAAGGGAGAAAGGGGGGTTGAGGGCTCTTAAAATTCGGCCTTGGAAATGTGCATGGCTTTCCTTGGAAAGCCGAAAGGCTATGTTCAACATGCCTCACGCATGAAAAGGCCCTCCCAAAGTCCCACATCAGCCATTAATATCATGCCTCACGCATGGAGCAACTAACCAACATGTAATTAAAGTTGTCTCCCTCTTTAATGCTGTTAACGTTGAATAAACAAGCACCCAACAGCACATTAATTCGGAACTTCAATGCTGCTCCCTTTTTGGTCTTCACGAAGCAACTTTTCCATAATTCCTTTGCCATTCACGAAAAGAATGCCTCCTTGGAAGCCAAAACGCCCAAGCCCCTTTGTTGCCGTCCAATGTATGCTTGGACTGGTGCTTGGTAATCTGCAAAATGCATGGGAGATAGGAAGCATCACATTAATGACGTTGGTAAATTGAAATCAGCAATTTAAAGCTTTAAAAGCTGTCCACGCATGCTCCAGCACGTCATTAAATAATGTTTCAGCATCTTGATTGTTTTCCACCTTAATGGACGCTTGGAGGAGTCCAAAAGGCACGTTGGGAAGCTTCTCCAGTAGCAAATTAATTCCCACGCGTGGTCCAACAAGGCTGCTTCATTAATGCTGCCGCACATGCATTAAACATGTCCAAAAACACCTACAATCAATTAATTTCGGCCATTAGTTTTTCCAGCAACAAAACACATATTTAAGACATGTTTTAAAGTTAAAGACACGCCATAAATATGTCCCTAAATGTTCTAAATTTCGGCTGGAAGTGCTAGGAAAACTTAAATGCATGTTTGGTCCTAATTTTGGACACATTAACTGTAACTCATTAATTATGTAATATCTAGGACATATTAGATCTAACTATTATTTTAGACAATTATTAAGACTTAATTAAATTTATTTAATTACAGCAAAATAAATAAAACACTTATTTAATTTGTCTGATTTTATTTAACTAATTTTCTACTAATTAATTAACTAAGGCCGAATGGCCAATTAGTTATGGCCGAATAGCCATAGGGGTATCCTCCGGAATGTGAGCTCGCAAAATCATGCAATACGGAGTTGAAATATCATTCGAACTAGTCTTAGTATCATCCCAAGCTTGCTTGGTCAGAACTCCGATGGCCTGTTTAAATTGTTTCGCACGGGCTCGCGTAATAGGACCTTGTGGTAGCACCATCGGGTCTCGGCTCGAACTCGTATTGTGCTGGGGCGTGCCCGCATCAATGACTTTATTCCATAATGATCATTGTGATGCGAAGTACGACGGTTGAGTAACAAATGTCCAACAAGTACAAGACTCGAGTAAGTATGACGATGACTTTTCTTTTAATCCCAATTTGTTTGATTGTGGTTATTACAAGATTTGTTCATTAATTAATACAGAGTCTTTGTGTTTTTGTAAGTCTGTTTTAAAGCACGTTAAGAGTTTTGATCGCTTGATCTTGATCATGCACAATTCCTATTGATTTGACAAGTTTGAATTAAAGAAACCATTGATACATTTTGATTTAAATAATCAAACGCATGTTTTTAAACCGGGAATACGTTCTGATTTGTTCTATGGAAAACTCAAGTATCATCTGGTATGTTTGAAAGATTCCTATCATTTCGATACTTGTCTTCTGATTAAGGTAACGAATTTTGTCAACTTATTGTTCAATTTTCATTCGTTCCTCAAACAATTCTTGTGGTTACACTTGAAATTCACGTTCCATTTGAAAAGTGCTGATACAAATGCGAAGCTTCGATTACATTACTTGACCTTGGAGAGAAGGTTTGTAATGCCCGAACAAGGTAAGAATGATCTTTGTCCTTTCGAGCATAAAGGTACGTTTTCTAAACTTATTGATGCGTTTCTGCTCCCTACGAATGGTGAAAAGCTTTACGTTGCTCATTTCGTTGTTGTAAAACATTTAGATTATTACATGCTTAATCATTCTACTTTGCCTGTTTGTGATCTACCTATTTTCTTGATGAATAAAAGGATTCTTGTGTTTGATAATTTTGATTCAAGTGTGAAAGAGTCCATATTGCGTCACATGTGCAATCCACTTGAAGATTTTGAGATATTTTCGTTCTCTTTGGATGTTGATAGAAATTTTGTTAATGAATCCTCTTTTGAAAATCATTTAGATCATGGATTGTTTAAATGTCTTATTCTGTTTACTAATGATCTATCCATTTTGTTCATTGACGAAAAGATTTTTGTGTTCGATAATTGTTATAATTCATGTGCAAGTGATTTCGTATATCCCTCAATACAAGATTTGGTTGTTTCATGTCGAGTATCACATGCCCTTTTTCATCTATTTGCTTGTGACGATCATATATATCACTTGATGTGTCACTTGCATGATCATGTTGTTTTGAGGACTCTGTTAAAATTGTACGCATGTTTTGAAGTCTATTCACTTTTGTTGCAAACGTTTGATAAGGATTTGTAACTTTTATATGATAAAGTGATTATGACCGATTGTGTGCCATTTACTTGTCATGTTCTAAACATATTTGGGTTGCAAGTACTTTTGAAACAATTCTTGCTGACTCATGATTATTTCTTTCAGGTGTTACGATTATCATCCGTCCCATTTGATCGAGGAAAACCGAGTCAAAAGGAATTTAGTTTGGAAAATCAACATGTCGATTCGAGGACGAATCATCTTGAAGAGGGGAGGGATGATACGGGCACGCCCAGGGCACCCACCGAATTTCAAGTTGATGAGCTCGAATTCAAAGCTCGTAGTAACATGGAGCTCATGTGCATCGTCATGCACTTCTAAATTGAGCCGGATTAGCTCATTCAAGCTAAATTTGAGCTCACTCGAGCTCGCTCCAGCTCATTGAGCTGATTCGTTAATCTTAACGCTTTAAATAAATTGAGTATTTAATTTAATAATTTTTCCTACAGCAAATTAAAGCGTCCTAATATTTTATTTAGTGTCTAAATTAATTTGTCCTAGTCTAAATTAATTTGTCACATTTTTATTACATGTTTTTAAGTGTTTTAAAGTTAACTTAAATGTGCAATTTTTTGGTTAAAATAGGGGCTGCCGAAATTTAAAGTGTTTTAAAAGGTGTCTTTAAGTTGTCCAAAGTGCACATTGAGATATCCTAGAGTGTCCTTAATTTCATTCAGCTGAATTGAAGTGATTTAATACAAGTTCATCTCCTTTTTTAGGTTCAGCCGAAATCCTCCAAAGCATTAAAGGAAGGTCCATGCACTTAGGTGCATTTAATTGGTCGATTGCATCAATGAGCATTGGGGAACATGGACGGTTGGAAGCATGAATTAATGCTGCTAATTTTTGGCTTCTCAAGGCATTTTTCGGCTGGAATAACAATCAACTTGAGGGCAAATTAATGAAGGATTAAAAGCAAGCATGCTTGGCCAAATTTAATGGATGTTGGGCTTGCATGGACGTCATTTATTGTGCTGCATGTTTTAATAGCCGAATTTAATGTTGGTGCATGCGTGAGACAACATTCAAGGCATTTATGTGCTGGTTTCATTTCCTAGACGTGATAAATGAGCTATTGAGAGTTGCTTCTTCATGCATGGAACATCAATTAATAAAGTGTTGGTGCATACATTAATGGACGACAGCATCATTAATTGACATGTTGGGACATGCATGGTTTTGAACTACAAAAGGGAGTTAAGGAGCTTGCTTCATGAATGACAAAAGAGAGCAACATTTAAGAACATGCTGGGTGCTTGGTTGGGACGACATTTAAGAGGCTGTCTTGGGACATGAATGGACGAAATTAATGCATTCATGTGCAGCATTTTTCTTTTTGGCCGAATTTAATGTTTTGTTGGACATGCTGGTGCCTTTTTTTTTCGTAAACATAAAGGACAGGGTATTAAAATCGGCTGGTGCATCTTGATAACATAAAAGTAGCTACTGTTGAAGTTTCCCAAGGGGGCCAATTCGTGGAGTACAAAAGACATCAGCTTTCTCATTTATTTTGGCAACTTTTGAGCTTAATTGCTGCTCATATTCGGCCAATGGACACACCCCTTCAAGGATGGCTATTCCTCTTCTCCAAGGCAACACTTAAACCCCATTAAAAGACCATGGCTGAATGTAGACATTTCCAAACAACATTTAGCCGAATTTCTTTATTCTAGAAGCAAGACCAATCAGATTTTCAAGGCACCTCAATTAAAGTTCACTTGGCCGAATTTGCAACCACATCAAGGCCACATTCAGCCGAACTTTGTCAAGAAAACCAAAGGATTTTCTTCTAGATTTCCCTAGCATTTTCTAGTTTAATTTTTGCTTAGCCATTAAGGTTTTCTAGTGACCATTCGGCTAGCACAAGATAGGCCTATAAATACTTTGCACATTTCATTTGTAATCAGCTTTTTGATCATTTTTATGAATTATATGAACTTTTGTTCATTGAGTGAGTTGATCTCCTCTTCGACTTTGTACAAGTTTCATAGGCTTATCGAGCTGTGCTTGTGGCGTCTATCACTTGTTCTTCCATTTAACTATACCATTGGTTCTTATCAATCTTGATAACGGGTCTTTGGTCCATATCGATTTCCATATTTCCACCTTGACCATATAGAAATTGGGGTGACACTAACTTGTGTTGAATCATTTCTTCGTTCAAGTTCATTTTGCCATTTCCACCAACTATCTTATTTTACCATCTTCTTCATCTCCATCCTAAACTGAACCTACCCACTTATCAACTATCCATTTTCATTACAAATCCATTTCCATAACTTACTCAATTGTCATTCCTTTGATAGCTTCCGTAACTTTAATCTAATTTACATCCATATTTTTACTATTAATTCCCGAAGGCTTGAATTACTCCTCGTAGACGATTGGGCACTTGCATACATTTTGACTCTTCCCGAGGTGGACTGTATCAATTTTCCAACAAGACATACCAGATGATACAAAACATAGTCTCGGTTTAAAAATATGCATTTGATTAGTTAAGTCAAAATGTGTCAATGGTTCCGATAAATCAAACTTATTAAACCAATAAGACTTATGCACATTCAAGTTCGAGCAATCAAAACTCTTTATATGTTTCAAAACTGATTTACAAAAACTCAAAGTTTCCGTATTAGACAATGAACTGATTTCGTGATAACCATAATCAAACAAATTGGAATTAAAAGAAAATTCATCGTCATACTTACTCGAGTCTAGCATTTTTTGAATATTCGTTACTCCACTTTCACAATTTGCAGCGCAATGTTTCTGATTTGACAAACTCGTCTTACCATCATTTAAAACATCAAAATGAATCGAGGGATGGCAAAGGACGATATTATTCGCATATTCATAAATATTAGAAAAATTTAGTGGAGATGGAATTGTTTCGAAACACTTACCTTCCTTACCTTCCGACTCGCGTGATTCAACTTCATCTTTACCTTGGATGATCATTTGGAAACGTCACTCGTTGAGAAGGTATTGAAGTTGGCATTCATCACTCGGTTTCTTAGAAACCTAAAAAGAAGAAACAGAAGAAGAACAAAAGTCCGAAGAGTTAGCTGAAAAACCACTCTCTTTTTCTTGCTCATCTTGTTCTCGCGTTTCTTTTTCCAACTCTTTTTCCACTTCTTTTTGTTTCTCAATTTTTGTTTCTTTATTTTCTTTTCTCTCATTTTTATTTTCTTTTTCTTTTTCTTTTTCACTTTCGTTTTGATTACAACAAGAGGATATTTTAAAAGAATCGAAAATACAAGGATTTGATTCCAAGATTGAAGCGATGTTCTCATAGATATCACGATCAATTCTTCTTGAAAGATTCTTC
The DNA here is from genome assembly GCA_025698515.1 of Gossypium sturtianum. Lineage (NCBI taxonomy): Eukaryota > Viridiplantae > Streptophyta > Magnoliopsida > Malvales > Malvaceae > Gossypium > Gossypium sturtianum. Next base: position 80,993,530 of record CM046943.1, on the reverse strand, counting down.
ATGGATGAATTTCTTGAAGAACGGCTTGTGCTTTCTCGTTTGCATTGTCGGAAAGCCTTGTACTCGTTACTTTCTTCTCGTTGTCTCGGAGGTCTTGACGAATATGAATCTCGATGATAATCCTTTCTCACATATTCATTGAATGATGAACTTCTTGATGAAGAGGAATCTTGATAGAAGTCTCTTGACCTTGAAGTCAATGACGCATGGAAATCATAACGGAAGTCTTTTCTTGAATAATCATCGAAAGTGGATCTCCGAAATGGTCACAACTCCGCTTCTCGACTTGTTGTAGTGTGCTTTCGTCGAACCTTTTCCTCCACTTGACCCAAACACTTTTGTAGTGGACTTAACTTTCTTTTGAGCATCCGGTCCATTTCTTTCACCAAGTAGTGGAAATTATCGGATGAAAACTCTTCTTGAGACATGTTATTTTCTAAAAAGTAAGATTGTTAAAAATAATAAAACTGAAAGGTAAAACCTCACCACAAAAACTCACAAGTTCACTCACAAAGAAAAAATTCACTCACACTCGTGTTTCACTCGTATAAGGCTTTTTCTTTGATGAATACACTCGTGCCTTTTACCACTCATTCTCGTCTCACAATTTCGTACTTCGTTTTGAAAAGACCTATTGCGGCTTGAGGGTCGGTTACAAAATTGGTTAACAAGGGATTAATGTCGGGTATAGGGGAGGCTGAACAAAAGAAAAATTTTGGTATCGGGTAGGCTAAAACAAAAAGGCTTTGGCAAATAGGGTAGGGGTGGCGTTGGGGTGGAATGTTGAAACCAAAATGATGGTAGAAGATCGGGGTAGAAAATAATTCAAACAAACTTCTCACTTTTTTTTTACGAATTTTTTTTAATTTTCGTAATTCCTTTTTTTTCACTTCAATCCAATATATGCTAAGACAAGAAATGAAAAAAAGTTACAACTTGAAGTTTTTTTGTTTTTTTATCTTATTACAAACACGAATCTATTCTGACTTCACGAACGTCGTCGGGACTCCTCGTTTTGTAGCTCTGATACCAGATGATACAGTTCACCTCGGGAAGAGTCAAAATGTATGCGAGTTGCCCAATCGTCTACGAGGAGGAATTAAGCCTTCGAAAAATCAATAGGTTATTTATGGGAGAAAAATGGATTAAAGTTGCGGAAGCTATCAAAAAGGGATGATAATGGATTAGGTTATTAATGGAGGTGGTTAAGTGTTAGAGACATTTTGGGAAATGGTTAAGGATAGGTTCGACTATGGCTAGGAAAGAAAGATAATGTGTTTGGGAATGGCTCGGGTAGGTAGGAATGAATTGAAGATGAATAAAAAGTTAAGTGATAGTTTGGTGGAGATGGGAAATAGGACTTAAACATAGAAACGATTCAACACACAAAGATGTCACCCCGGTTTCTATAGCTGTTTAAGGTGGAAAATGATAGTCGATGATGGACCAAGACCCGTTATCTATAAAGATAAGAACCTACAGTATAAAGTAATGAAAGAGTATGATTGACGCCACAAGCTAGCTTGATAAGTCGGAATCAAAACTCATACGAAACGAAGAGGAGATAAACTCACTTGATGAACATAAGTTCATAAAATATATTCAAAGTTCAAAAATTGTCTTACAAATGAAAATAACCAATTATTTATAAGCTAACAAAGGCTAGCCAAATAGTCACTAATTAACTTAGTAGTTAAGCTAAATTAGAATAAAAAATTCTGGAAAAGAAACCCATTGATTTGCTTGGCAAAATTTAGAAGAATTTGGGAGAGTAAAGGCAGCTTCTAGATGGTGCCATTCATTTGGTAAGATGGAAGCATGAAGAAGATCAATGGACAAGTCCATATTCAGTCTATTGGATGTCATTAACCATATTTCTTGAAGAAGAAAATTTGGCTGAATGTTGCCTTAATTTGGAGTGGATGAATTCAGCAATATGGCATTTAAATGAGCTTGGAAAACTCCAATAGTCAGCCCCTTTTCAGCTGGATACTTAATGAAGGAAAAAATGTCCTTTTCTTTGCTCAAGGCGTCACATTGGTTAGAGGAAAAGAGCTGCTGAATCATCACTCTTCCTTGGCTGTTGATGTGCCCAACATATCATTAAATTCATCCCATGCATGTCCCCTAGCATTTATGCCGCCCACTCATGCTAGACACCCATTTATTGTTGTTTTCATGCATGCTTAGTAGCTCATTAAATTGTTGCCGTCCAAGCCATGTATATACTCCAACATCTCATTAATTATGCAGCAAAAATTAATGTCCAACACCTTCTTTAGTTCGTCCACCAACATGTATCTTAAATGGTTGTTCACGCATGGGAAAACAAGCCAAGCTACGTCTTAAATGCTGCTCCCTTTTGTCATTCACGAAACAGCTCTTTAACTCCCTTTGTGGTTCAAGAAAATGCATGTCCATTGCTTTACTCGAAAAAAAACCACACATGAAAAGGAGAATTTCGGCCTTGGATACATCAAAAGGCAGCAGCCATTTATTCTCCCATTAATTCAATCTTTGATGGAGTAAAAGGCTCCAGCAACTTAATTAATATGGTTCCTTTTCTAGCAGCTTAATGAATGTGCCGCCCATGCCTTGTTCATGCATTAATTCGACTGTAGCAAGGGGTTCAATAACTCAGCATGCTTGCTTTTTTAATTGCCGAAAATAGCTGCACATTTAAACCATAGTTAATCAGCTTGGAACACAATAAATTTGGCAGCCACAAATACTTTTAAATTCAACAGCCACAAGCACACTAAATCGGCTGGAAACTTAAAATTTTGCTGCACATTTAACTCTTGCATTAAAACTAATTAAAACATGTAATAAAATGGACAAATTAAATTAGTCTAAGACAAATTAAATAAGGCAACAAATAACATATTTAGACACATTTAATTTGCTGTAGGAATTTTAATAAATTAAATACTTAATTTATTTAATGTATTAAAATTAAAGAGTCGGCTCAATGAGCTGGAGCGAGCTCGAGTGAGCTCCAAATTGAGCGAGCTCGAGTGAGCTCCAAATTGAGCTCGAACGAGCTAATCTGGCTCAATTTGGAAGTGCATGAAGATGCACATGAGCTCAACGGCATTTGGGACTTTGGCTTTGAGCTCCGTCAATTTGTAAGTCATTGGTGCCCTGGGCGTGCCCGTATCAGATGTTGAAAAAGAAACAAAGGAACAAGATGAGGGATAAAAAGTGAGTATTGATTTAGCTAACTCATCAGAACTTTGTTCTTCTTCTGTTTCTTCATTTCAGGTTCCCAACATATCGCACGATGACTTTCAACTCCAATACCTTCCCGACGAGCGACGTTTTCATATGATCGAAGAAGGTAAGATTAAAGATGAAATTTCGTCCCACGAGATTAAAGGTAAGGAAGGTAAGTGTTTTGAAGAGATTCAGTCTCCACCAAATTTTTCGAATGACTATGATTATGTGGATAGCATCGTTAATTGCCATTCTTTGATTAATTGTGATGTTTTAAATGATGGTAAGACGAGTTTGTCTAATAAAAATCATTGTGATGCAAAGTGTGACTGTGGAGTAACGTATGTCCAGCAAATGCAAGACTTGATTAAGTATGACGATGAATTTTCTTTTAAACCCAATTTGCTTGATTATGGTAAGTACGAGATTTGTTCATTGTCCTGTACGAAATCTCTGAGTTTTTGTAAATCTATTTTGAAGCATGTTAAGAGTTTTGATTGCCTGATCTTTAATATGTACAAGTCCTATTGGTTTAACATGTTTGATTTTTTGAAATCGTTGCTATATTTTGGTTTAAATAATCAAACGCATGTTTTTAAATCGGGAATTGATTCTGATTCGTTTTGTGGAAAAATCAAGTATCATCAATTGTGTGTGAGAAATTCCTATTGTTTCGATACTTGGCTTTTGAATAAGGTAACGAACTTTGCCCACTTTTTGTTCAATTTTTATTCGTTCCTTAAGCAAGTTTTGTGGTTGTACATAGAGTTCACATATCGTTTGGAAAAGGTCAATTCAACTGCGAAGCTTCGACTACAATATATTTCCAAGGATCGAAGGTTTGTGCTAACGGAGAAAGGTAAAGTCGATCTTTTTCTTTCAGCTCCCGAAGGTAAGACACTTGAAACTTATGAATCCATTTTGCTCTCTTCGGATGTTGATAGAACTCATGTTACTGTTTACCCTATTGTAAATCATTTAGATCATGAATTGTTTGAATGTCCTATTCTACTTATTGATGATCTATCTATCTTGATGATTGATGAAAAGATTCTTATGTTTGATAATTTTGATAATTCTCGTGTAAAAGAGTCCATATATTGACCAATGCATGATATTATTGTACAAATTCGTGATGCATGTAAATCATTTCAAATATCTGCCTGTGACGATTATATCTATCATTTGATATGTTACTCGAATGATGATTTTAACTTGTGGAATTCAATTAGATCGTATGCATGCCTTGAAATCTATTCCAACGTGAGTCAAATATTTGATAAGGCATTGTTCCTTTTGTATGATAATGTGTTTATGCCCGTTTGCGTGCGACTTACTTGTCTTGTTTTGCTCATATTTGGTTTGCAAGTATGTTTGAAACAACTCTTGCTAACTCAAGGTTATCTTTTTCAGGTGATTCGAAAACTATCCGCCCCATTTGACCGAGGTAAATCGATCCAAAAGGAATTTTATTCAGAAAACCAACGGGTCGATTCGAGGACGAATCATCTTGAAGAGGGGGGATGATACGGGCACACCCGGGGCACCAACATTTTACAACTTAAGAGCTCAGGTCAAGTGCCGTGAAGCTATTGTGCACTTTGGTGCACGGCCAAATTAGCTCATTTGAGCTTGTTTCAGCTCATCGAGCTGTTTAGATAATTTGCCTAATTTTAATGCTTGAATAAATTTAATTAAGTTAAATTTTGCTCAAGTCATTTAATTAAATAAATCTGAACATTTTAATTTTAAAAGTATTAAATATGTTTTATATTAATGCATGTTATTAATATGTCTTAAGTTAGTTAAGTCTAGTTTAATTTCATGAAGTTAATATGTCAAGTTTAGGACAAATTAATTAGCTGCTGCTATTTATTTTGTCTAGGCCAAATTTAATGTTTGTCCTAGTTTAAGACATGTTATTAATGTTTGTCTCAACATACCTGAATGGTTTATTGAGCCGAATTTAATTCATGCTGCTACTTTTAGTCCAGTCGAATTTATTGAGTCATTAAAGCACATTTTGTTTCGTTAACTGCAGCAGCAATTAGGGAGCTTGCTGACCGAATTCAATGAAGTGTGGGTGCATTAATTTGCTGCATGTATATGGCTTGGGACGGCAGCAATTTAATGAGATGTTGGCAAGCATGGGGCATCCATTAAAGGAGCCACGAATTTAATGTGTTGTTCAACATGCATGGAACGAATTTATGGTGCCTTTTTCGTGAATATAAATGGACAAGGCATTAATTTCAGCTGGTGCATCTCGTGAACATCAAAAAAGGTTGCTGATTGGTGTGCCCAAATGGCCATTCGGCCAAACATAACTACATGCATGAATCGGCCAAGGAGGGAGCTGAAAACAGCCATTAATTCTAGCTGAATTTCGTGCACACCAACAGCCAAGAAGGGTTAATTTTACAGTAGCTCTTTCCCTCTAATCTAGGTGACGCCTTGAGCCAAGAAAAGGGCATCTTTTCTTCATTAAGTAACCAGCTGAAAAGGGGCTGACGTTTGGAGTTTTCCAAGCTCATTTAAATGCCGAATTCAACCACTCCAAATTAAGGCAACATTCAGCCGAATGTCTTCTTCAAGAAGCATGGCTATTGACGTTCCAATAGGCTGAATATGGACTTGTCCAATGATCTTATTCAAGCATTCATCTATCAAGTTAATTGCATCATCTAGAAGCTGCCCTTTTTGCTTCCCACATTTAGCCGAATTTGCAAGCACACCAAGGGCCACATTCAGCCGAATTTTGCCAAGAACTTTAAAGAGTTTATTCCAGATTTTTCTAGCATTTTCTAGCTAGAATTTACTTAGTTATTAAGCCTTTCTAGTGACCATTCGGCTATCCCCATGATAGCCTATAAATATTTTCTATTTTCATTTGTAAAGGGAGACTTTTGAACTTTGATTTAAATATATGAACTTTTTTGTTCATCGAGTAAGTTTTATCTCCTCTTTGTTTTCATACGAGTTTCGATTCTGACTTATCAAGCTTGCTTGTGGTGTCAATCGTACTCTTCCATTCTAATATACCATCGGTTCTTATCTTTCTAGATAACGGGTTGTGGTCCATCTTCGAATTTCATTTTTCACCTTAAACATTATAGAAACCGGGGTGACACCTTTGAGTGTTGAATCGTTTCTTGTTTAAGTTCTATTTTTCATTTCCATCAACTATCACATTTCTACCATTTAACCATCATCATTCATTTCTATCAAACCAAGCCATTTCCTATCACTAACTTCTTTTTTTCTTAAATATAGCCGAACCTATCCTTCCATCACCTAAGCCGTTTCCTTCATTTTCCAACCTCCATTCCTAACTTAATTTCTTTTTCTAAACAAATTCACTAAAAGCTTCCACAACTTAACTATAAATTCCCATATTTTTTCGAAGGCTTGATTCCTCCTCGTAGACGATTGGGCAATTCGCATACGACTCGACTCATCCTGATACAGTTTGCCTCGGGAAGAGTCGAAATGTATGCAAGTGCCCAATCATCTACGAGGATGAATTCTAAGTCTTCGGGAAATTATTCAGGATTAAGGTTGAATTTGCGGAAGCTTGAATAAGTTTGCTTTCAGAAATGGTTTTTAAGTTAGGAATAAAAGGAATGATGTAGTGGAATGAAAGGGATAGGTTCGGTTAAGGGATGGAAAGAAAGAAGATGATGTTTGAATGATTCGGTTTAGCAAACGAAAGGTAAAGGATAATGAGAGTAGGTGGTAATGGACAATGAACTTAAACAAAGAAGTGATTTAACATTAACAAATGTTACACCGGTTTCTATATTTGCTTAAGGTGGAATTATGGATATCAATGATGGACCAAAGACCCGTTACTTAGTAAAGTAGGAATCAATGGTATAATTAAATGGAAGAACAAGTGATAGACGCCACAAGCATAGCTCGATAAGTCTATGATACTTGTACGAAGTCGAAGAGGAGAATATCTCACTCGGTGAACAAAAGTTCATGTAATTTTTATAAAAGATCCAAAAGCTTTTTACAAAATGGCATAGTTTGAATATTTATAGTCCTTAAGAATCCATCCGAAAAGTCACACAAATTAGCTTAATTTCTAAGGAAATTTGGCCCTTTAATGTCCTAGATTTTACTAGAATTTTTGGCCCCTTGTGCTGTCCAATTTCATCTTTGAAAAACCAAAAGTCAGCTTCTAGAAGAAGCTTGGTGCAGCCGAATCCATTGTTGGGAACAAAGAGGTTGAATGGCCTTTAATACTCGGTCTAGAGGCATGGAGAAGCATTCATCAGCAGCTCCTTTAATGTTGCTGTCCTTTGGGGGCCGAATGGTGGCTTGGAAGCATCAAAAGGCAGCAGCCATTTATTAACCAAGTCAGCTGGACGAAAATAGCATTAAAAGACTTCAATTCCCTTCATTAATTTGGCCTTGGGGTAGAGTAAAAGGCACCTTAATTACTGCTGCAATTCACGAAACAATTAGGCTTTAATGTTCAATAAATTCGGGTGAAAAGTAGCAATAATGAGTTAAATTCGGCTGGACCTTTATTAGCATGAATCATTCATTAATTCAAGCCAAATAAGTTGACCATAATTAAAAACATGCTATGGGAACAATAATGGACGTTTTAGACATCTTAAAGACACCATTAGAAGCATTGAATTTTCGGCAGCCCCTATTTTAATGAAAAAAAACTGCACATTTAATTTAGTTTTAAAACATCTTAAAAACTTGTAATAAAATGTGACAAATTAATTTAAGCCTAGACAAACTAATTTAGACACCAAATAAATTATTTAGACATATTAATTTGCTGTAGAAAAATTAATTAAATTAATTATTCAATTTATTTAAAGCATTAATTTAATGAATCTACTCAATGAGCTGGGGCAAGCTCAAGTGAGCTCAAATTGAGCCCAAATAGACTAATCCGGCTCAATTTGGAAATGCACCAAAGTGCATATCAGCTTCACTGCGCTAGGGGCTTTGGTTTCGAACTTCGTCAACTTGAAAAACAATGGTGCCCCGGGCGCGCCCGTATCATCCCTCCCCTCTTCAAGACGATTCGTCCTCGAATCGACCTGTTGATTTTCCGAACAAAACTCCTTTTGTCTCAATTTTCCTTGATCAAATGGGACGGATGATAATCGTAACACCTGAAAGAAATAATCATGAGTTAGCAAGAATTGTTTCAAAAGTACTTGCAACCCAAATATATTCAGAACATGACAAGTAAATGGCACGCAATCGGGCATAATCACTTTATCATATAAAAGTAACAAAGCCTTATCAAACGTTTGCAACAAAAGTGAATAGACTTCAAAACATGCGTACAATTTTAACAGAGTCCTCAAAACAACATTATCATGCGAGTAACACATCAAATGATATATATGATCATCACAAGCAAATAGATGAAAAAGTGCATTTGATACTCGACATGAAACAACCAAATCTTGTATTGAGGGATATACGAAATCACTTGCACATGAATTATAACAATTATCGAACACAAGAATCTTTTCGTCAATGAACAAAACGGATAGATCATTAGTAAACAGAATAAGACATTTAAACACTTCATGATCTAAACGATTTACAAAAGGGAAGACAACAACACAGCTCTTAACAACATCTGAAGAGAATGAAAACAACTCAAAGTCCTCAAATGAATAACACATCTGACAAAATATGAGCTCTTTCACATAAGGATTATCCAAATTATCATTCATGAAAACAGATAGATCAGAAATAGGCAAAATAGAAAGGTTAAGCATATCATGATCTAAATGTTTTGCAACAACCAGTTTTTCAATGCAAAGCTTGTCATCATCCGAAGAGAGCAAAAATATATCAACTATTTCAGAAGACTTACCGTTAGGCGCAAAAAGACAGAGACCGTTCTTACCTTGCTTGTCTTCACAAGCTGAAACTTGGAGATCGAATTTACCTTGCTCGATCAAGACAAACCTTCTCTCCTCGGGCATGTAATGTAGTCGATGCTTTACTCGCGAATCAACCCTTTTCAAACAAAATGGAAACTCCATGTACACGAATTGCATGTACAACCACAAAACTTGCTTAAGGAACGAATAAAAATTGAGAACAAAGTTGACAAAATTCGTTACCTTATTCAGAAACCTTGTATCACGATGATAGAAATCTTTCAAATATACCAGATGATACTTGAGTTTTCCACAAAACAAATCTAAACATATGCCCGATTTAAAAACTTGATTTTGATTATTTGAGTCAAAATGAATCAATGGTTTCGATGATTCAAACATATTAAACCAATTTGAATAATGCATTCTCAATATCGAGCGATCAAAACTCTTGATATGTCTCAATATCGATTTACAAAAATTCAAAGATTCTGAATTAGACAACGAACAAATCTCATAATACCCGCAGTCAAACAAATTGGGATTAAGAGAAAATTCATCGTCATACTTACTCACGTCTTGTACTTGTTGGATATGTGTCTCTTCACCTTCATACTTTGCAGCACAAGGATTTTTATTAAACAAACTCGACTTACCATCATGTAGAACATCATATAGAATCGAGGGATGGAAAATATCGATATTATCCACATGTTCACAAACATTAGAAAAATTTGGTGGAGACAAAGTCGTTTCAAAGCACTTACCTTCCTAACCTTCCGACTTGTGTGATTCAACCTTACCTTTTTCAATCAAAGAAAAATGTCGTTCTTCCGGGAGGTATTGAAGTTGAAGGTCTTTGTGCGATACGTGATACGATTCACCTCGGGGTGAGTCAAAACGTATGCTAGTTGCCCAATCGTCTACGAGGAGGAATCAAGTCTTTGGAAAATAATCAGAAAAAATATAGATGAGTTTGCAGAAGCTTTAGGTGAATTTGTTTAGAAGGTGGGTTTAAGTTAGGAATAGAGGTGTTCAAATGAAAGAGTTGATTTGGATAATTAAAAGGATAGGTTCGGTTTAAGATGAAGGGAAAAAAGATGGGATTCGGTTTAAGGTTGAACAAACAATGAGAGGCTGATGGTAATGGGATTGGATAGATGGATAAGTGATGGTTTAGATAAATGATAGGTGATAGTTGATGGGAATTGATGAAAGAACTTAAACAAAGAATCGATTCAACACTAATAAAGTGTCACCTCGGGTTCTATATTGGTTTAAGGTGGAAAAATGGTAATCGATGATGGACCAAGACCCGTTATCTATAAAGATAAGAACCTATGGTATAAATTGACGGAAGAGAACGATTGACGCCACAAGAAAGAAAACTTGATAAGTCGAAATCGAAACTCGTACAAAAGATAGAGAGGAGAATAATCTCACTCAATGAACAAAAGTTCATAAAATATATTCAAAGTTCAAAAAGTCCCCTTTTACAAACTAATAACAAGTATATATAGTGTTTACATGTGGTTAGCTGAAAAGACAAATGAATTCAACTTTAATATGCAATTAAATGGCTGAAATAAAATCTAAAAACTCTTGAATTCCTTCAGCCAAATAATAGCAACTTTATGACTCCTAATGAGCTGATTAAATGAATTTGAATGCTTTAAAAATGTCCCCTGAGTTGTCCTTGGCTAGCCGAAAAGTCTCCAGCAACTAATGGTGTTTTAAAAGGCTTAAATGTCCATCTTGAATGCTTTTAAAAATGTCCCTTGAGTTTTCCTTGGCTAGCTGAAAAGTCTCCAGCAACTAAATAAAAATTTGTAACTCATGTGTGACCTTTAACTTCAAACGGTTATTGGAAGAAGAAGAGGTTGTTGCCGAAATTAATTGATGTATAATGCTTCCTTCAATTATCATAACAGCTCCTTTAAATGTTGAATAATGCTTCCTTCATGTGTGTAACCGATTCTCACTTGAAAAGTCACATTAAACTCTTTGTAACATCCCATGAGTGTAACGGTTTCAAATGAAAGGTTTCCTACATTCAAACACATTAAACAGACATATTAACCACATTTAATCACTTATTAAACACTAATTTAACTTAAACACATTAAACACTTATTAAAAGCTAATTTAACTTAACACATTAAACACTAATTTAACTCAACACATTAAACACTTGACTTTATTAAATGAACTAAAAGTTAAGACTTCAATTAATGCAAAGAATTAGTTAATTTATGGAAGCAGAATTAAACTAACTTAAACACTTTATTAAATGAACTAAAAGTTAAGACTTCAATTAATGCAGCAACTAGTTAATTTATGGAAGCAGAATTAAACTAACTTAAACTCATACTTCATTAAAACATCCTAGTAACTAGATTAATTAATAAGCCTCTTATTAAACACAACTTATTTATTTAAACTAGACACCTTTATTTAAAGCTAATATTTAGTTTAAAAGTTGTATTCAGCAAAATAAAAATGCATGAATTAAATCAAGCTAAACACAAACTGAATGAACTGAATGTGTGTAACATCCCAAAATTAGGCCTAGTAGGATTGGGCCCAATGGGCCTTGAGTGTAGGAGTGTTTAAAATTTTGAGAACAAGAGAATGGCATTATTGCAAATTGGACTTATTAGTTAAGTGAATTTGGAAGGTTACGAGGTTTCTATGAAGTCCCGGCTTAATTGGGCCTTAGGAAAAAAATTTGGTATTTTAGCACTTTAAGGAGAGATGGTAAGTAGCTTCAAGACTTATAGAAATAAATGAGTAATGTGCTTGCATAAATGAGCATATGGTAAAGAGGTTATGGCGCCACATGAAGTACCTTCAGGGAAGAGGTTCAAATCCCATTGTGTGCAAACTTTAACTTATATTTTTGCACCCTTTCCTTAAGTGTCGGCCAAGAGGCATTCATGGCAAGGTTGACTTCATTATTTTGGTAAGGTGGCTATATGAATAAGGCAAGGTTGAAGTTGGGGAAAGGAATCAAGGGAAATAGGAAAGAAAGGGGGACATGAGGCTTATTTCGTGGGTGATGTTATGGAAAGTGTGGGTTGATAATTCTTGACCATTATGGTCATGTATGTGGACGGTTTTGAGTGCTAGGGGGAAAAGCTGAATTCTTCACTTGTCCTTTTGGAAAACTTTGCACATGTGAAGCTTATTTTCTTTTAGCAAATTAGTGCTTTCTCTCTTCTCAACTCTCTTCTTTTGGTAGTGGCCAAAAAAAATCCTCATTTTGCATTTTGTTCATTTTGTTCCTTCTTGTGCCAAAACTATCAACCCATCTACACTCATTCCTCCCTTGTTGCCAAAACACCCATTTTCATATTGATCCTTTTGACCATTTCAAACAATTTTATGTTTGTGTCAATCGAAACTCTCTAACACTTTTCATATCTTATTTTTGTTCTCTTTTCTCTTCACTAGCCGAAACTATCAACATCTAAACTCTTCTTCTTTGAACTCTTTTCTTTTGTGTTGGGCACCTATTGATCGATTTGGTAAGGAACTACCTTTCTCACTCTTTTCGTTTTATTTTCTTTTTCAATCCAGCCGATTATGTATGGCCATCACTAATCAGTATTTCACTTTGTTTCTTTTTCAAGATATACCTCTCCTACTCTCTTATATATATTATGTTCTTCATCTAGTGTAGAGTTACAGAAGGAAGCCGAATCTACTACCCTTGAATCATCCGTGGCCATGAGTAATCATTGGGAATCGGTTTTATAACCACTAAGGTAAGGGATTCGTTATGGTTTACTTCAATCTTCTTTTTGTTGGCCGGTTAGTTTGTTAAACAGAATAGTGGTTGTGACTAATCGACTATATGTTTTAGGGACAAATCACCCGATATATTCTACCTTCGGACATAGTGGTAAGTGATTCAAGTGTAAGTGATACGAAATCTTTTGGAAATCTGAGGCTAACTTTTGGTTGGTATTGTTCTAGGTCATCGACGAGTGGTTCTTTAGGAAATCAAAATCAGGTGTGTAATCCCGTACCTTCCGAATACATGTTTGATATGGTGTGTAATCTCACATCTCTCTGAAAGTTTGTATGATATGTTCTGTGATTTGGTCAAAATACCGAAGAAAACTAAAAACCGACATCCGTGATCACTCGAGCGTGCATATGATCGTAATGGTAATCATATTTCGTAATAAAATAGTTTCGGTCAGAAACAGTGATGAGTATTTGAAAAATCACGAAAAATAGGAGAAAATGAATTACAAAGTGAATAAGATATCAGATTAAAGCTTACTGTGTCTATTTTGATATGGAAGAAATGGAGAAGGAAAAGGAATTCTATATTCTGAGATATCTGAATTTTAGTGATACTAGTCTTGAATGAATTCGTGGTTCACTGATCTGTCTTGGAAAAATCGTATAAAATTGTACAAAGAGAATTATGAGTTATAGTTTATATGTACAGATTCCTTGGTGAGTCTATTTTCAATAGGAACAAGTGGGAGCAGCATATGAAAATTGCACAGTGAGATATTTTAATTTTGGATAAGAGAGGTCAGAAATGTTGGACAGTGAAATAAGGGAATATTTAAGGAATAAACTGTACTAAATGGCTAAGTCAAAAATTCTGGAAAAATTATAGTAAGAAGATATATGAGTCTAGTCTCAAGGAAAATTTACGGAGTTAGATTTCGAGATTCCTAACTCAAGTTATAGTCAATTTAGTTAGTACGACGCAGGTGGATAGTTTCGATTTTTATGCTCCACATTAGTAGTTAAGTCTAGGTTGCGAAATTTTCAAAATACCCTTAGGTTGCGAAATTACCGAATTACCCTTAGTGGGTAAATTATCGAAATTACAAAAATGCCCTTATGGGTCGAAATTATGAAAATGCCCCTAAAGGGCCGAATTACGAAATTGTTGAATGGGCCAATTTGATATTTTGATAAATGGGCCAATCTGATAATTTGATAAATGGGCCAATTTGATATTTTGATAAATGATTGTTATATGGGCCAATCTGATATTTTGATAAATGGGCCAATCTGATATTTTGATAAATGGGCCGATCTGATATTTTGCTATATGGGCCAATCTGATATTTTGCTAAAAGGGCCAAATCTGATATTTTGCTTAATGGGCCTTTTGATTAATTGTTATAATAGGCCAAATTATGAAATGGGCCAAATTGTGAAAAGGGCCAGATTTGTAATAATTTTTTTATTGGGCCTTATGATGGAATTATCATATGAATGAATTGTCATGCATTTTATATACATGATTGCATGGGTTGGGATAATTGACGAAGAGAATATGGCTTCGTGCCCAGTTAATGGCTTCGTGCCAAGTTAATGGCTTCGTGCCCAGTTAATGGCTTCGTGCCCAGTTGATGGCTTCGTGCCCAGTTTAATATATGGCTTAATGCCCAGTTGGTGTGTTGGCGGAGTGGGTGACTAAAGCTCCCCATAGGTGTGCTGGTTGGTACGGGTGGTGTGTAGCGGATGGAAAACTAGGTTTGGTTCGGGAATTGCATATCATATGCATATTATATTTGATACATTATTGTTGTTGTAAATGGGCTTAGGCCCAAAATATTGCTAATTGGGTTCCGGCCCAATGAATAACGGTAAGGGGATTTCACACTGAGTTCTTGTAACTCACCCCCCTTTCTCTTAACCCTTGTAGGTAATTCTTGATGATATGGACTTGGGCTATGGATGACTCGAGGGAGGCCATACTTCAGAAATGGTTTATTTGGACTTTAGACTTCTTTCTCGTTTATTTTATTACTTTACTATTTTGGGTTAAATGTTGTAATAAGGCCTCTGGACTATTTTTATTTTTGCTTTTTGGTTGGGATGTTTTTATTATTTTTCTTAAATTGTTTAAAAAGGGGAATTTTCTAAAAACTTAAACAATGGTTTCCAAAATCGATTAACAAATGGATCTCAAAATAAACTTTTACAAATATTTTTAACACAGATATTTTCTCTCGAACTATTAACGATATTTTTAAAAGACTTGGATTCTCTTTTGAATTTTCAACGTCGTTTTCAAAAGTCACGGTTTTGTAAGATCATTAGTTCAAATTTATCAATTTATCAATCAAATCTTTGAGGTTAGTAGTATTTTATCAAATCAGACTTGTTTTCTTGATTTTTAACAAAGCAATATTTTAGTACGAACAAAAAGGGTTTAACATGTTTTGCTCGTGTGACATACCAAATTTGCTCATAACGCATGGGTCGGGTTTGGGGTATTACATTTTATGGTATCAGAGCCAGGTTGCAAAACTCTGCTGTGGTTTGGGTTCAAAAGCATTTTCGAAAGCTGTTTAGAATTTTGATTTATAAATATATGTTCTAAAGGAAGTATGGTACCACGAGTATCCGGCACCAAGTTAAGTAAGTATTTGTTTTTATTTTATGATTATTGTGTTATTACTGTGGTACAAAAATTCTACGAAATAGAATACTCTAGACTGTTAGCTTTAGGAGTTGAAACTATAGAGATTGAGACTCTAGGATGCGGATTTGGCACTCGAAAACAACTTTTCTACTCATACTCCATAAAACATTATTTAATAAACACTGAAATAGCATAATGATTCATAAAACTCTTAATCAGATTATATCGACTTAGTGAACATGAACGCTAAAAGACGTGGACACGGTAGACGTGGACGTGCTAGAGGCCGAGGTGCTAGGACTAGATCTTCGGCACCGAGGCATGTTTCCGAAAGGGAGGCGTTAACATCGCCAGTGGCTGAGACAGGGTCTCATGATCGAGCTGGGGTTGTCGAGCTGACTCAGATAGTTAAGGAGGTATTGGAAGAGGTTAAAAGAATCGGTGAAGTGCTTCGAATTGGGTTGTGAGCTGTAAGAAGAAATTAGATCGCAGTTCTTTTGGGTCACAGTCACGTTCTGTAAAGCATGTCAAGGCACGATCAAACTTTTCGGCTTGTGATTTTTGCAAGAGGCGTCATCTGGGAGAATGTTGGAAGAGGTCAGGAGCATGCTTGAGATGCGGGTCTAAGGAGCATAAGGCTCGGGATTGTTTCATCACCATCAAGTCAGGTATGTTTTGGTTGGATGTGATGATTGAATGTAGAAAATTCTAAGTATAAATGGTAGATAACGGTTTGCTTCTGTGGTTAGACGTTTGGTTGTGTGAAAGAGGATTCAAGATTTTGTTAAAGGTACATTGTGGTTATTAATATCAGAGTGCGCAGTGAAAGCATAGTGGTGTGATTTGAGCTGTGCGTTTAGTAGTTGGATGGAAATTTCCAGGACGAAATTTCTTTAAGGAGGGTAGAATTGTAACATCCCAAAATTGGGCCTAGTAGGATTGGGCCCAATGGGCCTTGAGTGAAGGAGTGTTTAAAATTTTGAGAACAAGAGAATGGCATTATTGCAAATTGAACTTATTAGTTAAGTGAATTTGGAAGGTTACGAGGTTTCTATGAAGTCTCGGCTTAATTGGGCCTTAGGAAAAAAAATTGGTATTTTAGCACTTTAAGGAGAGATGGTAAGTAGCTTCAAGACTTATAGAAATAAATGAGTAATGTGCTTGCATAAATGAGCATATGGTAAAGAGGTTATGGCGCCACATGAAGTACCTTCAGGGAAGAGGTTCAAATCCCATTGTGTGCAAACTTTAACTTATATTTTTGCACCCTTTCCTTAAGTGTCGGCCAAGAGGCATTCATGGCAAGGTTGACTTCATTATTTTGGTAAGGTGGCTATATGAATAAGGCAAGGTTGAAGTTGGGGAAAGGAATCAAGGGAAATAGGAAAGAAAGGGAGACGTGAGGCTTATTTCGTGGGTGATGTTATGGAAAGTGTGGGTGGATAATTCTTGACCATTATGGTCATGTATGTGGACGGTTTTGAGTGTTAGGGGGAAAAGCTGAATTCTTCACTTGTCCTTTTGGCAAACTTTGCACATGTGAAGCTTATTTTCTTTTAGCAAATTAGTGCTTTCTCTCTTCTCAACTCTCTTCTTTTGGTAGTGGCCAAAAAAAATCCTCATTTTGCATTTTTTTCATTTTGTTCCTTCTTGTGCCGAAACTATCAACCCATCTACACTCATTCCTCCCTTGTTGCCAAAACACCCATTTTCATATTGATCCTTTTGACCATTTTGAACAATTTTATGTTTGTGTCAATCGAAACTCTCTAACACTTTTCATATCTTACTTTTGTTCTCTTTTCTCTTCACTAGCCGAAACTATCAACATCTAAACTCTTCTTCTTTGAACTCTTTTCTTTTGTGTTGGGCACCTATTGATCAGTTTGGTAAGGAACTACCTTTCTCACTCTTTTCGTTTTATTTTCTTTTTCAATCCAGCCGATTATGTATGGCCATCACTAATCGGTATTTCACTTTGTTTCTTTTTCAAGATATACCTCTCCTACTCTCTTATATATATATTAAGTTCTTCATCTAGTGTAGAGTTATAGAAGGAAGCCGAATCTACTACCCTTGAATCATCCGTGGCCATGAGTAATCATTGGGAATCGATTTTATAACCACTAAGGTAAGGGATTCGTTATGGTTTACTTCGATCTTCTTTTTGTTGGCCGGTTAGTTTGTTAAACGGAATAGTGGTTGTGACTAATCGACTATATGTTTTAGGGACAAATCACCCGATATATTCTACCTTCGGACATAGTGGTAAGTGATTCAAGTGTAAGTGATACGAAATCTTTTGGAAATCCGAGGCTAACTTTTGGTTGGTATTGTTCTAGGTCATCGACGAGTGGTTCTTTAGGAAATCAAAATCAGGTGTGTAATCCCGTACCTTCCGAATACATGTTTGATATGGTGTGTAATCTCACATCTCTCTGAAAGTTTGTATGATATGTTCTGTGATTTGGTCAAAATACTGAAGAAAACTGAAAACCGCATCCGTGATCACTCGAAAGTGCATATGATCGTAATGGTAATCGTATTTTGTAATAAAAAGTTTCATCGAAAACAGTGATGTGTATTTGAAAAATCACGAAAAATAGGAGAAAATGAATTACAAAGTGAATAAGATATCAGATTAAATCTTACTGTGTCTATTTTGATATGGAAGAAATGGAGAAGGAAAAGGAATTCTATATTCTGAGATATCTTAATTTTAGTGAGACTGGTCCTAAATGAATTTGTGGTTTACTGATCTGTCTTGGAAAAATCGTATAAAATTGTACAAAGAGAATTATGAGTTATAGTTTATATGTACAGATTTCTTGGTGAGTCTATTTTCAATAGGAACAAGTGGGAGCAGCATATGAAAACTGTACAGTGAGATATTTGAATTTTGGGTAAGAGAGGTCAGAAATGTTGGACAGTGAAATAAGGGAATCTTTAAGGAATAAACTGTACTAAATGGCTAAGTCAAAAATTCTGAAAAAATTATAGTAAGAAGATATATGAGTCTAGTCTCAAGGAAAATTTACAGAGTTAGATTTCGAGATTCCTAACTCAAGTTATAGTCAATTTAGTTAGTACGACATAGGTGGATAGTTTCGATTTTTATGCTCCACATTAGTAGTTAAGTCTAGGTTGCGAAATTTTCAAAATACCCTTAGGTTGCGAAATTACCGTATTACCCTTAGTGGGTAAATTATCAAAATTACAAAAATGGCCATATGGGTCGAAATTACGAAAATGCCCCTAAAGGGCCGAATTACGAAATTGTTGAATGGGCCAATTTGATATTTTGATAAATGGGCCAATCTGATAATTTGATAAATGGGCCAATCTGATATTTTGATAAATGGGCCGATTGTTATATGGGCCAATCTGATATTTTGATAAATGGGCCAATCTGATATTTTGATAAATGGGTCGATCTGATATTTTACTATATGGGCCAATCTGATATTTTGCTAAAAGGGCCAAATCTGATATTTTACTTAATGGGCCTTTTGATTAAGTGTTATAATGGGCCAAATTGTGAAATGAGCCAAATTGTGAAAAGGGTCAGATTTGTAATAATTTTTTTTATTGGGCCTTATGATGGAATTATCATATGAATGAATTGTTATGCATTTTATATACATGATTGCATGGGTTGGGATAATTGACGAAGAGAAGATGGCTTCGTGCCCAGTTGATGGCTTCGTGCCCAGTTTAATATATGGCTTAATGCCCAGTTGGTGTGTTGGCGGGGTGGGTGACTAAAGCTCCCCACAGGTGTGCTGGTTGGTACGGGTGGTGTGTAGCGGATGGAAAACTAGGTTTGGTTTGGGAATTGCATATCATATGCATATTATATTTGATACATTATTGTTGTTGTAAATGGGCTTAGGCCCAAAATATTGCTAATTGGGTTCCGGCCCAATGAATAACGGTAAGGGGATTTCACACTGAGTTCTTGTAACTCACCCCCCTTTCTCTTAACCCTTGTAGATAATGCTTGATGATATGGACTTGGGCTATGGATGACTCGAGGGAGGTCATACTTCGGAAATGGTTTATTTGGACTTTAGACTTCTTTCTCGTTTATTTTATTACTTTACTATTTTGGGTTAAATGTTGTAATAAGGCCTCTGGACTATTTTTATTTTTGCTTTTTGGTTGGGATGTTTTTATTATTTTTCTTAAATTGTTTAAAAAGGGGAATTTTCTAAAAACTTAAACAATTGTTTTCAAAATCGATTAACAAATGAATTTCAAAATAAACTTTTACAAATATTTTTAACACGGATATTTTATCTCGAACTATTAACGATATTTTCAAAAGACTTGGATTCTCTTTCGAATTTTCAACGTCATTTATAAAAATTAACGGTTTTGTAAGATCATTAGTTCAAATTTATCGATTTATCAATCAAATCTTTGAGGTTAGTAGTATTTTATCAAATCAAACTTGTTTTCTTGATTTTTAACAAAGCAATATTTTAGTACGAACAAAAAGGGTTTATCATGTTTTGCTCGTGTGACATACCAAATCCGCTCATAACGTATGGGCCGAGTTTGGGGTGTTACAATGAGAACTTAAACCAAGCTCAATGAGCTGAGATGAACTCTTGTAAGCTGTACCACATAGGAAGGAAGTTTAATTGAGCTAAAAATGAGCTGGAATTAGCTTCATTATGCACTTTGGCCCCTTGAGCTTAGGCCACTCTCGATGGCGTTGGATGAAGTCGAACCATGATGCAACCAGGATCGCATCATACCCCCCCTCTTGAAAGCGATTCGTCCTCGAATCGAGCCGATGGTTCTCTTGAACAAAATTCTTGCCGCTCGACTATATTGGTTTAAGGTGGAAAAATGGTAATCGATGATGGATCAATACCCGTTATCTATAAAGATAAGAACCTATGGTATAAATTGATGGAAGAGAACGATTGACGCCACAAGCAAGAAAACTTGATAAGTCAAAATCGAAACTCGTACAAAAGATAAAGAGGAGAATAATCTCACTCAATGAACAAAAGTTCATAAAATATATTCAAAGTTCAAAAAGTCCCCTTTTACAAACTAATAACAAGTATATATAGCGTTTACATGTGGTTAGCTGAAAAGACAAATGAATTCAACTTTAATTTGCAATTAAATGGCTGAAATAAAATCTAAAAACTCTTGAATTCCTTCAGCCAAATAATAGCAACTTTATGACTCCTAATGAGCTGATTAAATGAATTTGAATGCTTTAAAAATGTCCCTTGAGTTGTCCTTGGCTAGCCGAAAAGTCTCCAGCAACTAATGGTGTTTTAAAAGGCTTAAATGTCCATCTTGAATGCTTTTAAAAATGTCCCTTGAGTTGTCCTTGGCTAGCTGAAAAGTCTCCAGCAACTAAATAAAAATTTGTAACTCATGTGTGACCTTTAAGCTTCAAACGGTTATTAGAAGAAGAAGAGGTTGTTGCCGAAATTAATTGATGTATAATGCTTCCTTCAATTATCATAACAGCTCCTTTAAATGTTACATAATGCTTCCTTTATGTGTGTAACCGATTCTCACTTGAAAAGTCACATTAAACTCTTTGTAACATCCCATGAGTGTAACGGTTTCCAGCTGAAAGGTTTCCTACATTCAAACACATTAAACAGACATATTAACCACATTTAATCACTTATTAAACACTAATTTAACTTAAACACATTAAACACTTATTAAAAGCTAATTTAACTTAACACATTAAACACTAATTTAACTCAACACATTAAACACTTGACTTTATTAAATGAACTAAAAGTTAAGACTTCAATTAATGCAGCAATTAGTTAATTTATGGAAGCAGAATTAAACTAACTTAAAAACTTTATTAAATGAACTAAAAGTTAAGACTTCAATTAATGCAACAACTAGTTAATTTATGGAAGCAAAATTAAACTAACTTAAACTCATACTTCATTAAAACATCCTAGTAACTAGATTAATTAATAAGCCTCTTATTAAACACAACTTATTTATTTAAACTAGACACATTTATTTAAAGCTAATATTTAGTTTAAAAGTTGTATTCAGCAAAATAAAAATGCATGAATTAAATCAAGCTAAACACAAACTGAATGAACTGAATGTGAACTTAAACCAAGCTCAATGAGCTGAGATGAACTCTTGTAAGCTGAACCACATAGGAAGGAAGTTTAATTGAGCTGAAAATGAGCTGGAATCAGCTTCATTTTGCACTTTGGCCCCTTGAGCTTAGGCCACTCTCGATGGCGTCGGATGAAGTTGAACCATGATGCGACCAGGATCGTATCATACCCCCCTCTTGAAAGTGATTTGTCCTCGAATCGAGCCGATGGTTCTCTTGAACAAAATTCTTGCCGCTCGACTATATTGGTTTAAGGTGGAAAAATGGTAATCGATGATGGATCAAGACCCGTTATCTATAAAGATAAGAACCTATGGTATAAATTGATGGAAGAGAACGATTGACACCACAAGCAAGAAAACTTGATAAGTCGAAATCGAAACTCGTACAAAAGATAGAGAGGAGAATAATCTCACTCAATGAACAAAAGTTCATAAAATATATTCAAAGTTCAAAAAGTCCCCTTTTACAAACTAATAACAAGTATATATAGTGTTTACATGTGGTTAGCTGAAAAGACAAATGAATTCAACTTTAATATGCAATTAAATGGCTGAAATAAAATCTAAAAACTCTTGAATTCCTTCAGCCAAATAATAGCAACTTTATGACTCCTAATGAGCTGATTAAATGAATTTGAATGCTTTAAAAATGTCCCTTGAGTTGTCCTTGGCTAGCTGAAAAGTCTCCAGCAACTAATGGTGTTTTAAAAGGCTTAAATGTCCATCTTGAATGCTTTTAAAAATGTCCCTTGAGTTGTCCTTGGCTAGCTGAAAAGTCTCCAACAACTAAATAAAAATTTGTAACTCATGTGTGACCTTTAAGCTTCAAACGGTTATTGGAAGAAGAAGAGGTTGTTGCCGAAATTAATTGATGTATAATGCTTCCTTCAATTATCATAACAGCTCCTTTAAATGTTGAATAATGCTTCCTTTATGTGTGTAACCGATTCTCACTTGAAAAGTCACATTAAACTCTTTGTAACATTCCATGAGTGTAACGGTTTCCAGCTGAAAGGTTTCCTACATTCAAACACATTAAACAGACATATTAACCACATTTAATCACTTATTAAACACTAATTTAACTTAAACACATTAAACACTTATTAAAAGCTAATTTAACTTAACACATTAAACACTAATTTAACTCAACACATTAAACACTTGACTTTATTAAATGAACTAAAAGTTAAGACTTCAATTAATGCAGCAACTAGTTAATTTATGGAAGCAGAATTAAACTAACTTAAACTCATACTTCATTAAAACATCCTAGTAACTAGATTAATTAATAAGCCTCTTATTAAACACAACTTATTTATTTAAACTAGACACCTTTATTTAAAGCTAATATTTAGTTTAAAAGTTGTATTCAGCAAAATAAAAATGCATGAATTAAATCAAGCTAAACACAAACTGAATGAACTGAATGTGAAGTTAAACCAAGCTCAATGAGCTGAGATGAACTCATGTGAGCTGAACCACATAGGAAGGAAGTTTAATTAAGCTGAAAATGAGATGGAATCAGCTTCATTTTGCACTTTGGCCCCTTGAGCTTAGGCCACTCTTGATGGCGTCGGATGAAGTCGAACCATGATGCGACCAGGATCGCATCACAAGGGTTAAGAAAGAAGGAGGGTGAGTCACAAGAACTCAGTGTATAATCCCCTTACCGTCATCCACTGGGCCTGAACTCGCATAGCATAATCTTGGGCCTAAGCCCATTTACATAGTAATAATTAAAATGAAGTATATGTATGCAACCCAACCCATCCATCCATCACACCCCCGACTAGCCAATCACACCTGTGGGGATCAAGTCAACCCACCCCGTCGCTCACACCAAAATTTGCAGTCAAACTGCTATCATATAGTATTTTGTGGTCAAGCCACCGAAATCATATTTAAGCACAATAATATACAAATTGTGGCAATGCCACCAGGCTACACTGCTCTCCATACAATTTTCCCATCCCATGCAATATGTAAAAATGCTACGTACATAATAATATAACATAAAACATCCACATATAAATATCAACCATTAATCAAGTAATTTATTAAGGTGAATCGACCCATTATAGTTCTTTGGAAATTCAGCCCACTAAGGCATTCTAGCAAATCAGCTCGTAGGGGCATTTTGGTAAATTGGCCCATAGGGGCATTTTGGTAAATTGTACCGATTAACACCGATTTTGACAGATCTTAGAATTAACGTTGTTTAAGCCAATTACTCATTTTATGCTATTTTACATTTTTTTTAACGATCTATTCATACAATCATTGTAGTGAATCACGAATCTACGGAATTTCGGTGTGAGATTACACACCTGATTACGGTGAGGACTAACCCTTCTTGATCGTCGGCACCTAAATCACCATTACACTCAATTAACCAACAAACGAGATTTTATTAATCCAAAACTAAATCAGACGATCTAAAATGCTTACCCTTAGTATCGTGAACGACCACAATTTGCCTATTCTCACCGGATGATGGTCCACAACCCGGTGGAAAATCTTGAACCATCGATACCGCCCTACGCTTGAACTTAGGAGTAGGAATCGCAAATCCACTCCCTTTTTGCTCTCCTATCGATTTTCTTTTCAAATCGCTACCACTTGCCTCCATTTGAAAAGTCTTAGTCAGAACGATATTACGATGATAGAAAATGATTGTCTAAGGAAAAGGTTTCAGCTTACCACTACTTTCGAAGGGTCAACGAGTAGATAAGAACGAACGATCTAGTCCCTATAATAATCGATTAGTCAAATTTTCAATCCGATTAACATAATAATCGAGTAGCGATATCGAATGGACTATGAAGAGACTTCTTACCTTAATCGATGATGAACCCGATTCCCACCGATTGGAATTATGACTAGAGATGAATCGGCAATGATGTGGTATTCGGCCACCCACTATAACACTATAAAAAAGAATTAATCATAATATGAGAGTGTAGGAGAGAGTGATGTTTCAATTTAGAAACAAAGTATAACAACCGAATAGTGATGGACACACATTCAGCTAGGAAGATTCGGCCAATCAAATTTGTCAACTAAGAAGAAGAAAAGAGAGGTTGAAGAAATGGTGAGAAAAAGAAAGAAAGATGGAAAAATAGTGTTAGGGGGTTTCAGCTAATCACCAAGGAGAAGATGACCAAATTATCTTGAGTAATTCGGCAAAACAAAGGAAAAGGAACCTGATGCGATCCTGGTCGCATCATGGTTCGACTCCATCCGACGCCATCGAGAGTGGCCTAAGCTCGAGAGACCAAAGTGCAAAATGAAGCTGATTCTAGCTCATTTTCAGCTCAATTAAACTTCCTTCCAATGTTGTTCAGCTCACATGAGTTCATCTCAGCTCATTGAGCCTGGTTTAAGTTCACAATTAGTTCATTCAGTTTGTGTTTAGCTTGATTTAATTCATGCATTTTTATTTTGCTGAATACAACTTTTAAACTAAATATTAGCTTTAAATAAAGATGTCTAGTTTAAATAAATAAGTTGTGTTTAATAAGAGGCTTATTAATTAATCTAGTTACTAGGATGTTTTAATGAAGTATGAGTTTAAGTTAGTTTAATTCTACTTCCATAAATTAACTAGTTGCTGCATTAATTGAAGTCTTAACTTTTAGTTTATTTAATAAAGTTTTTAAGTTAGTTTAATTCTGCTTCCATAAATTAACTAATTGCTGCATTAATTAAAGTCTTAACTTTTAGTTCATTTATTAAAGTCAAGTGTTTAATGTGTTGAGTTAAATTAGTGTTTAATAAGTGTTTAATGTGTTAAGTTAAATTAGCTTTTAATAAGTGTTTAATGTGTTTAAGTTAAATTAGTGTTTAATAAGTGATTAAATGTGGTTAATATGTCTGTTTAATATGTTTGAATGTAGGAAACCTTTCAGCTGGAAATCGTTACACTCATGGGATGTTATAAAGAGTTTAATGTGACTTTTCAAGTGAGAATCGGCTACACACATAAAGGAAGCATTATTCAACATTTAAATGAGCTGTTATGATAATTGAAGCAAGCATTATACATCAATTAATTTCAGCAACAACCTCTTCTTCTTCCAATAACCGTTTGAAGCTTAAAGGTCACACATGAGTTACAAATTTTTATTTAGTTGCTGGATACTTTTCAGCTAGCCAAGGACAACTCAAGGGACATTTTTAAAAGCATTCAAGATGGAAATTTAAGCCTTTTAAAACACCATTAGTTGCTGGAGACTTTTCGGCTAGCCAAGGACAACTCAAGGGACATTTTTAAAGCATTCAAATTCATTTAATTAGCTCATTAGGAGTCATAAAGTTGCTATTATTTGGCTGGAGGAATTCAAGAGTTTTTAGATTTTATTTCAGCCATTTAAATGTATATTAAAGTTGAATTCATTTGTCTCTTCAGCTAACCACATGTAAACACTATATATACTTGTTATTAGTTTGTAAAAGGAGACTTTTGAACTTGGAATATATTTTATGAACTTTTTTGTTCATTGAGTGAGATTATTCTCCTCTCTATCTTTCGTACGATTTTCGATTTTGACTTATCAAGTTTTCTTGCTTGTGGCGTCAATCTTTCTCTTCCATCAACTTATACCATAGGTTCCTATCTTTATAGATAACAGGTCTTGGTCAATCATTGACTATAATTTTTCCACCTTAAACAAATATAGAACCCCGGGTGACACTTTATTAGTGTTGAATCGATTCTTTGTTTAAGTTCTTTCATCCATTCCCATCAACTATCACCTATCATTTATCTAAGCCATCACTTATCCATCTATCCAATTCCATTACCATCATCCTATCATTGTTTGTTCAACCTTAAACCGAATTCCATCTTCTTTCCCTTCATCTTAAACCGAACCTATCCTTTTAATTATCCAAATCAACTCTTTCATTTAAACACCTCCATTCCTAACTTAATCCCACCTTCTAAATAAATTCACCTAAAGCTTCCGCAAACTCATCCATATTTTTTCGATTATTTTCAGAAGACTTGTTTCCTCCTCGTAGACGATTGGGCAACTCACATACGACTCGACT
Organism: Gossypium sturtianum; assembly: GCA_025698515.1. Classification (NCBI taxonomy): domain Eukaryota; kingdom Viridiplantae; phylum Streptophyta; class Magnoliopsida; order Malvales; family Malvaceae; genus Gossypium; species Gossypium sturtianum. Next base: position 80,966,845 of record CM046943.1, on the reverse strand, counting down.
CATCCCGAGGTGGATCATATCATTTGGTATCAGAGTTATAAAACGAGGAGTTTCGACGATGAACGAGAAGCCGGTAATAGGTTCGTAAAAAAATTGAAAAAAAAGTTGTATTTCATTTCTTTTGTACTCATCTTTTTGCATTTGGTGAAAAAAATTCGAAAAATAAATTAATTAAAAAAAAGAGAAAAAATCCGAGTGAAAAAAAAATTGTGGAAATTTTTTTTGAAAAGATTGCAAGTTGTGTTTCATTTCTTCTACCCTATTTCCGACCTCAAAGCTACCACTCTAGTCTCATCTACCTACCCCGATCTTCAAAAAAAAAATTATTCTACCATCATTTGGTATTTTCTCTTTTCACCCAATGCCACCCACCCTTACTCCATTTGCCTTTTCTTTCTTTTAGTCTACCCGAAACCCAACGTCAAACCTTTGTTAACCAATTTTGAAGCCGACCCTCAAGCCGCAATAAGTCTTTCGAAACAAAGTACGAAGTTACGAGAGCGAGAAAGAGCAGTAAAAGGCACGAGTGCTACATTAGAGAAAAAGCCATATTCAAGTGAAACACGAGTGTGAGCGATTTTTCTTTGCGAGTGACTTGTGAGAATTGTGGTGAGGATTTAATTTTTTGTTTTATTCTTTTTAACAATCTTTCTTTTTAGAAAATAAACATGAATCAAGAAGCGTTGACAGAATCTGATTATCAATACTTGTTGAACGGGATGCGAAAAGTCATGAATGCCAAGTTTGACAAGTTACATAAGCGGTTGGATCGAATTGAGGAACGAGACCAACAAGATCGACTTTCTTCAAGTCAAAGAATGGAGTCAAGGTCGTCTTGAAAACACGCTTTTGAAGATCATTCAAGAAGAGATTTTGATCGAGATTATGGTTCATATAGAAGTTCGAGACGGTATGAATCAAACCGCGAAGGTGAGACCTCTCGTGATTACCATCGAGAAGCTATGATTTCTTCTTCACAAGCTTCAACATATCCATCCACGGAGAAATCTTTACGAAGAAGTGAATGTGGTTCATATGCGTCGAAGAATTCATCTACGAAAGATTGTTCTCGAAGTAGTTCAAATCGTGATTCTTATTCGATGAAGGATTCAAGGCAAAGCAAAGCAAAGTTTGAAGCCTACAATGGTGACGAACAAGAAGAAAGTACAAGTTTTTCTTCTTATGAATCAAAGATGTCGAGCACGAAGGATTTTTCACGAAGCATCGATCGTGACATCTACAAAAATATTTCTTCGATCCTTGAGTCAAATCCATCTCTTTTCAATTCTTTTGAATCATTCCCTTGTTGTAATGAAAAAGAACTTGAAAAAGAGTTCGAGAGAAAAGAAAATAAAAATGAGAAAAAAGAAATAAAAAGAAAAGAGAGAAAAGAGGCAAGAGAGAAAATGAGCGAGTTTTGAGAGAGCTTAAAAAAGCCATTGAGAAGGTTTTTGAAAAAGAGAAAGAACAAAAAGAAGTTGAAAGAGAAGTTGAAAAGAAATTTGAAAAAGAATTTGAGAGTGAAGAAAAAGAGCTTGAAAAAGAAAATGAAGAAAAGATTGAAAAGAAAATTGAGATTGAAAAAAAAATGAAAGTGAAAAAGAAGAGTTGGAAAAGAAACGAGAGAACGAGATGAGCGAGAAAAGAGAGTGATTTTTCAACTAATCCATTTGAAGTTTTCTCTTCTTACATCTCTACTTTTCAGGTTTACGAGAAACCGAGTGCTGAATGCCAACTTCAATACCTTCCCGACGAGCGACGTTTTCGTGTGATCAATAAAGGTAAAGTTGAAAGTGAAGTTGAATCACCCGAATCGGAAGGTAAGGAAGGTAAGTGTTTTGAAACGATTCCGTCTCCCCTAAAATTTTCTAATGATTGCAAATATGTGGATGACATCATCATTTGCCCATCTTTGATTGATTGTGATAATTTAAGTGATGGAAAAATGAGTTTGTCTAGTAATAATCAATGCGATGCAAAGTATGATGGTGGAGAGACGCATAGCCGACAAATGCAAGACTCGAGTAAGTATAACGATGACTTTTCTTTTAATCCCAATTTATTTGATTGTGATTATTATGAGATTTGTTCATTGTCTAATACGAAATCTTTGAGTTTTTGCAAATCGGTTTTAAGACATGTTCAGAATTTTGAATCTTCGATTTTGAGTTTGCACAATTCCTATTGGATTAACATGTTTGATTTTTCTAAACCGTTGTCACATCTTGAACTTAATAATCAAACGCATGTTTTTAAACCGGGAATATGTTTTGTATCATCTGGTATGTCTTGTTGGAAAATCAATCAGTTCCAATTGTGCTTGAACAATTTCAATCATTTTGAAACATGGTTCCTGAATAAGGTAACGAATTTTGTCAACTTTGTTTTCCATTTTTATTCGTTCCTTAAACAATTTTTATGGTTGCATTTGAAATTCACTTTCCATTTGAGAATGGTTGAATTGAACGCGAAGCTTCAATTACACTACTTGGCCGTGGAGAGAAGGTTTGTATTGCTCGATCAAGGTAAGACTGATCTTTGTCTATCTGAGTATAAAGGTAAGTCTTCTGAAACTGTTGATGCATTTTTGCTCTTTTTGGACTGCGATAAGCTTTGCGTTGCTGGTTATGTTTTTGCCAAACATTTAGATCATGTTATGATTAATCGTTCTACTTTGCCTGTTTATGAAATGCTCTTGATTTCTTTGAATGTTGATAGAACACATGCTACTGATTTTCATCATTTAGATCATGAAGTGTTTGAATGTTTCATTCTGATGATTGGCGATCTATCTGATTTGTTCATTGACAAAAAGAATCTTGTGTTTGATAAATTTTATTCATGTGCGAGTAATTCAATGCATCGTTCAATGCAAGATGAGATTATTCAATCTCAAGTGACATTTGCATTTTCTCACCGATCTGTTTGTGATGAATATATCTATCATTTGATGTGTTACTCGCATGGTGATTTTGATTTATGGAATCCATTCAAATCGTATGCATGCCATGAAGATTATTCACTTCAGTTTCAAATGTTTGATAAGGCATTGTTCATTTTATACGAAAGTTTGATGCTGCCCGATTACATGCGATTTCTTTATTTGATGTTTACATTTCGTTTGCAAGTTTGTTTGACACAACTCTTGCTAACTCTTGGTTATATTTTTTAGGTGTTGCGATTATCATCCATCCCGTTTGATCGAGGAAAGTCGAGCGGCAAGAATTTTGTTTGAGAGAACCATCAGCTCGATTTGAGGATGAATCGCTTTCAAGAGGGGGTATGATGCGATCCTGGTCGCATCATGGTTCGACTCCATCCGACGCCATCGAGAGTGGCCTAAGCTTGAGGGGCCAAAGTGCAAAATGAAGCTGATTCCAGCTCATTTTCAGCTCAATTAAACTTCCTTCCTATGTGGTTCAGCTCACATGAGTTCATCTCAGCTCATTGAGCTTGGTTTAAGTTCACATTTAGTTCATTCAGTTTGTGTTTAGCTTGATTTAATTCATGCATTTTTATTTTGCTGAATACAACTTTTAAACTAAATATTAGCTTTAAATAAAGGTGTCTAGTTTAAATAAATAAGTTGTGTTTAATAAGAGGCTTATTAATTAATCTAGTTACTAGGATGTTTTAATGAAGTATGAGTTTAAGTTAGTTTAGTTCTACTTCCATAAATTAACTAGTTGCTGCATTAATTGAAGTCTTAACTTTTAGTTTATTTAATAAAGTGTTTAAGTTAGTTTCATTCTGCTTTCATAAATTAACTAATTGCTGCATTAATTGAAGTCTTAACTTTTAGTTCATTTATTAAAGTCAAGTGTTTAATGTGTTGAGTTAAATTAGTGTTTAATAAGTGTTTAATGTGTTAAGTTAAATTAGCTTTTAATAAGTGTTTAATGTACTTAAGTTAAATTAGTGTTTAATAAGTGATTAAATGTGGTTAATATGTCTGTTTAATGTGTTTGAATGTAGGAAACCTTTCAGCTGGAAACCGTTACACTCATGGGATGTTATAAAGAGTTTAATGTGACTTTTCAAGTGAGAATCGGCTACACACATAAAGGAAGCATTATTCAACATTTAAATGAGCTGTTATGATAATTGAAGGAAGCATTATACATCAATTAATTTCGGCAACAACCTCTTCTTCTTCCAATAACCGTTTGAAGCTTAAAGGTCACACATGAGTTACAAATTTTTATTTAGTTGCTGGAGACTTTTCAGCTAGCCAAGGACAACTCAAGGGACATTTTTAAAAGCATTCAAGATGGAAATTTAAGCCTTTTAAAACACCATTAGTTGCTGGAGACTTTTCGGCTAGCCAAGGACAACTCAAGGGACATTTTTAAAGCATTCAAATTCATTTAATCAGCTCATTAGGAGTCATAAAGTTACTATTATTTGGCTGGAGGAATTCAAGAGTTTTTAGATTTTATTTCAGCCATTTAAATGTATATTAAAGTTGAATTCATTTGTCTCTTCAACTAACCACATGTAAACACTATATATACTTGTTATTAGTTTGTAAAAGGAGACTTTTGAACTTGGAATATATTTTATGAACTTTTGTTCATTGAGTGAGATTATTCTTCTCTCTATCTTTCGTACGAGTTTCGATTTCGACTTATCAAGTTTTTTTGCTTGTGGCGTCAATCGTTCTCTTCCATCAACTTATACCATAGGTTCCTATCTTTACAGATAACGGGTCTTGGTCCATCATCGACTATCATTTTTCAACCTTAAACAAATATAGAACCCGGGGTGACACTTTATTAGTGTTGAATCGATTCTTTGTTTAAGTTCTTTCATCCATTCCCATCAACTATCACCTATCATTTATCTAAACCATCACTTATCCATCTATCCAATTCCATTACCATCAGCCTATCATTGTTTGTTCAACCTTAAACCGAATTCCATCTTCTTTCCCTTCATCTTAAACCGAACCTATCCTTTTAATTATCCAAATCAACTCTTTCATTTAAACACCTCCATTCCTAACTTAATCCCACCTTCTAAACAAATTCACCTAAAGCTTCCGTAAACTCATCCATATTTTTCTGATTATTTTCAGAAGACTTGTTTCCTCCTCGTAGACGATTGGACAACTCACATACGACTCGACTCATCTCGAGGCAGATCGTATCAGAACCAAAATAATTTGAGTGTTTCGGCCAAGAGAAAAAAATTGGAAAAGAGACACCAAAAAAATGTTCAAAAAGAAACTACCTCTCATGCACAATTTTGTAAAAAGGCTATAGCAAATTGGCTCCCAAAATCCCCCTACCAAAACCGTGTATCATCTTTGCCAAAAAGATGAGTGTTGACCAAAACTCTTTCCTTAGGCAACTCCTAATATTCGGCCAACATGTCCCCCTCCCTTATCCCTTTCTTTGATTTCTTTCCTTCTTTTTCCCTTGTCTTCCTCCTTACCATATTCCTTAGTCATCTTTCCATCAATAAAAAGTCTCCCTTACCATATTTAGAACCATGGCCGACACTTTGGAATAGGAGCACAAAAATAATCCAAAAATTTTGCAAAAGGTGGGATTCGAACTCTACCCCTTAAGCCTCTTCATGTGACGCCACACCACTCTACTACTAGCTCATCTTATGCTAGCAAAATACATACTTATTTCCTTAAGTCATGATGCCACTTACCTTCTCTACTTAAAGTGCTTAAACACAAAAAATTTACTAAGGCTCAACTTAACCCCAAACCTTCTTAGGACCCCTAAACATACACAATTAACATTCTAAACTAGCCTATCGCGAGGTATAAGGCAAAACATAAAATGCCGAAGTTCAGGATGTTACAATTCTACCCCCTTAAAGAAAATTTTGGCCTCGAAATTTACCTGATTAAAAGAGATGAGGATATTGCTACCGTATTGTGCCCTCTGGCTCCCATGTAGCTTCCTCTGTCCCGTGATTACGCCATAATACTTTTACTAACGGAACTGACTTCCTTCTCAGCACCTTAATATCCCAATCTAAAATCTGCACTGGTTCTTCTTCAAAAGATAAGTCAGGTCTTATCTCAACTTCCTCCACTGGAACAACATGAGACGGATCCGAACGATAACGCCTTAAAATAGAGACATGGAATACACTATGTATCTGACCTAACTTCGGAGGTAACTCAAGCTGATAAGCCATTGGCCCAACACGCTTCAATACAAGGTAAGGTCTGATGAACCTAGGGCTCAACTTGCCTTTCCGCCCAAATCTTAAGATCTTCTTCCAAGGTGAGACCTTCAAAAAGACCTGATCACCCACAGAGAACTCTATCTCCTTTCGCTTCAGATCCGCGTACGATTTCTGTCTGTCTGAAGCTTCTTTTAACCGTGCCCGAATTACCTTAACTTTTTCCTCCATCTCCGAGATCAACTCTAGACCCAATAACTGTCGCTCCCCCAACTCAGTCTAGTAAGTAGGAGTACAACACCTACGACCATACAACACCTCGTAGGGTGCCATCTGGATGCTGGATTGATAGCTGTTGTTGTATGCAAACTCTGCCAACGGTAGAAAATCTTCCCAGCTACCCCTGAAGTCGATCACACAGCTTCTTAACATGTCTTCTAGAATCTGGATTACTCTCTCCGACTGACCATCAGTCTGCGGATGAAACGCCGTGCTGAAATTTAGCCTTGTACCCAAAGCTTCATGTAGAGCCTTCCAGAACCGTGATGTAAACCTAGGATCCCTGTCTGATATAATCGAAACTGGTACCCCATGCAACCTCACAATTTCTGCTATATACAACTTGGCCAACTTCTGCAATGTATAATCCGTATGAACAGGTAGGAAATGGGCAGACTTCATTAACCAATCCACTATCACCCATACTGAATCTTTCTTAGTAGGCGTTAAGGGTAACCCACTAACAAAATCCATCGTTATCCTTTCCCATTTCCATAGTGGAATTTTCACCGATTGCAATAACCTCAAGGCGCTTGGTGCTCCGCCACACTGGCGACATGTCAAGCACTTGCTCACGAAGTCGAGAACCTCTTGTTTCAACCTTGGCCACCAATACTGCTCACGGAGGTCTCGGTACATCTTATTTCCTCCGGGTGCATAGCATATGGGCTACTATGCGCCTCATGCGAGAATCATTTGTCTCAATTCCGAATCCTTGGGCATACAAACTCTTCCACGGAAACACAATACTCCATCACTATTTAATCCAAAATCCCCTATCTCACCACTTTCCACTTGCTGAAGTCGAGAACCCAACCTTTCATCTAACAACTGCTTTTCCTTAATCTGGCTTACACATGGCGGCTTCACTTGAAGTTCGGCTAACAGACTACCATCTTCATAAAGGCTAAGATGAGCGAACATCGCTCTCAAATCCGATATCACCTTACGACTCAACGCATCTGCCATTACGTTAGCTTTACCTGGGTGATACTCGATTGAGAAGTCATAATCCTTCAACAATTCTATCCACCTCCGCTGTCTTAAGTTCAACTCCTTTTGGGTAAGGAGGTACTTCAGACTCTTATGATCTGTGTAGATAATCGACTTCTCCCCGTACAGATAGTGCCTCCAAATCTTCAGAGCAAACACCACTGTAGCTAACTCCAAATCATGAGTGGGATAGTTTACCTCATGCGGCCTTAATTGACGAGATGCATAAGCTACCACTTTTCCCCCTTGCATCAACACACATCCTAAGCCCGTGTATGATGCATTACAATACACAATAAACTCTTTACCAGCCTCAGGTTGAATCAATACTGGCGCTTCTGTCAGAATCTTCTTCAGTTTCTCAAAGCTCTCTTGCTGCTTATCTGACCACACAAATGGTACTCCTTTACGCAACAGCTTAGTTAGGGGTGCAGCAATCAACGAAAACCCCTCAACGAATCGCCTGTAATACCCAGCAAAACCTAGAAAACTCTGAATTTCTGCCATTGACTTCGGTGGCTTCCAATCCAACATAGCCTCGACCTTCCGAGGATCAACTCTAATTCCTCCAGCAGACACAACATGCCCCAAAAAGGTTACCTCCTTCAACCAAAATTCACACTTACTGAATTTGGCATACAACTGCTTCTCCCTCAAAATCTGCAATACTACTCGTAGATGCGAATCATGCTCTTCTTCAGTCTTTGAGTACACCAGGATGTTATCTATGAACACAACCACAAATCGGTCTAGGTAAGGTTGGAAGACTCAGTTCATCATGTCCATAAATGCAGCTGGTGCATTAGTCAACCCGAACGGCATCACTAAGAACTTGTAATGCCCATATCCAGTTCAGAACGCAGACTTGTGAATATCCGCCTCCTTGACCCTAAGCTGGTGATACCCTGATCTCAAGTCTATCTTCGAGAAAACTGAAGCTCCTCGCAGCTGATCGAACAGATCATCGATCCTCGGTAACGGATACTTATTCTTGATCATCAACTTATTCAATTGTCTATAATCGATGTACATACGCATCGATCCATCCTTTATCTTAATGAACAAAACTGGCGCTCCCCACGGTAACACACTTGGTCGAATAAATCCACGATCCAACAACTCCTGAATTTGAGCTTTAAGTTCCACGAGCTCCTTCGGTGCCATTCTGTAAGGAGCAATGGACATCAGAGCCGTTCCTGGCAACAGCTCAATACCAAATTCTACCTCCTGGTCTGGAGGCAATCCTGGAAGCTCCTCGGGAAAGACGTCTGAAAACTCTTTCACCGTTCTAACACTCTCTACCGATAACTCTTTGGTATCCAAAGCACTGATAAAGGCTATGAACGCTCCACACCCCTTTCGAACCAACCTTTCTGCCTTTAAACCAGATACCACATTAGATAAATAATTTCTTCTTTCACCTATCATCATCACTTCCTTATCCTCCGAAGTTCTTAGTACCATCTGTTTTGCAGCACAGTCCAAGTTCACACGATGTTTAACCAGCCAGTCCATGCCCAAAATAAGATTGAACTCCCCGAATGGCAGTTCCATCAAATTCGCTAGAAATACTACCCCCTGAACCTCTAAGGGCACATCCCTAAACAACTTATTTACTACCACCGACTGTCCTATAGGGCTAATTACAGTTGTTTCTCTAGCAGTAATCTCAGATTTAATATTCAGAGTTCCAGACACAGCACATGCAACATACGAATGGGTGGATCCAATGTCTATCAAAGCGGTAATAGGTACATCAGATATGAAGAACGTACCGGTTATGACATCCGGTGCATCGCCATCCTCTCGACGCCTAACCGCATAGACCAACCCTGGTTGTCTCGCCTCCATGTTACCCCTGTTATCGGTACCTCTACCCGGTGAACCTTGACATCGTCCTACACCATTACCACCTCGACCTGGCCTATGGCCTCTCGGTGGCTGCTGAGCGCCTTTAGCCGACTGCGCAAATCTATTATGAACTGCCTGAATTTGATAAGGCTTTCGAGGACAATCCCTAAACCGATGGTCCTTGGATCCACATCTGAAACAACCACCAGTTCTCTTCCAGTATTCACCCGAGTGATGTTTCCCACAATCCACGCAAGGCTGTAACTGATTGGTAGTAGCTGGAACTCTCACTCGAGCTAGCTCCACATTCCTGGGCCTTTTCTGAAATCCTCTGGCAGAACCTGAATACCCAGAGTCTCTCTTGTTCCTGCCCCTATCCTTGTCTCAATTTTTCCATTTCGAATGCTTTACTTCTTCAACAATCTTAGCTTTTTCCACCAGTGTGGCAAAATTCCTCTCCTTCTGTGGGGCTATCAGTACCCGCAACTCATCACGCAATCCATCCTCAAAATGCACACAGTGTTCATGATCAGTCGACACTATACCCCGGGCATACTGACTCAGACGTAGAAACTCCGCCTTGTAAGCTGCCACAGACCTACCTCCTTGTACCAGATTCAGGAATTCCTTTCTTCTGGCATCCACATAACTAGCCCCGACATATTTTCCCTGGAATGTTGTCTTAAAGAAATCCTAGGTAATACGATCAGCCTGAATGCCTTCTCGAACAGTGAGCCACCACTGATATGCCTCATCTCTCAGCAATGACACAACCCCTTTCAGTTTCTGCTCAGCTGTGCAATCCAAATTGTCCATAATTCACTCCACCGCCTCAAGCTAGTACTCCGCTACACTTGGGGCTACACCCGAAATACCCCTAAAGACTTTGGCCCCATTCGATCTGAGTCGCTCCGATATCGACCCACGAGCTGTCGACCTAGTTCTTGCCCCAGTGACCCTTTCCAGTACCCGCAGCATCGCTTAGGATAGAGCGTCGTCCTCTCTCATTTGATCGTGTGACCCAGCTTCAATCACAGGTGATGCAGGTGCATCCATTTCCAGCATATGTCCCGATGCCTCAGATACAACTCTAGCACCTCGGCCTCTACCACGGCCACATCTACCGCGTCCACGTCCTCTAGCGCTCATGTTTGCTAAGTCGATTTAATCTGATTAAGAGTCTTATGAATCAGTATGCTTATTCAGTGTTTATTAAACAATACTTTATGGAGTATAAGAAGTAAAGTTGTTTTCGCAAAACATATCCTAAAGTCTCAATCTCTATGGTTTCAGCTCCTAAAGCTAAAATTTCTAGAGTATCTCTATTTTGTGAAGTTTTCTTACTACAGTCATACCACAATAATCATAAAATGAAAACAAAACTTACTGACTTGGTGCCGGATACCCGTGGTGCCATACTTCCTTTGAAACATGTATTTATAAATCGAATTTCAAGCAATTTTAGAAAACATTCTTGAACCCAAACCACAGCCGAGTTTTGTAACCGGCTCTGATACCATAAAATGTAACACCCTAAACCTGGCCCATGCGGTATGACCGGATCTGACATGTCACATGAAGAAAGCGTATAAAGAACATGTGATTCTTACTAAAATAGGCGTTATTTGGTCATGGTCAAGAAAACAAGTTTGGTTATAAATATTTGATAAAACACTACCAATTTCGAGAGGTTGATTGATGAATCAAAAATCAAACTAGTGAACTTTAAAACCGTGACTTTTGAGAAATGACGTTGATAATTTGAAATAGAATCCGAGTTAAATTATTAGTGCATATTTATTATGAAAACCATTTGTTAATCAATTTTGGAAACCGTTATTTATGATTTTAGAAAAATTCCCATTTTAAAACAATTCAAGCAAGATAATAAGTACGACTAAACATAAAGCAAGATAAAAATATTCCAGAGGCCTTATTACAACTTAAAATCCAAAATAGTAATAATAGTGAAATAAAGCGGGAAAGTAGTTTACTAATATTTGAAAATATTATTTCCAAAGTATGGCCTCCACCGAGTCATCCATGGGCCCAAGTCCTCATTACGGAGCATTACCTGCAAGGGTTAAGAAAGAAGGGGGTGAGTCACAAGAACTCAGTGTATAATCCCCTTACCGTCATCCATCGGGCTCAACTCGCATAGCATAATCTTGGGCCTAAGCCCATTTACATAGTAATAATTAAAATGAAGTATATGTATGCAACCCAACCCATCCATCCATCACACCCCCGACCAGCCAATCACACCTGTGGGGATCAAGTCAACCCACCCCGCCGCTCACACCAAAATTTGTAGTCAAACTGCTATCATATAGTATTTTGTGGTCAAGCCACCGAAATCATATTTAAGCACAATCATATACAAATTGTGGCAATGCCACCAGGCTAAATCCTCTCCATACAATTTTCCCATCCCATGCAATATGTAAAAATGCTACGTACATAATAATATAACATAAAACATCCACATATAAATATCAACCATTAATCAAGTAATTTATTAAGGTGAATTGACCCATTATAGTTCTTTGGAAATTTGGCCCACTAAGGCATTCTAGCAAATCGGCCCGTAAGGGCATTTTGGTAAATCGGCCCATAGGGGCATTTTGGTAAATTATACCGATTAACACTGATTTTGACAGATCTTAGAATTAACATCGTTTAAGCCAATTACTCATTTTATGCTATTTTACATTTTTTTAACGATCTATTCATACAATCATTGTAGTGAATCACGAATCTACAGAATTTTGGTGTGAGATTACACACCTGATTACGGTGAGGACTAACCCTTCTTGATCGTCGAAACCTAAATCACCATTACACTCGATTACCCAACAAACGAGATTTTATTAATCCAAAACTAAATTAGACGATCTAAAATGCTTACCCTTAGTATCGTGAACGACCACGATTTGCCTATTCTCACCGGATGATGGTCCACAACCCGGTGGAAAATCTCGAACCACTGATACCACCCTACGCTTGAACTTAGGAGTAGGAATTGCAAATCCACTCCCTTTTTGCTCTCCTATCGATTTTCTTTTCAAATTGCTACCACTTGCCTCCATTGGAAAAGTCTTAGTCAGAACGATATTACAATGATAGAAAACGATTGTCTAAGGAAAAGGTTTCGGCTTAACACTACTTCTGAAGGGTCAACGAGTAGATAAGAATGAACGATCTAGTCCTTATAATAATCGATTAGTCAAACTTTTAATCCGATTAACACAATAATCGAGTAGCGATATCGAATGGACTATGAAGAGACTCCTTACCTTAATCGATGATGAACCTAATTCCCACCGATTGGACTTATGACTAGAGATGAATCGGCAATGATGTGGCATTCAGCCACCCAGTATAACACTACGAAAAAGAATTGATCACAATATGAGAGTGTAGGAGAGAGTGATGTTTCGATTTAGAAACAAAGTAGAACAACCAAATAGTGATGGACACACATTCGGCTAGGAAGAAAAGAAAATGGAAGAAGTAGAAATGAAACCCTTACCCGATTCAACCAAGGAGAAATGTCCAACATGCAAGAATGGAGAAGAGAGAAGATGTTAAAGATTCGGCTATTGAAGAGAAAATGGCAAGGAAGATTCGACCAATCAAAGTTGTCAACTAAGAAGAAGAAAAGAGAGGTTGAAGAAATGGTGAGAAAAAGAAAGAAAGATGGAAAAATAGTGTTAGGGGGTTTCGACTAATCACCAAGGAGAAGATGACCAAATTGTCTTGAGTAATTCGGCAAAACAAAGGAAAAAGAACCAAAATAATTTGATTGTTTCGGCCAAGGGAAAAAAAATTGGAAAAGAGACACCAAAAAAATGTTCAAAAAGAAACTACCTCTCATGCACAATTTTGCAAAAAGGCTACAGCAAATTGGCTCCCAAAATCCCCCTAACAAAACCGTGTATCATCTTTACCAAAAAGATGAGTGTTGACCAAAACTCTTTCCTTAGGCAACTCCTAATATTCGGCCAACATGTCCCCTTCCCTTATCCCTTTCTTTGATTTCTTTCCTTCTTTTTCCCTTGTCTTCCTCCTTACCATATTCCTTAGTCATCTTTCCATCAATAAAAAGTCTCCCTTACCATATTTAGAACCATGGCCGACACTTTGGAATAGGAGCACAAAAATAATCCAAAAATTTTGCAAAAGGTGGGATTCGAACTCCACCCCTTAAGCCTCTTCATGTGACACCACACCACTCTACTACTAGCTCATCTTATGCTAGCAAAATACACACTTATTTCCTTAAGTCATGAAGCCACTTACCTTCTCTACTTAAAATGCTTAAACACAAAAATTTTACTAAGGCCCAACTTAACCCCAAACCTTCTTAGGACCCCTAAACATACACAATTAACATTCTAAACTAGCCTATCGCGAGGTATAAGGCAAAACATAAAATCTCGAAGTTCAGGATGTTACATGTAAGCTAAACCACATAGGAAGGAAGTTTAATTGAGCTGAAAATGAGCTGGAATCAGCTTCATTTTGCACTTTGGCCCCTTGAGCTTAGGCCACTCTCGATGGCATCGGATGAAGTCAAACCATGATGCGACCAGGATCGCATCATACCCCCTCTTGAAAGCGATTCGTCCTCGAATCGAGCCGATGGTTCTCTCGAATAAAATTCTTGCCGCTCGACTTTCCTCGATCAAACGGAAAGGATGATAATCGCAACACCTGAAAAATATAACCAAGAGTTAGCAAGAGTTGTGTCAAACAAACTTGCAAACGAAATGTAAACATCAAACAAAGAAATCGCATGTAATCGGGCAGCATCAAACTTTCGTATAAAATGAACAATGCCTTATCAAACATTTGAAACTGAAGTGAATAATCTTCATGGCATGCATACGATTCAAATGGATTCCATAAATCAAAATCACCATGTGAGTAACACATCAAATGATAGATATATTCATCACAAACAGATAGGTGAGAAAGTGCAAATGACACTTGAGATAGAACAATCTCATCTTGCATTGAACGATGCATTGAATTACTCGCACATGAATAAAATTTATCAAACACAAGATTCTTTTTGTCAATGAACAAATCAGATAGATCACCAATCATCAGAATGAAACATTCAAACACTTCATGATCTAAATGATGAAAATCAGTAGCATGTGTTCTATCAACATTCAAAGAAATCAAGAGCATTTCAAAGTTTTCAAATGGATCACACATGGAACGCAATATGGACTCTTTGACATGGAAATTATCAAAACTGTCAAACTCAAGAATCCTATCATCATTCATCGAAACGGTTAAATCGCAAACAGGCAAAGTAGAACGATTAATCATAACATGATCTAAATGTTTGGAAAAAACATAATCAACAACGCAAAGCTTATCGCAGTCCGAAAAGAGCAAAAATGCATCAACAGTTTTAGAAGACTTACCTTTATACTCAGAAAGACAAAGATCAGTCTTACCTTGATCGAGCAATACAAACCTTCTCTCCACGGCCAAGTAGTGTAATCGAAGCTTCGTGTTCAATTCAACCATTCTCAAATGGAAAGTGAATTTCAAATGCAACCATAAAAATTGTTTAAGGAACGAATAAAAATGGAAAACAAAGTTGACAAAATTCGTTACCTTATTCAAAAACCATGTTTCAAAATGATTGAAATTGTTCAAGCACAATTGGAACTGATTGATTTTCCAACAAGACATACCAGATGATACAAAACATATTCTCAGTTTAAAAACATGCGTTTGATTATTAAGTTCAAGATGTGACAACGGTTTAGAAAAATCAAACATGTTAATCCAATAGAAATTGTGCAAACTCAAAATCAAACGATCAAAATTCTGAACATGTCTTAAAACTGATTTGCAAAAACTCAAAGATTTCGTATTAGACAATGAACAAATCTCGTAATAACCGCAATCAAATAAATTGGAATTAAAAAAAAGTCATCGTTATACTTACTCGAGTCTTACATTTGTCGGCTATGCGTCTCTCCACCATCATACTTTGCATCGCATTGATTATTACTAGACAAACTCATTTTACCATCACTTAAATTATCACAATCAATCAAAGATGGGAAAATGATGATGTCATCCACATATTTGCAATCATTAGAAAATTTTAGGGGAGACAAAATCATTTTAAAACACTTACCTTCCTTACCTTCCGATTCGGGTGATTCAACTTCACTTTCAACTTTACCTTTATTGATCACACAAAAACGTCGCTCGTCGGGAAGGTATTGAAGTTGGCATTCAGCACTCGATTTCTCGTAAACCTGAAAAGTAGAGACAGAAGAAGAGAAAACTTCAAATGGCTTAGTTGAAAAATCACTCTCTTTTTCTCGCTCATCTCGTTCTCTCGTTTCTTTTTCCAACTCTTCTTTTTCACTTTCAATTTTTTTTTCAATCTCAATTTTCTTTTCAATCTTTTCTTCATTTTCTTTTTCAAACTCTTTTTCTTCACTCTCAAATTCTTTTTCATCTTCTTTTTGTTCTCTCTCATTTTTATTTTCTTTTTTTCTCATTTTTATTTTCTTTTTCTTTTGTACATTCTTTTTTTTCTTTTTCATTTTGATCACAATAAGAAGATGTTTCAAAAGAATCTAAAATACAAGGATTTGATTCTAAGATCAAAGCGATGTTCTCATAGATATCACGATCGACTCTTGGAAGATTCTTTGAGCGTGACATCTTGGAATCATAAGACGAATAACTCGTGCTTGCGTATTCATCTTCGTAATAGGCTTCACACTCATTAGTCGCTTTGTTTCGCCTTGAATTCCTCGTCGAATGATTTGAACCACTTCAAGAATGATCTTTCGTAGAGGAATACTTGGATGCATATGAACCATGTTCACTTCCTCGTTGGTAGCTTTGAAAATTTTCAAATTTGTGGTTGGATTCATATCGTCTTGAACTCTTTCAGGAATAAGAATCTCGGTCACAAACTCTTCTTGAATGTTCTTCGAAAGTGTATCTTCGAAACGACCTTGACTCCGTCCTTTGACTTGAAGAAAGTCGTTCTTGTTGGTCTCATTCCTCGATTCGATCCAAACGCTCATGCAACTTGTCAAACTTGGTGTTCATGATTTTTCACATCCCGTTCAACAAGTATTGATAATCAGACTCTGTCAACGCTTCTTGATTCATGTTTATTTTCTGAAAAGAAAGATTGTTAAAAAGAATAAAACAGAAAATTAAATCCTCACCACAAAATTCTCACAAGTCACTCGCAAAGAAAAATCGCTCACACTCGTGTTTCACTCGAATATGGCTTTTTCTCTAATGTAGCACTCGTGCCTTTTACCGCTCTTTCTCGCTCTCGCAACTTCGTACTTCATTTTGAAAGACTTATTGCTGCTTGAGGGTTGACTTCAAAATTGGTTAACAAAGGTTTGACGTTGGGTTTCGGGTAGACTAAAAGAAAGAAAAAGGAAAATGGAGTAAGGGTGGGTGGCGTTGGGTGAAAAGAGAAAATACCAAATGATGGTAAACTTTTTTTTGAAGATCGTGGTAGGTAGATGAGACTAGAGTGGTAGCTTTGAAGTCGGGAACAGGGTAGAAGAAATGAAACACAACTTGCAATCTTTTCAAAAAAAAAAATTCCACAAACTTTTTTTTCACTCATATTTTTTTCCTTTTTTTTGTAATTAATTTTTTTTTCAATTTTTTTTAAATGCAAAAAGATGAGTACAAAATAATTGAAATACAACTTTTTTTTCAATTTTTTTTACAAACCTATTACTGGCTTCTCGTTCATCGCCAAAACTCCTCGTTTTATAGCTCTGATACCAAATGATACGATTCGCCTTGGGGTGAGTCAAAACGTATGCTAGTTGCTCAATCGTCTATGAGGATGAATCAAGTCTTCAGAAAATAATTGAAAAAAATATAGATGAGTTTGCGAAAGCTTTAGGTGAATTTGTTTAGAAGGTGGGTTAAGTTAGGAATGGAGGTGTTTAAATGAAAGAGTTGATTTGGATAATTAAAAGGATAGGTTCGGTTTAAGATGAAGGGAAAGAAGATGGGTGATACGGGCACGTCCCATCACGATACGAGTTCGATCCGAGACCCGACGGTGCTACCGTAAGGACCTATTACGCGAGCTCGTGCGAAACAATTTAAAGAGGCCATCGGAGTTCTGATCAAGCAAGCTTGGGATGATGCTAAGACTAGTTCAAATGATATTTTGACTCCGTACTGCATGAGTCTACGAGCTCACATTCCAGAAGAAACACACATGGCCATACGGCCATAACTAATTGGCCATTCGGCCTTAGTTAATTAATTAGTAGAAAATTAGTTAAATAAAATCAGACAAATTAAATAAGTGTTTTATTTATTTTGCTGTAATTAAATAAATTTAATTAAGTCTTAATCATTGCATAAAATAATAGTTAGCTTTAATATGTCTTAGATATTACATAATTAATGAGTAGAAGTCAATGTGAACAAAATTGGGACCAAACATGCATTTAAGTTGTCCTAACACTTCCAGCCAAATTTTAGATCATCTAGGGACACATTTATGGCGTGTCTTTAACTTTAAAACATGTCTTAAATATATGTTTTGTTGCTGGAAAAACTAATGGCCGAAATTAATTGATTGTAGGTGCTTTTGGACATGTTTAATACATGTGGGTGGCAGCATTAAAGGCTATGTTCGGCCACCAACTTCAAGGGACAAAGGAGTGACGTTTGGCTTCCTAACAGTAGCATGCACGAGATACATTCAATACCATGCTGGTGCATGCGTGGAATGTATTCAAGCACCCTTATTTACCGTTTCAAACTTCCGAAGAAAGTTAATGTGCTGCTTCCTATTTCCTAGACGCATTTATTCTATATATTCACCTCGTGGACTTCAAAAGGAGGCTGCATGCATTCATCTTAAGGTGCTTTTTCGTGAAAGACCAGGAATTAAATGAGAGGCTGCTTCGTGAACTACAACCGACCAAGCATTCAATGGTGAGCGTCGGCCTTTAATTGCATGTTGGGCTATTTTCCATGCATGGGGGACAAGTTTAAGAGCTGGGAACATCCATTAATGCAATGTTCGGCCAACATATTTAAGGACAAGGGGCTAGACGTTTCATCTTCCAAGGAGGCACTTCATGAATGACAAAGAACATCAATTAAGGGCCGAATTAATGGCATTGCAGCCCCCTTTTCCCTCCTATTAATTTTGGCTGCACAAAGCCTTCTAGAAGGAGACTTTTGGAGCTTTAAGGATGAACATGGACAGTAAAGACCAAAGGCCAACTTCTAGAATAATTTAGGGACATTGAATCCGAAAATTACATAGAAATTAAGTTAAAATGTCATGACTTTTCAATTAGTTTCTAAGCACTATAAATAATCAAAAATGGACAATTGTAAGGAACTTTTGATGAATTTTTATACCGTTATTCTGTCGAATTTGTGAGAGCACTACTCCACTTTCGTTTTAGGATTCGTTGGCTTATCTAGCGAGCTAGTGGCGTCAACCCTTCCTTTTCTTATCCTGATACTGAGGTTCCTATCGTACTTCGATAGTGGGTCGAGGTCCGTTTTAAAACAAAAAAAAACTGAACCTTAAGAAACTTATAAGTAAACCGGGTCGATACCTTTTTCGGTATTGGTTCTTACTTGTTTTCTTAAGTCTTAAACCGAGTCCAAACATTTTATGAACTATTTTTCAAACCCATTTTCGTAACCTCTCTAAACCCGAACACCTTCTTTTCTTCTCCATTTCACCTACACCCTTTTCGAACTCTTACTCGACTTATTATCCCAACCTATCTCGACATCAACTATCCCATACCAAATCTGAGTCACCCCTAAACTGAGACATCTTCCGAGTACCTTTCTTAAACCCGAGCTAATCCTGCACTTCTTATACTTTATTTATCCGAAATTCCATACCCTCCTTCTCTAAGATTAGACTTCTCTATTTCTCGACTCTTATTCTTCTCCTTTCTTCGATTTTTATATTTCTCGATTACGATTGGGCAACTAAGCATACATCTCGATTTCATCTCGAGACTGGGACTGTATCATCTGGTATCAGAGCCAGTAAAATCGAGAATTATGAAGCTCCGACGACTATTCTGAATCTGCTAATTGAATATCCGAAGTAAGTTAAAAAAAATTATAAAAAAATCATAAATTAAAAAAAAATCGTATATATAAAAAAATTAGAATTAAAAGAAAAAATCGTTAAAAAAAGGTGTTCGATTTAATTCGATAGTTCTTTTTTCTTCTGTAAAGTTCTTCTTCTCTCTCTCGACCCACTCTGTTCACCCTGTTCCAACCCGCCTGAAATTTTTTTCTTTTAGCCTACCTAATACCCAAATACGTTACAACCCTTGATACCCGTTTGTGACCGACCCCTAAGCCCTAATAGGCCTTGGCGAATCCGATCAACGAAATCACGAGAAGTGTAAGAGGTAAAAGGCACGAGAGTGTGAGACTATTCGAGGGGAGGTAAAAGCCAAACCGAGAGTGTTAAACACGAGCGAGAGTGTCGTTAACTTCTTTCTTTTTGAGTGAACTATGAGGATTTGTTTGTGAGGATTTAATTTCTACTACAATGTCTCAAGATGCCAAGCGAAACGTCGAGGAACAACAAGGAAGACAACCTGTCCGGAATGTTCTTGACTTACAAATGCAAGCCCTATTACGAGAAATGGAAAGATTACTCGATCGAAGGCTCAATCCTCTTGAAGATCGCCTCTATCAAGTGGAAGCCCAAAGACCACGAGAGGTGACCCCCGAAGTGGCCAGGCAAAGACGCGGACGACCTAATCAACGACGTGAACCACCACAGGAAGTTGAAGAAGACCTTAATGAATTCAGTGAAGGCGAAAGCGACCATGAATCCAACATCAGTGTTGGAAGGAGAGAGAGCCCCGAAACTGCGGCCAAAGAGATCGGAGACGAGAAGACGATGATCTCAAGAATATCAAGTTGACCATCCCTTCCTTCCAAGGTAAGTCAGATCCCGAAGCCTATCTGGAATGGGAAAAGAAGATCGAACTTGTGTTCGACTGCCACAATTACTCTGAAAACAAGAAGGTCAAGTTAGCCGCTATAGAGTTTTCTGACTATGCCATGATCTGGTGGGATCAGTTGACGAGAAGTCAAAGGCGTAACGGCGAACGGCCAATCACTACATGGGCTAAGATGAAAGTAGCCATGAGACGCCGATTTATCCCTTCTTACTATCACCAAGAGTTACATCAGAAACTCCAACACCTCTCACAAGGGACGAGAAGCGTCAAAGACTACTATAAAGAAATGGAAGTCGCTATGATCCGAGTCGATATTTAAGAAGAACAAGAAGCTACCATGGCTCGATTCTTAGCCAGACTCAACCGAGAGATAGCCAATGTTGTAGAACTACAACATTATGTCGAGATGGAGGAAATGGTCCACATGGCCATCAAAGTAGAAAAATAATTGAAGCAAAAAGGAGCATCCCGCAGTTATTCCAATCCAAAACCTTCGAAGTGGGGCCAAAACACAAGCAAGGGGCTTCCCCTAAACAAACCAAAAGATTCCACTTTCACCCCGAAGACGAACAAGCCTTTGGCCGAAACAAGCAAAGGCAAGGCTCCGGAGACTACAAATGCTAGATCACGGGATATCAAATGCTTCAAGTGTCTTGGCTGAGGACACATTGCCAGCCAATGTCCGAATAGATGAACTATGGTGATGCGGGCTGACGGCGAGATTGAGACCGAAGACGAAGAAGAATGCGAGTCTGAATCCAATCCCGAAGTTGATGAGGACATAGAATAACCTGTTGAAGGTGAATTGCTCATAGTAAAGCGAAGCCTCAGTCTCCAAAACACTAGAAACGAGGAGCAACGCGAAAATATCTTCCATTCAAGATGCCAAGTGCAAGGTAAAGTCTGTAGCCTTATCATTGACGGAGGGAGTTACACGAACGTAGCAAGCACCCTCATGGTGGAAAAGCTAGGATTGGCGACAACAAAGCATCCGGCTCCATATAAGCTCCAGTGGCTTAACAATGGTGGAGAACTCAAAGTTACTAAGCAAGTCTTAGTATCCTTCAGCATTGGGAAATACTCCGATGAAGTGCTATGCGACGTAGTGCCGATGCATGCAGGACACTTACTCTTGGGACGTCCATGGCAATATGACCGCCGAGTGATGCACGACGGCTACACTAATCGGTATTCCTTCAAGCATCTCGGAAGGAATGTGACACTTGCCCCCTTAACTCCTAAACAAATTTTTGATGACCAGCAAAAGCTTTGAATTTCCATTGATCAATCAAAAGGAAAAGAAAAGAATGCAAAAGAGAAAAGTAAGAAAAATGAGTGAGAAAAAAATACGAGTGCAAAAACAAACGAGAGAAAACAAAAGAAAGAAAAATATGAAAGTGAAAAAGAAAGTGGAAAAATGAATGTTCTAGCAAAAGCGAGTGATATACGAAAAGCTTTGAGTTTGAGGCATCCTATGTATTTGCTTCTGTACAAAGAAGCGTTTTTTAGCACTAACGATTTACCCGATAATCTACCTTCTTCTGTGTTATCTTTGATTCAGGAATTTGAAAACCTATTCTCGGAGGAGATACCCAGCGGTTTGCCACCCATCCGAGGCATTGAACACCAAATTGACTTGGTGTCCGGAGCTGCTTTGCCTAATCGACCTGCATACCAGAGCAATCCCGAGGAAACAAAAGAGCTCCAAAAGCAAATCACTGAATTACTCAAAAAAGGCTACATTTGAGAGAGCCTTAGTCCGTGCACGGTACCGGTGTTACTTGTGCCGAAGAAAGATGGTTCGTGGTGCATGTGTGTCGATTGTCATGCCATTAACAAGATAACTATTAAGTATTGACACCCAATACCCCGGCTCGATGATATGCTTGACGAGTTAAGTGGAGCAAAAATTTTCACAAAGATCGACCTCAAAAGTGGATATCACCAAATACAGATGCGCGAGGGCGACGAGTGGAAAACAGCTTTCAAAACGAAACTAGGTTTGTACGAATGGTTGGTAATGCCATTCGGGCTTACAAACGCTCCAAGTACTTTTATGCGTCTTATGAATCATGTTTTACGAGCTTTCATTGGAAAATCATGTGTTGTTTATTTTGATGACATATTAGTGTACAGTAAATCTTTGGAGGATCACGTCCAACATCTACGTGCGATCTTAGAAACGTTGCGGAAAGAGGTATTGTACGCTAATCTCAAGAAATGCTTTTTTTGCACTGATAAGGTTGTTTTCTTAGGATACGTCGTAAGTGCAAATGGCTTGGAGGTAGACCAAGAGAAGGTTCGAGCAATACAAGAATGGCCCCGTCCTACGACGATTAGCCAAGTACGAAGCTTCCATGGGTTGGCTAGCTTCTACCGCCGATTCGTGCCCAATTTCAGCACGATAGCTGCTCCTTTAACGAGCGTGATCAAGAAGAATTCGGTATTCCATTGGTCTGATGAGAAAGAACGGTCTTTTAATGCAATTAAAGATTGTCTCGTTAAAGCCCCATTGTTATCCCTTCCTGACTTTACTAAAACTTTCGAAATTGAGTGTGATGCATCAGGTGTTGGGATCGGAGCCGTGCTAACTCAGAATGGAAGACCGGTGGCGTAATTCAGTGAGAAATTGAGCGGAGCTGCACTTAATTACCCCGTGTATGACAAGGAGATGTACACTCTCATAAGATCACTTGAGACGTGGCAGCACTACTTGAGGCCGAAAGAGTTTGTAATCCATTCGGATCACGAGGCGCTCAAGTACATCAAAGGTCAACATAGGCTCAACAAACGGCATGCGAAATGGATCGAGTATTTAGAATCATTTCCGTACGTAATTAAGTATAAAAAAGGTAAGGAAAATGTAGTAGCGGATGCGTTATCACGAAGGTACACTCTATTAACCTTTCTTGATTCTAAATTACTTGGTTTCCATCATATAAAAGATTTGTATGTTGATGATGTTGACTTTGGGAACATATATAATGCTTGAGAGAACGGTGCCTTTGATAAGTTCTACAGGTACGAAGGATTTCTTTTCAAGGAGAACAAACTTTGTATTCCGCAAGGTTCTATTCGAGAGCTGCTCGTGTTAGAAGCCCATAGTGGAGGTCTCATGGGTCACTTCAGTTGTGATAAAATGATGTCGACCCTACAAGAGCACTTTTTTTGGCCAGGGATGTGAAAGGATGTTGAACAAATATGCGAGCGATGTATAGCCTGCAAACAAGCAAAGTCGCGAGTTCAACCTCATGGGTTATATACGCCCCTTCCTATTCTAGACACTCTGTGGACCGACGTCTCTATGGACTTTATCCTCGATTTACCGAGATCCAAAATAGGGAAGGACTCGGTCTTTGTTATAGTTGATCGATTTTCTAAAATGTCCCATTTTATTCCTTGTTCTAAGACTGATGATGCTGTGTACATTGCAAATTTGTTTTTCAGGGAAGTTGTGCGTCTACATGGAATTCCGAAGACGATCGTATTCGATCGAGACGTAAAATTTTTAAGTCATTTTTGGCGGACTCTGTGGGGGAAGCTAGGAATGAAACTAATGTTCTCGACCACTTGTCATCCTCAGACGGATAGACAAACCGAAGTGGTGAACCGAGTCCTATCGACTCTACTTCGAGTGTTGGTGCAGAAGAATCTCAAGACATGGGAGGAGTGCCTGCCTCACATCGAGTTTTCCTACAACCAAGCTATCCATTCTGCGACTAAATTTTCACCCTTCGAGACTGTCTACGGGTTTAATCCTCTTACTCCTCTTGATTTATTACCATTGCCTTCTGACAAATTTGTCCATTCTGATGCTAGGAAAAAGGCGGACTATGTTAAGGAGCTGCATCGGAAGGTGCGCGAGAATATCGAGGCGAGAACAGAACAATACACCCAACGAGCCAAAAAAGGATGGAAGCAAGTCATGTTTGAACCCAGAGATTGGGTGTGGGTGCATATGAGAAAAGAGCGGTTTCCAGCTCGTCGTCGAAACAAATTATCACTGAGAGGAGATGGACCTTTCCAAGTTCTCGAGCGAATTAATGAGAACTCTTATAAACTCGATTTACCCGGTGAGTATAACATCAGCGCCAGTTTTAATGTGGCTGATTTAACTCCGTTTGATGCAGGTCCTGACTTGAGGACAAGTCATCTTCAAGAGGGGGAGAATGATACGGGCATGCCCTATCACGATACGAGTTCAATTCGAGACCCGACGGTGCTACTGCAAGGACCTATTACTCGAGCTCGTGCGAAACAATTTAAAGAGGCCGTCGGAGTTCTGATCAAGCAAGCTTGGGATGATGCTAAGACTAGTTCGAATGATATTTCGACTCCGTACTGCATGAGTCTACGAGCTCACATTCCGGAAGAAACGCACATGGCCATACGGCCATAACTAATTGGCCATTCGGCCTTAGTTAATTAATTAGTAGAAAATTAGTTAAATAAAATCAGACAAATTAAATAAGTGTTTTATTTATTTTGCTGTAATTAAATAAATTTAATTAAGTCTTAATCATTGCATAAAATAATAGTTAGCTTTAATATGTCTTAGATATTACATAATTAATGAGTAGAAGTCAATGTGAACAAAATTGGGACCAAACATGCATTTAAGTTGTCCTAACACTTCCAGCCAAATTTTAGATCATCTAGGGACACATTTATGGCGTGTCTTTAACTTTAAAACATGTCTTAAATATATGTTTTGTTGATGGAAAAACTAATGGCCGAAGTTAATTGATTGTAGGTGCTTTTGGACATGTTTAATACATGTGGGCGGCAGCATTAAAGGCTATGTTCGGCCACTAACTTCAAGGGAAAAAGGAGTGACGTTTGGCTTCCCAACAGTAGCATGCACGAGATACATTCAATACCATGCTGGTGCATGCATGGGATGCATTCAAGCACCCTTATTTGCCGTTTCAAACTTCCAAAGAAAGTTAATGTGCTGCTTCCTATTTCCTAGACGCATTTATTCTATATATTCACCTCGTGGACTTCAAAAGGAGGCTGCATGCATTCATCTTAAGGTGCTTTTTCGTGAAAGACCAGGAATTAAATGAGAGGCTGCTTCGTGAACTACAACCGACCAAGCATTCAATGGTGAGCGTCGGCCTTTAATTGCATGTTGGGCTATGTTCCATGCATGGGGGACGAGTTTAAGAGCTAGGAACATCCATTAATGCCATGTTCGGGCAACATATTTAAGGACAAGGGGCTAGACGTTTCATCTTCCAAGGAGGCACTTCGTGAATGACAAAGAACATCAATTAAGGGCCGAATTAATGGCATTGCAGCCCCCTTTTCCCTCCTATTAATTTCGACTGCACAAAGCCTTCTAGAAGGAGACTTTTGGAGCTTCAAGGATGAACGTGGACAGCAAAGACCAAAGGCCAACTTCTAGAATAATTTAGGGACATTGAATCCGAAAATTACTTAGAAATTAAGTTAAAATGTCATGACTTTTCAATTAGTTTCTAAGCACTATAAATAACCGAAAATGGACAATTGTAAGGAACTTTTGATGAATTTTTATACCATTATTCTATCGAATTTGTGAGAGCACTACTCCACTTTCATTTTAGGATTCATTGGCTTATCTAGCGAGCTAGTGGCGTCAACCCTTCCTTTTCTTATCCCGATACCGAGGTTCCTATCGTACTTCGATAGTGGGTCGAGGTCCGTTTTAAAACCAAAAAAAATTGAACCTTAAGAAACTTATAAGAAAATCGGGTCGATACCTTTTTCGGTATTGGTTCTTACTTGTTTTCTTAAGTCTTAAACCGAGTCCAAACATTTTACGAACTATTTTCTGAACCCATTTTCGTAACCTCTCTAAACCCGAACACCTTCTTTTCTTCTCCATTTCACCTACACCCTTTCCAAACTCTTACTCGACTTATTATCCCGACCTATCTCGACATCAACCATCCCATACCAAATCTGAGTCACCCCTAAATCGAGACATCTTCTGAGTACCTTTCTTAAACCCGAGCTAATCCCGCACTTCTTATACTTTATTTGTCCTAAATTCCATACCCCCCCTTCTCTAAGATTAGACTTCTCTATTTCTGATACTCTCCCGGTCTCGAGGAGAAAACAAGATGTATACTTGGAGTTTGATCGTAAACCAGAGAATCGAAGAAAGAAAGAAATTTTGATGAAGTTAGGATAAGTTGTAAGAATTGGGTTGACAAGATGAGTTGGATTCGGTATTAGCTTGGATAGTTTTGGATTAGGATATGTTTCAAAGTTAGGAAAGAATGAATGGCTCGGGTTTCGGTTTAAGAAAGAAATAAGGCTTGGGTTTTGGTTTAGGACTTTAGGAAACAAGTAAGAACCAATACCAAGAAAGGTATCGACCCGGTTACTTATACGTTCCTAGAGGCTTCGGTTTTAGTTGTTTAACGGACCTCGACCCACTATCGATGTACGATAGGAACCTTGGTATAGAAATTGAACGAAGGATGGTTGATGCCACTAGACTCCTAGATAAGCCAACAGATCCTAAGAATGAAATAGGAGAAATTGCTCTCGCAAATTCAGCATAATAACGATATAAAATTTGGCAAAAGTCCATTTACAAAATAAAATGGCCAACTATTTATAGTTGCTTGAGCTAAACGAATGGTCATCTTCTAGCCTTAATGACTAAGCAAAATTAATACTAGCATTAACTTGTAAATTCTAAATAGGAAAACTCTTCAAGTTCCAGGTCCACATTGGCTGAATGGAAGCTCAAGAGGCAACTTTAAAATCATCAATGGTGCAAATTAATCATCAAAGAAAAGAAATAATTGAGTGACTCTTCAATATTCAACCAAGCATGCATGAATGCCCTTAAATTCCTCCTTAAATTCCAGCTTTAATGGCGGACTTTTCAGCTCCAATTGCTTGTTGATGGTTGACCTTCTTGCATTAACTTCGTGAACTGAATAGGCACCTTGGGAAGTTGAAACGGCAGCTATAAAAGACTATTGAACTAACCAAAACATCATCTTAAATGAAAGTAATTGCTGCTGCCCATTAATCTCCTTGTGCCGTCCCTTTATATGCACCTACAAGCAAATTAAATTCATTAACTTAGCTAATTAATTCCAGCAATTAAAGAACACATTAAGACAATAAATTGAGCTGAAACAAATTAAATCTAAGCTATTTAACAGCTAATAAAAATCGGCTGAAGCTTAGGACAAACATTAAATACTAGTTTTAGCTAAACCACTTTAATTTCCAAGTAAATATGCTAGACTTAAAAGCAACTTAAAACCTTATTTAATAACAGCAAATTAATTAAAGGAAATTAAATTTATCCAAATTTATTTTAAATAAAATTCCAACTAATTTATTTAGCTTAAGACCGAATGACCAATTAAGCTCATTGAACTTAATCGAAACTTAGCACGAGCTAGAACCGAGCTCATAGGTTGTGGGTTGAACTTGTAGAACATTGCAAAAATGCTCCAACGTTGGTCTCTCCACTCGTCCAAGTAAATTAGTTTCATTATCTTTCCACACTTGCTGGACCAAAACTCTGATGGTGTCTTTAAGTAGCTTAGATCGAGCTCTAGTGATAGGACCACGAGGTAGCACCAATGGATCATGACTCGAGCTTGACTTAACATGGAACGTGCTCGCATCATCCTCCCCCTCTTGAAGATGACTTGTCCTCAAGTCGAACTCAGTATCAAAAAACTCAAGTCGCCTACGTTGAAAGTCGCGCTAATATTGTACTCACCGTAAATCAAGTCTATAGGAGTTATCGTTAATTTTCTCAAGAACTTGAAACGGTCCATCTCCACGAGGTAGTAACTTAGATCTACATTGGGCTGGAAAGCGTTCTTTTCTCATATGTACCCAAACCCAATCTCCGTGTTCAAAATAACTCGTTTATGACCTTTGTTCGCCTTTCGAGCGCATTTTTTCAGTCTTAGATTCAATGTTGTCTCGAACTTTTTATGCAAATTCTTCACGTATTCGGCTTTTTCCCGCATCCGCATGCACAAGCTGATCATTAGGTAGCGGCATTAAATCTAACGGAGTTAGGGGATTAAACCCGTAGACGACTTCAAATGGTGAAAACTTAGTCGCCGAATGCACCGATCGATTATAGGCAAACTCCACATGAGGTAAACATTCCTCCCATGATTTCAAGTTTTTTCGAATGATGCCCCTTAGTAAAGTTGATAGCACCCTATTGACTACTTCTGTTTGCCCATCGGTTTGGGGATGACACGTAGTCGAGAAAAGTAGCTTCGTTCCAAGCTTTCCCCAAAGTGATCGCCAAAAGTGACTTAAGAATTTAGTATCGCAATCCGAAACAATGGTTCTTGGTAACCCATGAAGGTGCACCACCTCCCTAAAGAAAAGATTAGAAATATGAACAAAGATCGTCGCCAGTACATGGTATAAAATGAGACATTTTCAAAAACCTATCTACTACCACAAAAATTGAATCTTTTCCTATTTTGGTACGGGGTAAACCAAGTATGAAATCCATTGAAATATCTTGCCATGGTGCGTCAGGAATTGGAAGAGGTAAGTATAAGCCATGAGGCTTGATCCTCGATTTAGCTTTCTTGCACGAAATATAGCGCGCGCATACTCGCTCGACATCTCTCCTCATTTTTGGCCAAGAAAATGTTCTCTTAGAGTAGCCATCGTCTTTTTCTACTCCAAAATGCCCCATGAGTCCTCCGCTATGCGCTTCATTAACCAACACTTCCCGAATAGAACTTTTTGGTACACATAGTTTACCTTCTTTGAAAAGAAAATCGTCAGACCTGTAAAACTTATCAACAGCCATTTTCTCACACGCACGAAAAATTTCACCAAAATCATCATCAGTGGCATACAATTCTTTCAAGTAAACAAATCCAAGCAGTTTTGATTCTAAATGTGCTAAAAATGCATATCTTCTTGAGAGTGCATCGGCCACAACGTTATCCTTACCTTTTTTGTGTTTGATGACATAGGGAAATGACTCAAGGTATTCCACCCATTTTGCATGTCGTTTATTCAACTTGTGCTGTCCTTTAATGTGTTTTAGCGCTTCATGATCTGAATGAATTACAAATTCTTTCGGCCAAAGGTAGTGTTGCCACGTCTCGAGGGCACGAATCAAAGCATACATTTCTTTGTCATAGACGGGATAGTTCAGAGATGCCCCATTCAACTTTTCACTGAAGTATGCTATAGGCCTTCCTTTTTGAGTCAATACGGCTCTAATGCCTACACCTGATGCATCACATTCAATCTCAAAAGTTTTAGAGAAATCAGGCAATGCTAATAAAAGAGCTCTAGTAAGTCTATCTTTAATAATATTAAAAGAGTTTTCCTGTTCGTCTCCCCAGAAAAAGGCTGAGCTCTTCTTGATGACGCTGGTAAGAGGTGCGGCTAACGTACTGAAGTTTGGCACAAACCTGCGATAAAAACTCGCAAGACCATGAAAACTCCTTACTTGGCTTATATTCGTAGGTCTCGACCATTCTTGGATAGCCTTGATCTTCTCTTGATCGACTTCGAGACCTTGAGCACTAACTACAAAACCAAGAAAAATAACTTTATCAGAACAGAAGGAACATTTCTTAAGGTTAGCATAAAGAGTTTCCTTACGTAAGACTTCCAAAACAGATCGAAGATGGTCTACATGATCTTCCAATGTCTTGCTATACACCAAGATATCATCAAAATATACAACGCAAAACTTACCGATAAAAGCTCTTAAAACATAGTTCATTAATCTCATGAAAGTGCTAGGAGCGTTGGTTAAGCCAAACGGCATGACCACCACTCATACAAACCATGCTTAGTTTTGAAGGCGCCTTCCATTCATCGCCTTCCTCATTCAAATCGTGATAACCACTCTTTAAGTCGATTTTCAAAAATAGTTTAGCACCACTCAACTCGTCTAACATATCGTCAAGTCGCAGAATGGATGTCTATACTTAATGGTAATTTTGTTCACAGCTTTCGTAATCGACGCGACATACGCCAAGTGCCATCCTTCTTTGGAACCAATAAGACCGGTGCGCACAAGGACTAAGGCTTTCTCATATGTAGCCCTTTTCCATGAGTTCTTCGACTTGCCGTTGAAGTTCTTTTATTTCTTCAGGTTAGTTCGATAAGGTGTCGATTCGAATAACAACTCCAGTATGAAATCGATTTGATGTTTTATCCTCAAGTGGTGGTAATCCATTCAGGATGTCTTCCTAAATAGATCATCAAAATCCTGCAAAAGAGACAAAATTGAAGAAGGGAGATTCTGGGAGATCGTTAGTGTTAAAAGAATTTCTTTGTACATAAGTACAAAAATCGGTTGTCGCAGCAGACAAGGCCTTTCAGTATTACACTTCCCTTTGCAAAGACACTCACTTTCTCATTTTCTTTTCTTTTCTTATTTTCCACTCATCTCTCCTTTTTCATTTTTCTTTTCACTTGCTCTTTTTTGTTTCAAGTTTCTTTTCTTTTGTCTTCTCATTTTCTCTTTTTCTCTCATCTTTTCAAAAGAATCTTTTAACTTTACTTGATCTTCATGAACTTGTTTCGGAGTCAAAGGTGCTAGAGTGATAGTCTTTCCCAAGTGTTTAAACACGTATATCTATTGGTGTATCCGTCGTGAATCACTTTGTGATCAAACTGCCAGGGACGTCCAAGTAACAAATGACCCGCGTGCATGGGTACAACATCACAAAGGATCTCATCCACATATTTTCCAATGTTGAAAGAAATTAGGACTTGTTTAGTTACCTTTAGTTCACCTCCATCATTAAGCCATTGCAGCCTATACGGGCTCGGGTGCTTTGTGGTTGGTAAACCCAACTTCTCCACCATGAAAGTACTAGCAACGTTTGTACAACTTCCACCGTCAATGATAACACTACAAATTTTGCCTTGTATTTGACATCGAGTATGGAAGATGTTTTCTCGTTGTTGCTCATCATTAACTCCTTTAAGGTTGAGACTTCTCTTTACAACGAGGAGTTCACCATCTATGGCATGTTCAATTTCTTCTTCCTCGTCGGTGGTAGTTTCAATCTCACGTTCTTCATCATCTTCTTCAGACTCTATTTCTCCATTGGCACGCATCACCATCGTACTTCGGTTTGGACACTGACTTGCAATATGTCCCCTCCCGAGACACTTAAAACATTTGATGTCTCGTGATCAGTTGGATGGGCTTTCTATTGCCTTGCCTTTGTTAGATTCGGTGAAGGACTTACTTGGTTTGGCAACTGGTGTGGTCTCCTTGGTTCGAATCGATGGATTGGCTTTACTAGTCCCTTGGCCCCATTTGGTAGGGTTGGAATTGGGATAGTTTCGAACAGTACCCTTGCGCTTCAGCTGCCTCTCCACCTTAATCGCCATGTGCACCATGTCTGTAAGTTCGACATAATGCTGGAGTTCCACCATATTAGCTATGTCTCGGTTGAGACCAGCCAAAAATTGGGCCATGGTCGCCTCGCGTTCCTCTTGCACATCTGCTCTAATCATGGCAACTTCCATCTCTTTGAAGTAATCTTCAACACTCCTCGATCCTTGAGTAAGATTTTGGAGTTTTTGGTATAATTCTCGATGGTAAAAATGTGGGACAAATCATCGATGCATAATAGATTTCATTTCGGCCCACGTGCTGATGGGTTGTTCTCCATTTCTCCTTCGACTGGTAGTTATTTGGTCCCACCATATCATGGCATAATCGGTGAATTTGATAGCGGCCAATTTAACCTTTTTAGATTCCGAATAGTTATGACAATCAAAGACCAATTCAATCTTCTTTTCCCATTCAAGGTACACTTCCGGATCGGATCTCCCTTGAAATGATGGAATAGACAACTTTATATTCTTCAAATCATCATCTACTCGGGCTCGATCTCTATTGCCACGGTGTCGGGGTCCTCGTCTTCCAACACTTGCATTAGATTCGATCGCACTATCAAAAACATCATTATAATAATCTTCACCCTCTTGTGGCTGTTCACGTCGTCTATTTGGTCGCCCACGTATTTCTCGTTGTCTCTGGGCTTCCATTTGGTATAATCGGTCTTCCAAAGGGTTGAGCCTTCGATCGAGTAACCGCTCCATTTCACGCAACAAGGCTTGCATCGGCAGATCAGGAATGTTACGAAAGGGTTGTCTTCCTTGTGGCTCATTTACATTTTGCTCGGGTTCTTGAGACATTGCGTGGACTATAGTACCTCACAACAAATTCTCACAATTCACTCAAAAAGAAAGAAGTTATTGACACTCCGCTCGTGTTTAACACTCTCAGTTTGGCTTTTACCTCCCCTCAAATAGTCTCACACACTCGTGCCTTTTACCTCTCGCACTTCTCACAGTTTCGTTAGTCGGATTTGCCAAGGCCTATTAGGGCTTAGGGGTCGGTTTCAAGATGGGTTCAAAGGGTGTAAGATGTGGGTGTAGGTAGGCTAAAGTAAGAAGAAGGGATCGGTGGTTCAAGTGGGTCGGAGAGGAATTTAGAGAATGAAGATGAATAGAATGAAAGCAATTCAATCAAAACACTTAGAATTTTTTTTTTATTTCGAATTTTTTTTTAATTTCGAATTTCCTCTTTTTTTTTATTTTTTTCGAATTTTTTTTTGAATTTTTTTTACTTCGAACCTTCGCTTAGACGACTTCGATGGTTGTTCCCGGCTTCGTATATCTCAGTTTAACTAGCTCTGATACCAGATGATACGCTCCCGGTCTCGAGGAGAAAACGAGATGTATACTTGGAGTTCGATCGTAAACCAGAGAATCGAAGAAAGAAAGAAATTTCGATGAAGTTAGGATAAGTTGTAAGAATTGGGTTGACAAGATGAGTTGGATTCGGTATTAGCTTGGATAGTTTCGGATTAGGATATGTTTCGAAGTTAGGAAAGAAAGAATGGCTCAGGTTTCGATTTAAGAAGGAAATAAGGCTTGGGTTTCGGTTTAGGACTTTAGGAAACAAGTAAGAACCAATACTGAGAAAGGTATCGACCCGGTTACTTATATGTTCCTAGAGGATTCGATTTTAGTTGTTTAACAGACCTCGACCCACTATCGATGTACGATAGGAACCTTGGTATCGAAATTGAACGAAGGATGGTTGACACCACTAGACTCCTAGATAAGCCAACAGATCCTAAGAACGAAATAGGAGAAATTGCTCTCGCAAATTCAGCATAATAACGATATAAAATTTGGCAAAAGTCCATTTACAAAATAAAATGGCCAACTATTTATAGTTGCTTGAGCTAAACGAATGGTCATCTTCTAGCCTTAATGACTAAGCAAAATTAATACTAGCATTAACTTGTAAATTCTAAATAGGAAAACTCTTCAAGTTCCAGTCCACATTGGCTGAATGGAAGCTCAAGAGGCAACTTTAAAATCATCAATGGTGCAAAAGGAATCATCAAAGAAAAGAAATAATTGAGTGACTCTTCAATATTCAACCAAGCATGCATGAATGCCCTTAAATTCCTCCTTAAATTCCAGCTTTAATGGCGGACTTTTCAGCTCCAATTGCTTGTTGATGGTTGACCTTCTTGCATTAACTTTGGTGAACTGAATAGGCACCTTGGGAAGTTGAAACGGCAGCTATAAAAGACTATTGAACTAACCAAAACATCATCTTAAATGAAAGTAATTGCTGCTGCCCATTAATCTCCTTGTGCCATCCCTTTATATGCACCTACAAGCAAATTAAATTCATTAACTTAGCTAATTAATTCCAGCAATTAAAGAACACATTAAGACAATAAATTGAGCTGAAACAAATTAAATCTAAGCTATTTAACAGCTAATAAAAATCGGCTGAAGCTTAGGACAAACATTAAATACTAGTTTTAGCTAAACCACTTTAATTTCCAAGTAAATATGCTAGACTTAAAAGCAACTTAAAACCTTATTTAATAACAGCAAATTAATTAAAGGAAATTAAATTTATCCAAATTTATTTTAAATAAAATTCCAACTAATTTATTTAGCTTAAGACCGAATGACCAATTAAGCTCATTGAACTTAATCGAAACTTAGCACGAGCTAGAATCGAGCTCATAGGTTGTGGGTTGAACTTGTAGAACATTGCAAAAAAGCTCCAATGTTGGTCTCTCCACTCGTCCAAGTAAATTAGTTTCATTATCTTTCCACACTTGCTGGACCAAAACTCCGATGGCGTCTTTAAATAGCTTAGATCGAGCTCTAGTGATAGGACCACGAGGTAGCACCAATGGATCATGACTCGAGCTTGACTTAACATGGAACGTGCTCGCATCAATTTCTCGACTCTTATTCTTCTCTTTTCTTCGATTTTTGTATTTCTCGATTACGATTGGGCAACTAAGCATACATCTCGATTTCATCTCGAGACCGGGACTGTATCAATGGGATTCGGTTTAAGGTTGAACAAATAATGATAGGCTGATGGTAATGGGATTGGATAGATGGATAAGTGATGGTTTAGATAAATGATAGGTGATAGCTGATGGGAATGGATGAAAAAACTCATGCTTCATTAAAACAACCTAGTAACTAGATTAATTAATAAGCCTCTTATTAAACATAACTTATTTATTTAAACTAAACAGTTTATTTAAAGCTAATTTAAAAGTTTTTTTTTATTCAGCAAAATAAAATTGCATGAATTAAATCAAGCTAAACACAAGCTGAATATGAGCTTATTTCAGCTTGCAAAAGCATGCGCATTGGGCTTATTAAGTTAGCCCGATTCTCCTCATTTTGTCCAGCCATTAACTTGCTCCACTTTTGCTCAACCAAGGCCGAAATAGCCCCATTGAAATGTTTTACATGTGCTCGGGTGATGGGTCCTTGCGGCAACACCAATGGATCTTTGTTGGAACTTGGTGCTACCCGGATCATGGCCGTATCATCCTCCCCCTCTTCAAAGAGATTTGTCCTCAAATCGAAATCTGCATCAAAGAGCGATAGATCAGACACATTAAAAGTTGCATGATATAGTCTGCCTCGGGAAGAGTCGAAATATATGCGGATTGCCCAATCGTCTACGAGGAGTAAATCAAGCCTTCGAGTAATAATGAGAAAATATGGAAGAGTTGCGGAAGCTTTTAAGTGAATTGGTTTTAAGAAATGGATTAAGTTAGGAATGGAGGTTTGAGAAATGAAGGAAACAGTTTAGATGATAGATTCGATTTTATGTTGAAGGAAGATGGATAAAAGATAGGTGATATTTTGGTGGAAATAGATTAAAGAACTTAAACAAAGAATCAATTCAACACTATGACAGTGTCACCCCGGGTTCTATAATTATTTAAGGTGGGAAAATGGAATCGAAGATGGACCAAAGACCCTTTACTTAGTGAAGTAAGAACCAATGGTATAATGATATGGAAGAACAAGTGATAGACGCCACAAGCACGACTTGATAAGTCTAAGAAACTTGTACGAAAGTGAAGAGGAGATCAAACTCACTCGGTGAACAAATGTCATATATATTTAATCAAAGTCTTAATCTTCCATAACCAATGAAAATAACAAGTATTTATAGGCTAATTAGAGCTAGCCGAATGGTTATCCAAATAGCTTAAAGGCTAAGTAAAATTAAACTTAGAATAAGCTAGAAAAATCTAGAATAAAGTCTCTTAGTTTGCTTGGCTAGGTTGGCCGAACAAGGCCCTTGATATGCTTGGCAAATTCAGCTGAATGTGGCCTTGTGAGCTTGCTATATTCGGCTGCATGTGGGAGGCAAATGGGCAGCTTCTAGATGGTACATTTCTCTTGGCAAGATGAGTGCACTTGGAAGAGTAATGGCCATGTCCATGTTCATCCTTTGGGAACGCCAATAGCCAACTTAATGGAGAAGGAAATGAGCTGATTGTATTTGGTCAGCAAGGGCACTCCAATGGACTTTTTCTAGAAGGATGATTAACTCAAAATTCGTCCAAGTTAATGGGCAGCCTTTTGGAATGTCAAGGGGCAGCTTAATGATGAAGAAAACTAAACTTGATGAACTTGGCTGTAGGAAGATGAATGGCATTGTCCAAATTCGCCCATAGCTTTAAAAATAATGCCAATAGATGCCCTTTGGCTGAATGGTCACTTAGGAGAGTCAATGAATCAAAATAATTCATGTAGCTGGACATTCATGCATTCGGCCATGCAATGTATCTTGTGGTTCATGAATTTAATTCCTCCATGAACTTGTCTTCAAATTCCAGCCGAATAGGTGCCTTAAAAATCCAATAACCAGCAGCAATTAATCCATGCTTCCAATCGTCCGTGCACCTCCTAGGTTCCTTGATGTATTCGACTAGGTACAATGCACCTAGGTGCATGTATCACTTAAATGCACTCTAATGGTTCGGCTGAACCTACATGAACCAAGAAAACATATTAAAACTCATCAAATCAGCTGAAAAATAATTGAACATGTCCATGACACACTAATGGACACTTTGGACACATTAAACATCCCATTTAAAACACTGAAATTCGGTAGCACCCTATTTTAACTAAAAAAAAATTGCACATTTAATTTAGCTTTAAAACAACTTAAAAACATGTAATAAAATGTGACAAAATTAATTTAAGCTTAAACAAACTAAATCCAACACTAAATTAATTATTTAGACATATTTAATTTGCTGTAGGCATTTTAATAAATTAAATACTCAATTTATTTAAAGCATTAAAATGATGTAATCAGCTCAAGGAGCTGGAGCGAGCTCGAGTGAGCTCAAATTGAGCTTGAATGAGCTAATCTGGCTCAATTTGGAAGTGCATGAAGATGCACATGAGCTCCAATGTATTTGGGACTTGGGCCTCGAGCTTCATCAACTTGAAAATCAGTGGTGCACCGGGCGTGCCCGTATCATCCCCCTTGATACGATCTGCCTTGGGGTGAGTCGAGTCGTATTTGAATTTGCCCGATCGTCTACGAAGGAGTATCGTTTGATTTGTTTAAAAGAAAGGTAAAATGGTTATATTTTAGAAAAGGGCAGCAACTTGGGTTGAAGAAAAATAGTTGGATGAATGGATTGATGGTTGAAACAAGAAAGAACCCTTAATAGAAGATTAAGGACCCGAATCTTATAGGTTTCAATGGAATGGTTGAGTTGAATAAAAATCGAGACCCACTATCTAGCAAGATAGGAACCAATGGTATTGGACTGAACGCCACACCCGAATGGATGATAAGTTCGAAACAAAGTCAAATTGACGCCACTAGTTACTAGATAAGTCAATTTGAACCTTGAAGAATAATGAGAGTAGATAACTCACCATAAGAAAATTTCATTAAAGCATCAAAAGTCCCCTTCTACAAGCTAATAACAAAGTATATATAGTGTTTACATGTGGTTAGCTGAAGAGTCATATGAATTTAGCTTTAATATGCATTTAAATGGCTGAAATAAAATCTAATCAATAAATAAAAAACTCTTGAATTCCTCCAGCCAAATAACAGCAACTTTATGACTCCTAATGAGCTGATTAAATGAATTTGAATGCTTTAAAAATGTCCCTTGAGTTGTCCTTGGCTAGCAAAAAAGATACCAGCAACTAATGGAGTTTTGAATGCTTGTTATCATCTTTTAAATGAGCCAAAAAAACTGCTGGTAAGTGAAGAGGTTGCTGCTGAATTTATGAGGAGTTAAAATACTCCTTAAAACTCCTTAATTTGATGTATTAAGCATCCCTTGTAACAGCCACTTCTTTTGTAACCAAAATCAACTAAAAAGTCACTTCCATTAATGTTGTAACAGCCTCTTTTAATCATGACTAATGCTTCCCCATGTGTGTAACCGATTCTCACTTGAAAGGTCACATTAAACTCTTTGTAACAGCCCTTGAGTGTAACGGTTTCCAATTGAAAAGTTTCCTACATTCAAACACATTAAACAAACATATTAATCACATTTAAACACTAATTTAACTTAAACACATTAAACACTTATTAAACACTATTTTAACTTAAACACATTAAACACTTGACTTAATAAATGAACTAGAAGTAAGGACTTCAATTAATACAGCAACTAGTTAATTTATGGAAGCAGAATTAAATTAACTTAAACTCATGCTTCATTAAAACATCCTAGTAACTAGATTAATTAATGAGCCTCTTATTAAACACAACTTATTTATTTAAACACCTTTATTTAAAGCTAATATTTAATTTAGAAGTTTGTATTCAGCAAAATAAAAATGCATGAATTAATCAAGCTAAACACAAACTGAATGAATTAAATGTGAACTTAAACCAAACACAATGAGCTGAGATGAACTCATGTGAGCTAAAACACATAGGAAGGAAGTTTAATTGAGCTGAAAATGAGCTGGAATCAGCTTCATTTTGCACTTTGGCCTCTCGAGCTTAGGCCACTCTCGATGGCGTCGGATGGAGTCGAACCATGATGCGACCAGGATCGCATCATACCCCCTCTTGAAAATGATTCGTCCTCGAATCGAGCTGATGGTTCTCTCAAACAGAATTCCTTTTGCTCAGCTTTTCTCGATCAAATGGGGAGGATGGTAATCGAGACACCTGGAAAGAATAGCCATGAATTAACAAGTATTGCTTCAAACAAATTTGCAATCCACGCATAAACATAGCAACAGAAGTATGTCGCATGTGGAAGGACAAGATCAACTTATCATACAAAAGAAATAATGCCTTATCAAATGTTTGAAATAGAATTACATAAGGATCAAGGCATTCAACCAACTTAAATTGCTTCCACGAATTGAAATGCGAGTAGTAGGTCAAAAGTTGAACATAATCGTCACCAACAAGTAATAGAATAGATTCACATGATTCATGACCTCGCACAATCAATCCTTATAATTGACCTTTGGACATATGCTCGCTAACAAATGCATCATGCCAATTATCAAAAACAAGAGTCTTTTTATCGATGTCCAAAACCGATAGATCATTATCAAACAGAATAGAACAATTAAGCACATCACGATTTAAGGACTTTATAAAAATGAAATCATCAACGTGATGGTTGTCATCTTTTGAGGAAAACAAAAGTGTTTTAAAGCTTTTGAGAATCTTACCTTGCTTGTCTTCAAGAGCAGGAAAACAAAGATCAAATTTACCTTGCTCGCCCATCACAAATCTTCGCTCCTCGGGGGTATAGCATAGCTGAAGTTTCGCGGTTGAATTAATCTTTTCCAAACGGATCCCAAACTTCATGGACAACAAAAGAAATTGTTTAAGGAACGAATATAAATTGAAAACACATTGGAAAATTTTCGTTACCTTATTCAAAGACCACAAATTAAAATGATAGAAATGGTTCACACACAATCGATGTGGCTTGATTTTCCAACAAGATGAATCAACACAAATTCCCGGCTTAACAACATGAGTTTGTTTATTTAAGGCAAAAAATAACAACGGTTTCACTAAATCGATCATGTTAAACCAATAGAACTTGTACATACTCAAAAACGAACATTCAAATCTCTTTTCATGCTTCAAAATAGATTTGCACAAGTTCAAAGATTTCTCACAAAACTTGAGTGGGTACTCGTTAATATCATGTTCAAACAAATTAAGCGCTTTTTGTGAAAAACCGTTTGCACACAAGATAAAATTTTTGGGTTGTCGATCGAAACGAACAGTGTCAACCACATTCAAAGAGTAGAAATCAATCAGATGAGAATAAAGGGGTCTTTTTATAACTAAGTCATCAAAGATTTTATTGACGAATGTCAAATCGGATTGCTGTGACTCGTTTAAAAGTTCCTTACCTCGTTTACCTTTGGGTTCGTGTGGTTTATTTTCAACTATACCTTGGTTGATCATACGAAAATGTCGTTCTTCCGGAAGGTATTGTAGTTGAAAAACATCTTTCAGTCTTTCGGGATCCTGAAAAGTAGAAATAGAACAAGAGTAAACTTCAAGGGGGTTAGTTGAATCACTCCACACTTTTTCTTGCTCGTTCTTTTCTTTTGTTTCTTTTTCTATCTCGGGTTATTTTCTTTCTTTTTCAATTTTATTTTTGTTTTCACACTCCTTTTCAATTTCTTTTTCACTCTCTTTTCCTTCACTCTCGTTTTCTTTTTCAAATTTCTTTTCGACTTCTTTTTCAACTTCTTTTTGTTCTTTCTCTTTTTCAAAAACCTTCTCAATGGCTTTTTCAAGCTCTCTTAAAAATCGCTCATTTTCTCTCTTACTTGCCTCTTTTCTCTCTTTTCTTTTTATTTCTTTTGCCTTTTCTTCTTTTTCTTTTCTTTTAAATGATGTTACAAAAGAATCAAGATGGTAATTATTTGGCTCGAAAGAAGAAAATTTATTTACAAAAGAATCACGATATTTGCATCAGGAAGAATACTCCGTGTAGGATTTCTTTGAAGTTCCTGAAGGAGTATACCGTTCATCTCGCACGTCATCTTGGAGGGAGTAAAAATCAAAGTCGGCTTCTCTTCGCCTCGAGTTCCTTGATGAATAAGAATCTCAATCGAAATCTCATCTTGAATAATCGTTAAAAGTGTGATACAGTCTGCCTCGGGAAGAGTCAAATTGTATTCGAGTTGCCCAATCGTCTACGAGGAGGAGATAAGCCTTTCAGGAAATAATCAGAAAATATGGATGAGTTTGCGAAAGCTTAAGTGAATTTGTTTAGAATATGGTTTAAGTTAGGAATGGAGGTGTTTAAATGTGGGAATGATTCGGATATGGAGAAGGATAGGTTCGGTTTTATGATGAAAGAAGATGGATAAAGGTTAGGTGATATTTTGATAGTTTGGTGGAAATGGAGAATAGGACTTAAACAAGAAATGATTCAACACTTGAAGGTGTCACCCCAGTTTCTATAGTGTTTAAGGTGAAAATATGGAAATCGAAGATGGACCAAAGACCCGTTACTTAGTGAAGTAAGAACCAATGGTATAATGGTATGGAAGAGTAAGATTGACACCACAAGCAAGCTTGATAAGTCAGAATCGAAACTCGTACTAAAACGAAGAGGAGATAAAACTCACTCAAGAACATAAGTTCATAAAATATATCAAAGTTCAACAACCAAAAGTCTTCATCTCCAAATGTTTACATGAAAGCTATTTTATAGACACAAAGATGACTACTCAAATTCGGCATCTATGTGTTCACACAACAATTAAAATGTTCATAATTAACATTAAAGATGGTTCATGGACGTTCATCCTTGTATTGAGATGTATTTAGACGTTCATGCACCTCATTGAATGATATTCATGCATGTACTTTAGCTTGAAGAGTCAGATTCTTCCTCCCTTTGCTGTGCATGAATTCTTAGCATAGAAGAAAGCTTCAAGTGACTTGTATGATCACCAAAAGTCTCATTCATCTCCTTGGTTCGTTCATGCACTTGCATGGAACATGCATTCTCATAAATAGGTGCTTTAATGGCATGTAGGTTCATGAACAGCAGCATGTATCTTGTAAATTCGTTCTCCCCTTTGTGCATGCATGTTGTTCATTCAATGTGCTGAATTAATGTGTCATTTCCCCCCTTGGACGTTCATGCCTTTATCCATGCATGTATAGAAGCTGATTGGTCAAATTAAGGTATGAACATGGCACCAATCGGTCAATCAAATGTGAAAGCACTTGATGCTTTGCTAGCCACGAAATGGCTCTTGGGAGGATGTATTTAGCTCTTTAAATGTGCCATATGAACAGCTTGAGAAGCTTCCTAGCAGCAGCCAATGTGAACATCCTGAAAGACATATTAAAGCTCGATTAAATGCAACATTAAGACATATTCTAAGCACCATTTTATTTGTCTAAGCTTTAGACACAATTAAGATGTCTTAATCTAAGACACATTAAAAAGCTGTACTAATTAACATGCATAGATAAACTTTAAGACATATTTAAGACTCAAACTATAATTAACTAAAAATAACTAAATCTTAATTAATGTTTTATTCCAGCAACTAAAATGCATAAATTAAAAATGAAATAGAATCGAGCTCAATGAGCTAGAGTGAGCTCAAGTGAGCTCAAATTGAGCTCCAATTAACTAATCCAGCTCAATTTGGAAATGCACCAAAGGGCACACTAGCTCCACGGCACTTGGGCTTAATGATCCGAGCTCATCAGTTCGCAAAATGTTGGAGGCCTTGGGCGTGCCCGTATCATCCCTCCCCTCTTCAAGACGATTCATCCTCGAATCGACCTGTTGATTTTCTAAACAA
Source organism: Gossypium sturtianum (assembly GCA_025698515.1). NCBI lineage: Eukaryota > Viridiplantae > Streptophyta > Magnoliopsida > Malvales > Malvaceae > Gossypium > Gossypium sturtianum. The sequence goes on along the minus strand of CM046943.1, from coordinate 80,924,402 downwards.
AATTCCTTTTTGCTCATTTTTCCTCGATCAAACGGGACGGATGATAATCGCAACACCTGAAAATAATATTCATGAGTTAGCAAGAAAAATTTTAAACACGCTTGCAACCCAAATATGATCAACACCAAACAAATAAATCGCATGCAGACAGGCATAAGCACTTTATCATACAAAAGGATCAATGCCTTGTCAAAATTTTGGAAAAAAAGTGGATAAGCTTCAAAGCAGGCATACGATCTAATTGGATTCCACAAGACAAGATGATCATGCGAGTAGCACACCAAAAGAGAGATATATTCGTCACAAACAAGTAGTGGAGAAAGTGCATATGGCACTCGAAGTTGAACATCCAAACCTTGCTTTGTATGAAATAAGGAACCACTCGCACCTGAATTATAACAAGTATCGAACACAAAATACTTTTTATCAATGGACAAAATAGATAGATCATCAATAGGCAGAATAGGACATTCAAACAATTCATGATCTAAATGATTTACAAAAGAGGATTCATTAACAAAATTTCTATCAACATCCAAAGAGGACGAAAACATCTCAAAATCTTCAAGTGAATTACACATGTGACAAAATATGGGCTCTTTCACATAAGGATTATCCAAATTATCAATCATGAAAACAGATAAATCAAAAATAGGCAAAATAGAAAGGTTAAGCAGATCATGATCTAAATGTTTTGCAAAAATGAAGTCAACAACGCAAAGCTTTTCACCATCCGAAGAGAGCAAAAATGCATTAACAATTTTAGAAGACTTACCTTTGTGCACAGAAGGACAAGGATCGTTCTTACCTTGTTCGAGCATTACAAACCTTCTTTCTTTGGGCATGTAGTGTAGTCGATACTATGCGTTCGATTCAATCCTTGTCGAATGAAACGTAAATTTCAAGTACAACCACAGAATTTGTTTACAGAGCGAATAAAAATTGAAAACAAAATGAACAAATCTCTCCACCTTACACAAAAACCAAGTATCGAAACAAGAGGAATTCTTCAAACATACCAGATGATACTTGAGTTCTCCATAGAGCAAATCAGAACGTATTCCCAGTTTAAAAACATGCGTTTAATTATTATTTAAATCAAAATGTATCAATGGTTTCTTTAATTCAAACTTGTCAAACCAACAGGAATTGTGCACGATCAAGATCGAGCGATCAAAACTCTGGACGTGCTTCAAAATAGACTTACAAAAACTCAAAGATTTCATTTTAGACAACAAATAAATCTCATAATAACCACAATCAAACAAATGAGGATTAAGAGAAAAGTCATCGTCATACCTTGACGAGTCTTGCATTTGTCGGATAGACACTACTCTACCGTCACACTTTGCACAACAATGATTATTATGAGATGAACTCGTCTTACCACCAATTAAGTCGTCACAATTAATCAAAGAATGGCAATCGATGAAGCTATCCACATAATCACAATTATTCAAAAAATTCGGTGGAGATTGAAACTCTTCAAAAATTTTACCTTCCTTACCTTTCGGCTCGCGTGATTCAATCTTACCTTTTTCAACCAAAGAAAAACGTCACTCATCAGGAAGGTATTGGAGTTGGTAGTCGTTGCATGGTTCCTCGAAAACCTGAAATGACGGAATAGAAGAAGAGAAAACTTCAAATGGGTTAGTTGAAAAATCACGCTCTTTTTCTTACTCGTTCTTTTCTCTCGCTTCTTTTTCAACATCTTTTTCTTTCTCACTTTCTTTCTCAATGTTTTTCTCAATTTCAATTTTCTTTTCAATTTTCTTTTCTTTTTCAATTTTTCTTTCTTTTTCTTCTTTTTTCAATCTGTTTTTCACTTTTATTTTCTTTTTTTACTTCTTTTTCCACTTCTTTTTATTCTTTCTCTTTTTCCTTTTCATTTTGAGTACAACAAGAGGAAGGTTCAAAACAATCAAAAATGGATGGGTTTGATTTTAAGATTGAAGCAATATTCTCATAGATGTCACGATCGATACTTCGTGAAAGATTTTTCGTACGGGACATCGTTGAATCATATGACGATAAACTCGTGCTTTCGTGCTCATCACCGTAGTAGGCTTCACACTCGTTAGTCTCTTTGCTTCATCGTGAATTCCTCGTCAAATGATTTGAACCGCTTCGAGAATGATCTTTCGTAGAGGAATACTTGGACGCATATGAACCATGTTCACTTCCTCGTAAAAATTTCTCCGTAGACGGATATGTTGAATCTTGTGAAGAAGAAATCATACCTTCTTGATAGTAACCTCGACAAGCCTCGAATTCATGGTTTGATTCATACCGTCTTGAACTTCTTGCGAAATAAAATTCTCGGTCAAAATCTCTTCTCAGATGATCTTCGAAGGCATATTTTTGAGACGACCTTGATTTCGTCTTTCGACTTGAAGAAAGTCAATCTTGTTGGTCTCGTTCCTCGATTTGAACCAAACTGATACAGTCTGCCTCTGGGAGAGTTAAAATGTATGCGAGTTGCCCAATCGTCTACGAGGATTAAATCAAGCCTTCAGGAAATATTAGAAGAATATGTATGAAAAAGTATTAAAGTTGCGGAAGCTATCAAAAAGGGAGGATAATAGATTAGGTTATAAATGGAGGTGGTTAAGTGTTGGAGTCGTTTTGGGAAATGGTTAAGGATAGGTTCGGCTATGGCTAGGAAAGAAGGATGATGTGTTTGGAGATGGCTCGGGTAGGTAGGAAAGAATGGAAGATGAATAAAAGTTTGTGATAGTTTGGTAGAAATGGATAGATGATCTTAAACAAAGAAACGATTTAACATTAGCAAATGTCACCTTGATTTCTATATTTGCTCAAGGTGGGAAATGGAAGTCGGATATGGACCAAGACCCGTTATCTATAAAGATAAGAACCTATGGTATAGCTTAATGGATGAGAACGACTGACGCCACAAGCAGCGCTTAATAAGTTGAGATCGAAACTCGTACGAAAACGAAGAGGAGAAAAACTCACTCAGATGAACAAAGTTCATATAATAAGATTAATGATCAAAAGTTTTTTTTACAAAATGGTATAGTTTGAATATTTATAGTCCTTAAGAATCCATCTGAAAAGTCACACAAATTAGCTTAATTTTTAAGGAAATTTGACCCTTTAATGTCCTAGATTTTACTAGAATTTTTGGCCCATTGTGCTGTCCAATTTCATCTTTGAAAAACCAAAAGTCAGCTTCTAGAAGAAGCTTGGTGCAGCCGAATCCATTGTTGGGAACAAAGAGGTTGAGTGGCCTTTAATACTCGACCTAAAGACGTGCAAAGCTTACCTTGGGAAGCCGAAGGGCTTTGCCATGTTCTAGGCGGCCTTGGAATGTGAAAAGTCATGCTCAAAATTCCATACCAGCCTTTAAGTTCATTCCCCCACGCATGGAACATCACCCAACATGAAATTAAGGCCGACGCTCCCTCTTGAAAGCTTGGTCGGTTATAATTCACGAAGCAAACACCCCTTTAATTCTTTGCCGCCCATGAAGCCTTCTTGAGAAATGTATCACTCAGTACGCCATTGGAGGGCATAACCAGCAACCTTTAAGACGTCTTTTAATCTTCACGATGCGCCAAAATCCCATGCATGCAACACATCATTTAATACGGCCGAACATGCTCCAACTTGGCATTTAAGTCTTCCCCATGCATACTCCTTGGTTGTCCATATTTATGGATGTGTGGGGGCCTCCAAGAGTCACGTTGAGAAGCCTCTCTAGTAGCCAATTAATTCCCACGCGTGGTCTAACATGACCATAAATGCCGCTGTCGCACATGCATTAAACATGTCCCAAAAGCACCTACAAGTAATTAAATTCGGCAATGAGATTTTCCAGCAACAAGACAACTCATTAAAGTCATGTTTAAATCTAAAGACAAGCCATAAATGAGTCCCTAAGTTGTCTAAAATTGGCTGAAAGTTTAGAACACCTTAAATGATGGTTCTATTGGACATATTTAATGTGCAGCAACTCTTAAGTATGTCCTAAGATAGACATATTAAAACTAGATATTAACTATGCAATGATTAAACTTATTTAAATGCAACAAATAACTAAAATACTTATTTGAGTTGTCCTAATTTATTTAATTAATTTCACTAATTAATTAACTAAGGCCGAATGGCCAATTAGTTATGGCTGAATAGCCCTATGGGGTTCTTCCGGCACATGAGCCTGCAGAATCACGCAACACGGAGTCAAAATATCGTTTGAACTAGTCTTAGCATCGTCCCAAGCATGTTGAATTAGCACTTCGATTGCCTCTTTAAATTGTTTTGCACGAGCTCTCGTAATAGGCCATCGAGGTAAACCATTGGGTCTCGGCTCGAACTCGACTCATGATGGGGCGTGCCCGTATTACCCGGGCGTGCCCGTATCATCCCTCCCCTCTTCAAGACGATTCATCCTCAAATCGACCTATTGTTTACTCGAACAAAATTCTCCTTGCTCGACTTTCCTCGATCAAACGGGACGGATGATAGTCGCATTACCTGAAAAAGATAACCATAAGTTAGCAAACATTCTGGCAAACCAAATATAAGCAAAACAAGACAAATAGATGGCACGCAAACAGGCATAAACATTTTATCATATAAAATGAACAACGCCTTATCAAATGTTTGCAACAAAAGTGAATAGGCTTCTTGGCATGCATATGATTTAAACAGATTCCAAAAGTCAAAATTAACATGCGAATAACACATCAAGTGATAGATATAATCGTCACAAGCAAGTAATGAAGATAACGCACATGGCACTCGAATTTGAACATTCAAACCTTGCTTTGTACTCGCACATGAATAAAAATTATCAAACACAAGCTTCCTTTTGTCAACAGGTAGACCATCAATAAACATAATAGGGCATTCAATCACTTCATGATCTAATTGATTTACAAAAAGGAAAACAGTGACATAATTTTCATCAACATCCAAAGAAATCGAAAACATCTCAAAGTCTTCAAGTGGATTACACATTTGACGGAATTTAGATTCTTTCACACTTGAATCACAGGAATTCTCTAACTCAAAGATCTTTTTATCAATCATTATAACAGACAGATCATAAATAGGCAAAATAGAACATTTAAGCATATCATGATCTGAATGTTTTACAACAACAAAATCAACAGCGCTAAGTTTTTCACCATTCGAAGAGGGCCACAATGCATCAAAAGATTTAGAAGGGTTATCTTGATGCTCGGAAAGGCATAGGTCATTCTTACCTTGGTCGCGCAATACAAACCTTCTCTCTTTATGCAAATAGTACAATCGAAGCTTCACGTTTGAATCAGCACTTTTCAAATAGAACGTGAATTTCAAGTGCAACCACAAGAATTGTTTAAGGAACAAATAAAAATTGAACATAAAGTTGACAAAATTCGTTACCTTAATCAAAAGACAAGTATCGAAATGATAGGAATCTTTCAAACATACCTGATGATACTTGAATTTCCCACAAAGCAAATCAGAATGAATTCCCGGTTTAAAAACATGCGTTTGATTATTTAAAACAAAATGTGGCATTAGTTTTGAAAAATCAAACTTGTTAAACCAATAGGAATGGTGCAAACTCAAGATCAAGAAATCAAAACTCTTAACATGTTTTAGAACCGATTTGCAACAACTCAAAGTTTCCATATTGGACAATGAACAAAACTCGTAATATCCACAATCAAACAAATTGGGGTTAAGAGAAAAGTCGTCATCATACTTACTCGCGTCTTGCATTTTTCGAATATCCGTTACTCCACTTTCACACTTAGCAGCACAATGAGATGAACTCGTCTTACCATCATTTAGAACATCAAAATTAATCAAAGAATGGTCATAGACGAAGCTATCCACATAATCACAATTATTCGAAAAATTTGGTGGAGATTGAAACTCTTCAAAAATCTTACCTTCCTTACCTTTTGGCTCGCGTGATTCATTCTTACCTTTTTCAACCAAAGAAAAACGTCGCTCAGTAGAAAGGTATTGGAGTTGGTAGTCATCGCTTGGTTTCTCGAAAACCTGAAATGAAGAAACAGAAGAAGAGAAAACTTCAAATGGGTTAGTTGAAAAATCACGCTCTTTTTCTTGCTCATTCTTTTCTCTCACTTCTTTTTCAACATCTTTTTCTTTTCTTTCTTTTTCAATCTTTTTTTCTTCTTTATTTTCTTTTCCCTCGATTTCTTTTTCTATTTCTTTTCTCTTTCACGAACTCTTTTTCAAATTCTTTTTCTTTCTCACTTTCAATCTCTTTTTCAGTTCTTTTCTCAATCTCAATTTCTTTCTCAATTTCTTTTTCCCTCACGATTTCTTTTTCCTCTTTTTCTTGATTTTCTTTTTTCTCATTTTGGTTTTGATTACAACAAGAAGATGAGTCAGAAGAATCAAAAGAAGAAAAATTTGACTCAAGTATCGAGAGAATGTTCTCATAGATATCACAATCATTTCTTCTTGAAAGATTCTTCATGGATGAATTTCTTGAAGAACGGCTTGTGCTTTCTCATTTGCATTGTCGAAAAGCCTTGTACTCATTACTTTCTTCTTATTATCTCGAAGGTCTTGACGAATACAGATCTCGATAATAATCCTCTCTCACATAGTCATTGAACGATGGACTTCTTGATGATGAGGATGCTTGAAAGAAGTCTCTTGACCTTGAAGTCGATGTAGAATGGTAGTCATGACAGAAATCTTTTCTCCAGTATTCTTCGAAAGTGGTCTCCGAGAGGGTCGCCGCTCTGTTTCTTGACTCTTTGTGGTGTGCTTTTGTCAAGCCTTTTCCTCCGCTCGGTCCAAATGCTTTTGTATTGGACTTAGCTTTTTCTCGAGCATTCGGTCCATTTCGTTCATCAAAAATTGGAAGTCATCGGCGGAGAGTTCTTCTTGGAACATGTTTATTGCTGAAAAGAAAGAACGTTATAAAGAAAGAAAAATAAATACAAAATTTAAAATGCCTTACCACAAAAACCTCACAAAGAAAAATCGCTCACACTCGTGTTTCACTCATATAAGGCTTTTTCTTTGATGATCACACTCGTGCCTTTTACCGCTCTCTCTCGCTCTCACAATTTCGTACTTCGTTTTGAAAGACTAATCGCGGCTTGAGGTTCGGCTTCAAAGTGGGTAACAAGGGATAAACGTTAGGTATAGGGTAGGCTAATCACAGAAGAAGGCAAATGGAGTAAAGGTGAAAAGGGTGAAATACCAAATGATGGAAGTAAAAAAAAAATTATGGTTGGGGTAGGAAGATGAGGAGGGTGGAATGACAGTTTTGTTGTTCGGGACACGGAAGAGAAAAGATGAAAAAACCAAAACTTGCATAAACTTTAAGAACTTAACTTCTTCTTTTTTACTTCTCTTTTTTTTTGAATTTTTGTTTTTTTCTCTCTTTTTTTGACTTTTTTTTTTGAATTTTCATTTTTTTTTCTTTTTTTCCTACTATGTCAAATACAATATGCTAAAATACAAGAAAATAAAATTACAACTTTTTTTTCGAACTTTTTTTTTAAACTTATGAACTAACTTCCAGCTTCACGAACGTCTTCGAAAATTCTCGTTTTGTGGCTCTGATACCAGATGATACAGTCTACCTCGGGAGAGTCAAAATGTATGCGAGTTGCCCAATCGTCTACGAGGATTAAATCAAGCCTTCGGGAAATATTAGAAGAATATGTATGAAAAAGTATTAAAGTTGCGGAAGCTATCAGAAAGGGAGGATAATAGATTAGGTTATAAATGGAGGTGGTTAAGTGTTGGAGTCATTTTGGGAAATGGTTAAGGATAGGTTCGGCTATGGCTAGGAAAGAAGGATGATGTGTTTGGAGATGGCTCGGGTAGGTAGGAAAGAATGGAAGATGAATAAAAGTTTGTGATAGTTTGGTGGAAATGGATAGATGATCTTAAATAAAGAAACGATTTAACATTAGCAAATGTCACCCCGATTTCTATATTTGCTCAAGGTGGGAAATGGAAGTCGGATATGGACCAAGACCCGTTATCTATAAAGATAAGAACCTATGGTATAGCTTGATGGATGAGAACGACTGACGCCACAAGCAACGCTTGATAAGTCGAGATCGAAACTTGTACGAAAACGAAGAGGAGATAAACTCACTCAGATGAACAAAGTTCATATAATAAGATTAATGATCAAAAGTTTTTTTTACAAAATGGTATAGTTTGAATATTTATAGTCCTTAAGAATCCATCCGAAAAGTCACACAAATTAGCTTAATTTTTAAGGAAATTCGGCCCTTTAATGTTCTAGATTTTACTAGAATTTTTGGCCCCTTGTGCTGTCTAATTTCATCTTTGAAAAACCAAAAGTCAGCTTCTAGAAGAAGCTTGGTGTAGCCGAATCCAATGTTGGGAACAAAGAGGTTGAATGGCCTTTAATACTCAGCCTAGAGACGTGCAAAGCTTGCCTTGGGAAGTCGAAGGGCTTTGCCATGTTCTAGGCGGCCTTGGAACTTGAAAAGTCATGCTCAAAATTCCATACCAGCCTTTAAGTTCATTCCCCCACGCATGGAACATCACCCAACATGAAATTAAGGCCGACACTCCCTCTTGAAAGCTTGGTCGGTTGTAATTCACGAAGCAAACACCCCTTTAATTCTTTGTCGCCCATGAAGCCTTCTTGAGAAACGTATCACTCAGCACGCCATTGGAGGGCATAACCAGCAACCTTTAAGACATCTTTTAATCTTCACGATGCACCAAAATCCCATGCATGCAACACATCATTTAATACGACCGAACATGCTCCAACTTGGCATTTAAGTCTTCCCCATGCATGCTCCTTGGTTGTCCATATTTATGGACGTGTGGGGGCCTCCAAGAGTCACATTTGGAAGCCTCTCCAGCAGCCAATTAATTCACACGCATGGTCCAACATGACCATAAATGCTGTTGCCACACATGCATTAAACATGTCCCAAAAGCACCTACAAGTAATTAAATTCGGCAATGAGATTTTCCAGCAACAAGACAACTCATTAAAGTCATGTTTAAATCTAAAGACAAGCCATAAATGAGTCCCTAAGTTGTCTAAAATTCGGCTGAAAGTTTAGAATACCTTAAATGATGGTTCGGCTGGACATATTTAATGTGCAGCAACTCTTAAGTATGTCCTAAGATAGACATATTAAAACTAGATATTAACTATGCAATGATTAAACTTATTTAAATGCAACAAATAATTAAAATACTTATTTAAGTTATCCTAATTTATTTAATTAATTTCACTAATTAATTAACTAAGGTCGAATGGCCAATTAGTTATGGCCGAATAGCCCTATGGGGTTCTTCCGGCACATGAGCCTGCAGAATCACGCAACACGGAGTCGAAATATCATTTGAACTAGTCTTAGCATCGTCCCAAGCTTGCTGAATTAGCGCTCCGATTGGCTCTTTAAATTATTTTGCACGAGCTCTCGTAATAGGCCCTCGAGGTAAACCATCGGGTCTCAGCTCGAACTCGACTCATGATGGGGCGTGCCCGTATTACCCGGGCATGCCCGTATCACAAACGCTTGTGCAACTTGTCAAACTTGGTGTTCACGATGCTTCGCATTCCGTTCAACAAGTATTGATAGTCAGCTTCAGAGAACACTTCTTGAGCCATGTTTATTGCTGAAAGAAAATTGTTGAAAGAATGAAACAAAAGACAAAAAAATTAAAACCTCACCACAAAAGCTCACATGTCACTCTCAAAGAAAATTCGCTCACACTCGTGTTTCACTCGAATATGGCTTTTTCTTTAATGTAGCACTCGTGCCTTTTACCGCTCACTCTCGTCTCACAATTTCATACTTCATTTTGAAAGACTAAACGCGGCTTGAGGGTCGGCTTCAAAGGGGTTTTAAGGGTAAACGTTAGGTATAGGGGAGGCTGAACAAAAGAAAAGTTTGGTATCGGTAGGCTAAAACAAAGAAAAAAAATTTTGGGGGTCGGGTAGAAGAATGGTTTCGTTGTTCGGGACACGGAAGAGAAAAGATGAAAAACAAAACTTGCATATACTTCAAGAACTTCACTTTTTTTTTAATTTTCATTTTTTTCTTTTTTTTTCACTCAAAATACATGAAATAACACAATAAGAACGAAATTACAACTTTGAATTTTTTTTTAAATTTCAATTTTTTTTATTTTTTTATTTCTTCACGAACCTATTCTGGCTTCACATACGTTGTCAAAAATCCTCATTTGGTAGCTCTGATACCAGATGATACAGTCTACCTCAGGAAGAGTCAAATTGTATTCGAGTTGCCCAATCGTCTACGAGGAGGAGATAAGCCTTTCGGGAAATAATCAGAAAATATAGATGAGTTTGCGGAAGCTTAAGTGAATTTGTTTAGAATATGGTTTATGTTAGGAATGGAGGTGTTTAAATGTGGGAATGATTCGGATATGGAGAAGGATAGGTTCGGTTTTATGATGAAAGAAGATGGATAAAGGTTAGGTGATATTTTGATAGTTTGGTGGAAATGGAAATAGAACTTAAACAAGAAACGATTCAACACTCGAAGGTGTCACCCCAGTTTCTATAGTGTTTAAGGTGAAAATATGGAAATCGAAGATGGACCAAAGACCCGTTACTTAGTGAAGTAAGAACCAATGGTATAATGGTATGGAAGAGTACGATTGACGCCACAAGCAAGCTTGCTAAGTCAGAATCGAAACTTGTACGAAAATGAAGAGGAGATAAAACTCACTTAAGAACATAAGTTCATAAAATACATCAAAGTTCAACAACCAAAAGTCTTCATCTCCAAATGTTTACATGAAAGCTATTTTATAGACACAAAGATGACTACTCAAATTCGGCATCTATGTGTTCACACAACAATTAAAATGTTCATAATTAACATTAAAGATGGTTCATGGACATTCATCCTTGTATTGAGATGTATTTAGACGTTTATGCACCTCATTGAATGATATTCATGCATGTACTTTAGCTTGAAGAGTCAGATTCTTCCTCCCTTTGCTGTGTATGAATTCTTAGCATAGAAGAAAGCTTCAAGTGACTTGTATGATCACCAAAAGTCTCATTCATCTCCTTGGTTCGTTCATGCAGTTGCATGGAACATGCATTCTCATAAATAGGTGCTTTAATGGCATGTAGGTTCATGAACAGCAGCATGTATCTTGTAAATTCGTTCTCCCCTTTGTGCATGCATGTTGTTCATTCAATGTGCTGAATTAATGTGTCATTTCCCCCCCTTGGACGTTCATGCCTTTATCCATGCATGTATAGAAGCTGATTGGTCAAATTAAGGTATGAACATGGCACCAATCGGTCAATCAAATGTGAAAGCACTAGATACTTTGCTAGCCACGAAATGGCTCTTGGGAGGATGTATTCAGCTCTTTAAATGTGCCATATGAACAGCTTGAGAAGCTTCCTAGCAGCAGCCAATGTGAACATCCTGAAAGACATATTAAAGCTCGATTAAATGCAACATTAAGACATATTCTAAGCACCATTTAATTTGTCTAAGCTTTAGATGTAACACCCTGGTTTAGGGGCTAGGCAATTTAAGTATAATTCAGGTGTTGGTAGGTTTTTGGGTGTGTTTGGAGGTGTTTTAGAGGTTTTAAGAATGCTCGGGTGAAAGGGGAAGGCTTTGGAAAATTTTGGATTTTTGGTGTAAAAGGGGAAATAGGGCAGGAAGGCTTTATAAATAAATTGGTGGATTTTAGGACACAAGAGACAGTTGGGTGAAGTGGCATGGAGGGCGCTGCTTGGGGCTTGGGAAGGTAGCGCCATTGAGGTCTAGGGTTCGATTCAAGAAGGCAGCAAAAGTGGTTTTTGAATTTTTGGATCTGGCGTTTAAAGGGGAGGAGGCCTTAAAAGGAGCTGGAAGGAGTTTGTGACGTAAAGAGCTCATTGCCGGCGAAGTGGCTCTCATGCGCCACTTAGGCGCTGAAGAGAGCAGCAGCGCGCTGGTTCGAGTGGGGCAACAGCATTTTGGCGTTTTATTTTTCATATACGGTTATGGGCTGAGATAAGAAGGGTTTAAAGATAAATGTTGGGGGCTTCATGTTAAGAAAATCATTGTGGCCGAGTGGCACAGGGCGTTGGGGAAAGGTGAGCGGCGGAGTTGGTGCTAGGTTCGAACCAAGGCGGTGGCAATGAAGTTTTTCTTTTGGCAGCAATTTGAAGGTGTGGACGGCACATGGGGAGCTTCAAATAGGATAAGAATAGATTAGTATTTTGTTTTAATCCTACTGGAGGAGATAATTATTAGATTATTCTTTTGGTTTTTATTATTTTAGATAGTGGTAGGATAATTGTAGGATTATTATTTTTAGTTTAAAATTTGTAATTAGAAGATGAATTGTTGTTATTTTTTTAATAGATAAGGTTAGATGGGTGTTGTTTAGTTTTGAATTAATTGGTGAGTAGGTTGGTTTTATTTATTTTATTTTTGTTAAACATAGGATTATTTTATTTAGTTTACAATTAGTGATAATGGTTATTTTTTTATATTTGATAAAGTGATAAAATATGGATAGATAGTGGGGAGTTGGCTAATTCAAAATTAATTTGAATTAGTGGCTGGAGCTTTTGAAGTGGCAAACAAATTGGGAGTCTTCTAGGGGAGGGGTGCTGGATGTGCTATTTAATGGGCAGCTTCCTTCTTGAATTTCTTTTGACCCTTTAGCCGAATGTTTAATCTCTTCTAGACCTTCATTTTCTTTTTCTTCTCATACTCTATTCCCACCAAAACCGTCCCTCCTTCTCACCTGTTTAATTGGCCGAAACTTCAGTGGTCGCTTAGTTGAATATTCCATTTGTTTCTCTCCACTTCATTCAAGCCGAAATCACCCCTAAAAGCTTACCTTGGCGAACATTCCAACTCCATTTAGGAGTCATTACATCAAACATTTAGCCTCTCATTCTCTCTACTTTGTTTACAAGTCCCTGAAGCCGAATCTTATTCCTTGTGGTAGCCGATTATTGGTTGGGCAAAGGTTGGAGAGTTGGGTTTTTCTTTAGTCGTTGTGAAAGGTAAGGTCGTATGATATTAAAACTATCTCTTGTAGTATTCTGGACAAAGGGCCTTTCGCATGGATTGTGGTTGATAAGCCGATACTAATAGTCTTGTAACAGATTTTCGCAATTCCATTAGTGTTTCGGGATTCAAGAAGGAAAAGGGTAAGTGGTTTGATTTTCAGCCTTAGGCCAATATATGTGGTTATGTGTTGACCGAGGGTTGACTATGGTCTTTTTAGGGGCATATCGACAAGAGCATAGAGAAGCCTTCAGGATCTCAGATTATTTCGGTAAGGATATTAGTAAGTGACTTAGACTCGTTAATAAGTAGATTATGACTTGTTGATTAATCGGGTGGTTCTGATTAAGTGACTTTCGATGGAGGCCAATACCAGTCTTGAAGGAAAAGGGAAAGCTCCCATCCCAAAGTTTAAGAAAAGAGCTGTCTCAGTGGTTCGGGATTGGCCACCAGGGTGTGGGCCAGCAACAGAAAGCTATAGGCAGATAGCCATAGTCTCGCTTAGCGATAGCGTCGAGGATCGAGAGTCTAGAACTCCAAGTAATAAGGTGTGTGGTTAGACCATTGTTTCCGGGATTGGTATGGTATCTCATTTGTGTTATATGTTTACTAATGAATGCGATTGCCATATGTGTAATGGATACCCTAAAGGGGTATGATGACGACCAGGTTAGTAGCAAATTGGCTAATATGTGATAATTGATTTTAACTATGTGAGCATGCCTATGATTGTGAAAATCATGTACATGCATCATCTCAGCATCATATTATGTTACATGTGCATGGGTGGGTTTTGAAAGAAGGTGCGGGTGTACTTGAGTGCGTGGTTGATGTCGACTTTGTGCTACATCGTGGATTGGCGCTGGCCGAGGTCGCGTTGTGGATCTTTGCGATTTAGTTCGCGTGGTTACCTTGATTGATATGGGCTTTATGCCATATCGTGGCTTGATGGATTCTTTGTGTGCTCCATCGTGGTTTGATGTTAGCTATACGCTACATCGTGGATGGCATTGGTTGCCTTTATGGAGGGAAAAAGAGAGGGTGACTCGATAGTCCCCGTGTGTGTAAGTAGGCCGGATAAGGGGGTGTGTAGCGGATGGACCTTAGGATTGGGTTGGGTATCATGATTGCATGGTTTCGTTATGAATTGATATGGAAATGGGCCAAGCCCAATATGACTTGTGGATTTGTATGTTTTGAGAACATACGTGAAATGGGCCAAGCCCGAATCGTGGATTGATGAGAAAAGGGCCTAGCCCGCTTTTTGATATGATTTGATTGTGGGCCAAGCCCAGTTGTGTGGTAATGTTTAAATGATTATATTTATATGTTGCATTTGATATTTGGGTTGATTTGTGGCTAGCATGTGGGTGGATATCGGTGGTTTAATTACACACCGAGTCATTATGACTCACCCAATTATTTATCCAACCTCGCAGTGACTTGTTGATCGGACCGGGTCGAGAGAGGTCGCAAGGTGGCCCATGCGAGAAGAGACGTTTTAAATATTTTCTTTATGCATTTTAGTTTGAAGTACTTGGATTAATTATTTTGTAATAAGGGCCACTTTTGATTAAAGTACTCTATTTATAGTTGATAAAGGTTTCATAGTATTTAGTAATATTTTTACAAAGGATTTATATTATAATAAATTATAATAAAGTTTTAATTCAAACCAAGCTTATATTATTTAAAAATTTTTAATGGACTTACTTCCAAAAGTTGACAAAATTTTCAAGTTTTACTCTAAAGACAAAGATTTTTAACCGTCATTCCGCAGTGACATAACCAGATCCGGGCGAGACTTGTGGGCGGGTTTGGGGATGTTCTGATTTAATCGTCGAGCCCTGTTCAAAACTCGGCTTTGAGGGTTTTAGGCCCAAAAACATTTTCAAAATGGGCTTTTTAAAAATATGGGCTTTTAAGAAATTTTTCTGAGTTTTTCGGCATGGCACCTGTACCTCCGGCCCGAGTCCACCAGGTAAGTACTTCAGACTTGTGAAGTAATTTGTTATATGAACTATTATGGGCTTTGTTGGGCTCGTAGATTAGTGAATTAGGATCAGTTGAACCCTAAGGCTAGTCTACTCAAACATGTGCATAAGACTTAAGGACCATTAAACAAACCTATGATTAAGTCGCCGAGTTAAGGTGTGGCAACCATTGTGCGCATGTCTAGGAGTGGATCCGGAAGAGCCTGGTACTTAAGCAGTCCTCGTGACTCACCTCCTCTTCGCTGGAATCCTACCTGGTGCGTAGCTACGGTTCACCTTAACCAAGAGGACTTGTTCATAGGCTAAACCGATTATTAAAACCCAAAAGGGATTAGCCTTATTATTTTAAAACCCTTAGTTTTAAAATTTCCAAAATTTACCCCTTTGGTTTGTAAGCTCTAAATCTGATTTTGAAAGATGTTTCCTCGATTTACAAAATTACCAAAAATACCCCTGGGGTAAAAACGGGCAGAAATGTCTGGATAGTGAATGTGGGTGGTAGATACCACCGAATGTGCCTCTACTGAGGAAAGAACGTGGCTTCGTTGGGAAATGAAGGTGTCGCTAGTGATGAATGTGTTTGTGTTGATGAATGGATGTGTCCTTATGGATGAATGTGATATTCTGAAATAGAATAGGGAATTTGAACTGAAACCTTGTGTGATCGAAAGAACTACTTCTAAAATCTTTCTTTCATAAAATATGCTCGTGGTTAAATAGTGGAACCAAATTACTAATGC
The DNA here is from genome assembly GCA_025698515.1 of Gossypium sturtianum. NCBI lineage: Eukaryota > Viridiplantae > Streptophyta > Magnoliopsida > Malvales > Malvaceae > Gossypium > Gossypium sturtianum. The sequence continues at coordinate 80,908,652 of CM046943.1, read as the reverse complement.
ATAAAACTCCTTAATCAGATTAAATCACGACGATAGAGATGAGTTTTAGGGGACGCGGTAGAGGTAGATTGGCAGCATCGGAACTAGTAGGGTCTGGCCATGGGTCAGAAAGTGAAGTGCCGCCAGCAGTGGACGTAGAGGGGCAAGATCAGACAGGAGAAGATGACGCAGTATCGCGGGCCATGTTGCGAGTGCTAGAGCGAGTAGCAAGAGTTAGTAGAGGAAATGGAACTCGGAAGTCGGTATCGGAAAGGCTTAGATCGAACGGAGCCGAGATCTTTAGAGGAGTGTCGAGAGTAGCTCCTAACGTAGCGGAGTATTGGCTAGAAGCAGTTGAAAGAATCATGGATGATTTGGACTGCACCAATGAAGAAAAAGCGAAGGGGTCTTTGTTTCGTTGCTTCGCGACGAAGCTTATCGTTGGTGGCTCACCGTCAAACAAAGTGTATCGACGGATCGATCGGATTGGGATTTCTTTAAGGTTAAGTTTGAAGGAAAGTACGTAGGAGCCAGTTATTTGGACTCGCAAAGGAAAGCGTTTCTAAATCTAGTGCAAGGAAGTAAGTCGATAGCGGAGTATGAAGCGGAATTTGTGCGGTTAAGCCAGTATGCTAAGGGAATTGTGGCCACTGATTATGAGAGGTGCATCCGGTTTGAGGACGGATTGCGAGATGAACTTCGAATGCTGATTGCTCATGAGAGGAGGAGAGAGACTTCGCGGTGCTAGTGGAGAAAGCTCGGATCAAGAAGAGGTTAAGAAGACTATCAGGGAGAACCGAGAAAAGAATAGGAACAAGAATAAGAGAAGGGTTGGACCGTCAACATCGTTTGGAGATGCTCAGAAAAGACCGAGAGTTGAGAATACGGTGAGAATCGGAATCGTTCTTGTGCTCGATGTGGAAGACCTCACACAGGAGAGTGTTGGGGAAATAGTAAAGAATGTTTTCGGTGTGGATCTAAGGCACATCTGGTTAAGAATTTTCCTCGAGCGACGAGGGGTCGTGGTTCAAGTCATGGAAGGAATGGTTCTAGTCAGAGTCAACCAAAGATGTGATATCGGGTAAGCTCCTTTGTTTTGGAATATTCTTTAATTGCTTTCCTTGTTTGTAAGTTAGCTCTTTCTTGTATGATTTGGATCTTGAGAGAGAACTTAAAGACTGTGTCGGGGAGTATGATAGATTAAGATCAGAGTGCGCAGCAGAGAAGTAGAATAGCGAGTTATGATTATTCGGTAATAAGTAATTTCGAGGACGAAATTATTTTTAAGGAGGGTAGAATTGTAACACCCTGGTTTAGGGGCTAGGCAATTTAAGTATAATTCAGGTGTTGGTAGGTTTTTGGGTGTGTTTGGAGGTGTTTTAGAGGTTTTAAGAATGCTCGGGTGAAAGGGGAAGGCTTTGGAAAATTTTGGATTTTTGGTGTAAAAGGGGAAATAGGGCAGGAAGGCTTTATAAATAAATTGGTGGATTTTAGGACACAAGAGACAGTTGGGTGAAGTGGCATGGAGGGCGCTGCTTGGGGCTTGGGAAGGTAGCGCCATTGAGGTCTGGGGTTCGATTCAAGAAGGCAGCAAAAGTGGTTTTTGAATTTTTGGATCTGGCGTTTAAAGGAGGAGGCCTTAAAAGGAGCTGGAAGGAGTTTGTGACGCAAAGAGCTCATTGGCAAAGTGGCTCTCATGCGCCACTTAGCGAAAGGAGAGCAAGGGCGCTGGTTCGAGTGGGGGCAACAGCATTTTGGCGTTTTATTTTTCATATACGGTTATGGGCTGAGATAAGAAGGGTTTAAAGATAAATGTTGGGGGCTTTATGTCAAGAAAATCATTGTGGCCGAGTGGCACAGGGCGTTGGGGAAAAGGTGAGCAGCAGTTGGTGCTAGGTTCGAACCAAGGCGGTGGCAATTGAAGTTTTTCTTTTGGCAGCAATTTGAAGGTGTGGACGGCACATGGGGAGCTTCAAATAGGATAAGAATAGATTAGTATTTTGTTTTAATCCGGCTGGAGGAGATAATTATTAGATTATTCTTTTGGTTTTTATTATTTTAGATAGTGGTAGGATAATTGTAGGATTATTATTTTTAGTTTAAAATTTGTAATTAGAAGATGAATTGTTGTTATTTTTTTTAATAGATAAGGTTAGATGGGTGTTGTTTAGTTTTGAATTCGGCTGGTGAGTAGGTTGGTTTTATTTATTTTATTTTTGTTAAACATAGGATTATTTTATTTAGTTTACAATTAGTGATAATGGTTATTTTTTTTTATATTTGATAAAGTGATAAAATATGGATAGATAGTGGGGGAGTTGGCTAATTCAAAATTAATTTGAATTAGTGGCCTGGAGCTTTTGAAGTGGCAGCCGAAATTGGGAGTCTTCTAGGGGAGGGGGTGCCGGATGTGCTATTTAATGGGTAGCTTCCTTCTTGAATTTCTTTTGACCCTTTAGCCGAATGTTTAATCTCTTCTAGACCTTCATTTTCTTTTTCTTCTCATACTCTATTCTCACCAAAACCGTCCCTCCTTCTCACCTGTTTAATTGGCCGAAACTTCAGGGTCGCTTAGCCGAATATTCCATTTGTTTCTCTCCACTTCATTCAAGCCGAAATCACCCCTAAAAGCTTACCTTGGTCGAACATTCCAACTCCATTTAGGAGTCATTACCGAAACATTTAGCCTCTCATTCTCTCTGCTTTGTTTACAAGTCCCTGAAGCCGAATCTTATTCCTTGTGGTAGCCGATAATTGGTTGGGCAAAGGTTGGAGCGTTGGGTTTTTCTTTAGTCGTTGTGAAAGGTAAGGTCGTATGATATTAAAACTATCTCTTGTAGTATTCGGACAAAGGGGCCTTTCGCATGGATTGTGGTTGATAGCCGATACTAATAGTCTTGTAACAAGATTTTCGGCAATTCCATTGGTGTTTCGGGATTCAAGAAGGAAAAGGGTAAGTGGTTTGATTTTCGGCCTTAGGCCAATATATGTGGTTATGTGTTGACCGAGGGTTGACTATGGTCTTTTTAGGGGCATATCGACAAGAGCATAGAGAAGCCTTCGGGATCTCGGATTATTTCGGTAAGGATATTAGTAAGTGACTTAGACTCGTTAATAAGTAGATTATGACTTGTTGATTAATCGGGTGGTTCTGATTAAGTGACTTTCGATGGAGGCCAATACCAGTCTTGAAGGAAAAGGGAAAGCTCCCATCCCAAAGTTTAAGAAAAGAGCTGTCTCAAATGAGCCGGGATTGGCCACCGTGGTGTGGGCCAACAATGTAAAGCTATAGGCAGATAGCCATAGTCTCGCTTAGCGATAGCGTCGAGGATCGAGAGTCTAGAACTCCAAGTAATAAGGTGTGTGGTTAGACCATTGTTTCCGGGATTGGTATGGTATCTGTTGTGTTATATGTTTACTAATGAATGCAGTGCCATATGTGTAATGGATACCCTAAAGGGGTATGATGACGACCAGGTTAGTAGCAAATTGGCTAATATGTGATAATTGATTTTAACTATGTGAGCATGCCTATGATTGTGAATATCATGTACATGCATCATCTCAAAGATCATATTATGTTACATGTGCATGGGTGGGTTTTGAAAGAAGGTACGGGTGTACTTCGAGTACGTGGTTGATGTCAGCTTTGTGCTACATCGTGGATTGGCGCTGACTGAGGTCGCGTTGTGGATCTTTGCGATTTAGTTCGCGTGGTTACCTTGATTGATATGGGCTTTATGCCATATCGTGGCTTGATGGATTGCTGTGTGCTCCATCGTGGTTTGATGTTAGCTATACGCTACATCGTGGGTGGCATTGGTTGCCTTTATGGAGGGAAAAGGATAGGGTGACTCGATAGTCCCCTGGTGTGTGGTAGGCTGGATAAGGGGGTGTGTAGCGGATGGACCTTAGGATTGGGTTGGGTATCATGATTGCATGGTTTCGTTATGAATTGATATGGAAATGGGCCAAGCCCAATATGACTTGTGGATTTGTATGTTTGAGAACATACGTGGAAATGGGCCAAGCCCGATGTCGTGGGATTGATGAGAAAAGGGCCTAGCCCGCTTTTTGATATGATTTGATTGTGGGCCAAGCCCGCATTGTGGTAATGTTTAAATGATTATATTTATATGTTGCATTTGATATTTGGGTTGATTTGTGGCTAGCATGTGGGTGGATATCGGTGGTTTAATTACACACTTTGAGTCATTATGACTCACCCAATTATTTATCCAACCTCGCAGTGACTTGTTGATCGGACCAAGGTCGGAGAGGTTTGCAAGGTGGCCCATGCGCGATGAGACGTTTTAAATATTTTCTTTATGCATTTTAGTTTGAAGTACTTGGATTAATTATTTTGTAATAAGGGCCACTTTTGATTAAAGTACTCTATTTATAAAGGTTTCATAGTATTTAGTAATATTTTTACAAAGGATTTATATTATAATAAATTATAATAAAGTTTTAATTCAAACCAAGCTTATATTATTTAATAATTTTTAATGGACTTACTTCCCGAAAGTTGACAAAATTTTCAAGTTTTACTCTAAAGACAAAGATTTTTAACCGTCATTCCGCAGTGACATAACCAGATCCGGACGAGACTTGTGGGCCGGGTTTGGGGATGTTACATTAGACACAATTAAGATGTCTTAATCTAAGACACATTAAAAAGCTGCACTTATTATAACATATTAATTAGACTTAAGACACATTAAAATGCTGTACTAATTAACATGCATAAATAAACTTTAAGACATATTTAAGACTCAAACTATAATTAACTAAAAATAACTAAATCTTAATTAATGTTTTATTCCAGCAACTAAAATGCATAAATTAAAAATGAAATAGAATCGAGCTCAATGAGCTAGAGTGAGTTCAAGTGAGCTCAAATTGAGCTCAAATTGACTAATCCAGCTCAATTTGGAAGTGCACCAAAGGGCACACTAGCTCCACAGCACTTGGGCTTAATGATCCGAGCTCATCAGTTCACAAAATGTTGGAGGCCTTGGGTGTGCCCGTATCAAAGTGTATCTTTGCGAAGTTCTCGATTCTGCTTTTCGATTTGATGACACTCGTTTTTGTGGATCTCTTTGTTCCACATGATCTAATCTCTCGTGTAGTCTATCAAACTTGGAATTCACCATTCTTTTCATTTCTTGCACCAAGTATTGGTACTCCGATTCGGTGAACTCTTCGCGAGACATCTTTGATTGCTGAAAAGAAATTTGTTAAGTAAAACAAAAAAAAATTCCTCACAACAAAATCCTCACAATTTCACTTGGAAAGAAGAAGGAAAATTGACACTCTCGCTCGTGTTTTCACTCGTTTGGCTTTTACCTCCACTCGAATGATCTCACTCACTCGTGCCTTTTACCACTCGAATCCACCTCTCAAAATTCTGGAAGGTTGCCTTAGACTTATTAGCAACTTGTAGGTCGGCTTCAAGGGGTCTAAGCAAAGGAAAAATCGTTATAGGTAAAGGTAGGCTGAAAGAAAATGAGTTAAGGGTGGTGTTGGGTAAGATGGAGGGGAACCAAATGATGATGGAAAGGGTTCTTGATGATCGGGAATAAAGGAGAGTGATTTTGAAGATCGGGTACAGAAGAGGAGAACAGAAACAACAAGTACTTGCCACACTTTCAAAAGAAAACTTCACTCTCTTTTTTCACTCGTATATATATATTTTTCTGAATTTTCATTATTTTGGTTTTTTTTTCACTTCAAATACAATAGAATGAAATACAAGCAATTTCAAAAAAAATTGAATTTTTTTTGAATTTTTTTACGAACCTACTTTCGGCTAGATACGAACGTCGTCGGAGCTCCTCGTTTTCTAGCTCTGATACCAAATGATACGAATGTTGGTGCTCCTCGTTTTCTAGCTCTAATACCAAATGATACGATCCACCTCGAGGTGAGTCGAGTCGTATTTGAATTTGCTCGATCGTCTACGAAGGAGTATCGATTGATTTGTTTAAAAGAAAGGTAAAATGGTTATATTTTAGAAAAGGGCAGCAACTTAGGTTGAATAAAAATAGTTGGATGAATGGATTGATGGTTGAAACAAGAAAGAACCCTTAATAGAAGATTAAGGACCCGAATCTTATAGGTTTCAATGGAATGGTTGAGTTGAATAAAAATTGAGACCCACTATCTAGCAAGATAGGAACCAATGGTATTGGATTGAATGACACACCCGAATGGATGATAAGTTTGAAACAAAGTTAGATTGACGCGACTAGTTACTAGATAAGTTAATTTGAACCTTGAAGAATAATGAGAGTAGATAACTCACAATAAGAAAATTTCATTAAAGCATCAAAAGTCCCCTTCTACAAGCTAATAACAAAGTATATATAGTGTTTACATGTGGTTAGCTGAAGAGTCATATCAATTTAGCTTTAATATGCATTTAAATGGCTGAAATAAAATCTAATCAATAAATAAAAAAACTCTTGAATTCCTCCAGCCAAATAACAGCAACTTTATGACTCCTAATGAGCTGATTAAATGAATTTGAATGCTTTAAAAATGTCCCTTGAGTTGTCCTTGGCTAGCTGAAAAGACACCAGTAACTAATGGAGTTTTGAATGCTTGTTATCATCTTTTAAATGAGCCAAAAAAAACTGCTGGTAAGTGAAGAGGTTGCTGCCGAATTTATGAGGAGTTAAAATACTCCTTAAAACTCCTTAATTTGATGTATTAAGCATCCCTTGTAACAGCCACTTCTTTTGTAACCAAAATCAACTAAAAAGTCACTTCCATTAATCTTGTAACAGCCTCTTTTAATGATGACTAATGCTTCCCCATGTGTGTAACCGGTTCTCACTTGAAAGGTCACATTAAACTCTTTGTAACAGCCCTTGAGTGTAACGGTTTCCAATTGAAAAGTTTTCTACATTAAAACACATTAAACAAACATATTAATCACATTTAAACACTTATTAAACACTAACTTAACTTAAACACATTAAACACTTATTAAACACTATTTTAACTTAAAAACATTAAACACTTGACTTAATAAATAAACTAGAAGTAAGGACTTCAATTAATACAGCAACTAGTTAATTTATGGAAGCAGAATTAAATTAACTTAAACTCATGCTTCATTAAAACATCCTAGTAACTAGATTAATTAATGAGCCTCTTATTAAACACAACTTATTTATTTAAACACCTTTATTTAAAACTAATATTTAATTTAGAAGTTTGTATTCAGCAAAATAAAAATGCATGAATTAAATCAAGCTAAACACAAACTGAATGAATTAAATGTGAACTTAAACCAAACTCAATGAGCTGAGATAAACTCATGTGAGCTGAACCACATAGGAAGAAAGTTTAATTGAGCTGAAAATGAGCTGGAATCAGCTTCATTTTGCACTTTGGCCTCTCGAGCTTAGGCCACTCTCGATGGCGTCAGATGGAGTCGAACCATGATGCGACCAGGATTGCATCACCCCCTCTTCAAGATGATTTGTCCTCGAATCGACCCGTTGGTTTTCCAGACAAAACTTTTTTTGGCTCGGTTTACCTCGGTCAAATGGGGCAGACAGTGTTCGAATTACCTTGATGCGCAGAAAGACTAAGTACATTTTTACCTTGTTCAACCATTACAAACCTTTACTCCTCGGAATCGTAATGTAGTCGTGGCTTCACTCGTAAATCAACCTTTTTTCAAGTAATATGTGAATTTCAAGTATAACCACAGAATTTGTTTTAGGAACGAATAAAGATTGAACAGAAAGTGGACAAATTTTGTTACCTTTTCCAAAGAACACGAATCAAAACAATAGGAATTATTTGCACATAATTGAGATTGCCTGATTTTCCAACAAGATATACCAGATGCTACAAAACATACTCCCGGTTTAAAAACATGCGTTTGACTATTCAAGTCAAAGTATAGCAATGGTTTCGATAAATCAAACATGTTAAACCAATATGAATTGTGCATGCTCAAGATCGAGTGATCAAAACTCTTGACATGTTTCAAAACTGATTTGGAAAAACTCAAAGATTTCGTATTGGACAATGAACAAATCTCGTAATATCCACAATCAAACAAATTGGGATTAAAAGAGAATTCATCGTCATACTTACTCGAGTTTTGCATTTGTTGAAGAGATGTTACTCCACCTTCACACTTTGCTTCACAATGGTTATTATGGGGAAAACCCGTCTTACCATCATTTAAAACATCATATTGAATCAAAGGATGGCAAATGACAAAATTATCCACATAATCACAAACAGTAGAAAGATTCGGTGGAGATTGAATCTCATCAAAGCACTTACCTTCCTTACCATTTTCAATCAAATGAAAACGCCTTTCTTCGGGAAGGTACTGAAGTTGGAGATCATCGTGCGATACGTTGGGCACCTGAAATGAAGAAACAGAAGAAGAACAAAAGTCTGAAGAGTTAACTGAAAAACCACTCTCTTTTTCTTGCTCATCTTGTTCTCGCGTTTCTTTTTCGCACTCTTTTTCTATCTCAATTTCTTTCTCAATCTCTTTTTCGTGTTCTTTTTCTCTCATGATCTCTTTTTCTTTTTCAACTTCTTTGTTTTCTTTTTCTTCTTTTTCACTTGATTTTTCTTTTTCTTCTTTTATTTCTTCCTCTTTTTCCTTTTCTTTTCTTTCGTATTCATTTTCAATTGGATTACAATGAGATGATGATACAAAAGAATCGAAAATAAACGGATTTGACTCAAGGATCGAGAGAATGTTCTCATAGATATCACAATCATTTCTTCTTGAAAGATTCTTCATGGATGAATTTCTTGAAGAACGGCTTGTGCTTTCTCGTTCGCGTTGTCGAAAAGCCTTATACTCATTACTTTCTTCTCATTGCCTCGGAGGTCTTGACGAATACGAATCTCGACGATAATCCTTTCTCACATATTCATTGAATGATGAACTTCTTGATAAAGAGGAATCTTGATAGAAGTCTCTTGACCTTGAAGTCGATGATGCATGGAAATCATGACAGAAGTCTTTTCTCGAATAATCATCGAAAGTGGATCTCCGAAATGGTCGCAACTCCACTTCTTGACTTGTTGTAGTGTGCTTTCATCGAACCTTTTCCTCCACTTGACCCAAACGCTTTTTTAGTGGACTTAACTTTCTTTCGAGCATCCGGTCCATTTCTTTCACCAAGTAGTGGAAATCATCGGATGAAAACTCTTCTTGAGACATGTTATTTTCTGAAAAGTAAGATTGTTAAAAAGAATAAAACTAAAATGTAAAACCTCACCACAAAAACTCACAAGTTCACTCACAAAGAAAAATTCACTCACACTCGTGTTTCACTCGTATAAGGCTTTTTCTTTGATGAATACACTCATGCCTTTTACCACTCAGTCTTGTCTCACAATTTCGTACTTTATTTCAAAAAGACCTATTGCGGCTTGAGGGTCAGTTACAAAATTGGTTAACAAGGGATTAATGTCGGGTATAGGGGAGGTTGAACAAAAGAAAAATTTTGGTATCGGGTAGGCTAAAACAAAAAGGCTTTGGCAAATAGGGTAGGGGTGGCGTTGGGGTGGAATGTTGAAACCAAAATGATGGTAGAGGATCGAGGTAGAAAATAATTCAAACAAACTTCTCACTTTTTTTTACGATTTTTTTTAATTTTCGTAATTCCTTTTTTTTTCACTTCAATACAATATATGCTAAGACAAGAAACGAAAAAAATTACAACTTGAAGTTTTTTTTTGTTTTTTTTATCTTATTACAAACATGAATCTATTCCAGCTTCACGAACATCGTCGAGACTCCTTGTTTTGTAGCTCTGATACTAAATGATACAGTCCACCTCGGGAATAGTCAAAATGTATGCGGATTGCCCAATCGTCTACGAGGAGTAAATCAAGCCTTCGGGTAATAATGAGAAAATATGGAAGAGTTGCGGAAGCTTTCAAGTGAATTGGTTTTAAGAAATGGATTAAGTTAGGAATGGAGGTTTGAGAAATGAAGGAAACAGTTTAGATGATAGATTTGGTTTTATGTTTAAGGAAGATGGATAAAAGATAGTTGATATTTTGGTGGAAATGGATTAAAGAACTTAAACAAAGAATCGATTCAACACTATGACAGTGTCACCCTGGGTTCTATAATTGTTTAAGGTGGGAAAATGGAATCGAAGATGGACCAAAGACCCTTTACTTAGTGAAGTAAGAACCAATGGTATAATGATATGGAAGAACAAGTGATAGACGCCACAAGCACGGCTTGATAAGTCTAAGAAACTTGTACGAAAATGAAGAGGAGATCAAACTCACTCGGTGAACAAATGTCATATATATTTAATCAAAGTCTTAATCTTCCATAACCAATGAAAATAACAAGTATTTATAGGCTAATTAGAGCTAGCTAAATGGTCATCCAAATAGCTTAAAGGCTAAGTAAAATTAAACTTAGAATAAGCTAGAAAAATCTAGAATAAAGTCTCTTAGTTTGCTTGGCTAGGTTGGCCGAACAAGGCCCTTGATATGCTTGGAAAATTCGGCTGAATGTGGCCTTGTGAGCTTGCTATATTCAGCTGCATGTGGGAGGCAAATGGGCAGCTTCTAGATGGTACATTTCTCTTGGCAAGATGAGCGCACTTGGAAGACTAATGGCCATGTCCATGTTCATCCTTTGGGAACGCCAATAGCCAACTTAATGGAGAAGGAAATGAGCTAATTGTATTTGGTCAGCAAGGGCACTCCAATGGACTTTTTCTAGAAGGATGAATGTGCAAGAATTAACTCAAAATTCGTCCAAGTTAATGGGCAGCCTTTGGGAATGTCAAGGGGCAGCTTAATGATGAAGAAAACTAAACTTGATGAACTTGGCTGTAGGAAGATGAATGGCATTGTCCAAATTCGTCCATAGCTTTAAAAATAATGCCAATAGATGCCCCTTGGCCGAATGGTCACTTAGGAGAGTCAATGAATCAAAATAATTCATGTAGCTGGACATTCATGCATTCGGCCATGCAATGTATCTTGTGGTTCATGCATTTAATTCCTCCATGAACTTGTCTTCAAATTCCAGCCAAATAGGTGCCTTAAAAATCCAATAACCAGTAGAAATTAATCCATGCTTCCAACCGTCCATGCACCTCCTAGGTTCCTTGATGTATTCGGCTAGGTACAATGCACCTAGGTGCATGTATCACTTAAATGCACTCTAATGGTTCGGCTGAACCTACATGAACCAAGAAAACATATTAAAACTCTTCAAATCAGCTGAACAATAATTGAACATGTCCATGACACACTAATGGACACTTTGGACACATTAAACATCCCATTTAAAACACTTTGAAATCGGCAGCACCCTATTTTAACTAAAAAAACTGCACATTTAATTTAGCTTTAAAACAACTTAAAAACATGTAATAAAATGTGACAAAATTAATTTAAGCTTAAACAAACTAAATCCAACACTAAATTAATTATTTAGACATATTTAATTTGCTGTAGGCATTTTAATAAATTAAATACTCAATTTATTTAAAGCATTAAAATGATGTAATTAGCTCAAGGAGCTGGAGCGAGCTCGAGTGAGCTCAAATTGAGCTCGAATGAGCTAATCCAGCTCAATTTGGAAGTGCATGAAGATGCACATGAGCTCCAATGTATTTGGGACTTGGGCCTCGAGCTTCATCAACTTGAAAATCGATGGTGCCCCGGGCTGCCCGTATTATTACACTTATATTAAACTCACCCGGTAGGTCAAGTCGATAGGAATTGTCATTAATTCGCTCCAAAACTTGGAATGGACCGTCACCACGCGGTAATAATTTGGACCTTCTTTGTGCTGGAAATCGGTCCTTCCTCATGTGAACCCAAACCCAATCCCCGGGTTCAAATATTACTTGTTTTCGCCCTTTGTTGGCCTTGTGCACATATTGCTCCGTTTGAGCCTCGATATTAGCTTTAACCTTTTGATGTAATTATTTCACATAGTCCGCTTTCCTCTTACCATCTACATTAACAATTTGCTCGTTAGGTAATGGAATTAAGTCAAGAGGAGATAAAGGATTAAAACTGTAAACTATTTCAAATGGAGAAAATTTAGTAGCAGAATGAATAGTTCAGTTATAAGCAAACTCTATGTGAGGTAGGCAATCCTCCCATGACTTGAGATTTTTGCAGATTATGGCCCGTAGTAGTGTGGATAAGATGCGGTTCACCACTTCAGTTTGGCCATCCGTTTGGGGATGACATGTCGTGGAGAATAAGAGCTTCGTGCCTAGCTTATTCCAAAGTGTCCTCCAAAAATGACTAAGAAACTTTGCATCACAGTCAGACACTATTGTCTTCGGAATTCCATGTAACCTAACAATTTCTTTAAAAAGAGGTTAGCAATATTAACAGCATCATCAGTTTTTGAACACGCAATGAAATGTGACATTTTTGAAAACCAATCTACTACTACAAAAATAGAGTCCTTTCCGGTTTGAGTTCGCGGTAATCCTTAAATAAAATCCATAGATAGATCAACCCAAGGCCTTTCGGGAATAGGCAAAGGTGTGTAAAGCCCATGTGGGTTAACCTTTGATTTTGCCTTTTTACAAGCCACACATCGCAAACATATTTTCTCGACATCTCGTTTCATCAGTGGCCAAAAGAAATGTTCTTGCAGAACGGCCAAGGTCTTTGCAATGCCAAAATGGCCCATGAGTCCACCACCATGCACCTCGAGTACAAGTAACTCTCGCAAGGAACTTTGCGGAATACAAAGCTTACCTTCTCGAAAGAGGAAGCCATCAAACCTGAAAAACTTATCAACAGCAACTTGTTCACACAATTTATACACATCTCCAAAATCAACATCAGAAATATACAAATCTTTTAGAAACGCAAAACCAAGCAATTTTGAATCTAAATGATTTAATAAAGTATATTGACGAGATAGTGCATCAGCCACAATATTTTCCTTACCATTTTTGTACAGTATAACTGATACGGGCACGCCCAAGGCCTCTAGCGTGTTGCAAGCTGATGAGCTCAAATTCAAAGCTTGAAGTAACGTGGAGCTCATGTGCATCTCGGTGCACTTCCAAATTGAGTCAGATTAGCTCAATCGAGCTCAATTTGAGCTCACCCTAGCTCACTCCAGCTCATTGAGCTGATTCTTTAGTTTTAATTAAATAAATTGAGTATTTGATTTATTAAAATTCCTACAGCAAATTAAATATGTTAAATAATTAATTTAGTGTTGGATTTAATTTGTTTAAGCTTAAATTAATTTTGTCACATTTTATTGCATGCGTTTAAGATGTCTAGTTTTAAAATTTAATGTGTAGATTTTTTTAGCTTAAGTTGCTGCCAAATTTATGGTGCCCAACTTCCCCATTTTAATGTGCTGATTTTATGAACTAATGGGCTAATTTAATTTGTTGCAGGATTAATTACCTTGGATGGCATGAAGAGAAATTAATAGGCTACTGCACTTTGACGTTTTCTGAAACACCCCAAACCCGGCCCACGAGCTTTGACCAGATTTGGTATGTTCCTCAAGTAAACCGGTTCAAAGTTCTTTTGTCCTTAGGAAAAATTTGTGCGATTTTAAAAAAATTGTTTTGGGTTGGGCTTGTATTGAAAACCAATTTACCTTATATTGAAATCTATTTATTTAAGGTGACAAAACATGTAGGGTTTATTTTAAATTTAATTAACCTAATCTTTAATAAATAAAATTTAATAACATAATAATTAAAAACAGAAATAAAAGAGTTCACTATGGCCTTATTACATCAATTAAAATCCCTAATAATTTAAAGTGCTTAAAAGTTAATAGTCCATAAAACAAAATATAAACTTCAAGCTGAGCATGGCCACCACAAGTTCTGCCGTCCCGGTCCATCACTGATCATCACCTGAAAAATATTCCCCAACGGGGTGAGTCAAACAGACTCAATGTGTACACAAACACTAAATCAAAATAGAATCAGGCATACAAATGTTACGCATTCATATCATAGCATACAAATTATGATGCATTCCCAAACCCAAACCTAATAAGCCATCCGCTACACTCCCCCGTACCAACCTGTACACCGTGGGGACTACTAAGTCGACCCTCCTTCTGCTACACTCCAAATTGCGGTCTTAGGTCACCGCATTCGTGGTCTTAGGTCACCACATTCAGATATCGTGGTCTTAGGTCACCGTGTTCGTGGTCTTAGGTCACCACATTCACTTCCCCTTTCAGACAAACCCATATGCCCCATATAATAATGATATGCATAAATATGCCAGAGTTCACATTCTTATCATATTCTCATGTTACTAATGACCTTTTTCATATTCTTTGTAGAAGTAGGAAACGTACCTGAGTACTTAGTACCATAACATGGTACCCTAGCCACTTTCATATTCTTAATATCACATATTTTAATAAAACAGGCCATGAAACATATTAAGAAGTAGTGTGGGGTACACACCTGATTTGCTTAACCACTTCACTGAAATCCCAAAATCTAATCTACTACCTTAGATCTCAAGTTCCTACAATTGATTAATCACTTACTATTTAGCACAAAGCCTATTCGGCTAGAAAACCAAATCCTAGTAGGATTTGTATTCTTAAAGCTTACCTTGGTGTCAATTTGATGATTTAATCAAATCCCAGAAACTCGTATTTTCCCTTTGAAATCGGCTAGTCACTAAATCCCTTGATTTGGTTAGTTTTCGGCTTAAAACACATAATAATAGATCTACTACTAAAATAGGCCTTGGCCGAATTTACCTTTGTTCTTACCTTCCAAATCTTAAATCCCAAATTGGATCCTTGCTTCTTTATTGTTTGTCCGAAATCCCTATGTACCCATGTTAGATCCAATCTAACATTAAATCATAATAATATAGCTTATGGCCGAATGGTATTCATAACTTACCTTAGATCTTAGAAGTTCAAAAGATACCTTCTTGTAGTTGACAATTTCTTAAATCTCGAAAACACCCTTCCATAACTCCTACCAAAATCCATAATAGAGATTAGTCCCTAAATTTTAGATAGGTTTAAAAATATAAAAGAATTGAAACCAAACTTTGGATCTTACCCTTTTTAAGAAATCGGTAGCACCCTTGTTAAAAGCCCCTTAAAGAATCGGCCTTGATGACTAGATGATAAAGTTTCAGTTTTTGGGATTTAATGGAGAAGTCGACTAGAGGTTCTCTTGGGGTATTTGGTTTCCACGAAAATAAGGAAAAGAAACTTGAGAATTTTGGCAATGGTGGACTATAAATTCGGCTTGACAAAAGAAAAGAGAAGAGAAGAGAGGAGAGCACTCAAAAATTCGGCAGAGAGAGGAGGAGGAAGAAAAATTGATGAGTAGCCCTATTTCCTTCCTTTTATAGCCGAAACTACTCCTCAGAATCCCTTACTTGGCCACCACTCTTCTTTATTTGATAGCTTTATCTCTTAATTTAAAATAATTAGAGAATAATCCTTTATTATCTCTTCAAAAATAATTCAAATTAAATCCCTTATTTATCACCTTATTAATCGAATATTAAAGAGAATAAAACTCCTCCTTTCTAGAAGGCTTGTGCCGTCCACCTCAGAGCTTCTGGAAGCAAAAATAAAACTTCTTTTATTTGCTTCCCAAGTGACTCGAACCCAGGCCCAACACCTTGCATGTGGCGCCATTTCCAGAGGCCCTAAGTGGTATCTTCAGACCACTTTTCCAAGCCTGTTTGTGTGTCAAATTTCACAAACTTTTTCTTTTAAGGCCACCTTGCCTTAATTTCCTCTTTTAAACTTTAAAACTCGACATTTCTAAGTCATTTCTAAGTTTCCAAAAATTTTCGTTCGGCTCTGTAAACTTGACATTTCCTTACATTTCCAATTTTCCAGAAATGTGCATTTTCCTATTTTGAATCATTTCCAAATCATTTCCATCCATTTCTAAGTTTCCAAAAATGTTCACTTTCCATTTTTTTTAACTTAACATTTCCATACATTTTCAGGTTTCCAAAATTGTTCAAAATTTATTCTTAGTACATAAAACATGTTACTTCGTACAAGTAAACTGAAAATGCATAGGCCCTTTCCAGGATGTTACATTTTCAAGGGGACATTCGGCCAACATCTTTAAGCTCTTCAAGTACGGCAATTAAGGATGTTTTGATTGCTTTTCTCCATGCTTCCATCAAAAATAGCAAGGGACAGTAATTAAAGTATGTTTCTGATTGTTTTCCCAAGCCCCATCGTGAATAACAAAGCATTTAAGGGGCTGCTGCTTCATTCACCAACGCAACCATTCAGCTCACCTTTTTGCCTCATTAATGTGCTGAATTTTGCTGCATGTTAATGAACGAATTTATTGAGTTGTTGGATAAAGCAAGGCACAAATTCAAGGGCTGTTGGTATGCGTGATCTTCATTCAATGTGCTGCTATAATTTTCATGAAGGGAACATCAATTAATGACCTGTTGGTGGGCAAAATTAATGGCTGATGACTTCTTAATTTATGTGATCATTTCGTGGAGACTAAAAGACATGGGATTAAATGGGTTGTTGCCTCATCGTGGAGCTCAAAAGGAGCTGCTATTGTGCCTTTCCTAGGAGACAATTTCTGAGGTGCATTGGCCAGCAATCAATTCTATTCAGTTAGCTCAATAGCCACTTCTAGAAACCGTCCCAAGTGCTCCTAAATTCAGCCGAACCTTGCAAGGAGTTTAAGGGATTTTTTCCAGAATTTTCCAACTTATTTATGGCCGAATTTTACTTAGTTATTAAGTATTTGTTATGTCCATTCGGCTAGCCCTTTCATAGGCCTATAAATACCTTGTTATTTTCTTTTGGGAGGGACTTTTGCCAATTTATGAAATTATATGAACTTTGTTCTTTGAGTGAGTTTATCTCCTCTTCGTTTTCGTACAAGTTTCTTAGACTTATGAAGCCAAGCTTGTGGCGTCGATCAGTTGTTCTTCCATACCATTATACCATTGGTTCTTACTTCACTAAGTAAAGGGTCTTTGGTCCATCTTCGATTCCATTTTCCCACCTTAAACAATTATAGAACCCGGGGTGACACTTCCTTAGTGTTGAATCGATTCTTTGTTTAAGTTCTACTAGCCATTTCCACCAAACTATTATCTATCTATCTTATTTATCCTTCACCTTTTTCTTTCCATAATTATTCTCGAGCCTATCCTATCATTTATCTGAACCCGTTCCTTTCATTTTCCATCCTCCATTCCTAACTTAATCCATTTCTAAAACAAATTCACTAAAAGCTTCCGCAAACTCATCATATTTTCAGATTAAATCTCCGAAGGCTTGTTTCCTCCTCGTAGACGATTGGGCAACTCGTATACATTTTGACTCTCCCCGAGGCAGACCATATCATCTGGTATTAGAGTTATAAAATGAGGAGTTTCTGATGACAATGAGAGCCGGAATAGGTTCATAAAGAAAAAAAAGATTTACGAAAATTGAAAAAAAATTCTTAAAAAAATCGAAAAAAAGTTGTAATTTTTATTTTTTTCATTTATTCAGCATATAGTGTATTTGATGTAAAAAAATACGAATAAAAAAAAGAAGTTAAAAAAAAGGTGAAGTTCTTGAAGTTTATGCAAGTTTTGGATCCCATCTCTTCTATCATGTTTCCCGATCATCAAAATCATTTTCTACCGCCCAATCTCCAAATTTTCCGTTACCATCATTGGTACTTATCCCTCTACCCCATTTGCTTTCTCTTTTGTTTAGCCTACCCGATACCAAACTTTTCTTTGTTCAGCCTCCCCTATTCCCGACATCAATCCGTTGTTAACCAATTTTGAGGCCGACCCTCAAGCCGCGATAAGTATTTTCTAAACAAAGTACAAAATTGTGAGGCAAGACTGAGTGGTAAAAGGCATGAGTGTTACAATTAAAGAAAAAGTCGATTCTGAGTGTAAACACGAGTGGAGTGAATTTTCTTTCTGAGTGATTGGTGAGGTTTTTGTGGTAAGGTATTTAATTTTGTTTTATTTTGAGCACTAACATTTTCTTTCAGCAACAAAGTCATGTCTCGCGAAGAGTTCACCGAATCGGAGTTCCAATATTTGGCACAAGAAATGCGAAGAATAGTGAATTCAAAATTCGACAAATTGCACGAAAGATTGAATTGTGTGGAATAAGGAGCCGTCTATGAATGAGACACCTCAAGTCGAAAAACAGACCCAATAACCCCACAAAGATATACCCCCGAATATTACTTGAAGAAGTCCCGACGTGAGTCCGTTTCGCCATCGATTCCGAGACGAGAAGTTGACTATGATTCTTACTCCCTCCAAGATGATGTGCAAGTTAATCGATATACCCGTTCAGAAACTTCCAAGAAAACATCCTCGAGGTATTCTTCTCGAAGAACCGCTCCCGATGACTATTTGAGAAATGACTATTATCAAGACTCCTACTTAACGAGGCCGTCAAGACGGAGAGAAGGAAGTTACGAGCTCGATTCTTTTCAAGGCGACGGACAGGAAAGCACGAGTTATTCGACGTATGATTCAAAGAAATCCCGCACAAAGAATCTTACACGAAAGATCGAATGAGACTTCTATGAGAAAATGACCTCCTTCTTTGAGTCAAACCCTTCTCTTTTCGACTCTTTTGTAACATCTACGAGTTGTAACGAAATTGAAAAAGAGAATAGAGAAATAAAAAAAGAAAAAGAGATCTTAAGAGAAAAAGAAAATGAAGAAGAGAAAATTGAAAAGAAAATTGAGATTGAAAAAAAAATTGAAAAGGAAAGTGAAAAAGATCTTGAAAAAGAAACGAGAGAACAAGATGAGCGAGAAAAAGAGAGAGTTGATTTAACTAACTCGTTTGAAGTTTGTTCTTCTACTGTTTCTTCATTTTAGGTTCCCGACGTATCGCACAAGAACCTACAACTTCAATACCTCCCGGAAGAGCGACGTTTTTCTTTGATTGAAAAAGGTAAAGTTTAATCGCACGAGTTGGAAGGTAAGGAAGGTAAGTGTTTTGAAACGATTCTGACTCCACCAAATTTTTCTAATGAATGTGAAAATGTGGTTAATACCGACATTTGCAATCCCTCGATTCATTGTGATGTTCTAAATGATGGTAAGACGAGTTTGTCTAATAACATTCATTGTGATGCAAGGTATGATGATGACTTTTCTTTTAATCCCAACTTGTTTGATTGCGAGTATTATGAGATTTGTTCATTGTCTAATGCGAAATCTTTGAGTTTTTGTGATACAGTCTGCCTCGGGATGAGTCGAATTGTATGCGAGTTGCCCAATCATCTACGAGGAGTAAATCAAGCCTTCGGGTAATAGTATGAAAATATGGAAGAGTTGTGGAAGTTTTTAAGTGAATTTGTTTTTAGAAATTAGTTAAGTTGGGAATGGAGGTTTTAGAAATGATGGAAGCGGTTCAGATGAATGAAAAGATAGGTTAGGTTAGGGTGAAAGGAAGAAGATAGTGATATGGAATGGCTCGGTTTGATTTAAATGAATGAAGATGGATATATGGTAAATGGTAGTCAGGTGGAAATGGACAAATGAGCTTAAACAAAGAAACGATTTAACATTAGCAAATGTCTCCCCGGTTTCTATATTTGCTTAAGGTGGAAGGATGGAATTCGATGGCGGACCAAGACCCGTTATCTATAAAGATAAGAACCGTTGGTATAATAAAATGGAAGAGTACGATTGACGCCACAAGCGAAGCTTGATAAGTCAGGATCGAAACTCGTACAAAAGATAGAGAGGAGAAAAATCTCACTCAAAGAACCAAAAGTTCATATATGTTTAATTAAAGTCTTAACCCCCTTACAAATGAAAAATAACAAGTATTTATAGGCCAATCTACTAGCTAGCTGAATAGTCACTTAACAAAGCTTAAAGACTAAGTTAATTCAACTAGGAAGGACTAGAAAAATCTGGAATTAAACTCATTGATCTTCTTGGCAAATTCAGCTGAACATGGCTCTTCAAAAGCTTGCTTGATTCAACTAGAATTAATGAGGCTTCTTTTGGCCATTATTCTTCACGAGATGGGGTCTTGGAGAACACCAACCAGAAGCTAATTAAATGGTCCATTCAAGCTCCCTCTTAAATTCAGCATTGGTAATTTAAAGAATCCATGCATGCCTCCAACATATCATTAAATTCGACCAACTTGCATCATATTAACTCCTTTTTTGTTCACGAAAAAGAGCTTTGAAATTTGAACAATCACCTCATTAAATAGCTGTCGCCCCAAGCATGCTAGACATAGCATTAATACATCCTTGAATAGATGTTCACGCATGGAGAAACAACCAGCAACTCTTTTAAATTTGTTGTCCCTTTGGTGGCCGAATGGTTGCTTGAAAACATCAAAAAGGCACCTTGGAGAACGCCAATTAGCCTCTTAAATGCTGTACATTAATGTATTCATCCATTCATATGCCAACACTTCATTAATTGATGTTCCATGCATGAAGAAGCAACTCCCAACAGCTCATTAATTTCAGCCAAACATACTTCTTTGATATTCACGAAATGAACCTTAAATGCATGCTGAACACACATTAATTCGTCCTTGGGGGAGAGTGAAAGACTCCTTAATTGCTGAAATAAATTTGGCTGGGCAACATAATTAAGACATCCATAAATTTGGCTGGGCAACATAATCGAAACTGTCCATCTGCATCGTACTGACTAAATTGACTATAACTCGAGTTAGGAATCTCGAAATCTAAATCCGTAAATTTTCCTTGAAACTAGACTCATATATCTTCTTACTACTATTTTTCCATAATTTTTGGCTTAACCATTTAGTACAGTTTATTCCTAAATTTTCTCTTGTTTCACTGTCCAACGATTCTAACCTCTCTTACCTTAATTTCAAAAATCTCACTATACGGTTTTCATAGTGCTCCCACTTGTTTCTAATGAAAATAGGCTCACTAATAATTCCATACATATGAATTATAACCCTTAATTTACTTTGTACAATTTTATATGATTTTCCCAAAACAGATCAGGGAACCACGAAGTTAATCAGAACCAGTCTCACTAAAATTAAGATATCTCAGAATATCAAATTCCTTTTCCTTCTCCGTTTCTTCCTTATCAAAATAGACACAGTAAGCTTTAATTTGAATCTTATTCCCTTTGTAATTCCTTTTCTCCTATTTTTCGTGATTTTTCAAATACACGTCACTGTTTTTTACTAAAACTGTTTTATTACGAAATACGATTACCATTACAATCATACGCACGCCCGAGTGATCATGGATGCCGGTTTCAGTTTTCTTCGGTATTTTGACCAAATCACAGAACATATCATACAAACTTTCAGAGAGATGTGAGATTACACACCATATCAAACATGTATTCGTAAGTGCGGGATTACACACCGATTTTGATTTCCTAAAAAACCACTCGTCGATGACCTAGAACAATACCAACCAAAAGTTAGCCTCAGATTTCCAAAAGATTCCGTATCACTTACACTTGAATCACTTACCACTATATCCGAAGGTAGAAATATATCGAGTGATTTGTCCCTAAAACATATAGTCGATTAGTCGAAACTTCAATCCGATTTGCAACATAGCCAAATAGAGATATAACGAAAAATCAAAAAATGAACCCCCTTACCTTATCGATATTGGATCCAATTTCCACCATTTGACTTCGGCTAGAACAATACACGGTCTCCCACTTAAAGCACTATGAAAAGAGAGATTAAGACATGAAGAAGTGGAGGATAACACCATTTTCGATTACGATCACGATTTACAACCGAATAGTGATAAATACTTATTCGGCTAAAGAGAAAAGAATATGATCATAGAAAAGAATTCACTTATTGATTTAATCGAAGAAAGAATGTCACCTCAAACGAGAAAGAAATTATGAAGGAGTGATTGTGGATTGTGAGTTTCGGCTATGGAAGAAAATGAACAAGAATAGTTTCGGTTATGAGGGTATGGATTAGAGGAAAAAGATAGTAGAGTTGGAGAATTTCGTGAAAAGAAAAGAAAGGTTGAGAATCTAACACCCCAAACCCGGTCTATGCGTTTAGACAAGATTTGGTTTGTCACACCAATCATACATTCGTTTATTTTCACATGGTTAAGATAAAATAGTGCTACAAAACTTTTTGTTATAAAACCAATGTTCTTAAGAAAACTTAACATATTTGAGATAAAACCATATTAAGAGTTTAGAAATAAAATTTAAATCATCCACACAATAAAACCATAAAACATAATAAGAGGCCTTATTACATCAACCCAATAATAGCAATTAAAATAAAAACTTAAATAAAGTCATAGTTTATTAAAAACCCAAGTTTGTAGTATGGCCTCCACCAAGTCATCTCTGGCCCAAGTCCACGTCAATTTCCATTACCTGAAATGGTTAATAAAATTTGGGTGAGTTACAAAGAACTCGGTGTGCAACTCACTTACCACCATTTTCAGTCGATCGTCAAGATATCATGCGCCGGGCTTGAGCCCATTAATGATTTCAACCATACATCGTAAAGTAACATAATTTAAAGAGAAGAATGCATGAAATATGAATTTCCCAAACCAACCTAGTATCCATCTGCTAACACCCCGTACCAACCAACACACCTGTGGGGATCAAGTCAACCCACCCCGCCAAACACACCAATCATGGGCTTAAAGCCCTTAAATAATTTTGTAGTGCACTCACCAAACTAGATTGTGACATTGTCACCGAACTAGAGGCATTTAGTTGAATTTGTGGCGAGCCACCGAACTAGAGGCATTGAGCCATATTGTGGCGAGAGCCACCGAACTAGAGGCAATGAGCCAAATTTGTGGCAACTGGCCATTCTTCTCTTCATATAACCCACCCCATGCAATCATGCGTATATAACAAATATAATCATATAACAGATTTTCATTAATCCATATCATCGGTGGGTTTATCAATTAACCTTTCATTAGGCTCATATAAACAATTTAACAACTAGCCCATTTAGTAGTTTAGTGACTTTGGCCCATTTTAGCCCAATTTATCGAAGCAGTATTTTCGCCCATTTAATCGAACTAGAGTATTATCGCCCATTTAATCGAACTAGAGTATTATCGGCCCATTTAATCGAACTAGAGTATTATCGGCCCATTTTATCGAACTAGAGTATTATCGCCCATTTTATCAAATTAACAGTTTTTCGCATATTTCTTGGTTTTAACCGCTTTCATGTATTTTCACAAAAGTATCAATTACTACATAATTTCCGAGTTTACCACTTTCACGATTTTATCGCAATACTTACAATTAGAAATCTAACTTGAAAATGAGTGTGAAGTTACACACCTGGTTATGGAGAGAACTAAACTTTCCCGCTCTTCAACACCTATACGTATTGTGTTAATTAAAACACTATAATCTATAATAAAACCGATCTAAATATAGCGATCTAGAAATTTACCCTCGGATTTTCGTAAGACTTCTACTTGCGATTTTTCTCCGATCGATGGTTCGCTAACCGAATCGAATCCACGAACAAATAATGGTTCGGGAGTACGAACGACTTCGAACAATTGATTTTCCTCGGTTGAACGTCCCACAACCCGGTGGAAAATCCCGATTCCCAAATAGTCCTTTGCTTGTACTTAGGGGGAATAACAGAACCTCCCCTCTTCCGAAGGCTAAACACCGCCCTTTTCTTCCCTATTCTGAGTGTCTTCAAAGACAAAGATCGTTAATCCAATCTAAGATAAATTTTCGAAATAATACCAAGGTTTAAAGATATGATTTCCTTACCACAAAAATCGATTCCAACGATTTGTGTCACCCACGACTTCTTGATTCCAACTTCCGTTATCGCACTAAAGTTTAACAAAATAGACGCTTCATAAAATGAACGTTTATTTTGATCTAATAAAGCCTTCAAACCACCATCAATATTCGGCTATAATCACTATTAACTAATCGAAAGCGAAAAGAATCTCTTACCTAATCTCCACGTCGAAAGAAAGAATTGAGAATGGTGGTTGATTGATGAAAGTTTCGCTATGAAAGATTAAGGAGAAGAGAAAATAATTTGGCTTATAAACACTTTAGCATTCGGCCATGAAAGTGTAGGTGGAGAGAATTTCGATTGAAAAGAAATAAAATAAGAGAAAGATGATGATGATGTTGCTTTGATTTCAAAATGAATAGAAGAAAAAGAAAAGAAAAGATGAGCTTGAGAGAGAGATGGATATTCGGCAATGGTGAGAGAAAAGAGAAGGAGAAAAGCTTTTGGTGTAGATGATTTTCTAAGACTAATGAAATAAGGCACAAAGAATACCAATTGATGTGCAAAAATGACCAAATGGTCAAAAATTAACAAGGCTTACCAAGGATCAAATTCGGCCAAGGGAGAGAGGTTGAGAGAATTTGCAAAACTATGCACTAAAAAAATGACCAAAACAAAACCAAAATTCCTAGCCAACTATCACCAAAAATTCGGCTCCTTCTTTTGCCATGATGCCGTCCAAATGCATGGTCTAATGACCAAGATATTGTTTCCAAAATAATTCCTTGATTCTTGCCTCATATCTTCACACCTTTCCTTATTTTCTTGATACCCTTCCTTAAGTTCAAATTTTCCTTATTCCTTTGATATTCTAACCAAAAATAACAAGTCAACACCTTCCATATATGCTCTTGGCCGACACTTGCTATATTGGTGCATAAAAATTCAAAATAAAATTCACCTAGATGCTAAACATGGGATTCGAACCTTCAACCTCATGCACAAGCTCATGCGCCATCACCACTTGTCCAATAATTCATCTTATGCCTCACTTTGACACTTAAATTAATTTATGTGTCAAAGTCACTTAATCCACTTCCATAAATAATTTCTTAAAATTAATAATATTCCTTCTAAAAAATTTTAAATCCTTCTTCAGGACTATACTAACCACGAAAATAAATCAGAAAATTTTACTTTCTAGAATAATTACTCAAAGCACACATAGAAAATAAATTACTCAAATTTTCAGGGTGTTACAACTCTACCCCCCTAAAAGAAAATTTCGTCCTCGAAATTTACCTGGCTGAAAAAGGTGAGGGTATTGTTGCCGAATTGCATCCTCGAGGCTCCCACGTAGCTTCCTCCACTCCGTGGTTACGCCACAACACTTTGACCAACGGCATGCTCTTCTTTCTTAGCACCTTCACGTCTCGGTTCTAAGATTTCCACCGGTTCCTCCTCAAAAGACAAATCCAAATTCAACTCCACTTCTTCTACCTGGTACTATGTGCGAAGGATCCGATCTATAGCGCCTCAACATGGACACATGAAAAACATTATGAATTTGACTCAATTCCGAGGTAACTCAATTTGATAGGCCATCGGACCAACTCGTTTCACCACACGATACGGTCCAATGTATCTAGGACTCAACTTGCCCTTCTTCCCGAATCAAATATCTTTTTCAAGGTGAGACCTTCAGAAGACTTGATCTCCTACGGCATACTCGATCTCTTTACGCTTGAGATCCGCATACGACTTCTCGTCTATCCGAAGCTTCCTTTAACCGTGCTCGAATAACTTTCACTTTTTCTTCCGTTTCGTAAATCATCTCGTGTCCTAACAACCGCCCGATCACCCAATTCACCCAACAAATAGGAGAACGACACCTCGACCATACAATGCCTCGTAGGGTGCCATCTCAATGCTAGATCGTAGCCGTTGTTGTACGCAAATTCCGCTAACGGTGAGAAAATCCTCCCAACTACCTTTGAAGTCGATTACACATCCCCTTAACATGTCTTCCGAATCTGAATCACTCTCTCCGATCGACCATCGATCGAGGATGAAAAGCCGTACTAAAATTAAGCTTTGTACCCAAGGCTTCATGCAAAGCTTTCCAAAATCGAGATGTAAACCTAGGATCCCGATCCGATATAATCGATACAGGTACCCCATGCAACCTCACGATTTCGGATACATACAGCTTCGCCAACTTCTGCAACGAGTAGTCCGTACGCACTGGTAGAAAATGAGCAGTCTTCGTCAAACGATCAACAATTACCCAAACAGAATTTTTCTTAGTAGGTGTTAAAGGTAACCCACTAACAAAATCCATTGTTATCCGCTCCCATTTCCAAAGGGAAATCTTAACTGGTTGCAAAAGACCTGACGGCAATTGATGCTCCGCCTTCACTTGCTGACAAGTTAAGCATTTTCCCACAAATTCTGAAATCTCCCGCTTCAATCCAGGCCACCAAAACCGCTCACGAAGATCCCGATACATCTTATTTCCTCCGGGATGCATAGCATAAGGACTACTATGCGCCTCCAAAAATCATTTGCCTCATATCTCGAGTCCCTAGGCATACAGCACTCTTCCACGAAAGCACAACACACCTTCCATGTTCATACCAAAATCCTCTATCCCACCATTTTCCACTTGTTGAATTAGAAGTCTCAACTTCTCATCTAATATCTGCTTTTCCTTAATTTGATCCAACCACGGAGGTTTCACTTGAAGTTCCGCTACCAAACTACCATCCTCATACAAACTCAAATGGGCAAACATAGCTCTCAAATCGAGATACCACCTTACGACTTAATGCATCCGCCACCACATTAGCCTTTCCAGGATGATACTCAATTGAGAAATCATAGTCCTTTAACAGCTCCACCCATCTTCGTTGTCTCAAGTTTAACTCCTTCGAGAAGAAGATACTTAAGGCTCTTGTGGTCCGTATAGATGATAGACTTTTCACCATAGAGGTAATGCCTCCAAATCTTTAAGGCAAAGACCACCTGCCGCTAACTCCAAATCATGAGTAGGGTAGTTCACTTCGTGCGGTCTCAATTGACGAGAAGCGTAAGCTACAACTTTCCCACTTTGCATCAATACGCAGCCTTAAACCCGTATGTGACGCATCACAATAAATCAGAAAGTCCTTCCCACCTCGAAGTTGAATCAATATCGGCGCTTCTGTTAAAACCTTCTTCACCGCTTTCGAAACTTTCTTGCCGCTTATCACCCATATAAACAACACTCCTTTCGCAAAGCTTAGTTAGAGGTGCAGCAATCAACGAAAACCCCTCAACAAAGCGTCTATAGTATCCAGCCAAACCCAAGAAACTCCGAATCTCAGCTACCGACTTTGGTGGTTTCCAATCCAATACAGCCTCAATCTTCCGAGGATCCACCCTTATTCCTTCGGCTGATACCACATGACCCAAGAAAGTCACTTCCCTTAACCAGAATTCACATTTACTGAATTTGGCATACAGTTGATTATCTCAAGCACTTGCAATACAATCCGCAAATGCGAGTCATGTTCTTCTTCGCTCCTCGAATAAACCGAATGTCATCTATGAATACCACCACAAACTGATCTAAGAATGGTTGAAAGACCTGCTCATCATATCCATAAATGCAAATGGTGCATTGGTCAACCCAAACGGCATCACTAAAAACTCATAGTGTCCGTGAACGGGTTCGAACGCTGTCTTGTGAATATCCGCTTCTTTCACCTTAAGTCGGTGGTAACCCGACCTTAAATCAATCTTGGAGAAAACAGAAGCTCCTTCAATTGATCAAACAGTCGTCAATCCTCGGCAGAGGGTACCGATTCTTGATCGCCGACTTATTCAATTGCCTATAATCGATACACATACGCATTGACCCATCCTTCTTCTTAACAAACAAAACCGGTGCTCCCCACGGAGACACACTCGGTCGAATAAAACCCCGATCTAGCAGCTTCTTGAATTTGGGCTTTAAGCTCCGACAACTCCTTCGGTGCCATTCTATAAGGAGCAATGGACACCGGAGCGCCTCCGGCAAAAGCTCAATACCAAATTCCACTTCCCGATCCGGAGGTACACCAGAAGTTCTTCAGAAAAAACATCCAAAATTCCTTCACCGTTCTCACATCTTCCATCGATGCAACTCTTTGGCATCTAAAGCACTAATAAATGCTAAAAATGCTCCATATCCTTTTCGTACCAACTTCTCCGCCTTTAACGCAGAAATCACGTTTGTCAAGAAATTTCTCCGCCGCCTATCATAACTATCTCCTTATCCTCCGCAGTTCTTATCAACATCCGCTTTTCAAGACAGTCCAATTGCGCGGTGCTTAACCAACCAATCCATGCCTGAATGATATCGACTTCGCCAAAAGGCAATTCCATCAAATTTGCCAAGAATGTTTCTCCTTGAATAACTAAGAGCACGCCTCTAAACAGTTTATTAACCACCACCGATGACCTAAGGGACTAATCACCCTCATCTCTTTATCGGAAATTTCAGTCTAATTTCAAGTTTCCGATTATGGTGCTAGCAATGTACGAATGAGTAGAACCAATATCTATCAAGGCAATAACGGGTACATCGTAAATGAAGAACGTATCAGCTTATCACATCGTGTGCATTGCCATCCTCACGACGTCCGACCGCATACACCAATCCCGGGCCGTCTTGCATCCGCGTTGCCTCTAGGACCATTGCCTCGACCAGCGCACCTTGACCACGTCCACCCCATTACCACCACGACCGGTCCCCACCTCTCGGTGGTTGGTTGAACTCCTCTTGCCGGTGGTGCATCGATAGTACGAACTTCTTGAGTTGTATCCATACGTCGAGGGCAACTCCTATATTGATGCTCCGTCGATCCACATTTATAGCAAGCACCCGCTTTCCTCCAACATTCTCCTAATGTCTTTTCCCACATTCAACACACAATCCCGACTCGATTAACAACTCATCGGTGCTCTTCCTTGAGCTGGTTCCTCATTCCGGGCCTCTTCAGAATCTTCTCAAGAACCCGAATGCTTCATCTTTCTTGCCTCGAATTTGCTCCCGATTTTGACGTTCGAGTTCTTAGCCTCTTCGGCTATCTTGGCCTTCTCCACAAGAGCGGCAAAGTTCTAACTTGTTGTGGGGCTATCGAACCCGCAACTCGTCTTTCAAACCGTCTTGAAGCGCACACAACGCTCATGGTCCGTTGCCACTATCGTTCGAGCATAGCGACTCAAACGTAAGAACTCACCTCATATGCTGCCACCGCCTTATTTCCTTGCACCAGGTTCAAGAATTCCTTCCTTCGGGCATCCACATAGCTTGTTCCCACATTTTCCCTTGAAAGGAAGCCTTGAAAAATTCCCGCTTAATCAAAGCAACATCGTGCCATCTCGGATAGTAAGCCACCATTGGTAAGCTTCGTCTCTCAACAAAGATACCGCTCCTCTTAACTTTTGTTCCACAAAGCACTCAAGATCGCCCATAATTCGCTCTCTTCGCCTCAAGCCAATATTCAGCGACATTGGGAGCTACACCGAGACACCTCTGAAAACCTCAGCTCCACTGGATTTCGATCGCTCCGATATCGACCCACGGCGGTTGGTCCAGATTCGGATCCAGCGACCTTTTCAAGTACTCGCAGCATTGCTCGTGTCACAAAGCATTATCCTCTTCCATATGGTCGCGCGATCCCGCCTCACTCTCGAGTGACGCAGTGCATCCATTTCCGACATATGACCCGGCACATCGCTTGCGCCCCTAACACCTCGTCCTCTACCACGGCCACGCCTACCGCGCCCCCACGACCACGTCCTCTAGTGCTCATGGCGACTAATTCGATTTAATCTGATTAAGAGTTTTATAAATCGAAATAGTATTTCAGCTTGTTTATTAACGATGTCTTATGATATGAAAGAGATAGAGTGTTTTCGCATCAATATCCTATTGTCTCAATCTCTACGGTTTTAACACCTAAAACTAGAAGTTCTAGAGTGTTTCTTATAATCATATCACAATGATAATAAACATACAAAGATACGTGATACTTACTTGACTTGGCGCGGATGCTCATGGTGCCATACTACCTTTAATCAAAACTCTAGAAATTATTTTCAAACAAATTTCTTTATTGAACCCAAACCACAAACCGAGTTTTGAAACTGGGCTCTGATACCACTAAATGTAACACCCCAAACCCGGTCTATGCGTTTAGACAAGATTTGGTTTGTCACACCAATCATACATTCGTTTATTTTCACATGGTTAAGATAAAATAGTGCTACAAAACTTTTTGTTATAAAACCAATGTTCTTAAGAAAACTTAACATATTTGAGATAAAACCATATTAAGAGTTTAGAAATAAAATTTAAATCATCCACACAATAAAACCATAAAACATAATAAGAGGCCTTATTACATCAACCCAATAATAGCAATTAAAATAAAAACTTAAATAAAGTCATAGTTTATTAAAAACCCAAGTTTGTAGTATGGCCTCCACCAAGTCATCTCCGCCCAAGTCCACGCCAATTTCCATTACCTGAAATGGTTAATAAAATTTGGGTGAGTTACAAAGAACTCGATGTGCAACTCACTTACCACCATTTTTAGGTCGATCGTCAAGATATCATGCCGGGCTTGAGCCCATTAATGATTTCAACCATACATCGTAAAGTAACATAATTTAAAGAGAAGAATGCATGAAATATGAATTTCCCAAACCAACCTAGTATCCATCCGCTAACACCCCTGTACCAACCAACACACCTGTGGGGATCAAGTCAACCCACCCCGCCAAACACACCAATCATGGGCTTAAAGCCCTTAAATAATTTTGTAGTGCACTACCGAACTAGATTGTGACATTGTCACCGAACTAGAGGCATTTAGCCGAATTTGTGGCAGAGCCACCGAACTAGAGGCATTGAGCCATATTGTGGCAGAGCCACCGAACTAGAGGCAATGAGCCAAATTTGTGGCAACTGGCCATTCTTCTCTTCATATAACCCACCCCATGCAATCATGCGTATATAACAAATATAATCATATAACAGATTTTCATTAATCCATATCATCGGTGGGTTTATCAATTAACCTTTCATTAGGCTCATATAAACAATTTAACAACTAGCCCATTTAGTAGTTTAGTGACTTTGGCCCATTTTAGCCCAATTTATTGAAACAGTATTTTCGGCCCATTTAATCGAACTAGAGTATTATCGCCCATTTAATCGAACTAGAGTATTATCGCCCATTTAATCGAACTAGAGTATTATCGCCCATTTTATCGAACTAGAGTATTATCGCCCATTTTATCAAATTAACAGCTTTTTCGCATATTTCTTGGTTTTAACTGCTTTCATGTATTTTCACAAAAGTATCAATTACTACATAATTTCCGAGTTTACCACTTTCACGATTTTATCGCAATACTTACGATTAGAAATCTAACTCAAAAATGAGTGTGAAGTTACACACCGTTATGGAGAGAACTAAACTTTCCCGCTCTTCAACACCTATACGTATTGTGTTAATTAAAACACTATAATCTATAATAAAACCGATCTAAATATAGCGATCTAGAAATTTACCCTCGGATTTTCGTAAGACTTCTACTTGCGATTTTTCTCCGATCGATGGTTCGCTAACCGAATCGAATCCACGAACAAATAATGGTTCGAGTACGAACGACTTGAACAATTGATTTTCCTCGGTTGAACGTCCACAACCCTGTGGAAAATCCCGGATTCCCCGAAATAGTCCTTTGCTTGTACTTAGGGGAATAACAGAACCTCCCCTCTTCCGAAGGCTAAACACCGCCTTTTTCTTCCCTATTCTCGAGTGTCTTCAAAGACAAAGATCGTTAATCCAATCTAAGATAAATTTTCAAATAATACCAAGGTTTAAAGATATGATTTCCTTACCACAAAAATCGATTCCAACGATTTGTGTCACCCACGACTTCTTGATTCCAACTTCCGTTATCGCACTAAAGTTTAACAAAATAGACGTTCATAAAATGAACGTTTATTTTGATCTAATAAAGCCTTCAAACCACCATCAATATTCGGTTATAATCACTATTAACTAATCGAAACGAAAAGAATCTCTTACCTAATCTCCACGTCGAAAAGAAAGAATTGAGAATGGTGGTTGATTGATGAAAGTTTC
Organism: Gossypium sturtianum; assembly: GCA_025698515.1. Classification (NCBI taxonomy): domain Eukaryota; kingdom Viridiplantae; phylum Streptophyta; class Magnoliopsida; order Malvales; family Malvaceae; genus Gossypium; species Gossypium sturtianum. The sequence continues at coordinate 80,876,744 of CM046943.1, read as the reverse complement.
GGCTATGAAAGATTAAGGAGAAGAGAAAATAATTTGGCTTATAAACACTTTAGCATTCGGCCATGAAAGTGTAGGTGGAGAGAATTTCGATTGAAAAGAAATAAAATAAGAGAAAGATGATGATGATGTTGCTTTGATTTCAAAATGAATAGAAGAAAAGAAAAGAAAAGATGAGCTTGAGAGAGAGATGGATATTCGGCAATGGTGAGAGAAAAGAGAAGGAGAAAAGCTTTTGGTGTAGATGATTTTCGGCACTAATGAAATAAGGCACAAAGAATACCAATTGATGTGCAAAAATGACCAAATGGTCAAAAATTAACAAGGCTTACCAAGGATCAAATTCGGCCAAGGGAGAGGTTGAGAGAATTTGCAAAACTATGCACTAAAAAAATGACCAAAACAAAACCAAAATTCCTAGCCAACTATCACCAAAAATTCGGCTCCTTCTTTTGCCATGATGCCGTCCAAATGCATGGTCTAATGACCAAGATATTGTTTCCAAAATAATTCCTTGATTCTTGCCTCATATCTTCACACCTTTCCTTATTTTCTTGATACCCTTCCTTAAGTTCAAATTTTCCTTATTCCTTTGATATTCTAACCAAAAATAACAAGTCAACACCTTCCATATATGCTCTTGGCCGACACTTGCTATATTGGTGCATAAAAATTCAAAATAAAATTCACCTAGATGCTAAACATGGGATTCGAACCTTCAACCTCATGCACAAGCTCATGCGCCATCACCACTTGTCCAATAATTCATCTTATGCCTCACTTTGACACTTAAATTAATTTATGTGTCAAAGTCACTTAATCCACTTCCATAAATAATTTCTTAAAATTAATAATATTCCTTCTAAAAAAATTTTAAATCCTTCTTCAGGACTATACTAACCACGAAAATAAATCAGAAAATTTTACTTTCTAGAATAATTACTCAAAGCACACATAGAAAATAAATTACTCAAATTTTCAGGGTGTTACAGAGAAGGGGTGCTTATCAAATTTCGGTTTTCAAGAGAAGATGAATGAAAATAGTTTGGTCTCAATGGTTTGGTACCTACGGCAACAAGAAAGTATTGAAGAAAAGAAATGCTCACTAATGGCTTGAAGTTTCGGCAAAGATGAGAAGAAATTTGAGAGAAATGGCATAAAAATGCAAGAATGAATTTTGACCAACCAAGCACCAAAGTTTCTACCAAAACACTAACAAAAATTTGGCTACCCCTCTTACACCCAAAACCGTCCACATTCATGATCAAAATTGTAACACCCCATACCCGAGACCTTTGCCGGGGTCGAGTATGTGGCATTACAAGACTCGACTACAAGTTCGGAACATAAAAATTTAAAGCTGTCAAACTGCATCATGCTGACTAAATTGATCATAACTCGAGTTACAAAACTCGAAATTTAGATCCGTAAATTTTAATTGAAACTAGACTCACATAACTTTTCACCATAATTTTTCCAGAATTTTTCATGTGGCCAATTAGTACAGTTTATTCATCAAAATTACCCTTATACACTGCCTGACAATTCTGACCTGTCTCTACAAAAATACAGTTATCTCATTACACAAATTTCCTATAATGTTCTTGTTTATACCAATGAAAAATAGACTCATTAAGGGTTCTACACATATATACCATGCTTCTTAATTATTTTTGTAAAATTTTTGACAATTTTTCTAAAACAGAACAGTGACTCCCGAATTCGTTCAGGGCAGGTCTCACTGGAACTTAATTACCTCATAATATATAAATCTTTTGCCTACCCTGTTTCTTTCATGTAAAAATAGACACAATTAGGTTTAATTTCATATCTTATTCACCTTCTAATTCAATATACCCTATTTTTGGTGATTTTTCTAACTCACATCACTGCTGCTACTACAAGCTGTTTTGTTGCATTTTATGAAAGACTAGCTTCTAACCGAACCTACCTACATCCCTAATTCAAGGATTCATTTCGTATACAAACATTTCCTTAACAAAAACGATTAAACTTTGATTAAGAATGCATAAACATTGCCATCATGAACCAACGTACACATCAAGACACAACAGCGTACTTAACTAAAAATTTAGCCATATTCGCATGGCTATTATATACAAGGTCAAACATCATATGTTTCTAAAACTTCATCTAGCCTATACATGCCTTCTAATTCGTAACCAAAATTCAAAATACCAAAGGAAGGCGATAGTGTGGTTGACTTCTTGAAGATCCTTTACGAGCCCGCGACGTGACCAAAATCTATAAAACAAAGGAGAACATTTCACATAATTAAACTTACTAGCTTAGTAAGTCCTAACTCATGATAATAAAACATTTAATTATTTACTAAATGAAAGCAATCAACTTATGGCATTTCACATAGGCAATTAAGTAAATTATTTATACAAAGCCGGATACTAGTAATTCATTAACCCAAGTAAATTAGGAATCATTTCCTTCAACCTACATTTCTTTGTAGTTCATATAAGCATATCGCATGAAAATCTCCTTTCTTAACATTTAAACTTGAAAACCAATTGTTCCATAATAGCACATTCTAAGCTCGAATTCCATTATATTACATCCATCAATATTAACTTCAACACATATAACACAATTCTCATAATATTAATTTGACCTAAGTAATATTAAGCATAGCATACCTTACATGCTTACCTGAACCGTATACTCAATAAATTAGCTTTAAGTTGTCTTGAACAAAGATTCAATTTCTCTTTTATAAATTACATCACCGGCATCAAGCACGCTAGGCGTAAAAGCACGAAAAGTAACACCGGCACAAGGCCGCTAGGCGTAAAGCCCGATAAATAACACCGCACAAGGCACGCTAGGCATAAAAGCCTGAAAAGTAACACCGCACAAGGCCCGCTAGGCATAAAGCCCGATTTTGTCACCGGCACAAGGCTGCTAGGCATAAAGCCCGATTTTGTCACCGCACGAGGCTCGCTGCTAGGCTCAAGCCCGAATGTCGAATAATTTTACATGCTTTTCACATTTCACTATCACATATCGAACCATATGCATTTATTCACATTGCATAAAATATATTTGAAATCAATCCAATCCATCATCATCACATTCGGCCAACTCATGGTTTTACACCAAACTTATACAAATTCTATCATTCATTAGATTTGTAATTAACCTTTAAACATAAGGTAGCTCAAGAATTTACTTATACACCTTGCATTAACCAAAATAAATTCACTTCAATACTATACATTCACATTCGGCTATATCATGAATTTATACTCTAAATTTCCACAATTCATCATTCACTAAGTTCATAATTAATTTATTGACATATTTTAGCTAAAGGAATTACCTCGGTTGTCGATAGTCCGTGCGAATCGGCTATTCGAGAACCTTCGTCTTCCCCCTGTCTAATTCCGTTTTTCTTTGCTCTTGATCTAAAACACATTAGAATTTAGCTCATTTAATCGCATTTCATCTCAATTTAGTCCCAAAACACACAAATGGGCAATTTACTATTTTGCCCCTAATGTTTCCCATTTTTACAAATTGGTCCAATTTACACAAAACTCAAAATATGCAAAATTTTCTAACACCATGGCTAGTCCGAATCTTCCCCATAACCATGGGTGTCCATGCATTTCATCTATTTAACATTTTAATTTTTTCACAAATTTATTCTTTTCAATTTAGCCCTATATACTCAAAATCACCAAAAACTCCAATACAAAACTTGTAAATCCTTAACATACCTTTAATCTAGAACCATTAAACATCAAAACTATCTAAACATGTTAATGGCCGAATCTTATATACATGGTATTTTCAAAAATTTAGACATGGGTCGGATAATATACTGAGCAACGATCTCAAAAACGTAAAAATTATCAAAACCAAAACCGACCATACCTCAATCAAGCTCCTTATCTTGCCGAAAATCAAGCTTCAACAATGGAGTTTCTACTTTCTACATTCGGCCAAGAAGAAGAGAACAAGGTATGTTCTCTTTCTCCCCACTTGTTTTTATTATTTAATGATAAAACAAACACATATTATTAACATTATTTTAACACATTAATATAACTATATAATAAACTAAATTAACATATAATTTGGACTTATAAAGGCCCATTGCCGTCCCTTAATATGGTTAATGGGCTAATTGCCCTTTTGGTACACCCACTTAAAAAGCCACAATCAATTTAGTACCTTTCACTTTAGTATGCAACTTTTTCTCTTTTCTCGATTAAATCCTTTTTATCAAATTGAGCACTTAAATGACTAAATTTTTACTGAAACTTTCACACTCACTAAATCACATATAATAAACACGAAATATAATATTAAAATATTACGCAGCTCGGATTCGTGGTCCCGAAACCACCGTTCCGATTAGGGTCAATATTGGTGCATTACAACTCTCCCCCTTGAGAATTTTCGTCCTCGAAAATTTTACCGTTAAACAAGGTCGGATATTGTTGCCTCATTGACTCCTCAGGCTCCCACGTAGCCTCTTCAACTCCGTGACGATTCCATAAAACCTTTATTAATGGAATTCTTTTATTTCTCAACTCTTTTATTTCCCGAGCTAGGATACGGATCGGTTCTTCATCATATGTCAAATCAGATTGGATTTCAATCTCTGTCCGTGTGATCACATGAGACGGATCTGATCTGTACTTACGAAGCATCGAAACATGAAATACATCATGTATCTTTTCTAACTCAGAGGGCAACTTCAACCTATAAGCAACAGGCCCAATACGTTCAGTGATTTCATAAGGTCCGATGAATCTCGGACTAAGTTTGCCTTTCCGACCAAATCGGAATACCTTTTTCCACGGAAAAACTTTCAAGAATACTCGATCTCCGATTTGAAATTCAATATCTTTACGCTTTAAGTCAGCATAAGACTTTTGTCGGTCTGAGGCAGCTTTCAAAGTATTTCTGATCACAGCCACTTTTTGTTCAGTTTCTTTAATCAAATCAACCCCGTGTATCTTATTCTCGCCGAGAGCTCACCCAAAGATAATGGTGTTCGACATTTTCGCCCGTACAAGGCTTCATAAGGTGCCATTTTGATACTAGATTGAAAGCTATTATTGTAAGCAAATTCAATCAAAGGTAGGTATCGTTCCCACGTACCTTCAAACTCGAGAATGCAACATCTCAACATGTCCTCAAGTATCTGAATAGTTCGCTCGACCGACCGGCCTGTCTGCGGATGAAAGGTCAGTACTAAATGAAGTTTAGTGCCTAAAGCATCTTGCAACTTCTTCCAAAACCGCGATGTGAATCTCGGGTCTCGTCATGAAACAATGGAACTCGGTACACCATGCAATCTCACAATCTGTGATACATACAATTCGGCAAGTTTATCGAGTGAATAGTCTGCACGAACTGGTACAAAATGAGCTGATTTGGTCAGTCTATCAACTATAACCCAAACGGCATCTTTCTTACTCGGTGTCATAGGGAGACCGGATACAAAATCCATTGTAATTCTATCCCATTTCCATTCAGTATCATGATTGGTGAAGTAGTCCGGATGGCACTTGATGCTCGACTTTTACTTGGCGACAAATTAAGCATTTCAAGCAAATTCAGATATATCCCGCTTTCATGCCAGCCACCAATAGAATTGTTTCAAATCGTTATACATTTTTGTGCTACCGGATGTATCGATAGTCGACCACTATGGGCCTCACTCGTAATCATCTCAGATCAAATCGAGTTCTTCTAACACACATTCGGCTTTTAAATTTCAAGCAGTCATTTGCATCAATCTGAAAATCTGATTCTGCACCTTTTTCACACTGAATTCGACTAGTAATCAAATCTTTGTCAACTTTCTGTGCATCACAAATTTGCTGAATAAACATCGGTCTTGCTTGTAACTCGGCTATGATCGAACCATCACCAGACATAGCTATCTGCGCGTTCATTGCACGAAGAGCAAACAATGATTTTCGACTTAACGCATCTGCAACAACGTTAGCTTTTCCCGGATGGTAGTCAATCACTAATTCATAGTCTTTTAGCAATTCTAACCATCTGCGTTGTCTCAAGTTTAGATCTTTCTGAGTCATCAAATATTTTAAACTTTTGTGATCTGAATAAATATGACATTTTTCGCCGAATAAATAGTGACGCCAAATTTTCAATGCGAACACAATGGCTGCTAACTCTAGATCATGAGTTGGATAATTTTTCTCATGCGGCTTCAATTGTCTCGAAGCGTAGGCTATCACCCTGCCTTCTTGCATTAAAACGCAACCCAACCCATTCAAGGAAGCATCACTAAAAATAATAAATTCTTTACCCGATTCAGGCTGAGTTAATACTGGAGCCTCGGTCAAAAGGGCTTTCAACTGTTCAAAACTTTTCTGACACTTTTCTAACCACTCAAATTTGACATCTTTCTCGTAGTAGTCTCGTCAAAGGTGTAGCTATTACAAAAAAACTTTTACAAATCGCCTCTGTAATACCCCATAAGGCCTAGGAAACTTCGGATCTCGAAAACATTCTTTGGTGGTTTCCAATCGAGTATAGCTGCTATCTTGTTTGGATCTACCCGAACACCTGACACCGAAACAACATGACCCAAGAAGCTGACTTCATTCATCCAGAACTCACACTTACTGAATTTTGCATACAACCGTTGATCTCTCAAAGTTTGTAGTACTACTCTCAAATGCTCAGCATGTTCCGCTTCATTTTTGGAGTAGATCAATATATCATCAATAAACACTACTACAAACCGATCCAAAAACTGTCGGAAGACTCGGTTCATTAGATCCATAAAAATAGCAGGTGCATTAGTGAGTCCAAAAGGCATAATTAAAAACTCATAATGTCCGTACCTGCTCGTTCGAATGCGCTCTCTGGCACATCCGAATCTCTCGACTGCAATCGATAATAGCCCGATCTCAAATCTATCTTCGAAACACTCAAGCCCCCTTCAACCGATCAAATAAATCATCAATCCGAGGTAACGGTACTTATTCTTTATAGTTACCTTATTTAGTTGCCGTAATCGATACACATTCTCATAGTCCCATCCTTCTTTTTCACAAATAAAACCGGTTGCACCCCAAGGAGAGAAACTTCGGTCGTGCGAAGCCCCTATCTCACAACTCTTGCAACTGCGTTTTCAATTCTTTTAATTCGATGAGGCGCCATTCGGTGCGGAGCTATCGAAATCGGAGTCGCACTTAAGACTAACTCAATGCCAACTCAATCTCTCGCATCGAGGGTAAACCTTAGTTCTTCTTGAAACACATCGGGTATTCACATACAACCGATACTGATTCAATTTGTTTCTGGACATTTTATTGTCCAAAGACATAAGCCAAATAAGCTTCACACCCTTTTCTCACATACTTCCGGCTAACATTGAAGATATTATCAGAGGCAACCCATTTACGTCCACAGATTTAATTACGATGGTCTCGCCGTTTCGACATTTCAAATCAATAAGCTTTCTTTACAATCCACTACCGCCTCATGTGAAGTTAACTACCCATACCCAAGATTATATCAAATTCATCAAAGGGCAACAACATTAAATTAGCTGGGAAGCAATAATCCCGAATCATCAATGGGCAATCTCTACACACTTTATTAACAAGCACACATCTACCCAAAGGGTTGGACACACGAATCACAAACTCGTGAGACTCAACTAGCGAGTCTTTCCGAATTCTAAAGTTTTACACACATATGAGTGAGTCGAACCAGGATCAATTAATGCAATTACAGTAGTGTCATAAAGGGTGAAAGTACCAGTAATGACGTCGGGGGAGGAAGCATCCTCTCTGGCTCGTGTGGCATAAGCTCTAGCTGGAGCTCTAGCCTCAGATCGAACTACAGTGTTCTTCGTTCCTCTCTGACTACCACCTACATTGCTTGAATGTCTGGGTGGCCTGCCTCGCGCTGATGTGTTGCTCGACTTAATGTTTTGAACTGTATTCTGCTCAACTAACATCGGACATTCTCTAATAAAATGATCTGACGATCCACATTTATAGCAAGACCGATCATGAAATCTACAACTCCCTGAGTGCCATTTTCCACAGTGCTTGTATTCTACTCTATTCTGGGGAACGTTACCAACACTGGCTATCGAGGTAGCTCGAGAGCTCATAGGGGGTCGATCCCGTCTAGGTGGATCTGTAGTAGCTTTCTGTCGGCTGTAGTCATCTCTGGGCTTCTTGGTCGTGGAATGAAAGACTTTACCCGAAGACCTTTTTCGGATGTCTCTAGCTTCTGTCTCAGCCTTTCTTTTCTCTTTCCCAAGCTCTTCAGCTTTGCAAGCTCTCTCAACTAAAGTTACAAACTCTTGAATTTCAAGAATGCCAACAAACATCTTTATATCTTCATTTAGGCCGTCTTCAAATCTTTTACACATAATTGCTTCAGTAGAAACACACTCTCTAGCATATCTGCTGAGCCTGACAAATTTTCTTTCATATTCTGTTACGGTCATTCGCCCCTGTTTCAATTCAAGGAACTCCTTTCGTTTTTGATCAATGAATCTTTGGCTGATGTACTTCTTACGAAATTCATTCTGGAAGAAATCCCATGTCACTTTTTCTTTCGGAACCACTGATACTAGTGTGTTCCACCAGTGATATGCAGTGTCCCGCAGTAAAGATATAGCACACTTCAGGATCCGGAGTACAAGATAGCTCATCAAGTACCCGAATAGTGTTATCGAGCCACATTTCGGCTCTCTGCGTCATCATCATCATTGGCTTTAAATTCTTCTACCCAAATTTTCGAATTTTATCAACTGGGGCCTCTCGGATCTCACCGGATTATCATGGGGTCTTTGAAGGAATCGGAGTTGGATTATTCGGGGTGGAGGTTGGTGTACAGCCGGGTTATTTTGAATAAATTGGGCGAACCACTCATTCATCATCCGATAAAAGGCTTGTTTAGCCTCTCCTTCGTGGCTACCCGAACAGGTTGAGAGTCTCACGGCCGATCCGTGTGCGGTCAAAGCGCTACACTCTCTACATCATCAGCTACGGTTCTTTCAGGATCGTCCATTTACTATATAAAACAAAGTTCAGTGTCGTAAGTCACCACACTATTAATATATATAAAAGGCATGTATAGCTAGACTCACACGCGCATACGGTAGTTCTAGAATCGACTAAACCGTAAGCTCGATACCAATCAAATGTAACACCCCATACCCGAGACCTTTGCCGGGTCGAGTATGTGGCATTACAAGACTCGACTACAAGTTCGAACATAAAAATTTAAAGCTGTCAAACTGCATCATGCTGACTAAATTGATCATAACTCGAGTTACAAAACTCGAAATTTAGATCCGTAAATTTTCCTTGAAACTAGACTCACATAAATTTTCACCATAATTTTTCCAGAATTTTTAATGTGGCCAATTAGTACAGTTTATTCATCAAAATTACCCTTATACACTGCCTGACAATTCTGACCTGTCTCTACAAAAATACAGTTATCTCATTACACAAATTTCTTATAATGTTCTTGTTTATACCAATGAAAAATAGACTCATTAAGGGTTCTACACATATATACCATGCTTCTTAATTATTTTTGTACAATTTTTGACAATTTTTCTAAAACAGAAAAGTGACTCCCAGAATTCGTTCAGTATGTGTCTCACTGGAACTTAATTATCTCATAATATATAAATCTTTTGCCTACCCTGTTTCTTTCATGTAAAAATGGACACAATGAGGTTTAATTTCATATCTCATTCACCTTATAATTAAATATACCCTATTTTTGGTGATTTTTCTAACTCACATCATCTGCTGCTACTACAAGCTGTTTTGTTGCATTTTATGAAAGACTAGCTTCTAACCGAACCTACCTACATCCCTAATTCAAGGATTCATTTCAGATACAAACATTTCCTTAACAAAAACGATTAAACTTTGATTAAGAATGCATAAACATTGCCATCATGAACCAACGTACACATCAAGACACAACAGCGTACTTAACTAAAAATTTAGCCATATTCGCATGGCTATTATATACAAGGTCAAACATCATATGTTTCTAAAACTTCATCTAGCCTATACATGCCTTCTAATTCGTAACCAAAATTCAAAATACCAAAGGAAGGCGATAGTGTGGTTGACTTCTTGAAGATCCTTTACGAGCCCGCGACGTGACCAAAATCTATAAAACAAAGGAGAACATTTCACATAATTAAGCTTACTAGCTTAGTAAGTCCTAACTCATGATAATAAAACATTTAATTATTTACTTAAATGAAAGCAATCAACTATGGCATTTCACATAGGCAATTAAGTAAATTATTTATACAAAGCCGATACTAGTAATTCATTAACCCAAGTAAATTAGGAATCATTTCCTTCAACCTACATTTCTTTGTAGTTCATATAAGCATATCGCATGAAAATCTCCTTTCTTAACATTTAAACTTGAAAACCAATTGTTCCATAATAGCACATTCTAAGCTCGAATTCCATTATATTACATCCATCAATATTAACTTCAACACATATAACACAATTCTCATAATATTAATTTGACCTAAGTAATATTAAGCATAGCATACCTTACATGCTTACCTGAACCGTATACTCAATAAATTAGCTTTAAGTTGTCTTGAACAAAGATTCAATTTCTCTTTTATAAATTACATCACCGCATCATCAAGCACGCTAGGCGTAAAGCCTGAAAAGTAACACCGCACACAAGGCACGCTAGGCGTAAAGCCCGATAAATAACACCGCACAAGGCCTGCTAGGCATAAAAGCCTGAAAAGTAACATCGGCACAAGGCCTGCTAGGCATAAAGCCCGATTTTGTCACCGGCACGAGGCCTGCTAGGCTCGAAGCCCGAATGTCAGAATAATTTTACATGCTTTTCACATTTCACTATCACATATCGAACCATATGCATTTATTCACATTGCATAAAATATATTTGAAATCAATCCAATCCATCATCATCACATTCGGCCAACTCATGGTTTTACACCAAACTTATACAAATTCTATCATTCATTAGATTTGTAATTAACCTTTAAACATAAGGTAGCTCAAGAATTTACTTATACACCTTGCATTAACCAAAATAAATTCACTTCAATACTATACATTCACATTCGGCTATATCATGAATTTATACTCTAAATTTCCACAATTCATCATTCACTAAGTTCATAATTAATTTATTGACATATTTTAGCTAAAGGACTTACCTCGGTTGTCGATAGTCATGCATGCGAATCGGCTATTCGAGAACCTTCGTCTTCCCCGCTGTCTAATTCCGTTTTCTTTGCTCTTGATCTAAAACACATTAGAATTTAGCTCATTTAATCGCATTTCATCTCAATTTAGTCCCAAAACACACAAATGGGCAATTTACTATTTTGCCCCTAATGTTTCCCATTTTACAAATTGGTCCAATTTACACAAAACTCAAAATATGCAAAATTTTCTAACACCATGGCTAGGCCGAATCTTCCCCATAACCATGGGTGTCCATGCATTTCATCTATTTAACATTTTAATTTTTTCACAAATTTATTCTTTTCAATTTAGCCCTATATACTCAAAATCACCAAAAACTCCAATACAAAACTTGTAAATCCTTAACATACCTTTAATCTAGAACCATTAAACATCAAAACTATCTAAACATGTTAATGGCCGAATCTTATATACATGGTATTTTCAAAAATTTAGACATGGGTCGGATAATATACGAAGCAACGATCTCAAAAACGTAAAAATTATCAAAAACCAAAAACCGACCATACCTCAATCAAGCTCCTTATCTTGCCGAAAATCAAGCTTCAACAATGGAGTTTCTACTTTCTACATTCGGCCAAGAAGAAGAGAACAAGGTATGTTCTCTTTCTCCCCACTTGTTTTTATTATTTAATGATAAAACAAACACATATTATTAACATTATTTTAACACATTAATATAACTATATAATAAACTAAATTAACATATAATTTGGACTTATAAAGGCCCATTGCCGTCCCTTAATATGGTTAATGGGCTAATTGCCCTTTGGTACACCCACTTAAAAAGCCACAATCAATTTAGTACCTTTCACTTTAGTATGCAACTTTTGCTCTTTTCTCGATTAAATCCTTTTTATCAAATTGAGCACTTAAATGACTAAATTTTTCTACGAAACTTTCACACTCACTAAATCACATATAATAAACACGAAATATAATATTAAAATATTACTCAGGCTCGGATTCGTGGTCCCGAAACCACCGTTCCGATTAGGGTCAATATTGGTCTGTTACAAAAATGGTCAAAATTTGCCAACCATACTTTCCATAACATTTCCCTTGAAAAAGGCCACTTGTTCCCCCTACTTTCCCCTTTCTCTTGATTTCTTTCCCCAACTTCAACCTTGCCTTTTTCTTTTAGCCACCTTACCAAAATAATGAAGTCAACCTTGCCATGAATGCCTCTTGGCCGACACTTAAGGGAAGGATGCAAAAATAAAAGTAAAAAATTTGCACACAAAGTGATTCGAACCTTTTCCCTCAAGGTACTACATGTGGCGCCATAACCCTTTTACCAATTGCTCATTTATGCTAGCAATTTACTCTTTTATTTCCATAAGCCTTGATGCCACTTACTATCTCTCCTTAATAGACTTAAACACAAAATTTTACTAAGGCCCAACTTGAACCCGGAACTTCATAGAAACTTCGTAACTTTCCAAAATTACCTTCTTAATAAGTCCAACTTGAAATAATGCCGTTCTCTTATTCTCAAAATTTTAAAACGCTTCTACGCTCAAGGCCCATTGGGCCCAATCCTACTAGGCCCAATTTCAGGATGTTACATTAACTCCTTTGTTGTTCACGAAAAAGAGCTTTGAAATTTGAACAATCACCTCATTAAATAGCTGCTGTCCCAAGCATGCTAGACATAGCATTAATACATCCTTGAATAGATGTTCACGCATGGAGAAACAACCAGCAACTCTTTTAATTTTGTTGTCCCTTTGGTGGCCGAATGGTTGCTTAAAAACATCAAAAAGGCACCTTGGAGAACACCAATTAGCCTCTTAAATGCTGTACATTAATGTATTCATCCATTCATGTGCCAACACTTCATTAATTGATGTTCCATGCATGAAGAAGCAACTCCAAATAGCTCATTAATTTTGGCCAAACATACTTCTTTGATATTCACGAAATGAACCTTAAATGCAAGCTGAACACACATTAATTCGTCCTTGGGGGAGAGTGAAAGACTCCTTAATTGCTGAAATAAATTCGGTTGGACAACATAATTAAGACATCCATAAATTCGTTTCATGCATTGCCCACAAGTCATTAAATTGCTGTCGTCCAACACTTCATTAATGTGTCCAACATCTTCTTTAATGCTGCCACCCAAGTGTCTTGAACATGCGCCAACACCTCCTTAAATTCGTAGCTCCTTAATTGAACACCCCAAGCATGCTGATTAGCTTTTATTACCGTCCCATTCATGTCTCCAACCTCCCATTAATTTCGGCAAGCATGTTTAAGCATAATTAAGATGGCTGCACATTAAATTTGGCTCATTAACCTGCAAAAAAAGGTACATTAAAATTCGATCAATGCATCATAGAAACATTGTTAGCACCCCTAATAAACATGTATTAATTTAGGACATAATAATAGACACTTTTGGACACATTAAACACCCTAATTAGGACCGACAAGAAAAATGGCAGCAACTCATTAACAGAAAAACCTGCACATTAATTTGGTCTTAAAATCAACTTAAAGACATGTAATAAAATGTGATAAATTAAATTCAACTAAGACAAATTAAACTCAACACAAATTAAATTATTAGGACACTAAATTTGCTGTGGAATGAATAAATGAAAGACTTAATTTATTTAAAGCATTAAATTTTAGACAATCAGCTCAATGAGCTGGAGCGAGCTCGAGTGAGCTCAAATTGAGCTCGAATGAGCTAATCCGGCTCAATTTGGAAGTGCATGAAGATGCACTTGAGCTCCACGGCACTTGGGACTTTGGCGTCAAGTTTTGTCGACTTGAAAATCGGTGGTGCCCCGAGCGTGCCCGTATCATTTTGCAAATCAGTTTTAAAACATGTCAAGAGTTTTGATTGCTCGATCTTGAATGTGCATAATTCTTATTGGTTTAATAAGTTTGATTTATCGAGACCATGGGTACATCTTGACTCAAATAATCAAAATCAAGTTTTTAAATCGGGAATTCGTTTTGATTCATCTCGTTGGAAAGTTAAGCAACATCAATTATGTGCGTATAATTTCTATCTTTTTGATACGAGGTTTTTGACTAAGGTAGTGAATTTTGTCCACTTTGTTTTTGATTTTTATTCGCTCCTTAAACAAATTCTTTAGATGTATTTGAAATTCACATTCCATCCGAAAAGGTTCGAATCGAACGTGAAGCTTCGACTACACTATATGCCTACGGAGAGAAGGTTTGTATTGCTCGACCAAGGTAAGCAAGATCTTTGTCTTTTCGTGCATCAAGGTAAGTCTATTGAAATTGTTAATACATTTTTTCTCTTTTCGGATGATGACAAGCTTTGTGTTGATGAACTGTTTTTTGCAAAACAATTAGATCATGATATGCTTAGCTGTTTCAAATTGCTTGTTTCTGAACTATCTGTTTTGGATGTTGATAGAACACATGTTGCTGACTTTGTTGACGTAAAACATTTAGATCTTGATATGTTTAATCGTTTTATTTTGCCTGTTTGTGATCTACCTATCTTCTTGATTGATGAAAAGATTCTTATGTTTGATCATTTTGATAAACCTCGTATGAAAGGGTCCATATATCGATCATTGAATGATATTGTTGTACGAAGTCGTAGCCATGTGAAACATTTGGAATATCTATTTGTGATGTTTATGTTTATCATCTGAATCATTACCCGCTTGTTGATTTTGACTTATGGAATCCATTTACATCATATGCATGCCTTAGAGATTGTTCAATTTCTTTCCACAAATTTGACAAGGCATTGTTCCTTTTGCATGACAATGTGATTCTACATGTTCGCATGCAATTAACTTGTTTTATTTTGCTTACGTTTGGATGGCGACTCTATGTGAAGCTTTATTTGTTAATGCGTGATTATCTCTTTCAAGTGTTGCGATTAACATCCGTCCCGTTTGATTGAGGTAAGTCGAGCAAGGAGAATTTGGTTTGAGGAAACCAACAGGTCAATTCGGGGACGAATCGTCTTGAAGAGGGGAGGGATGATACGGGCACGCCCAAGGCCTCCAACGTGTTGCAAGCTGATGAGCTCGAATTCAAAGCTCGAAGTAACGTGGAGCTCATGTGCATCTCGGTGCACTTCCAAATTGAGCCAAATTAGCTCATTCGAGCTCAATTTGAGCTCACCCGAGCTCACTCTAGCTCATTGAGCTGATTCTTTAGTTTTAATGCATTAAATAAATTAAGTATTTAATTTATTAAAATTCCTACAGCAAATTAAATATGTCTAAATAATTAATTTAGTTTTGGATTTAATTTATTTAAGCTTAAATTAATTTTGTCACATTTTATTGCATGCTTTTAAGATGTCTAGTTTTAAAATTTAATGTGCAGATTTTTTTTAGCTTAAGTTGCTGCCAAATTTATGGTGCCCAACTTCCCCATTTTAATGTGCTGATTTTATGAACTAATGGGCTAATTTAATTTGCTGCAAGATTAATTACCTTGGACGGCATGAAGAGAAATTAATAGGCTGCTGCACTTTAACGTTTTCAAGGGGACATTCGGCCAACATCTTTAAGCTCTTCAAGGACGGCAATTAAGGATGTTTTGATTGCTTTTCTCCATGCTTCCATCGAAAATAGCAAGTGATAAGGGGTTGCTTGGCAAAACAACATTCCTTGAGTGTTTACGGATCTAGGATTGTAGCAAGCACTTCCCTGCAATTAAACAAAACAAAGAGGTTGGTTTTAGACTTAAAAACACACGAAATTGAATAGATTTGAAGAAGAGAGAAAAAAATGTTGCTGGAATTTCTAGACAGATTTGAAGAAGGTAGAAGATGAATGCTTCAAAATTCATCCATGGCAGCCTTGAACATTCAAAAAAAATGGCAAAAATAATGCTGGAAACTGGCTGGGAATTTGAACAATGAAGAACTCGAAAGAACTCGCACAATCTATTATGCAAACCTGAATCGAATCTGTTCTACGTCAATGGACTTGGACCCACTAGATAGCGATCTAGGAACCTGAAGTATCACAAGATTGACACAACAATTCAGAATTGAAATGTCAAGAAAGAAGTTCAAACAAAGAACCAAATTTGAGAGAAAACTCACAAAGTAATTTTTATTTCAAAATAAAAGTCTATCTTTTAACAATGTTTGAAGTACAAATATATAGTAGAATGAAGAGGTGACCAAATTACATTGTGTGGCTAACATTAAAGGAGTTTAAAATTTAAATTTGAATTGAAATAACTCCTTTTGGGCGGAATTAATTTGTAGCCAAGTAAAAAAAAGAGTGAGTTGGCATGTTTATCACTTTAAATATGTGCTAACTTTAAATATGTGCTAATTTCGTTTGAAATTCAAACACACAACTTCCCTTGTTCTTATCTCTTTAATTGCCACACAAATGCATAAGAATGGGCTGGTTTTTGGTCACACATGTGCACCACATGTGTTCAAGGCTGGCACATGCACATCCACATGCTTGGACGCCACCTAGGCTGCCACATGTGCACTGGTATACTCCCGACACGTAGGACACTATTCAGCTACTTCTGGACTCATCAGCTAAAGTTGAGCTAGTTGAGCTAGTGGAGTTGGAGGTGAGCTGACTGGAGCTAAACTGAGTTGAATTCAGCTAGCTAAAAGTGAAATGATCTGACATGAGCTGGTGTAGAGTACTCTGAGCTGAGGTGAGCTGGGAAACAAGCCTCTAAGCTGACTTGAACTGAAGATGAGCTGCATATACTTTCTTAAGCTGGAGTCCGTTCGTGTACATGTTACAAAACAATATAACACTTATCAAAGCTATGTAAACTTAACATAACATAGTCTAATAAGTTGTAAACAAGTGCACACTTATTCGTTAACACACAAACAACTTGAAGACAATACAAATACTATCAACCCAATCTAAAACATACTTAGCATAATATACACATACTAAACACACCAATATAAGTAGTATGGCATAAGTATGTCACATATTAGCATGCAACACACTATAAAACTTATCTTCTAAGGCACATTCACTTTCGAAAGAGTCAGAAACTTTAGCACAAGTGAAAGAAAGAACTTCCCTGAATTTCTTTACCTTAGATCGTGTGATAGGTCCTAATGGCAAGACCTCTGGATCAGCCTCCTTGATTGGCTTGGATGTGCCCACATCAGCAAGGGACAGCAATTAAAGTATGTTGCTGAATGTTTTCCCAAGCCCCATCGTGAATAACAAAGCATTTAAGGGGCTGCTGCTTCATTCACCAATGCAATCATTCAGCTCACCTTTTTGCCTCATTAATGTGCCAAATTTTGCTGCATGTTAATGAACGAATTTATTGAGTTGTTGGACAAAGCAAGGCACGGATTCAAGGGCTGCTGGCATGCGTGATCTTCATTCAATGTTGATGTGAGCTTGCCCAACAAGCCAGGAGCCAAATCCTTGGAGCTGCCCTCGGGTCCCATCACTCGAGCTCGTGCTAAGAAATTCCAAGAAGCCGTAGAAAGCTATATTGCCCGAGTGTGGGAAGATGGAGTTGCCGAACACAAAGTGGGCAGCTCAACTAGCTTGATTCGCACCTTTCTTCAAGCTGACTTAGCCCGTGTTAGCTTAGTTCAGCTCCATTCGACATTCAACTAGCTCAATGAGCTGAATGAGTTTAATTTCAATAAATATAAATTAGTTTAATTACTAAATTCAGCTCAAGTTAATTTAATTAAATAAATCTGGACATTTAATTATTAAAGTATTAAATATGTCTTATATTAATGTGTGCTATTAATATGTTCATAATTTAGACATGAATTAATTGTGTTTAGTTTTAAGACAAGTCTTTAATATGCTTGGTTCTTTTAGACCAATTTAATGGCTGATTATTTAAAGAGGTCTATCCGAATTTAATATGCCTTAACTTGTCTTAATGGTTCCCTTTTTCTTATCCAGCCGAATTTATTATGTCCACTAAAGTGTCTTTGTGTGTTTCGTGATTAGCAGCAGCAATTAAAAGCTAGCTGGCCAAATTAAAGGATGTGGGACAAAGCATGGGCGACATAAATGGGTTGGCGTTTCAGCTTTCCAAGGCACTTTTTCGTGTGAAGAAACATGGATTTAATGAGTTGCTGGACACCATTTAATATGCTGGTTGCTACATGCGTGGACATCAATTAATGGGGATGTTGGAGCCTTTTCGTGAACATAAAGGGACAATGCATTAAAGGTTCAGCTGGTGCATTTTGAGAACTTTAAAGGAGCTGATGTTGCGTGTTCCCAAGGAGCCAAATCGTGGAGCGCAAGGGCCATTAGTCCCTTATTAATTTTGGCACTTTTTGGAGCCTAAAAGCTGCTCCTATTCAGCCAAAGTGCATGACTTCCCAAAGCTGGCCATTTATCTTCTCCAAGACCGCAATTAATGCCATTTAAAGGCCAAAACTGAATGAAGACATCTCCAAACCAGTTCAGCCGAATTTTCTTCATTCTAGAAGCTTTCTCTTCACATTTTTAAGCCTAGATTGGTCTAGAATGTATTCAAGAAGATGCTAGGAAGTTTCCTTCAACTTAAGGCCTAAGGAACGTCCCATTTAATGTTACAAAAGGGGCCATTCGGCTGACCATAGTTTAGCTTATAAATAGGCCATGTAATCCTCATTTTAGAGGCAATGAACATTATTATAACTTTATTAAATTGTGAGTTTGTTTTCAACTCTCAATTCTCTCCAAAGACTTGTTGACTTATCAAGCAAACACTTGTGGCATCATCCTCGTCTTTGTTTATCAAACTTATCACTTTGTAACCCCAAGGTGTGGCATTCACTATACCGAGGTTCCTATCATCAGTTGTGTTGCCTCGAGGATCGATCACGAGGGCACAAGCTAAGCAATTTAAAGATGCTATCAGTGCTATGATTGTAACACCCCAAACCCAGCCCATACGCTATGACCAGATCTGACATGTCACATGAGAAAACGTGTAAAATCCTTTTGATTCGTACTAAAATAGGTATTATTTTGTTATAATCAAGAAAAACAAGTTTGATTTGAAATATTTGATAAAATACAACTAATTTCGAAGGTTGATTGATAAATCGATAATTTGAACTAAAGATCTTATAAACTATGACTTTTGAAAATATTATTGATAATTTGAGAGAAAATTTCCAAGTTAAAATATTTGTAAAAGTTTGTTATGAAATCCATTTGTTAATCTATTTTGGAAAACCTTTATTTAAATTTTTTTGAAAAATCCCCATTTAAAACAATTCAAGCAATATAATAAGTACGTCAAAACATAAAGCAAAATAAAAATATTCTGGAGGCCTTATTACAACATAAAAACCCAAAATAGTAAAAGTACTAAAGTGAACGGAAATAGAAATCTAAAGTTCAATAAAAACCATTTCTGAAGTATGGCCTCCACCGAGTCATCCATGGCCCAAGTCCACTTCACTGAGCATTACCTGCAAGGGTTAAGGAAACGGGGTGAGTTACTAGAACTCAGTGTATAATCCCCTTACCGTTGTCCACTGAGCCTGAACCCATTTAGCATCAACTTGGGCCTAAGCCCATAATAACATCTTGGGCCTGAGCCCATATAACATAATCTTGGGCCGAAGCCCAATTACAAAACAGTATATATATATATATATATATAAATGCAAAGTATGCAACCCAACCCATCCATCCAATCTCTCCCCCGACCAACCAATCTCTCCTGTGGGGATCAAGTCAACCCACCCCGCCAGTCTCTCCAATTTGCAGACAAGCTGCCATTTATAATATTTTTGTGGCTAAGCCACCAGAGTATCATATACGGTAATATAATCGGCACACAGCCTTAATCACGATGGCACAAAGCCATATTTAAATTGGCACATAGCCATTATCAGAATTTGTGGCAATGCCACCGGTCTACACTTCTCTTCATTCAAGTTTCCCATCCCATGCAATATATAAAGATGCAATATGCATAGTAACATATAATATCCATATATAAATACAACCATTAATCTATAGAATATTTTTAATGAATTAGCCCATTATAGCATTTTGTAATAATTCGGCCCACTAAGGCATTTTAACAATTCGACCCATAGGGGCATTTCGGTAATTTAGCCCATAGGGGCATTTCGGTAAATCGGTCCATAGGGACATTTCGATAAATCAGTCCATAGGAATTTTCGTAATTCTAACAACTTTAATGCTGATTTTGTCAAATCTATAAAAATAATGTACTTTATGCCCATTTCTCGTTTAATGCCAATTTTACGATCTTTAGTCGTATAATAATAACAATCAACTATCAAACATGTTACCGAATCATAATCTACAGAATTACAGTGTGAGATTACACACCTGATTACGGTAAGTATTAAACCGTCTTGATCGTCGGCACCTAAGACATCATAACACTCGGTTAATCTAATGAACGGGATTTTTATTAATCCAAAACTAAATCGAGTGATCTATTGAAACGCTTACCCTCAGTATCGTGAACAACCACGATCTATCTATTCTCACCGGATGATGGTCCACAACCCGGTGGAAAATCTCGAACCACCGATACCTCTCTACGCTTGAATTTAGGAGTAGGAATCGCAAATCCACTCCTTTTGAGTTCTCCAGTCACTTTTCCTTTCAACTCGGTTCCACTTGCTTCCATTGAAAAGATCTTGGTTAGAAAAACTACTACTATGAAAGAAAGTAGTCGTTTAGGGATAAGATTCAGCTTACCTCTATTTCTGAAAGATCAACGATTGAATAAGAACGAACGACAAATCCCTATAATAGCCGTTTAGTCAAAACTTTGGTTCAATTTGCATCATACCCAAGTAGAGATATAACGAAAAATCCAAAAATGAACCCCTTACCTAAATGATGATAGATCCGACTTCAATCGCTTGACTTAAGACTAAAGAGGAATCGACAAGAATGTGCTTTCCGGCCACTCACTAGAACACTACGAAAGAAAAGATGATCACGTTTAGAGAGAGTAGAAGAAATGATGTTTTCAGTTAAGAAAACCGTCCCATGACAAAGGCACATATTCGGCATGAAGAAAAAAATTCAAAAAGAAGAGTATTACTTACCGATTCGGTCAAGAAGTGAGTGCCAACATGAACAAGAAAGAAATAATAGAGAAGAGATGAAAGATTCAAAAGTTCGGCTATGGAGGGAAATAAGCAAGAATATTCAGCCCCAAGGAACTATTGTTTTTAAGAGAAAGAGAGAGAGTTGAGGAAATAATCAAAAGAAAAGAGAAGATGGGCAAGAGTGCTAAACTTGTGATACAGTTCGTCTCGGGGAGAGTAGAATTGTATGCGAGTTGCCCAATCGTCTACGAGGAGTAAATTAAGCTTTCGGGAATTAATAGTAAAATATGGATGTAAATAGATTAAAGTTGCAGAAGCTATCAAAGGAATGATAATTGAGAAAGTTATGGGAATGGATTTGTAATGAAAATGGCTAGTTGATAAATGGGTAGGTTCGGTTTGGGATGGAAGTGAAGAAGATGGTAAAATAGGATAGTTGGTGGAAATGGCAAATGAACTTGAACGAAGAAATGATTCAACACAAGTTAGTGTCACCCCAATTTCTATATGGTTCAAGGTGGAAATATGGAAATCGAGTATGGACCAAGACCCGTTATCTAAAAAGATAAGAATCGTTGGTATAGTTTGATGGATGAGAAATGATTGACGCCATAAGCAAAACCTGATAAGTCAGAATTAAAACTCGTACGAAAGGATAGAGAGGAGAATAATCTCACTCAATGACCATAATTCATAAAATATAATTGAGGTTTAAAAAGTTCTAAAAGTTGTTACCATTACAAATGAAAATAAAAAATATTTATAGCCAACTGAAGGAGTTAGCCGAATGGTCATAGCTTAAAGGCTAAGTAAAAATTAAACTAAAATAAGCTAGAAAAATCTAGAATAAAGTCTCTTGGTGTCTTGGCAAATTTCGGCTGAATGTGGCCTTGATGTGCTTGCAAATTCGTTTGGATGTATATGGCATCAATGGCACTCCAATGCATGGGTTTCTAGAAGATTAATTGTCCCAAAAATTCGTCCAAATCCATGTGCAGCCTTTGGGAATGTTAATGGGCAGCTTTCTAGAAGGGAAAATGAATTTTAAGTCACTTGAAGATGCATGCAGCAGCTAGGTACGTCCCATGCAATAATTGAGCTATTAATTTGGTCTCTTTTGGCTGAAAAGTATCCAGCAATAAGGGAGAACATGAGTAGCCCTCTTGGATATGTAAATTCAGCCATTTGGGACATTTTGAAGACATCTTAATGAAGAAGAAAGTGGCCAAACGAATTTGGACAAAAAAGGAGCTGAAAAGGCTTGTCTAGGTTCGGCCAACATTGGGGATGAGTTGCACCTTTTGTTTGAAGAATTTCCAGCATTTAAACATGTCTTTGAATGGCTTGCAAGTGTTTAATTCAGCC
Organism: Gossypium sturtianum; assembly: GCA_025698515.1. Classification (NCBI taxonomy): domain Eukaryota; kingdom Viridiplantae; phylum Streptophyta; class Magnoliopsida; order Malvales; family Malvaceae; genus Gossypium; species Gossypium sturtianum. The sequence goes on along the minus strand of CM046943.1, from coordinate 80,854,061 downwards.
ATTAAAACTCCCTTGGACGTTCATGACTCCAACCATGCATGTATTTCTTCATTCGTTGAAACTGGCTGTTCATGCATCATGCATTTAACTCCTCCATGCATGTGTCTTCATGGAATTATTTTTTCAACCAAATAGGCACCTTGATAATCCAAAAATCAGTAGCATTTAACCATGCTTCCAACTGTCCATGCACCCACCAAATACATGGATGTATTCGGCCAAGTACAATGCACCTAGGTGCATGTATCTCTTAATTGCTTCATGTACATTCGGCTGTACCTACAAAAGGGTATGAATGCATATTAAATCAAGCCAAATGAATTGAATAAAAATTAATCACATCCAAGATACATCAATAGACGCTTTGGACACATTAAACACACACTTAGCACACATACTAAATTAGGCAGCCCCTAAATGACTAGAAAAATTCTGCACTTTAATTCTTAAATTAAAACACACTTAAAAGGCTGTAATAAAATGACACAAATTAAATTAGACTTAGGCAAATTAGATTTGACACTAAATAAAATATTTAGACAATTAACTTGCTGTAGAAAATTAAATAAATAAATTGTCCAATTTATTTAAAGCATTAAATTAAAAAGCAATCAGCTCAATGAGCTGGAGCGAGCTCGAGTGAGCTCAAATTAAGCTCAATTGAGCTAATCTGGCTCAATTTGGAAGTGGACCAAGATGCACACAAGCTCCACGGCACTTGAGGCTTTGGCGTCGAGCCTCGTCGACTTGAAGATCGATGGTGCCCCGGGCGTGCCCGTAACATCCCTCCCATCTTCAAGATGATTCGTCCTCGAATTGACCTGTTGGTTTTCCGAACAAAATTCTCCTTGTTCGATTTTCCTTGATCGAACGGGACGGATGATAATCGCGTTACCTAAAAAAGATAACCATAAGTTAGGAAACATTCTGGCAAACCAAATATAAGCAAAACAAGACAAATAGATGGCATGCAAACGGGCATAAACATTTTATCATATAAAATGAACAAAGCCTTATCAAATGTTTGCAACAAAAGTGAATAGGCTTCTTGGCATACATATAATTTAAATAGATTCCAAAAGTCAAAATCAACATGCGAGTAACTCATCAGATGATAGATATAAGCATCACAAGCAGATATGTGAGAAAGTGCACATGGCACACAAAATTGAACAGCCAAATCTTGCGCTGAACGATTTATGAAATTACTCGCACATGAGTTATAAAATTTATCGTACACAAGATTCTTTTTGTCAATGATCAAAATGGATAGATCATCATTAAGCAGAATAGGGCATTCAAACAATTCATGATCTAAATGATCTATAAAATGAAATTCATTAACAAAATCTCTATCAACATCCAAAGAGAACGAAAATGTCTCAAAATCTTCAAGTGGATTGCACATGTGACGAAATTTAGACTCTTTCACACGAATATTATCAAAATTATCAAACGTAAGAATCCTTTCATCAATCAAGAAAACAGGTAGATCACAAACAGGCAGAATAGAACGATTAAGCGTGTAATGATCTAAATGTTTCACAAAGACGAAATCAGCAACGCAAAGCTTAGCACCATCCAAAGAGAGCAAAAATGTATCAATACTTTCAGTAGGCTTACCTTGATGCGCGGAAAGATAAAGATCATTCTTACCTCGATCGAGAAATACGAACCTTCTCTCCACGGGCAAGTAATGTAGTCGAAATTTTGCGTTTGAATCAACACCTTTCAAATGGATTGTAAATCTCAAATACAACCACAAAATTTGCTTAGGGAGCGAATAAAAATTGTAGACAAAATAAACAAATTTCGCAACCTTACTCAAAAACCAAGTATCAAAAAGATAGAAGTCTTTCAAACTTACCAGGTGATACTTGAATTTTCCACAAAACAAATTAGAACAAATTCCCGGTTTAAAAACATGCGTTTGATTATTTAAATCAAAATGTTTCAATGGTTCCTTTAATTCAAACTTGTTAAACCAATAGGAATTGTGCATGTTCAAGATCAAATGATCAACACTCTTGACGTGCTTCAAAACAGACTTACAAAAACTCACAGATTCTGTATTAGATAATGAACAAATCTCGTAAAATCCACAATCAAACAAGTTGGGATTAAAAGAAAACTCATCGTCATACTTACTAGAATCTTGCACTGGTCGAATAGACGTTACTCCACCTTCACACTTTGCTTCACAATGGTTATTATGGGGTAAACCCGTCTTACCATCATGTAGAACATCATATAGAATCGAGGGATGGCAAATATCGATATTATCCACATGTTCACAAATATTAGAAAAATTTGGTGGAGACGAAGTCGTTTCAAAGCACTTACCTTCCTTACCATCCGACTTGTGTGATTCAATCTTACCTTTTTCAACCAAAGAAAAACGTCGCTCATCAGGAAGGTATTGGAGTTGGTAGTCGTCGCTTGGGTCCTCGAAAACCTGAAATAACGAAACAGAAGAAGAGAAAACTTCAAATGGGTTAGTTGAAAGATCACTCTCTTTTTCTCGCTCTTCTCATTCGCTCTTTTCTTTTTCCAACTCTTTTTCTTTTCTTTCTTTTTCAATCTTTTTTTCTTCTTTCTCATTTTTATTTTCTTTTCCCTCGATTTGTTTTTCTATTTCTTTCTCTCTCACGAACTCTTTTTCAATTTCTTTCTCTTTATTTTCTTTTTCTTCTTTTTCACTCTCGTTTTCTTTTTCTTTTGATTTTTCTTTTTCATTTTTATTACAACAATAAGATGTTTCAAAAGATTCAGAAATACAAGGGTTTGCTTCAAGGATTGAAAGAATGTTCTCATAGATATCACGGTCGATTCTTGGTGTAAGAGTCTCCTTGCGTGACATCTTTGAAGCAGTCGATGAATAGCTCATACTTTCGCGTTCGTCATCGTAACAGGCTTCAAACTCGAAATCCACTTCGCTTCGCCTCGAATTCGTGGAATAAGATTCATGATTGATATTTCTTCTCGGACTCTTTAAGGAATAAGAGTCATAGCATAAAACTTCTTGACTCGGCATAGATGGCGATGGGGAATCACGACGGGACTTCTTCAAGTAATATTCGGGTGTATACCTTTGTGGGGTTTTAGGTTCCGTTTTTCGACTTGAAGAATCTCGTTCGTCACCTCGAAAAGGTTCAAACTCATATCTTTCTTCTCTCCGTCTCGAAAACCTCGACGAACATGAGTCTTGATAAGAGTCTCTTCGCGAATAGTTTTTGGGTGTATATCGCGGTGAAGAACTTGACTCCGTTCTCTGACTTGATGACATCTTTCGATCGAACACGCTTTCCATTTTGCTCAACAAATATTGGAAGTTGGCGGCTGAGAACCCTTCTTGTGACATTTTGTTGCTGAAAAAGAAACGGTTATAAAGAAGAGAAATAAACAGACAAAAATTAAAGTACCTTACCACAAAAACCTCACAAGTCACTCACAAAGAAAAATCGCTCACACTCGTGTTTCACTCGTATAAGGCTTTTTCTTTGATGATTACACTCGTGCCTTTTACCGCTCGTTCTCGTCTCACAATTTCGTACTTCGTTTCGAATAGACTTATCGCGGCTTGAAGGTCAGCTTCAAAATTGGTTAACAACGGATTGATGTCGGGAATAGGGGAGGCTAATAAGAGAAAAGTTTGGTATCGGGTAGGCTAGTCAAAAGAAAAGGCAAATGGGGTAGAAGGATAAGTACCAACGATGATAACGGAAAGTTGAGGGTCGGGGTAGAAGATTGATTTTCGATGATCGGAACACGGAATAGAAAAGATGGGAACAAAAAACTTGCATATACTTCAAGAACTTCACTTTTTTTTGTTCATATTTTTTTCAATTTTTTTTGATTTCTTTTTTAAATTTTCGTTTTTTTTCCTTTTTTTTTACTCCAAATACACTATTATGTAATACAAGAAACGAAAATTACAACTTGAGAATTTCTTTTTTTTTCAACTTACGAACTTAATTCGGCTTCACGTACATCGTCAAAAATCCTCGTTTGGTAGCTCTGATACTAGATGATACAGTCTGTCTCGGGGAGAGTCAAATTGTATGCGAGTTGCCCAATCGTCTACGAGGAGTAAATCAAGCTTTCGGGAATTAATAGTAAAATATGGATGTAAATAGATTAAAGTTGCGGAAGCTATCAAAGGAATGATAACTGAGAAAGTTATGGGAAAGGATTTGTAATGAAAATGGCTAGTTGATAAATGGGTAGTTTCAGTTTGAGATGGAAGTGAAGAAGATGGTAAAATAGGATAGTTGGTGGAAATGGCAAATGAACTTGAACGAAGAAATGATTCAATACAAGTTAGTGTCACCCCAATTTCTATATGGTTCAAGGTGGAAATATGGAAATCGAGTATGGACCAAGACCCGTTATCTAAAAAGATAAGAACCGTTGGTATAGTTTGATGGATGAGAAACGATTGACGCCACAAGAAAAACTTGATAAGTCGGAATCAAAACTCGTACGAAAGGATAGAGAGGAGAATAATCTCACTCAATGACCATAATTCATAAAATATAATTGAGGTTCAAAAAGTTCTAAAAGTTGTTACCATTACAAATGAAAATAACAAATATTTATAGCCAACTGAAGGAGTTAGCCGAATGGTCATAGCTTAAAGGCTAAGTAAAAATTAAACTAAAATAAGCTAAAAAAATTTAGAATAAAGTCTCTTGGTGTCTTGGCAAATTTTGGCTGAATGTGGCCTTGATGTGCTTGCAAATTCGTTTGGATGTATATGGCATCAATGGAACTCCAATGGATGGGTTTCTAGAAGATTAATTGTCCCAAAAATTCATCCAAGTCCATGTGCAGCCTTTGGGAATGTTAATGGGCAGCTTTCTAGAAGGGAAAATGAATTTTAAGTCACTTGAAGATGCATATAGTAGCTAGGTACGTCCCATGCAATAATCGAGCTATTAATTTGGTCTCTTTTGGCTGAAAAGTGTCCAGCAATAAGGTAGAACATGAGTAGCCCTCTTGGATATGTAAATTCAGCCATTTGGGACATTTTGAAGACATCTTAATGAAGAAGAAAGTGGCCAAACGAATTTGGACAGCAAAGGAGCTTAAAAAGGTTGTCTTGGTTCCGCCAACATTGGGGATGAGTTGCACCTTTTGTTTGAAGAATTTCCAGCATTTAAACATGTCTTTGAATGGCTTGCAAGTGTTTAATTCAGCCATTAAAACTCCCTTGGACGTTCATGACTCCAACCATGCATGTATTTCTTCATTCGTTGAAACTGGCTGTTCATGCATCATGCATTTAACTCCTCCATGCATGTGTCTTCATGGAATTATTTTTTTCAACCAAATAGGCACCTTGATAATCCAAAAATCAGAAGCATTTAACATGCTTCCAACCGTCCATGCACCCACCAAATACATGGATGTATTCGGCCAAGTACAATGCACCTAGGTGCATGTATCTCTTAATTGCTTCATGTACATTCGGCTGTACCTACAAAAGGGTATGAATGCATATTAAATCAAGCCAAATGAATTGAATAACAATTAATCACATCCAAGACACATCAATAGACACTTTGGACACATTAAACACACACTTAGCACACATATTAAATTTGGCAGCCCCTAAATGACTAGAAAAATTCTGCACTTTAATTCTTAAATTAAAACACACTTAAAAGGCTATAATAAAATGACACAAATTAAATTAGACTTAGGACAATTATATTTGACACTAAATAAAATATTTAGACAATTAACTTGCTGTAGAAAATTAAATAAATAAATTGTCGAATTTATTTAAAGCATTAAATTAAAAAGCAATCAGCTCAATGAGCTGGAGCGAGCTCGAGTGAGCTCAAATTAAGCTCGATTGAGCTAATCTGCCTCAATTTGGAAGTGCACCAAGATGCACACAAGCTCCACGGCACTTGGGACTTTGGCGTCGAGCCTCGTTGACTCGAAGATCGATGGTGCCCTAGGCGTGCCCGTATCAACTTGTTTCGGCTTTCAAAGGGAAAAATAAGTAGAAATAATTTGGACACAAAGGCTAAATGGTTTCGGCAAAACAAAGAAAAAGATACTCACTAGTGGCTTTGATGTTTCGGCAATGAGAAAAGAAATTGGAGAAAAAGAACACAAAAGTGCTAAAAGAAAGTAGGCCTTGAAAGCACTAAATTTGCCAAAAGGCAAATGCAAAATTTGGCTATCCCAAAACCCCTCCCAAACAGTGCATACCTTACCAATAGTATCAAAAATTGACCACAAACACTTTCCAAAACACCACCCATGTATTAAGCCAACATGTCCCCTTCTCTTGCCATTTTCTTTTGGTTCTTTCCTTCAGTTCTCCTTGTTTACCTCCATACCATATTTCTTTAGCCACCTTTCCATAATTAAAAAGTCTCCCCTTACCATAATTACCATCATGGCCGACAGTTAGGGAAGGAATACAAAAATTAAATCCCAAAATTTGCACTAGGTGGGATTCGAACTTCACCCCTCAAGCCCATACATGCAACACCACACCACTCCTCTTCTAGCTTCACTTGTGCTAGCAAAATGCACACTTATTTCCATAAGCCTTGATGCCACTTATCTTCTCTCCTTAAGTGCATAAACACAAAAATTTACCTATAGCCTAACTTGAACCCGGAACTTCCTAGAAACCTCGTAACTTTCCAAAATCACCTTCCTAATAAGTCCAACTTGAAATAATGTTGTTCTCTTGTTCTCAAAAATTTTAAACACTCCTACTCCCCAAGGCCCAATGGGCCCAATTCTACTAGGCTCAAATTCAGGTCGTTACAATTCTACCCTCCTTAAAGAAATTTCATCCTCGAAATTTCCAACCAACTACTAAACGCATCGCTCAAATCACACCACTATGCTTTCGTTGCGCACTCTGATCTTAATAACACTAATGTACTTTCAACATAATCTTGAATCCTCTTTCACACAACCAAACATCTAACCACAGAAGCAAGCAGTTATCTACCTCTTATACCTAAAATTTTCTACATTCAATCATCACGTCCAACCAAAACATACCTAACTTGATAGTGATGAAACAATCCCGAGCCTTATGCTCCTTAGACCCGCATCTCAAGCATGCTCCTGACCTCCTCCAACATTCTCCCGGATGGCGTCTTCTGCAATAATCGCAAGCCAGAAAATTTGGACGTGCCTTAACACGCTTTACGGAACGAGACTGCGTCCCAAAAGAATCGCGATCTCTTTTCTTCTTACAGTCCACACACTCAACTCGAAGTGCTTCACCGATTCCTTTAACCTCCTCCAATACCTCCTTAACTATTTGAGTTAGCTCATCAACCCTAGCTTGATCATGAGATCCCGTCTCAGCCACTGGTGATGCCAGCGCCTCCCTTTCGGGCACATGCCTTAGTGCCAAAAATCCAGCCCTAGCACCTCGGCCTCTATCACGGTCGCGTCCACTACGTCCACGTCCTCTAGCACTCATATTCACTAATTTTGATTTAATTTGATTACGAGTTTTATGAATCATTATGCTATTTTAGTGTTTATTAAACAATATTTTATGAAGTATAGGAAGTAAGGTCGTTTTCGCAAAATGCATCCTATAGTCTCAATCTCTATAGTTTCAGCTCCTGAAACTAAAAGTTCTAGAGTATTTCTACGGTCATATCACAATAATCATAATCATAAAATGATAACATATACTTACTTGACTTGGTGCCGGATACCCGTGGTGCCATACTTCCTTTAGAACATGCATCTATAAATTAAAATTTTAAACAACTTTGAAAAACGTTTTTAAACCCAAACCACAGCTGAGTTTTGCAACTGGGCTCTGATACCATTAAATGTAACACCCCAAACCCGACCCATGCACTATGACCGGATCTGACATGTCACATGAGAAAACGTGTAAAATCCTTTTGATTCGTACTAAAATAGGTATTATTTTGTTATAATCAAGAAAAACAAGTTTGATTTGAAATATTTGATAAAATACAACTAATCTCGAAGGTTGATTGATAAATCGATAATTTGAACTAAAGATCTTATAAACTATGACTTTTGAAAATATTATTGATAATTTGAGAGAAAATTTCCAAGTTAAAATATTTGTAAAAGTTTGTTATGAAATCCATTTGTTAATCTATTTTGGAAAACCTTTATTTAAATTTTTTTGAAAAATCCCCATTTAAAACAATTCAAGCAATATAAAAAGTACGTCAAAACATAAAGCAAAATAAAAATATTTCAAAGGCCTTATTACAACATAAAAACCCAAAATAGTAAAAGTACTAAAGTGAACGGAAATAGAAATCCAAAGTTCAATAAAACCATTTCAAGTATGGCCTCCACCGAGTCATCCATGGCCCAAGTCCACTTCATCGAGCATTACCTGCAAGGGTTAAGGAAGCGGGGTGAGTTACTAGAACTCGAGTGTATAATCCCCTTTACCGCTGTCCACTGGGCTCGAACCCATTTAGCATCAACTTGGGCCTAAGCCCATAATAACATCTTGGGCTGAGCCCATATAACATAATCTTGGGTCAAGCCCAATTACAAAACATTATATATATATAAATGCAAAGTATGCAACCCAACCCATCCATCCAATCTCTCCCCGACCAACCAATCTCTCCCCGTGGGGATCTAGTCAACCCACCCCGCCGTCTCTCAATTTGCGGACAAGCCGCCATTTATAATATTTTTGTGGCTAAGCCACCAGAGTATCATATACGGTAATATAATCGACACACACTTTAATCACGATGGCACAAAGCCATATTTAAATTGGCACATAGCCATTATCAGAATTTGTGGCAATGCCACCGGCCTACACTTCTCTTCATTCAAGTTTCCCATCCCATGCAATATATAAAGATGCAATATGCATAGTAACATATAATATCCACATATAAATACAACCATTAATCTATAAAATATTTTTAATGAATCAGCCCATTATAGCATTTTGTAATAATTCGGCCCACTAAGGCATTTTAACAATTCAGCCCATAGGGGCATTTCGGTAATTTGGCCTATAGGGGCATTTCGGTAAATTGGTCCATAGGGACATTTTGGTAAATCGGTCCATAGGGACATTTTCGTAATTCTAACAACTTTAATGCCGATTTTGTCAAATCTATAAAAATAATGTACTTTATGCCCATTTCTCGTTTAATGCCAATTTTACGATCTTTAGTCGTATAATAATAACAATCAACTATCAAACATGTTACCGAATCATAATCTACAGAATTACGATGTGAGATTACACACCTGATTACGGTAAGTATTAAACCGTCTTGATCGTCGACACCTAAGACATCATAACACTCGGTTAATCTAACGAACGAGATTTTTATTAATCCAAAACTAAATCGAGCGATCTATTGAAATGCTTACCCTCGGTATCATGAACAACCACGATTTGTCTATTCTCACCGGATGATGGTCCACAACCCGGTGGAAAATCTCGAATCACTGATATCGCTCTACGCTTGAATTTAGGAGTAGGAATCGCAAATCCACTCCTTTTGAGTTCTCCGGTCGCTTTTCCTTACAACTCGGTTCCACTTGCCTCCATTGAAAAGATCTTGGTTAGAAAAACTACTACTATGAAAGAAAGTAGTCATTTAGGGATAAGATTCGGCTTACCTCTATTTCTGAAAGATCAACGATTGAATAAGAACGAACGATAAATCCCTATAATAGCCGTTTAGTCAAAACTTTGGTCCGATTTGCATCATAGCCAAGTAGAGATATAACGAAAAATCCAAAAATGAACCCCTTACCTAAATGATGATAGATCCGACTTCGATCGCTTGACTTAAGACTAAAGAGGAATCGGCAAGAATGTGCTTTCCGGCCACTCACTAGAACACTACGAAAGAAAAGATGATCACGTTTAGAGAGAGTAGAAGAAATGATGTTTTCGGTTAAGAAAACTATCCCATGACAAAGGCACATATTCGGCATGAAGAAAAGAATTCAAAAAGAAGAGTATTACTTACCGATTCGGTCAAGAAGTGAGTGCCAACATGAACGAGAAAGAAATAATGGAGAAGAGATGAAAGATTCAAAAGTTCGGCTATAGAGGGAAATAAGAAAGAATATTCGGCCTCAAGGAACTATTGTTTTTAAGAGAAAGAGAGAGAGTTGAGGAAATAATCAAAAGAAAAGAGAAGATGGGCAAGAGTGCTAAACTTGTTTTGGCTTTCAAAGGGAAAAATGAGTAGAAATAATTTGGACACAAAGGCTAAATGGTTTTGGCAAAACAAAGAAAAAGATACTCACTAGTGGCTTTGGTGTTTGGGCAATGAGAAAAGAAATTGGAGAAAAAGAACACAAAAATGCTAAAAGAAAGTAGGCCTTACAAGCACTAAATTTGCCAAAAGGCAAAATGCAAAATTCGGCTATCCCAAAACCCCTCCCAAACCGTGCATACCTTACCAATAGTATCAAAAATTGACCACAAACACTTTCCAAAACACCACCCACGTATTAAGCCAACATGTTCCCTTCTCTTGCCATTTTCTTTTGGTTCTTTCCTTCAGTTCTCCTTGTTTATCTCCATACCATATTTCTTTAGCCACCTTTCCATTATTAAAAAGTCTCCCCTTACCATAATTACCATCATGGCCGACACTTAGGGAAGGAATACAAAAATTAAATCCCAAAATTTGCAGTAGGTGGGATTCGAACTCCACCCCTCAAGCCCATACATGCAACGCCACACAACTCCTCTTTTAGCTTCACTTGTGCTAGCAAAATGCACACTTATTTCCATAAGCCTTGATGCCACTTATATTCTCTCCTTAAGTGCATAAACACAAAAATTTACCTATAGCCTAACTTGAACTCGAAACTTCCTAGAAACCTCGTAACTTTCCAAAATCACCTTCCTTAAAAGTCCAACTTGAAATAATGCTATTCTCTTGTTCTCAAAAATTTTAAACACTCCTACTCCCCAAGGCCCAATGGGCCCAATTCTACTAGGCCCAAATTTGGGTCGTTACAATGATACAGCAAGTGCGGAAGGATACCGATGCTAACCCATTTGAACAAGCTGACGGCCACTGATACGGGCACGCCTGGGGGACTATCAAATTTCAAACTTATGGAGCTCAAGCCCGAAGTTCCAAGTGTCGTAGAGTTCATGTGCATCTTTATGCACTTCCAAATTGAGCCGGATTAGCTCATTCTAGCTCAATTTGAGCTCACTCGAGCTCGTTCCAGCTCATTGAGCTGATTCATTAATTTTAATGCTTTAAATAAATTAAGTCTTTTATTTATTAATTTTTCTACAGCCCATTAATGTGTCTAAATATTTTATTTAGTGTCTAAATTAATTTGTCTTAGTCAAAATTAATTTATCACATTTTATTGCATGATTTTAAGTTGTTTTAAAACTAAATTTAATGTGCAGAATTTTTGTCTAGTTTAAGCGGCTGTCGAATTTTTAATGAGGCATAATTGAGTCTTTAATGTGTCCTAAGTGTCCATTGATGTGTCTATATCATGTATTTAATATTATACATCTTATTTGGAATGAATTAATGTGGATTCATGGTCCTTGTAGGTTCAGCCGAACCTTATAGAGCACATTTAAGAGGTACATGCACCTAGGTGCATTGTATGTGGCCGAATGTACCCATGTACATTGGAAGATGCATGTTCGGCTGGTCAAGGATTAATTGTTGCTGATTATTGAGTTATCAAGGTACCTATTCGGCTGGAAAAACAATTCAATTGAAGACAAGTTCATGAAGGAGTTAAATGCATGAATTGCAAGATACATGAATGGCCGAATGCATGTATGTCCATCTACATGAATTACTTTGATTCTTTGAATCCTCCAAGTGACCATTCGGCCAAGAGACACCTTTTGGAAGCTCCCATCAATGCATGGCCGAATTTGGACAAGTCTATTCACTTCCCTACAGCCATGTTCATCCATTTGAGTTTTTCTCCATCAATGAGCTGGCCATTGACGTCCCCAAAGCTGCCTCTTTGTTGCTGCTCATTTTTCATCAAAAAGACATCATTTTAAGAGCTTAATTAAAGCAAGGACGAACCTAGCTATTGCATGCACCATTGAGGGGTTTCAAAATACATTTCTCCTTCTAGAAAGATGCCCCTTGATATTCCTAAAGGCTGGCCATGAACTTGGACGAATTTTGGACAATTAACCTTCTAGAAAACCGTCCATTAGAGTCCCTTTGCTGTCCAAATGCAATCAGCCATCTCCTTCTTCATTAAGAAACTTCAAAACGTCCCAAGAGGCTGAATTTGAGCCATCTAGAAGCTGCCCTCTTGCCTCCCAAGTCAGCCGAATCTAGCAAGCACACAAGGGCCACATTCAGCCGAACCTAGCCAAGCAACTCAATGGTCTCTATTCTAGATTTTTCTAGCTTATTCTAGTATTAATTTTACTTAGTCTTTAAGCTATATGGATGACTATTCGGCTAGCTCTAATTGGCCTATAAATACTTTGCACATTTCATTTGTAATTAGTTTTGGTCTTTTATAAAATTACATGAACTTTTATTCACCGAGTGAGATATTCTCCTCTTCACTTTCGTACAAGTTTCATAGACTTATCGAGCCGTGCTTGTGGCGTCTATCACTTGTTCTTCCATTTTATTATACCAACGGTTCTTATCTTTATAGATAACGGGTCTTGGTCCGACATCGAATTCCATCCTTCCATCTTAAACAAGTATAGAAACTGGGGTGACACTCGTTAGTGTTAAATTGCTTCTTTTTTTAAGTCCTATATCCCATTTCCACCAAACTATCATCTATCTATTTTATTCATCCTTCACCATCTTCTTTCCATTATTATTTCAAACCTAACCTATCATTTATCTAAACCCGTTTCCTTCATTTTCTACCTCCATTCCTAACTTAACTCATTTCTAAAACAAATTCACTTAAAAGCTTCCGCAACTCTTCCATATTTTCATACTAATACCCGAAGGCTTGATTTCCTCCTCGTAGATGATTGGGCACTTGCATACATTTTTTACTCTTCCCGAGGTAGACTGTATCATCTGGTATCAGAGCTACCAAATGAGGAGTTTTGTCGAAGATCGTGAAGCCAAAAGTTAGTTCGTGTTTGTAAAAAAATTGAAAAAAAAGGTTGTATTTTATTTTATTTTTTCTTGTAATCAATATATGTGTGTTTGAAGTGTTAAAAAAATGTAAATTCAAAAAAAAAATTGAAGTTAAAAAAAAAGGGTGTGAAAATTTTGCAAGTTTCAAAATTTTGTTATCATTACTTTTTTCCCGATCTCAAGACCCTCATTCCTACCTTCATCCTTCTACCCGATCATACCAAATTTTTTTTTCCTTTGCTCAGCCTCCCCTAGTTGCCCTTTCCTTTATTTTAGCCTACCCGATACCCAACTTTATCCTTTGTTACCTACTTTGAAGCCGGACCCTCAAGCCACGATTAGTCCTTCAAAACAAAGTACGAAATTGTGAGAGCGAGAGAGAGCGGTAAAAGGCACGAGTGTAATCATCAAAGAAAAAGCCTTTATACGAGTGAAACACGAGTGTGAGCGATTTTTTTCTTTGTGAGTGACTTGTGAGATTTTTGTGGTAAGGTACTTTAATTTTTTTGTCTGTTTATTTCTCTTCTTTATAACAGTTTCTTTTTCAGCAACAAAAATGTCACAAGAAGGATTCACAGCCGCTGACTTCCAATATTTGTTGAGCGAAATGGAAAGCATGCTCGACCGGAAGATGTCATCAAGTCGGATGACGGAGTCAAGTTCTTCACCGCGGTATACCTCCAAAAACTATTTGCGAAGAGACTCCTATCAAGACTCATGTTCGTCGAGGCTTTCAAGACGGAGAGAAGCAAGATATGAGTTCGAATCTTTTCGAGGCGACGAACGAGAAGAAAGCTATAAATATTCGACTATGAAAGATCATTCTCGAAGAAATTCCCATCATGATTTGTATTCCAGGCGAAGCAAAATGAATAACGAGCTTGAAACCTTTTACGGTGGCGGCCAAGAAAGCATGAGTTATACATCTTATGATTCAAAGAAGTCCCATACGAAGAATCTTTCACGAGGAATTGATCAAGATATCTATGAAAATATCGCTTCGATCTCAGAATCAAATCCTTGTATTTTCGATTCTTTTGAATCAATATCTTGTTGTAATCAAAATGAAAAAAAAATATGAAAAAGAAAATGAGAGAAAAGACAATCAAAATGAGAGAAAAGAAAATAAACAAGAGAGTGAAGAAAAAGAAGAAAAAGAATTGGAGATCATGAGAGGAAAAGAAAGTGAAGAAAGAAAAATTGAAATCGAGATTGAGAAAGAAATTGAGATAGAAAAAGAGAGAGTTGGATCGACTAACTCATCGGAACGTTGTTCTTCTTCTGTTTCTTCTTTTCAAGTTCTCGATATACCGAAAGATGACCTCCAACTTCAGTACCTTCCCGATGAACGACGTTTTCGTGTGATCAATAAAGGTAAAATTGAAAACGAAGTCGAACCACATGAATCGGAAGGTAAGGAAGGTAAGTGCTTTGATGAGATTCAGTCTTCACCAAATTTTTATAATGATTGTGATTATGTGGATAATACCGTTGATTGCCATCCTCTGACCATTTTTGATATTTTAAATGATGGTAAGATGAGTTTATCTACTAATAATCAATGTGATGCAAAGTATGAAGGTGAAGAGACACATATCCAACAAGTACAAGACGCGAGTAAGTATGACGATGAATTCTCTGTTAATCCCAACTTGTTTGATTGTGGTTATTATGAGATTTGTTCATTTTCTAATTCAGAATCTTTGAATTTTTGTAAATCGATTTTGAGACATATAAAGAGTTTTGATTGCTCGATCTTGAATGTGCATAAGTCTTACTGGTTTAATATGTTTAAATCATCGAAACCTTTAATTCATTTTGAAACACCCCAAACCCGGCCTACGAGCCCAGACCGGATCTGGTATGTTCCTCGAGTAAAACGTTTTAATTTCATGTTTATTACTTCAGAAAATTTGGGGTGGTTTTAATTAAAAATACTGAGTTGTTTTGGGGTTTAATCTTTAATTCGAAAATCGTTTGTGTTTAGGTGTCTAAACATTAAAAATTTATTTTTAAGAAAAAAATTGCTTAAACTTTATATTGATAAAATTCGTATCATGCTAAATAATTAAAATGCATGCATAAACAGTTTTCTACTAGTGGCCTTATTACATCAAAGGAAACCCGAAATGAAATTCAAACTTAAAGTTCAAAATAAAATAAAGTAGAATAAAAGCTGAGCTGAGCATGGCCACCATTAAGCTCCTGCCGACCCGGTCCATCACTGAGTGTCACCTGAAAAGATATCCCACAACGGGGTGAGTCAAACAGACTCAGTGTGTAAAGCCAACACTAAATCCCAACGATTTAGGCATAACAATTCATACATATACAAATAGTAATTAAATATAATGATGCAATCCCGAACCCAAACCTAGATGCCATCCGGTACACATCACCCGTACCAACCATCACACCGTGGGGATTACTAAATCGACCCACCCATCCGCTACATCATCATCATCGATCGCCGCGCACGACTAGCACATCGCCTTTTATAAATTCGTGGCATAGCCACCAGATAATATATTTTGTGACACAAGTCACCACATTCAGATTATGTGACCGAAGTCACCACATTCGGATTATGTGACCGAAGTCACCACATTCAGATATTGTGGTATAAACCACCAGATCACTTCCCCTTTCCATATAACCCATATGCCCCATGTCATACAAATCATGCAATTATCATGGCTTAGGCCTTATTTCACATTCTTATCAATGTTCACATACATGCCATATTCCACATGTTCATAACATTTATTAACATGATGTTAAGATTACGTACCTGAGTACTTTGTACCATTGCATGGTACCTTAGCCCACTTTTCATATTATTATTAACACATATATTAAAATAATACCGTAAATCAATCAATATTCAGTGTGGGATACACACCTGATATACTTATCGTTTTCACTGAAATCCCAAAAATCCCGATCTAACGCTTTAGATCCTTAATTCCTACATTTAGTCAATCGCTTAATGCTTAGCAAAAGCCTATTCGGCTATATGATCAAATCCCAAGGATTATTGCAACTAAAATCCTTACCTTCTGCTTGCGATTTGATTACTAATCAAATCCCAAACTCTGTGATATTCCTCTTGCAATCGGCTAGACACCAATTCCCTTAACTAGTTAGTTTTTGGCTTTTGAATAAATAAGAAACAGATCTAAGTCACTAAATAGGACCTTGGCCAAATATCACATGCACTTACCTTGTGGATCTAAATATCCCAAATAGCTACTTGATTATGGTATCTGCCGAAATCTCCATAGACATGTGTTAGATCCAAAACTAACATTTAATCACAATACATGGCCTTTGGCCGAAACCCACATGACTTACCTTAAATCTGAATGATCCTTGCTTGAAGTCGACAATAGGCAAATCCTGAAACCTTTTTCATAGTTTCACCAAGAACAATAGTAGAGATTAGATCTTAGATTTCGACAAGCCTAAAAGAAAAGAATGGAAACCCAATTTGATCTTACCCCATCAAGAAATCGACAACACCCTTGTCTGTCACCACAGAAGATTCGGCTTTGGGATTCAATGAACAATCGGCTAGGATCTAGCAAGTACTTAGTTTCGGCTTTTATGAACTTGTGAGAAGAAGGAGAGAAGGGTTGAGCAATTCGGCAATGGTGATAATCTTTGAAGAAGAAAAAGATGGAGAAGTCGGCTAGGCTTTCTTGAGTTTTCGGCTTTTGGCAAAATAAAAGAGAAGAGAAGTGTTGCTAAAGAATTCGTGGAGGAAAAGAGAAGAGAAAAAAGAATGAAGAATGGCCACCCTTTTCCCTTTTTGCCGAAATTACTCTACCTAGAGCCCCTATTCGCCAACTCTCCCTATTCTGATAACTTTATCTCTCACCTTTTTCAAATTAATTAAAAATAATCCAACATTTATCCCCTATCTTAATTAATTATCACCATTTATCTCTTAAAAATATTAAAAGGATTAAAGCTCCTAAAATTTAGCCTTAGTGCCGTCCCTTGCTGCTCATTTCTGCTGCAAAATAAAACCTTTATTTTGCTTCCCTTGTAACTCGATCCTTGGCCCTGCACTCATGCTTGTGGCGTCACTCACTGGGCTTTAAGTGGCGCCTCCTTGCCACTTTTCCAAGCCCATTTGTGTGTCATATTTCCCCTACAATTTCTCTTAAGGCTACTCTGCCTAGCTTCCTCTTTTGAATTTAAAATCTAATAATTTCTAAAGCATTCACTACACTCTAGGGTTCACAAAAATTCATAAAACACATTTAACACACACATAGACATGCTTTCACATTTATTTAAGCACAAATGCATAAACCCAAAATCCAGGATGTTACAGTTCTACCCCCCTTAAAATAATTTCGTCTTCGAAATTACCTGGCTGAAATAAGTGAGGGTATTGCTGTCACATTGCTTCTTCCGGCTCCCACGAAGCTTCTTCCGATCCATGATTGCGCCATAACACTTTGACTAAAGGAACTAACTTCCTTCGTAGCACTTTCACATCTCGTTCCAAAATCTGAATCTGCTCTTCCTCGTAGGACAAATCTGGTCTTAGCTCCACCTCCTCAACTGGTACTACATGAGATGGATCCGATCGATAACGACGTAACATAGAAACATGGAATACGTCGTGCATATGCTTCAACTCCGAAGGCAACTCTAACTGGTATGCCACTGGTCCAACTCGCTTTAATACCCGATAAGGTCCTATAAACCTTGGACTTAATTTCCCTTTGCGACCAAATCTCATAACCTTCTTCCAAGGCGATACCTTAAGAAACACTTGATCTCCCACATCAAATTCTATCTCCTTTCGCTTAAGATCTGCATACGACTTCTGTCTGTCAGACGCTTCCTTTAACCATACCCGAATTACCTCAACTTTCTCCTCGGATTCTGCCACAATCTCTGGACCCAAAACTCGTCGTTCCCCCAATTCCGTCCAACACGTAGTTGTGCGACACTTCCGTCCATACAACGCTTCATACGGTGCCATCCGAATACTGGCTTGATAGCTGTTGTTGTATGCAAATTCCGCTAACGGCAAATATTCTTCCCAACTTCCTCTGAAGTCTATCACACAGCCTCTCAACATATCCTCTAGCACTTGGATTACTCGTTCAGACTGCCCGTCCGACTGTGGATGAAAAGCCGTACTGAAGTCTAATCTGGTGCCTAAAGCCTGATGTAGTGCTTTCCAGAACCGAGATGTAAACCTTGGATCCCTATCCGAGATAATCGACACCGGCACTCCATGCAACCTCACAATTTCCGCCACGTATAACTTCGCCAACTTCTGTAAAGAATAATCAACTCTTACTGGGATGAAATGCGCAGACTTTGTCAATTGGTCCACTATCACCCATACCGAGTCCTTCTTAGTAGGCGTAAGGGGAAGCCCACTAACGAAGTCCATGGTGATTCTCTCCCACTTCCACTGCGAAATCTTTATCGGCTGAAGCAATCCTCGACGGACTTGGTGTTCAAATTTAACTTGCGACACGTCAAGCATTTCCCTACAAATTCGGTAACTTCCCGCTTAAGACCAGGCCACCAAAACTGTTCCCTTAGATCTCTGTACAACTTACTACCTCCAGGATGCATAGCATAAGGGCTACCATGCGATTCCCAAAGAATCCTCTGCCTTAACTCCTTAGTTTTCGGCATACAAACCTTACCCTTGAAACACAATACTCCCTCGTCATTAATACTATAATCTTCCAACTCTCCACTCTGCACTTGCCGTAGCTTAGCACTTAGATCTTTATCCATTAACTGACTTTCCTTCACCTCATTCAACCATGTCGGTTTGACTTGCAACTCTGCCAATAAACTTCCATCATCATACAAGCTAAGATGTGCAACCATTGCCCTCAGATCCGACACTACTTTCCGACTTAGGGCATCTGCCACTACATTCGCCTTGCCCGGATGATATTCAATAGAATAATCGTAGTCTTTCAATAACTCCACCCACCTTCGCTGTCTCAGGTTTAACTCTTTCTGAGTCAACAGATACTTAAGGCTCTTGTGGTCTGTGTAAATCACTGACTTTTCTCCATATAAATAATGCCTCCACACCTTAAGAGCAAAGACCACTGCCGCCAATTCCAAATCATGCGTCGGGTAGTTAACCTCGTGTGGCCTTAATTGCCGAGACGCATAAGCGACTACCTTCCCATCTTGCATCAATACGCATCCCAATCCTGCGTGTGAGAAGCGTCCACAAGACACCACAAAGTCCTTTCCCCTCTCCGGTTGAATCAAGACCGAGCTTCATCAAAACCCTCTTAAGCTTCTCAAAGCTCTCCTATTGCTTATCTGTCCATACGAAAGGTACTTCCTTTCTCAACAACTTCACAAAGGTGCGGCTATTGATGAAAATCCTTCCACAAACCTTCTCTTGTAGTAGCTTTGCCAATCCCAAGAAACTTGAATCTCACCACAGCACTTAGGTGGTTTCCAATTCAAAGATCGCCTCAATCTTCCTAGGGTCCACCCTTATTCCTTCAAAGCAGACACCACATGCCCTAAGAATGCAACCTCCTTAAGCCAAAACTCGCACTTGCTGAATTTGGCATATAGCTTCTTCTCCCTTAAGACTTGCAACACTTTTCGGAGATGCTCATCATGTTCTTCCTTCGACTTGGAATACACTAGGATGTCGTCTATGAACACAACGACGAACCTATCCAAGTAAGGTTGAAAAACCCAGTTCATCATATCCATGAACGCGGCTGGGGCGTTCGTCAACCCAAACGGCATTACTACGAACTCATAGTGCCTGTATCTTGTTCGGAAGGCTGTCTTATGGATATCTGCTTCCTTCACCTTAAGCTGATGATATCCAGACCTTAGGTCTATCTTTGAGAATACCGCTGCCCCCTTAAGCTGATCGAACAAGTCGTCTATCCTTGGCAAAGGGTACTTGTTCTTGATGGTCAGCTTATTCAGCTGACGATAATCTATGCACATGCGCATAGTTTCGTCCTTCTTCTTCACGAACAAGACCGGTGCTCCCCATGGAGACACACTGGGTCGGATAAACCCACGATCAAGCAACTCTTGAATTTGAGCCTTGAGCTCAACCAATTCCTTTGGTGCCATTCTATACGGAGCGATAGATACTGGCGCCATTCCAGCCAGCAAGTCAATTCTGAACTCCACCTCCCTATCAGGGGGTATTCCAGGTAATTCCTCCGGAAAGACATCTATAAATTCCCTTACTGTTCTAACCCCTTCAACACTTGTTTCCTTAGTGTCCAAGGGACTGACCCACATCAGAAAAGCCGGACATCCTTTCCTTACCATCTTCTCCGCCTTAAGAGCGGATACTACATTCGACAAATAGTTTCGTCTTTAGCCCATCACCACAACTTCCTTATCGTCGGGAGTTCTCAACGACATGCGTTTAGCGGCGCAATCCACATTCGCACGATACTTCACTAACCAATCCATGCCTAAGATTAGATCAAATTCCCCGAATGGTAGTTCCACTAAGTCAGCTGGGAACTGCATCCCCTGAACTTCTAAAGGCACTTCACTTAAAGAGTTTATCTACTATCACAGTCTGCCCTAAAGGACTAAGTACAGTCATCTTCCTAGGTACAGTCTCAAAGTTCACATGCAAAGTTTCGAATACTTTACTAGCAACATAGGAATGAGTTGACCCTATGTCTATCAAAGCCATAAAGGGTAACTCCAAATAAGGAACGTGCAGTTATAACATCAGGTGCATCACCGTCTTCCCTCCGACGAACTGCATATACCAGTCCTGGCTGTCTAGCCTCCGTATTACCAACACCTCTACCTGGTGTTCCACGTCCTCTTCCAGCACCATTTCCTCTGCCATTCGGACCACGACCCACCGAGGCTGCTTTGTCCCCTCTTCCAGCCTGATTAGAACCTTGACCTGTTGGTCGGCCCCCGTCTATTTGTATAGGACAATCCTTAATCATGTGGTCCTTGGACCCACACTTGAAACATCCCCCTATCTTCTTCCAACACTCTCCTAGGTGCCTCTTCCCACACTGATCACAAGTACGATACTGCCTCCCTGTCACAACTTGCTGACCTCGCGGCCCATCAACTCTAGGCCTCTTCTGCGCATTCCCAGATGACCCTGACGACCCAAAACCTCTCTTTTGCCTATTCCAGTCCGTATTCTACCTTACAGATTCCTTAACTCCTTCGGCTACTTTAGCCTTCTCTACTAACACGGTAAATTCCCGCTCCTACTGCGGAGCTATCAACAACCTTAGATCATCCCTAAGGCCATCCTCAAACTGGACACATCGCTCATGCACTGTAGCCACGATACCTCGAGCATACCGGCTCAACCTTAAGAATTCGGCCTCGTACTCCACTACGGACTTGTTCCCTTGAACCAGCCCCAGAAATGCCTTCCTCTGTGCATCAGTATAACTAGTTCCAACATACTTCTTCTGGTACGCCACTTTAACATACTCCCAAGTGAGATCCTCACCTGTGGCACCATCCCGAATCGTGAGCCACCATTGATATGCCTCATCGCTGAGTAGCGACACCATTCCTTTTAGTTTCTCCTCAGCGGTTAAATCGAGCTCATCCATGATTCACTCTGTCGCCTCCAACAAATACTCAGCCGTACTGGGTGCCACACCAGATACACCACGAAACACCTCAGCCCCATTAGCTCGGAGTCACTCGGGTACAGATTTCCGAGCTCCCATACCTCCACCTGCTCCAGCCACCATCTCAAGAACTCGCAGCATTGCCTGCAATACTGCATCATCCCCCGTCTGATCTTGCTGCTCAACACCAATAGCTGGTGGTGGGGGTGGTGGTACCTCATTTTTGGACCCTTGTCCAGACCTAACGGGTTCCGATACGGTCATTCTGCCTCTACCACGTCCTCGCACATTATGACCACGCCCCCTAGAACTCATTTCTATGACCGCGCTTTAATCTGTTTTAAGGAATTTTATGCATTAGTCTTTTGTTCCACTGATTATCCGCGAAGAAATTTTATGAAAAGAAGTTTAATAGCAGTTCTTTCGATCATTTCAAAGTTTCAAGTCTTCTACCCTAATTTAGAGAAGCACATTCATTCAACACACATTCATCATTCAAACATTTTCGTCTTATTCCTATCCCAGGGGTATTTTCGTCATTTCACCTACAGGGGTATTTTGGTAATAAATTGGGGTCGATTTGAAAATTTTGTAAATCAGGGGTGATTTCGTAAATTTTCCAATTCAGGGTTCCTCGGTGATTTTATAAAATAAGGGTATTTCGGTAATTTTGAAATCTGGGGGTATTTTGGTAAAATTTTTTTTCAAACTAGGGTGGCTGGTCCCTTTCGGGTTTTAACTATAGGGTTTAGCCCATCAACGAGTCCTCATAACTAGGGTGAATAGTCACCACGCACTGGTAGGATTCCAGCGAAGAGGAGGTGAGTCGCTAGGATCGCTTAAATACCAAGCTCTCCTCGAATCCACTCCTCAGGCATGCGTCGCCTATTGCCACACCCTAACTCGACTAAGGTGAGCAGTCACTACGCACTGGTAGGATTCCAGCGAAGAGGAGGTGAGTCACTAGGACCGCTTAAATACCGTGCTCTTCCGGATTCAATCCTGAACATGCGTATGACGGTTGCCACACACCCTAGTCTTGCGGCTCGTTAACGGGTTTGTTTAGTGAAATTAAGTCTTATGAAAATTTAAGAAGTGGTTTAAACTAAGCCTATAGTCCATCGAGTCTATTTAAACTAGTCTACGTCCCCATAAAGCCCATAAAGCCCACATGTATATCACACAATGGTTTAGGTACTTACAGCGGACTTGGGCCTGAGACGCAGTGCCATGCCGAGCTAACAGACTGTTATCCTTTAAAGAAAGCCCATTTTTTAAAACGTTTTGAGCCCAAAAACCCCGTGAGTGAGTTTTGAACCTGGCTCTGATACCAAATTGAAACACCCCAAACCCGGCCCACGAGCCCAGACCAGATCTGGTATGTTCCTCGAGTAAAACGTTTTAATTTCATGTTTATTACTTCGGAAAATTTGGGGTGGTTTTAATTAAAAATTTCGAGTTGTTTTGGGGTTTAATCTTTAATTCGAAAATCGTTTGTGTTTAGGTGTCTAAACATTAAAAATTTATTTTTAAGAAAAAAATTGCTTAAACTTTATATTGATAAAATTTGTATCATGCTAAATAATTAAAATGCATGCATAAACAGTTTTCTACTAGTGGCCTTATTACATCAAAGGAAACCCAAAATGAAATTCAAACTTAAAGTTCAAAATAAAATAAAGTAGAATAAAAGCTGAGCTGAGCATGGCCACCATTAAGCTCCTGCCGACCCGGTCCATCACTGAGTGTCACCTGAAAAGATATCCCACAACGGGGTGAGTCAAACAGACTCAGTGTGTACAGCCAACACTAAATCCCAACGATTTAGGCATAACAATTCATACATATACAAATAGCAAGTAAATATAATGATGCAATCCCGAACCCAAACCTAGATGCCATCCGGTACACATCACCCGTACCAACCATCACACCGTGGGGATTACTAAATCGACCCACCCATCCGCTACACATCATCGAAGGAAGTCACTGCAGACGACTAGCACATCGCCCTTATAAATTCGTGGCATAGCCACCAGATAATATATTTTGTGACATAAGTCACCACATTCAGATTATGTGACCGAAGTCACCACATTTGGATTATGTGACCGAAGTCACCACATTCAGATATTGTGGTATAAATCACCAGATCACTTCCCCTTTCCATATAACCCATAAGCCCCATGTCATACAAATCATGCAATTATCATGGCTTAGGCCTTATTTCACATTCTTATCAATGTTCACATACATGCCATATTCCGCATGTTCATAAAATTTATTAACATGATGTTAAGATTACGTACCTGAGTACTTTTTACCATTGCATGGTACCTTAGCCCACTTTTCATATTATTATTAACACATATATTAAAATAATACCGTAAATCAATCAAGATTCAGTGTGGGATACACACCTGATATACTTATCGTTTTCACTGAAATCCCGAAAATCCCGATCTAATGCTTTAGATCCTTAATTCCTACATTTAGTCAATCGCTTAATGCTTAGCAAAAGCCTATTTGGCTATATGATCAAATCCCGAAGGATTATTGCAACCAAAATCCTTACCTTGCTGCCGATTTGATTACTAATCAAATCCCGAAACTCTATGATATTCCCTCTTGCAATCGGCTAGATACCAATTCCCTTAACTAGTTAGTTTTCGGCTTTTGAATAAATAAGAAACAGATCTAAGTCACTAAATAGGACCTTGGCCGAATATCACATGCACTTACCTTGTGGATCTAAATATCCCGAAATAGCTACTTGATTATGGTATCTGCCGAAATCCCCATAGACATGTGTTAGATCCAAAACTAACATTTAATCACAATACATGGCCTTTGGCCGAAACCCACATGACTTACCTTAAATCCTGAATGATCCTTGCTTGAAGTCGACAATAGGCAAATCCCAAAACCTTTTTCATAGTTTCGGCCAAAGAACAATAGTAGAGATTAGATCTTAGATTTCGACAAGCCTAAAAGAAAAAGAATGGAAACCCAATTTAATTCAAGCTTAAAAACATGTATTAAATATGTCCTAAGTGCTGGAATTTAATTAGCTAAGTTTGGAATTAATGAGCTGATTTATTACTTTGTGTAGGTGCATGAAGGGGACGGCAAATGGGAGCATGTGCAGCTGAAATTTAAGACTTTCAAAGGTAATTTTTCGGTCATAGCAAGGGTCTCCCTAGCTGCTGATTTAGCTCCCCAAAGTGACCACTTAGCTCATCCAAGCTCCCTCAAGATGCTGTTCACACCAGCAGCATATGGCGTTTGCACTTGGGGCTGTTTAGCTCCTTATTTTCACACTTGTGGCTGTTGGAATCAAGTGCATTCATCAGCTGAATAGTTAGCTATTCAAAGCTAAAATTAATGAGGTTCATCAAGGCATTCAAGCCCCCTTGGCCAAACATTGAAGAGCCATTCAGCCCCCATTTTTCCAAGAAGATTCGGCTGCACCTAGGCCATCTAGAAGCTGTCCATTATTCTCCCATTCAGCCGAATATGGACATGGCATTTTAGGAGACTTAATTCTAGAACATTCAAGATAAATCTAGCATTATTTTACTTAGCTACTAAGGAGAGTTGAGTGACCATTCGGCTAGTACATTAGGCTATAAATAGATGGACATTTTCATTTGTAAAAAAACTTTTGGCAAATTAGTAATGTTATTATACCGAATTTGTGAGACACTTTTCTCCAATTTCGATTTAGGACTTCGTTGGCTTATCTAGAGTGCTAGTGGCGTCAACCGAATTTCCTTTTGTCAACCTTCTATATACCGAGGTTCCTATCCTTTTCTGATAGTGGGTCGAGGTCCAACTTCCATCCAAAACTGAACCTTAAGAACCGTATAAGTAATTTGGGTCGATACCACATCGGTATTGGTTCTTACTTTGATTCTTAAGTCTTAAAACGTACCATTTCATATCCAAACCCGAAACCCGGACACCTTTCGACAAACTTTCGAAACCTTATCAAACATTCCTTCTAAAATCGAAACCCATCTCATACCTCAATCGAACATTATTTCCTTTCGACTAATTCGATTAAACCTTTCGAACTTAACTTCGTTTCACAACCAAATCGAACCATCCCGATTCCTCCATAAATCGTATTCCCTTCTTAATTCCTAATCCAAACCCGAGCTAAACCCGAACCTCTTCTGTCTAAAACCATTCAAACTTCTTACTTTATTACTTCATTCTATACTTATTCCAATTTTCAACTTCGAATATTCTTACTGCTTCTATTTTCCTTAATTCTTGGTTACGATCGGGCAACTACGTATACATCTCGATTTCATCTCGAGACTGAGACTGTATCATCTGGTATCAGAGCTGGTTAAACCGAGAATTGCGAAGCTCCGACGACTAATCTGAAGTTGCTAAATTGAGACCCCAAGTTAGTATATAAAAAAATTTAAAAATAAAGTCGTGAATATATTTAAAAAAGGAAATTCGTATTTAAAAAAAAAGTTCGATCAATTCTGAGATTTCTTTTTCTTCTTTGAGCTCCATCTTTCTCGACCCAATTCTATTTACCTCGTCCCAAACCAACCTGGAAACAAATTTTCTTCTTTCAGCCTACCCTAATACCTAATACGTTACGACCCTTGAAACTTTTTGTACCGACCTCTAAGCCCTAATAAGCCTTGGGAAGTCCAAAAATGAAATCACGAGAAAAGTAGAGAGGTAAAAGGCACGAGAGCATGAGATCATTCGAGGGGAGGTAAAAGCCAACTAAGAGTGATAAACACGAGAGTGAGTGTCATTAAGCTTCTTTCTTTCTGAGTGAACTATGAGGACTTTGTTTGTGAGGACTTATTTCTGTTAAGATGTCTCAAGATGCTGGCTGAAACACGGAAGAACAACAAGGAAGACAACCGGTCAGAAATGTTCCTAATTTGCAAATGCAAGCTCTCCTGCGAGAGATGGAAAGACTACTTGATCCGAGACTCAATCCGCTTGAAGATCGTCTATATCAAGTTGAGAACCAAGGTCCACGCGATGAAACACCCGAAGAAGTTAGAAGAAGGCGCGGACGACCCAACCAACGACGAGAGCGACCAAGAGTTCCCGACTATGAATTCAATGAGTTTAGTGAAGGTGAAAGTGATCACGAATCCAATCTAAGTGTTGGAAGGAGAGGACCCCGCAACTGTGGTCAAAGAGATCGTAGGCAGGAAGATGAGGATCTCAAGAACATCAAGTTAACCATTCCCCCTTTTCAAGGAAAGTCCGATCCTGAAGCCTACTTGGAGTGGGAGAAGAAAATTGAACTAGTGTTCGATTGCCATAACTACTCCGAGAACAAGAAAGTCAAACTTGCCGCAATTGAATTTTCTGACTACACTATGATATGGTGGGACCAGTTAACCACAAGTCGGAGGCGAAACGGAGAACGGAAAATTTCCACTTGGACCGAGATGAAAACGGCCATGAGACGATGATTCACACCTTCTTACTACCATCGGGAGTTACATCAAAGACTCTAAAACCTTACTCAAGGGACGAAGAGTGTCAAAGATTATTATAAAGAGATGGAAGTGGTGATGATTCAAGCCGATATACAAGAAGAACGAGAAGCCACAATGGCTCGTTTTCTAGCCGGACTTAACCGAGAGATTGCAAATGTTGTTGAACTACGACATTATATTGAGATGGAAGACATGGTCCATATGGCCATTAAGGTAGAAAAACAATTGAAGCATAAAGGTGTGACCCGAGGCTATTCCAATGCCAAACCCTCTAAGTGGGGTCAAAACACCAACAAGGGGTTTCCAACGAACAAGTCAAAAGAGTCGACGATCACCCCTAAGACTAGCAAGCCCTTGGTCGAAACGAGCAAAGGCAAGGCTCTGAAAGTTCCACTTGATACGGGCACGCCCGGGGCACCAGCGTTTTGCAAAGTGATGAAGCTCGGATCAAATGCCCCAAGTGCCGAGAAGCTGATATGCACTTTGGTGCATTTCCAAATCGAGCCAGATTAGTCCATTTGGGCTTGATTTGAGCTCACTCGAGCTCGTTCCAGCTCATTGAGCTGTTTGCTTTTAATTTAATGTTTTAAATAAATTGAGTAATTAAATTTATTAATTTTTCCTACAGCAAATTAAATGTGTCTAAATGATTAATTTAGTGTTGGATTTAATTTGTCTAAGCCTAAATTAATTTGTCACATTTTATTGCAAGCTTTTAAGATGTTTTTAAGATAAAATTAATGTGCAGATTTTTCTACTTAAATAGGGGGCTGCCGAATTTAGTATGTGTGCTAAATGTGAATTTAAGTTGTCCCAAGTGTCTATTAAGATGTCATGAACGTGTGTAATTTATGTTCAGCTGATTTGGAGTGTTTTAATGTGAATTCATTCCCTTTTATAGGTCAGTCGAATGTGCATGGAAGCATTAAAGAGATACATGCACCTAGGTGCATTGTACCTAGTCGAATACATCAAGGAACCTAGGAGGTGCATGGACGGCTGGAAGCATGCATCTTGGCTATTCATTTTTGACTCTCCAATGACACCCATTCATCCATAGAGTCACCAGCCCATTTAAGACCCCAAGGTGGCCGAATGTCTTCCAATGCACATCAAATTCGTTTCACATTTGCTGCACAAATTCAAGGGCTGTTCGGTTACTAATTTTTCATCAAAAGGTGCTATTTTAAGAGCCTAATTAAGGCAAGGGACGTACCTAGGTATTGCATGCATCTTTGAGGGCTTCAAAATACATTTTCCCTTCTAGAAAGATGGCCCTTGACGTTCCCCAAAGGCTGCTCATGGACTTGGACGAATTTTGGGCAATTAACCTTCTAGAAAACCGTCCATTGGAGTCCCTTTTCTGTCCAAATTCGTTCAGCCATTTCCTTCTCCATTAAGCTGACTTGAAAACGTCCCAAAAGGCTGAATTTACACATCCAAGAGGGCTGCTCACGTTCTCCTTTATTACTGGTCATTTTTCAGCCAAGAGAAGCACTTTAATGAGCTCATTTAAGCTTAATTGATTGAACCTAGCTACTGCCCTTTCACCACATGCAATTAGCCAAATTTTGCCAAGGAGTTTAAGGGGCATTATTCCAGAATTTTCTAGCAATTATTAGTTGAAATTAACTTAGCTATTAAGCTAATTTTGTGACCATTCGGCTAGCACCTTTAGTTGCCTATAAATACTTGTTATTTTCATTAGTTATGTAAGACTCTTTTGATTATTAAACTTTGATATATTTTATGAACTTATGTTCTTGAGTGAGTTTTATCTCCTCTTCGTTTTCGTACAAATTTTGATTCTGACTTATCAAGCTTGCTTGTGGCGTCAATCGTATTCTTCCATTTTATTATACCAGCGGTTCTTATCTTTATAGATAACGGGTCTTGGTACACCATCGATTCCATCCTTTCCACCTTAAATGTTATAGAAACCAGGGTGACACATCTTTGTGTTGAATCATTTCTTGTTTAAGTCCTATTCTCCATTTCCACCAAACTATCAAAATATCACCTATCCCTTATCCATCTTCCTTTCTAAAAACTGAACCTATCCTGCACCTTATCTGAATCATTCCCACACTTAAACACCTCCATTCCTAACTTAAGCCATCTTCTAAACTAATTCACTTAAGCTTCCGCAAACTCCTCCGTATCTTCCTATTATTTTCCGAAAGGCTTATCACCTCCTCGTAGACGATTGGGCAACTTGCATACATTTCGACTCTTCCCGAGGTGGACTGTATCATCTGGTATCAGAGCTACCAAATAAGGATTTTTGACGATGTACGTGAAGCCAAAAGTTAGTTCGTGTTTGTAAAAAAAGTTGTATTTTATTTTATTTTATTTTATTTTTCTTGTAATCAGTATATGTGTGATTGAAGTGTTAAAAAAATGAAAAAAATTCAAAAAAAAAGAAAAAAAATCGAGTATTAAAAAAAAGAAGTTCAAAAAAAAGAAGTGTGGAATTTTTTTTTTTGAAAGTTTGCAAGATTTTATTTCATTACTTCTTTCCCGATCTTCAAGCCACCCTTCTTCACCCCATCGCCCCACATACTTTGTTTTTCTGTGTTTTAGCCTCCCCTAAACCCGACATCAATCCCTTGTTACCCACTTTGAAGTCGACCCTCAAGCCGCAATTAGTCTTTCGAAATGAAATACGAAATTGTGAGACGAGATTGAGCGGTAAAAGGCATGAGTGCTACGTTAAAGAAAAAGCCTTATACGAGTGAAAACACGAGTGTGAGTGATTTTTCTTTGTGAGTGACTTGTGAGGTTTTTTGTGGTAAGGTACTTTAATTTCTTTGTCTGTTATTTCTCTTCTTTATAACCGTTTCTTTTTCAGCAACAAAATGTCACAATAAGGGTTCTCAGCCGCTGACTTCCAATATTTGTTGAGCGAAATGGAAAGCGTATTCGACCGAAAGATGTCATCAAGTCAGAGAACGAAGTCAAGTTCTACACCGCGATATACATCCAAAAACTATTCACGAAGAGACTCTTATCAAGACTCATGTTCTTTGAGGTTGTCGAGACGAAGAGAAGCAAGATATGAGTTCGAATCTTTTCGAGGCGACGAACGAGAAGAAAGCCATAAATACTCATCTACGAAAGATCGTTCTCGAAGTAATTCCCATCATGACTCGTATTCAAGGCGAATCAAAGCAAATAATGAGTTTGAAGCCTTTTGCGGTGATGACCAAGAAAGCATGAGTTATACATCTTATGATTCAAAGAAGTCCCGTATGAAGAAATTTTCACGAGGAATTGATCAAGATATCTATGAAAACATCGCTTTGATCTTAGAATCAAATCCTTGTATTTTCGATTCTTTTGAATCAATCTCTTGTTGTAATCAAAATGAAAAAGAAAATGAAAAAGAAAATGAGAGAAAAGAAAACAAACATGAGAATGAAGAGAATGAAGAAAAAGAATTTGGAATCGTGAGAGAAAAAGAAAATAAAGAAAAAGAGTTTGAAAAAGAAAATGAAGAAAATAAAATTGAAAAAGAAATTGAGGAAAAAAATTGAGATAGAAAAAAAAGTGAAAGAACAAGAAAAACGAGAAAAAGAGAGAGTTGTTTCAGCTAACTCATTTGAAGTTTGTTCTTCTTCTGTTCCTTCTTTTCAGGATTCTGAGAAGCCGAGCAATGAAAATCTTCAGCTTCAATACCTTCCCGACGAGCGACGTTTTCATTTGATTGAAAAAGGTAATGAAGGTAAGGAAGGTAAGATATTTGAAGAGTTTCAATCTCCATCAAATTTCTCTAAAGATCGTGATTATATGGATGATTTCGTCATTGGCCATCCCTCGAATAATTGTGATATTTTAAACGATGATAAGACGACTTTATTCCATAATGATCATCGTGAAGCGAAGTATGAAGATGGAGAGACACATATCCAACAAGTACAAGACTCGAGTAAGTATGACGATGACTTTTCTTTTAATTCCCATTTGTTTGATTGCGGGTATTATGAGATTTGTTCATTGTCTAACATGAAATCTTTGAGTTTTTGTAAATTTG
Organism: Gossypium sturtianum; assembly: GCA_025698515.1. NCBI lineage: Eukaryota > Viridiplantae > Streptophyta > Magnoliopsida > Malvales > Malvaceae > Gossypium > Gossypium sturtianum. The sequence goes on along the minus strand of CM046943.1, from coordinate 80,822,815 downwards.
TTCTGAAACATGTTAAGAGTTTTGATCATTCGATCTTGAACATACATTATTCATATTGGTTTAACATGTTTGATTCATCGAAACCATTGTCCCATCTTGACTTAAATAGTCAAACCTATGTTTTTAAACCGGGAATTCATTCCAATTTGCTTTGTGGGAAAGTCAAGTATCACCTGGTAAGTTTGAAAAACTACTATCTTCTTAATACAAGGTTTCTGAATAAGGTAATGAATATTGTCAACTTTGTTCTCAATTTTTATTCATTCCATAAGCAAGTTTTGTGGTTGTACATGCAATCTGTGTACATGGAGTTCCCATTTCGTTTGGAAAAGATTGATGCACGAGCAAAGCCATGACTACAATACGATTCTGAGGAGCGAAGGTTTGTGCTAACGGAGAAAGGTAAAGTCGAGTATGATGAGGACTTAGAACAACCTGTTGAAGGAGAGTTGCTCGTCATGAAGTGAAGCCTTAATCTTCAAAGCATAGGAAACGAGGAGCAACGAGAAAATATTTTCCATTCGAGATGCCAAGTGCAAGGCAAGGTATGTAGTCTTATCATCGACGGAGGGAGTTGTACAAACGTAGCAAGCACCCTCATGGTGGAAAAGCTAGGCTTGACAACGACAAAGCATCCGACTCCGTATAAGCTTCAGTGGCTTAACGATGGAGGAGAGTTGAAAGTTACAAAACAAGTCCTAGTGTCTTTTAGCATCGGGAAGTACTCCGATGAAGTGCTATGCGACGTAGTGCCGATGCACGCGGGCCACTTACTCTTGGGACGTCCATGGCAATATGACCGCCGAGTGATGCACGATGGCTACACCAATCGGTATTCCTTCAAGCATCTTGGAAGGAATGTGACGCTTGCCCCCTTAACTCCTAAGCAAGTGTTCGGTGATCAACAAAAACTTAAGATTTCCATTGATCAAGCTCGAGAGAAAGAAAAGAATTCAAAAGAAAAAGTCAAGAAAAGCGAGCGAGAGAAAAATAAGAGTGTAAAAGAAAGTGAGAGAAAACAAAAGAAAGAAAGAGATGAAGATGAAAAAGAGAGTGGTAAAATGAGCATTTTTGCGAGAGCGAGTGACATTCGGAGAGCTTTGTGTTTGAGACAACCGATGTATCTGCTTCTGTACAAGGAAGCATTTTTGAACACTAAAGAATTACCCAAGAATCTTCCTTCTTCTGTGTTGTCTCTGATTTAGGAATTTGAAGACATCTTTCCGGAGGAGATACCCAGTGGTTTTCTACCCATTCGAGGCATAGAACACCAAATTGACTTGGTGCCCGGAGCTGCTCTACTCAACCGACCTGCGTACCGGAGCAATCCCGAAGAAATGAAAGAGCTCTAAAAGTAAATTACCGAGCTATTAGAAAAGGGATATATCCAAGAAAGCCTTAGCCCTTGCACGGTACCAGTGTTATTAGTGCCTAAGAAAGACGGTTCGTAGCGTATGTGCATCGACTGTCGCGCCATCAACAAGATTACTGTCAAGTATCGACACCCGATACCCTGACTCGACGATATGCTCGATGATTTAAGTGGAGCGTGAATCTTCTCAAAGATTGATCTCAAAAGTGGCTACCACCAAATAAGAATGCGTGAAGGTGACGTGTGGAAAACGGCCTTCAAAACAAAGTTAGGTTTGTACGAATGGTTGGTAATGCCATTCGGGCTTACAAACGCTCCGAGTACTTTCATGCGTCTTATGAACCATGTATTACGAGCTTTTATTGGAAAGTCATGTGTAGTTTACTTTGATGACATTTTAGTGTACAACAAATCTTTGGAGGAACATGTACAACACTTGCGCGCGATCTTGGAAACATTACGAAAAGAGGTACTTTACGCTAACCTTAAAAAGTGTTCATTTTGCACTGATAAGGTTGTTTTTCTAGGTTATGTGGTGAGTGCAAAAGGCTTGGAGGTAGACCAATAGAAGGTACGAGCCATCCAAGAATGGCCACACCCTACGACGATCAGCCAAGTCCGGAGTTTTCATGGATTGGCTAGCTTCTACTGTCGATTCGTGCCCAATTTTAGCACAATAGCCGCCCCTTTAACGAGCGTGATCAAGAAGAATTCAGCCTTTCATTGGTCTGAAGAGTAAGAACGGTCCTTTAAAGTGATTAAAGAGTGTCTTTTTAAAGCTCCATTGTTATCCCTTCCTGACTTTACTAAAACGTTTGAAATTGAGTGTGATGCTTCAGGTGTCGGGATCGGAGCCGTTTTGACTCAAGATGGAAGACCAGTGGCGTACTTTAGCGAGAAATTGAATGGAGCTACTCTTAACTATCCTGTGTACGACAAGGAAATGTACACCTTAATTAGATCGCTTGAAACATGGCAACATTACTTAAGGCCAAAAGAGTTCATTATTCATTCGGATCACGAAGTGCTCAAGTACATCAAAGGCCAGCATAAGCTCAATAAACGAAATGCAAAGTGGATAGAGTATTTAGAGTCGTTTCCGTACGTAATTAAGTACAAGAAAGGTAAAGAAAATGTAGTGGCTGATGCCCTATCACGAAGGTATACTCTATTGACTTTTCTTGACTCTAAACTGCTTGGTTTCCATCATATGAAGGACTTGTATGTTAATGATGTTGACTTTGGAAATATATATAATGCTTGTGAAAATGGTGCCTTTGATAAGTTTTATAGGTATGAAGGGTTTCTCTTCAAAGAGAACAAGCCATGTATATCGCACGGCTCTATTCGAGAGTTGCTCGTGTTAGAGGCCCATAGTGGTGGACTTATGGGTCACTTCGAAAGAGACAAAATGATGTCAACTCTTCAAGAACATTTCTTTTGGTCGGGGATGCGAAAGGATGTTGAACGGATCTGCGAGCGATGCATAGCCTGCAAACGAGCTAAATCACGAGTTCAACCCCATGGTTTCTGGATGTTCCGTGGGCCGATGTATCCATGGATTTCATCCTTGGATTACTGAGATCTAAAATGGGGAAGGACTCAATTTTTGTTGTAGTTGATCGTTTTTCTAAAATGTCCCATTTTATTTCTTGTTCTAAGACTGATGATGCCGTGCATATTGCTAATTTGTTTTTTAGAGAAATCGTTCGATTGCATGGAGTTTCGAGAACGATCGTATCTGATCGGGACGTAAAATTTCTAAGTCATTTTTGGCGGACTCTATGGGGGAAGCTCGGGACGAAATTACTATTTTTGACCACTTGCCATCCTCAAACGGATGGACAAACCAAAGTGGTGAACCGAGTTTTATCGACTCTGTTGCGAGCATTGGTGCGGAAAAATCTCAAGACGTGGGAAAAATGTCTGCCCCACATCGAGTTTGCTTACAACCGAGCTGTCCATTCTGCGACTAAGTTTTCTCCTTTCGAGATTGTTTACGGGTTTAATCCTCTCACTCCTCTTGATTTATTACCTTTGCCTACTGACAAGTTTGCTCATTCTGATGCTAGGAAAAAGGCGAAATATGTCAAGGAACTGCATAGAAAGGTGCGAGAGAATATCGAGGCAAGGAGCGAGCAATACGTCCAGCGAGCCAACAAGGGATGAAAACAAGTTGTGTTTGAACCCAGAGACTGGGTCTGGGTGCATATGAGAAAAGAGCGGTTTTCAGCTCGTCGACGATCTAAATTATCACCGAGAGGAGACGGACCTTTCCAAGTTCTCGAGTGAATTAATGAAAATTCATATAGACTTGATTTACCAGGTGAGTACAACATCAGTGCTAGTTTTAATGTGGCTGACTTAACTCCGTTTGATGCAGGTACTGACTTGAGGCAAGTCATTCCCAAGAGGGAGAGGATGATACGGGCACGCCCTATCATGAGGCTAGCTCGAGTCGAGATCCCATTGTGTTGCCTCAAGGACCGATCACGAGGGCACGAGCTAAGCAATTTAAAGATGCTATCAGTGCTATGATACAGCAAGTGTGGAAGGATACTGATGCTAACCTATTTGAACAAGTTGACGGCCACCCAATGAGTCATGGCCGAACCCTCTTACAAGCTCAATTTCCATCAAACAAGCTCATTCTTAGCTCCTCAATAACTAACGAGCTCAACCCCAGCTACCAACCAGCTCACGAGCTCACCTTAGCTCGTTCCTAGCTCATGCAAGCATATTGAGCTGATTATGGCCATTCGGCCTTAGCTAAATAATTAGCTGAAACCATTAAATAAAATTTGGACATTTTTAATTAAGTGATTTAATTATTTGCTACTATTAGATAGGTTAGTTTATGTCTTAATTAGGGCATATTTATTAGTTTAAATTTAATATGTCTAGCTTTGGACAAATTAATGAGCTGTTGCCCATTTAATTTGTCTAGCCGAATATTGCATTTAAATTGCCCAAGCTACAGTCTTAAATAGCTCACTTTCCATTTAATTCCAGCTTAAAAACATGTATTAAATATGTCCTAAGTGATGGAATTTAATTAGCTAAGTTTGGAATTAATGAGCTGATTTATTACTTTGTGTAGGTGCATGAAGGGGACGGCAAATGGGTGCATGTGCAGCTAAAATTTAAGACTTTCAAAGGTGATGTTTCGGTCATAGAAAGGGTCTCCCTAGCTGCTGATTTAGCTCCCCAAAGTGACCATTTAGCTCATCCAAGCTCCTCAAGATGCCGTTCACACCAGCAGACATATATGGCGCTCACACTTGGGGTCATTTAGCTCCTTATTTTCACACTTGTGGCTGTTGGAATCAAGTGCATTCATCAGCTGAATAGTTAGCTATTCAAAGCTAAAATTAATGAGGTTCATCAAGGCATTCAAGCCCCCTTGGCCAAACATTGAAGAGCCATTCAGCCCCCATTTTGCCAAGAAGATTCGGCTGCACCTAGGCCATCTAGAAGCTGTCCATTATTCTCCCATTCAGCCGAATATGGACATGGAATTTTAGGAGACTTAATTCTAGAACATTCAAGATAAATCTAACATTATTTTACTTAGCTACCAAGGAGAGTTGAGTGACCATTCGGCTAGTACATTAGCCTATAAATAGATGGACATTTTCATTTGTAAAAAAACTTTTGGCAAATTAGTAATGTTATTATGCCGAATTTGTGAGACACTTTTCTCCAATTTTGATTTAGGACTTCGTTGGCTTATCTAGAGTGCTAGTGGCGTCAACCGAATTTCATTTTGTCAACCTTCCATATACCGAGGTTCCTATCCTTTTCCGATAGTGGGTCGAGGTCCAACTTCTATCCAAAACCAAACCTTAAGAATCGTATAAGTAATTTGGGTCGATACCACATCGGTATTGGTTCTTACTTGATTCTTAAGTCTTAAAACGTACCATTTCATATCCAAATCCGAAACCCAGACACCTTTTGACAAACTTCTGAAACCTTATCGAACATTCCTTCTAAAACTGAAACCCATCTCATACCTCAACCGAACATTATTTCCTTTCGACTAATTCGATTAAACCTTTCGGACTTAACTTTGTTTCACAACCAAATCGAACCATCCCGATTCCTCCATAAACCGTATTCCCTTCTTAATTCCTAATCCAAACCCGAGCTAAACCTGAACCTCTTCTGTCTAGAACCATTCGAACTTCTTACTTTATTACTTCATTCTATACTTATTCCAATTTTCAACTTCGAATATTCTTACTGCTTCATTTTCCTTAATTCTTGGTTACGATCGGGCAACTACGTATACATCTCGATTTCATCTCGAGATCGGGACTGTATCATGTTCACTTAAGACTCGGGTTAATACATCTCATTGTATTCGTTCTTGATACGATCTGTCTCGGGGAGAGTCAAAAAGTATGCGAGTTGCCCAATCGTCTACGAGGAGTAAATCAAGCCTTCGGTAATAATGAGTAAATACGGAAGAGTTGCGAAAGCTTTTAAGTGAATTGGTTTTAAGAAATGGATTAAGTTAGGAATGGAGGTTTGAAAAATGAAGGGAACGATTTAGATGATAGGTTTGGTTTTATGTTGAAGGAAGATGGATAGAAGATAGGTGATATTTTGGTTAAGTGATAAGTGATATATGATGGAGATGGATAGAAGAACTTAAACAAAGAATTGATTCAACACTATGATAGTGTCACCCCGGGTTCTATACTTGTTTAAGGTGGAAGGATGGAATTCGATGGCGGACCAAGACTCGTCATCTATAAAGATAAGAACCGTTGGTATAAAAAAATGGAAGAGTACGATTGACGCCACAAGCAAGCTTGATAAGTCAGAATCGAAACTCATACGAAAATGAAGAGTAGAATATCTCACTCAGTGAACAAAAGTTCATAAAATAAGATTAATGATCAAAAGTCTATTTTTTACAAATGAAATTAACAACTATTTATAGGCTATCATAGGGCTAGCCGAATGGACACTAAGTAGCTTAATAGCTAAGTAGAATTTAACTAGAAAATATTAGAAAAATCTAGAATAAAATCTCTTGATCTTCATGGCTAAATTCGGCTGATGGGGGAGACCATTGGGTAGCTTCTAGATGGCTGAATTAACTTGGAAGATGAAGGCTTGTGTACATGTCCTTGTTCATCCTCTTGGGATGCCAAAAGGCACCTTAATGGAGAAGGAAATGAGCTGATTGTATTTGGTCAGCAAAGGCACTCCATTGGTCGTTTTCTAGAAGATTAATTGGTCCAAAAATTCGTCCAAATCCATGTGAAGGCTTTGGGGACATCAAGGGGCAGCATTCTAGAAGGATAAATGCATTTTAGGCCACTAAAAGATGCATGCAGCAGCTAGGTACGTCCCTTGCTTTAATTAGGCTCTTAAATAGATGTCTTTGGATGATTAATGAGCAGCATTTGATCTTGAACTTGATCAGCCTTGCAAATGTGAAAAGAATGGCATTGGAAGGGCCATATGGTGTGAACTAATTCAACCGAACAGCCCTTGAATTTGTGCAGCAAATTTGAAACGTTTTGATACGGGCACGCCCGGGGCACCATTGTTTTTCAAGTTAACGAAGTTTGAATCAAATGCCCCAAGTGCCGTGAAGCTGATTTGCACTTTGGTGCATTTCCAAATTGAGCCGGATTAGTCCATTTGGGTTCAATTTGAGCTTGTTCGAGCTCGCTCCAGCTCGTTGAGCTGATTGCTTTTAATTTAATATTTTAAATAAATTTGGACATAATAAATATTAGTTTTTAATTATTCATGCTGCATTTAAATAAGTTTAAATAAGTCTTAACTAGTGCATAATTAATAGATAATATTTAATTTAGAACATAATTAAGAGATGCTGCACATTTAATATGTCCAGCCGAACATCCTTTAATGGTGTCCTATTGTTCAAATTAAATTTAGACAACCTAAAGTCTTCATTTATTTCATGTTCCTTAGCTTAAAACATGTTTAAATGTGGTGTTTTGCTGATGGAGAATTAATTGTCGAAATTAATCATGTGCAGGTTAGATGTTTAATGCATGGGCGGCAGCTTAATGAGGCATCATTTATTGTCGTGTTGGAGCATGCATGGGAGTTAATTAGCTGCTGGTTTTGCTTCCCAACGTGTCTTTTGATGTCTCCCAAACGTCCATTAAAGATGGACAACCAGCAGCATGCATGAGACACTATTAATTGCTATGTTGGAGCATGTTTTGGATGCATTAAAGTCTATGTTGCATGCATGGTTTTGGACAGCAATAAAGAGGGCTGATTGTTTTAGCTTTCAAGGTGTTTTTTTCGTGAAAGACAACACATTAAAGTGGGCTAAAAGAAACAACCAGCAGCATGCATGTTGGACGGCTCAATTAGTGGCCGAATGTTAGCTCTCCTAGACGTGATAAATGAGCTGCTTGTTTTCTCCTAGGCGTGGCTAATGAGCTTCATTTTTCAAGGAGTGCTTCGTGAAGTGTAGATGATGCAATCCTAGTCGTATCATGGTTCGACTCCATCCGATGCCATCGAGAGTGGCCTAAGTTTGAGGGGCCAAAGTGCAAAATGAAGCTGATTCCAGCTCTTTGAACCGATCCAACTAAATTGAACTCTTTATTTAATTTTTAGCTTTGCATTTAGTTTGCATTTTAAATACTTGCATTTAAGCATCTTAGTTCAATAAATGGTTGCTGGTCATTAATTCAACTCAACTTAGTTTAATTAATTGAGTTATTTTAATGAATTTAATTTAATAGTTGTTTCTTTAATTAATCTAGTTACTAGGTTAATTTATTGATGCATGAGTTAAGTTCATTTAATGATACTTTATTTAATTAAGCTAGTTGCTTTAAGTGTTAGTTTATTTAATTAAGCTACTTGCTGGAATAAATGATGTTTAAGTGTTAGTTTATTTAATTAAGTTAGTTGTTAATTTATTTTAAGTTTAATAATTGCATTAATTTGTCAGTTACATGTGATAATTGCAGGTGACTTTTCATCTTACATCCATTATTACTATTAAATAAAGAAGAACATTATGGTTCTTTAAATTCGGCAGCCTCTTTGTCTTCAACTTCTATAACGCTTGCTTCATGGTATTTACTACAAGCAATCATTTCTCCATCATTTGGCTGGTGACTTTTGGTTGATCATGGAGAACTCAAGGGACATTGACAAGCAATTTAATTGAAGAATTAATCACATTGAAGATGGGAGTTACATGGCTAGAATTCCAAAAGTTGAGACTTTTCATTTGGTCGTGACTTTTCAGTTGATCATGGAAGAACCTAAGGGACACTTTTTAAGCATTCAAATTCATTTAATCAGCTCATTAGGAGTCATAAAGTTGTTGTTATTTGGCTGGAGGAATTTAAGAGTTTTTAGATTTTATTTTAGCCATTTAAATGCATATTAAAGTTGAATTCACTTGTCTCTTCAGCTAACCACATGTAAGCACTATATATACCTGTTATTGGTTTGTAAAAAGGAGACTTTTGAACTTTGAATATATTTTATGAACTTTTGTTCATTGAGTGAGATTATTCTCCTCTCTATCTTTCATTCGAGTTTCGATTTCGACTTATCAAGTTTTCTTGCTTGTGGCGTCAATCGTTCTCTTCCATCAATTTATACCATAGGTTCTTATCTTTATAGATAACGGGTCTTGGTCCATCATTGATTACCATTTTTTCACCTTAAACAAATATAGAACCCGGGGTGACACTTTATTAGTGTTGAATCGATTCTTTGTTTAAGTTCTTTCATCCATTCCCATCAATTATCCATCACTTATCCATCTATCCAATTTCATTACCATCAGCCTATCATTGTTTGTTCAACCTTAAACCAAATCCCATCTTCTTTCCCTTCATCTTAAATCGAACCTATCCTTTTAATTATCCAAATCAACTCTTTTATTTAAACACCTCCATTCCTAACTTAAACCCACCTTCTAAACAAAATTCACCTAAAGCTTCCGCAAACTCATCTATATTTTTTTGATTATTTTTTGAAGACTTGATTCCTCCTCGTAGATGATTGGGCAACTAGCATACGTTTCGACTCACCCCGAGGTGGATCGTATCAGTAGAAGACCATGAATTAATAGACCCGAATTAAAGTGCTGTTGGGTGCATGCTTCTTCAAATGTTGGCAGCATTAAAGGGATTGCATGAAGACTTGTGTTGGCTTTTCACGTCCCAATGCCACCTAGAACCAAAGCATAACCATTCGGTTTTCCAAGGTTAACCATGCACGTCCCTAAGCTGAATTTTAAAGGCCATTCAACTCCTTTTCCCTTACATTGAATTCGGTTGCACAAAGCCTTCTAGAAGGAGACTTTTGGAGCTTAAAGGATGAACGTGGACAGCAAACTAAGGGCCAAAAATTCTAGATTAATCTAGGACATTAAAGACCAAATTTTACTTAGAAATTAAGCTAAGTTTTATGTCTTTTCGGTTAGCTTCTTGAGGGACTATAAATAGTTGAAAATTTTCATTTGTAAAAAGACTCTTTGATTATAAGACTTTGTTTAAAAAAAACATATATGAACATTTGTTCACTGAGTGAGTTTATCTCCTCTCTATCTTTCGTCCGAGTTTCGATTCCGACTTATCAAGCTTGCTTGTGGTGTCAATCATCTCTCTTCCATTGTATTATACCAACGGTTCTTATCTCTTTAGATAATGGGTCTTGGTCCATCTCGATTCCATCTTTTCACCTTAAACATCATAGAACCCGGGGTGACACTTCCTTATTCCATTTCCACCAAAACATCATTTATCCTTTTATCCCTCTTTCTTCCTTATAAAACCGAACCTACATTCCATATTTCCAAATCATTTCCACCGTCCCTCATTCTCCCATATTTAACTTAAATTCCTTTCTATAAGTAAACTTATTCATCGCTTCTGCAATCTTAACCGTATTTACTCTCATTTGTCCCAAAGGCTTAAAATTCATCCTCGTAGACGATTGGGCATTCGCATACATTTTGACTCTTCCCGAGGTGGACTGTATCATCTAGAACCAGAGCTACCAAATGAGGATTTTCGACGACGTATGTAAAGCCAGAAGTTAGTTCGTGTTTGTAAAAAATTGAAAAAAAAGTTTTATTTTATTTTATTTTATTTTTTTCTTGTAATCAGTATATGTGTGTTTGAAGTGTTAAAAAAATGAAAAAAAATCAAAAAAAAAGAAAAAAGAAAAGAAGTGTATGAAGTTTGAAAGTTTTTGCTTTGTTTTCATCTCTTCTGAACTCGGTCTCAAGACCCTCATTCCTACCTTCATCCTTCTACCCGATCATACCGAAATTTTTTTTCTTTGCTCAGCCTCCTCTAGTTGCCTTCCCCTTTATTTTAGCCTACCCGACACCCAACTTTATCCCTTGTTACCCACTTTGAAGCTGACCCTCAAGCCGCGATTAGTCTTTCAAAATGAAGTACGAAATTGTGAGACGAGACTGAGTGGTAAAAGGCACGAGTGCTACATTAAAGAAAAAGCCATATTCGAGTGAAACACGAGTGTGAGCGATTTTTTTTTGAGAGTGACTTGTGAGCTTTTGTGGTGAGGTTTTAATTTTTTTTTTTGTATTTTGTTTCATTCTTTCAACAATTTTCTTTCAGCAATAAACATGGCTCAAGAAGTGTTCTCTAAAGCTGACTATCAATACTTGTTGAACGGAATGCGAAGCATCGTGAACACCAAGTTTGACAAGTTGCACAAGCATTTGGTTCGAGTCAAGGAACGAGACCAACAAGATCGACTTTCTTCAAGTCGAAAGATAGAATCAAGGTCGTCTCGAAAATATGCCTTCGAAGATCATCCGAGAAGAGATTTTGACCGAGAATTTTATTCCGCAAGAAGTTCAAGACGGTATCAATCAAACCGTGAATTCGAGGCTTGTCAAGGTTACTATCGAGAAGGTATGATTTCTTCTTCACAAGATTTAACATATCTATCTACGGAGAAATCTTTACGAGGAAGTGAACATGGTTCATATGCATCCAAGTATTCCTCTATGAAAGATCGTTCTCGAAGCAGTTCAAATCATTCGACGAGGAATTCACGGCGAAGCAAAGAGACTAACGAGTGTGAAGCCTACTACGGTGATGAGCACGAAAGCACGAGTTTATCATCATATGATTCAACGATGTCCCGTACAAAAAATCTTTCACAAAGTATCGATCGTGACATCTATGAGAATATTGCTTTGATCTTAAAATCAAACCCGTCCATTTTCTATTGTTTTGAATCTTCCTCTTGTTGTACTCAAAATGAAAAAGTAAACTCAAATGAAAAGGAAGAAGAAAAAGAATTTGAAAGAGAAAAAGAAATTGAAAAAGAGTTCGAGAGAAAAGAAAACAAAAATGAGAGAAAAGAAAATGAGCTTGAAAAAGAAGTACAAGAAAAAGAGAGCGTTGAAAATATTGAAAAAGAAACAAAAGAACAAGATGAGCGAGAAAAAGTGAGCGTTGATTTAGCTAACTCTTCGGACTTTTTTTCTTCTTCTGTTTCTTCAGTTCAGGTGCCCAACGTATCGTACAATGATCTCCAACTTCAGTACCTTCCCGAAGAAAGGCGTTTTCACTTGATTGAAAAAGGTAATGAAGGTAAGGAAGGTAAGTGTCTGGAAGTGATTTTGTCTCCACCAAATTTTCCTAATGATTGTGATTATGTGAAAGATATCGTCATTTGCCATCCCCCATCCCTTGTGATCTTTTAAATGATGGTAAGATGAGTTTAACCCATAATAATCATTGTGATGCAAAGTGTGAAGGTGGAGTAATGTCTATTCGACAAGTGCAAGACTCAAGTAAGTACGACGATGAATTTTCTCTTAATCCTCATTTGTTTGATTGTGGTTATTACGAGATTTGTTCGTTGTCTAAAATGAAATCTTTGAGTTTTTGTAAGTCTATTTTGAAGCACGTCCAGAGTTTTGATCGCTCGATCTTGATCGTGCATAATTCCTATTGGTTTGACAAGTTTGAATTAAAGAAACCATTGATACATTTTGATTTAAATAATCAAACGCATGTTTTTAAACCGGGAATACGTTCTGATTTGCTCTATGGAGAACTCAAGTATCATCTGGTAAGTTTAAAATACTTCTATCTTTTTGATACTTGGTTTTTGAGTAAGGTTGCGAAATTTGTTCATTTTGTCTACAATTTTTATTTGCTCCTTAAGCAAATTTTGTGGTTGTATTTGAGATTTACAATCCATTTGAAAGGTGTTGATTCAAACGCAAAGCTTCGACTACATTACTTTCCCGTGGAGAGAAGGTTTGTATTGCGCGTACAAGGTAAGAATGACCTTTGTCTTTCCGAGCATCAAGGTAAGCCTTCTAAAACTGTTGATGCATTGTTGCTCTCTTTGAACGGTGAAAAGCTTTGCGTTGTTGATTTTGTTGTTGCAAAACATTTAGATCATGATATGCTTAACCTTTCTATTTTGCCTATTTCTGATCTATCTGTTTTCATGATTGATAATTTGGATAATCCTTATGTGAAAGAGCTCATACTATGTCACATGTGTAATTCATTTGAGGACTTTGAGTTGTTTTCATTCTCTTCAGATGTTGTTAAGAGCTGTGTAACTGTAACACCCCAAACCAGGTCTATGCGTTAAGACGAGATTTGGTTTGTCACACCGAACGAACATCCAAAATTTCTCTAATGATTTAAGTAAAACAGTAATGCAAAGCCTTTAGAAATAAGGTTTAATAAAAACTAAGTACAATGATTATGAATTAAGAAAAATACTTGGTTGAAATCTTATATATATATATTAGTCAAAACCTTAACGCAGTTTTTTTTTAAAAGAATTTGAAAGAAATTGAAAAGTAATTTAGGTGTCCAAAATTGTTATAAAACATAATATTTTTAAGAAACTTTATAGATTTAACATAAGCCCATATTAACAGTCTAAAAATAAAGTTAAATCCATCCACACATAAAAACAATCCATAAAAACATAATTAGAGGCCTTATTACAACATACCCAAAATAGTAATTAAAATAAGTAACTTAAATAAAGTTCATAGTTTATAAAACCCACGCTCGTAGTATGGCCTCCACCATGTCATCCCCTACCCAAGTCCACATCAATTTCCATTACCTGAGATGGATAATAAAACGGGGTGAGTTACAAAGAACTCAGTGTGTAACTCACTTACCACCATTATTGGGCCAAACCATCAAGGCATTAATTTGGGCTTGAGCCCAATTACAAACTTTAACAATATAAAATGAAATAAAATATATTAAAATGCATGTAAAATGAATTTCCCAACCAAGCCTAATTTCCACCCGCTACACACCCCGTACTAACCAAAGACACCTGTGGGGATCAAGTCAACCCACCCCGCCAAACACACCAATCGTAGGCATTTAGCCTTTTAAATTATATTGTAGTGCACTACCGAACTAGATTGTGACATAGTCACCGAACTAGAGGCATTAAGCCAAAATTTGTGGCAGAGCCACCGAACTAGATACGTGGCCACAGTGCCTTTCTTCTCTTCATCAAATCCCATCCCATGCATTTATGTATGAATAACAAACTTTAATCATAAATGATTTATCAAGTAACCCATAATACAAATGAGTTTTTAATAAAACCTTTCATTTGGGCCTATTAACAATATAGTATTAAACTTTGGCCATATCTCGAACTAGAGGGTTTTTGGCCCATTAGCGATCTAGCAAACTTTGGCTCATATTATCGATCTAGCGCTTTATGGCCCAATTTATCTATCTAGCAATATTTCGGCTCAATTTATCGATCTAGCAATATTTCGGCTCAATTTATCGATCTAGCAATATTTCGCTCAATTTACCGATCTAGCAATATTTCGGCTCAATTTATTGATATAGTAATATTTCGCTCAATTTATCGATCTAGCAATATTTCGCTCAATTTATCGATCTAGCAATATTTCGGCTCAATTTATCGATCTAGTAATTTTTCCGACTTTAACCGCTTTCATGCTTTTACACAAAAAGTGTTAATTATCTCATAAATTTCGATTTTGCCATTTTTACGATTTATCATAATACTTCTATCTGCTTAGTATCTAACCCGAAAGATAAGTGTGAAGTTACACACCTAGTTATGGTGAGAACTAGACTTTCCCGCCACAACACCTATACATATCACGATAACTTATGATCATTATAATCTAATAATAAAACCAATCTAAACATAACGATCTAAAATTTACCTCGGATTTTTGAACTACTTCCACTTGCGGTTTCTCCCGATTGATGGTTCGTTAACCGAATCAAATCCACGAACAAATAATGGTTCGGAGTACGAACTACTTCAAACAATTGATTCTCCTCGGATGAACGCCCACAACCCGGAAAAATCCCGCATTGTCTGATACACTCTTTGTTTATACTTAGGGGATTAATGGTACCACCCTTCTTCCGAACACTATATACGGCCCGCTTTCTTCCCTATCTTGATTGTCTTCAAAGACAAAGATCGTTAGCACATCCTAATAATATATATATATATATATCGATTATGACTAAAGGCTTTGAGAACGAGATTTCCTTACCACAAATATTCTTGTTCCACAAGGGAAATTGATCCAAGCGTTCTATGTCACACAGGACCTCTTGATTTCCAATCTTTCGTTATCGCACTAAAGTATAACAAAAATAAACGTTAATAGAATGAACGTTTATTTTGATCTAAGAAAGCCTTCAAACCACCATCAATATTCGGCCAAATACTATAAACTAATCGAAGACGAAAAAGAACCCTTACCTATTTTCCACGGTTGAAAAGAAACGATTGAGAATGTTGCTTATGAATAGAGAGATATTCAGCTATGAATAATCAAAGAAAAAGAAAATGGTTCGGTTAAGGTACACTAACATTTGGCCATGAAGAGATTAAAGGAGAAAGTATTGATTGAAAAGAAATCATAATAAGAGAATAGGGATGATGATAATTCGGTTTTCAAAGAAAACAAAAGAGAAAGAAAGAGATGAGTTTAAGATCAAGGCACATTCGGCAATGGAGAAAAGGAGAGAAAAGAAAGGAATGGTCTTTTTTGATGTAGGTGATTTCGGCACTAATGAGAAAAAGGCACAAAAAAAATACCAAATGATGAGAAAAAGGCACAAAAAAAATACCAAATGATGTGCAATATTGACCAAATGGTCAAAATAATCAAGGCTTACCAAGGATCAAATTCGGCCAAGGGAGAGAGGTTGAGAGAATTTGCAAAACTATGCACAAAACTAAGAATGACCAAAAAGAGACTTCAAATCCTAGCCAAACTAACACCAAAAATTTCGGCTCCCCCCTAGACCATATTGCCGTCCCTATGCATGGTCAAATGGCCATGATTTTATTTCCATAACCTTTTCCTTGATACTTGCCCCATATCTTCATATCTTTCCTTAATTCTTGATTCCCTTCCATAAGTTAACAATTTCCTTAATCCTTTGATATACTAACTAAAAATAACAAGGTCAACACTTACCATATATGCACTTGGCCGACACTTGCTATACATGTGCAGAAAAATTAAAAATAAAATTCATCTAGATGCTAAACAAGGGATTCGAACCTTCTCCCTCATGCACTAACTCATGCGCCAACACCACTTTGCTATATACTCATCTTAAGCTACACTTTGACACATTAATTAACTTATGTGTCAATGCCACTTGCTCCACTTCAATAAATTTTAAAAACTAAAAATTATTCCATCCCCGAATAATTCTAATTCTTCTTCAGGACTATAATAAACACGAAAAATAATAAGAAAATTTTCCTTCATAATCTAAACACCAAATCATGCAATAATCGATACTCGAATTTTAGGGTGTTACAACTCTACCCTCCTTAAAAAAAATTTTGTCCTCGAAATTTACCTGTTTGAAAAAAGGTGAGGGTATTGTTGCCGAATTACATCTTCAGGCTCCCACGTAGCTTCCTCCACTCCGTGATTTCGCCATAAAATCTTGACCAACGGCACGGTTTTCTTTCTTAGCACCTTAACATCTCGGTCTAAGATTTCCACCGGTTCCTCCTCAAAAGACAAGTCTGAATACAACTCCACTTCTTCTACCTGGTACTATGTGCGAAGGATCCGATCTATAGCGCCTCAAAGATGGAAACATGAAAAACATTATGAATCGACTCAACTCCGAGGTAATTCGATCTCGATAGGCCACTGACCAACACGCTTCACCACACGATATGGTCCAATGTATCTAGGACTCAATTTGCCCTTCTTCCCAAACCTAAAAATCTTCTTCCAAGGTGAGACCTTCAAGAACACTTGATCCCCACAAAGATACTGATACTTCTACGCTTCGGATCCGCATACGACTTTTGTCTATCTCAAGCTTCCTTTAACCGTGCTCGAATAGCTTTTACTTTTTCTTTCGCTTCGCAGATCAGCTCGGACCTAACATCCGCTGTTCGCCCAATTCAGTCCAACAACTAGAGAACGACACCTACGACCATATAATGCCTCGTAGGGGTGCCATCCGAATGCTAGATTGATAGCTATTGTTGTAAGCAAATTCGCCAATGGTAGAAAATCCTCCCAACTACCTTTGAAGTCGATTATACAACCCCTTAACATGTCTTCCGTAATCCGAATTACTCTTTCGATTGACCATCCGACCGAGGATGAAAAGTCAGATCAAGTTTAGCTTTTAGCTTTGTTCCCAAAGCTTCATGCAATGCTTTCCAAAACCGTGACGTAAACCTAGGATCCCTATCCGATATAATAGACGCAGGTACCCCATGCAACCTCACAATTTCGGATACGCATACCTTAGCCAACTTCAGAACGAGTAATCCGCATTTAACCGGTAGAAAATGAGCGGTCTTCACAAACGATCTACAATTACCCAAACAGAGTTTTTCTTAGTAGGTGTTAAAGGTAACCCACTAACAAAATCCATTGTTATCCGCTCCCATTTCCAAAGAGGAATCTTTACCGGTTGTAATAATCCTGACGGCAATTGATGCTCCGCCTTCACTTGCTGACAAGTTAAACATTTTCCCACAAATTCAAAAATCTCACGCTTCAACCCTGGCCACCAATATTGTTCATGAAGATCCCGATACATCTTATTTCCTCCGGGGTGCATAGCATAAGGGCTACTATGCGCCTCTCGTAGAATCATTTGTCTCAGATCTGAGTCCTTAGGCATACAAATTCTCCCACTAAAAAATATAACACACCTTCCGCGTTTATGCTAAAATCCTCTATTCCACCATTTTCAACTTGTTGAGTTAACAGTCCTAATTTCTTATCTGATATCTGTTTTTCCTTGATTTGCTCTAACCACAGAGGCTTCACCTGAAGTTCCGCTATCAGACTACCATCCTCGTACAAACTTAAATGGGCAAACATTGCTCTCAAATCGAGATACCACCTTACGACTTAACGCTGCGCATACCACATTAGCTTTTCCAGATGATACTCGATTGAGAAATCATAGTCCTTTAACAGCTCCACCCATCTTCGTTGTCTCAAGTTTAATTCCTTCTGAGTAAGAAGATACTTAAGACTCTTGTGATCCGTATAGATGATAGACTTTTCACCATAGAGGTAATGCCTCCAAATCTTTAGAGCAAACACTACTGCAGCTAACTCCAAGTCATGAGTAGGGTAGTTTACTTCGTGCGGTCTCAACTGACGAGAAGCATAAGCTACCACTTTCCCACTTTGCATCAATACGCAACCTAATCCCGTATGCGACGCATCACAATAAACTGTAAACTCCTTTCCAAATTTTTAGGTTGAATCAATACCGCGCTTCCACAAAATCTTCTTCAATTCATCGAAACTTTCTTGCTATTTTTCAGTCCATATAAATGGTACTCCTTTCGCAAAAGCTTAGTTAGGGGTGCAAGAATCAACGAAAACCCTCAACAAAGCGTCTATAGTAACCAGCCAAACCCAAGAAACTCCGAATCTCAGCTACTGACTTTGGTGGTTTCCAATCCAATACAGCCTCAATCTTCCGAGGATCCACCCTTATTCCTTCGGCTGACACCACATGACCCAAGAAAGTCACTTCCCTTAACTAGAATTCACATTTACTGAATTTGGCATACAGTTGATTATCTCAAGTAATCGCAATACAATTCGCAAATGCGAATCATGCTCTTCTTCATTCCTTGAATATACCAGAATGTCATCTATGAATACCACCACAAACCGGTCTAAATATGGTTGAAAGACCCGGTTCATCATATCCATAAATGCAGCTGGTGCATTGGTCAACCCAAACGGCATCACCAAAAACTCATAATGTCCATAACGAGTTCGGAAAGCCGTCTTGTGAATATCCGCTTCTTTCACCTTAAGCTGATGATAACCCGATCTCAAATCAATTTTGGAGAAAATCAAGCTCCTTTCAATTGATCAAACAGTCGCCAATTCTTGGCGAGGGTACCTATTCTTGATCGTCAATTTATTTAATTGCTTGTAGTCAATACACATACGCATCGACCCATCTTTCTTCTTAACAAACAAAACCGGTGCTCCCACGAGAGACACACTCGGTCGAATAAAGCCTCGATCTAGCAATTCTTGAATTTGAGCTTTAAGCTCCGCCAACTCCTTCTGCCATTCTATAAGGAGCAATGGACACCGGAGCTGCCCGCAAAAGCTCAATACCAAATTCCACTTCCCGATCCGAGGTACACCGGAAGTTCTTCAGAAATACATCCGAAATTCCTTCACTGTTCTCACATCTTCCATCGACAACTCTTTGGCATCTAAAGCACTAATAAATGCTAAAAATGCTCCATACCCTTTTCGCACCAACTTTTCTCGCCTTAAGTGCGATATACCAGATTTGCCAAGTAATTCCTTCGCCGCCTATCATAATTATTTCTTTATCCTCCACCATCCTTATTGACATCCGCTTTTCAAAGACAATCCAATTTCGCCTGCTTAACCAACCAATCCATGCCCAAAATGATATCAAACTCGCCAAAAGGCAATTCCATCAAATTTGCCAAAAATATTTCTCCTTGAATTTCTAAGGGCACATCTCTAAACAGTTTATTTACTAATACCGATTGTCCTAAAGGACTAATTACCTTCATCTCATTATCGGAAATTTCAGAGTCTAAATTCAAGTTTCCGGATATGGTGCTAGCAACATACGAATGGGTAGAACCAATATCCATCAAAGCAATAACAAAGCATCAAAATGAAGAACGTACAGCTTATCACATCAGTGCATTGCCATCCTCACGGCGCCTAACTCGCATATACCAATCCCGGCCGTCTTGCATCCGTGTTGCCTCTAGGACCATTGCCTCGACCCACCGCACCTTGACCACGTCTAGCCCCATTACCACCACGACCGGGTCCACGACCTCTCGGTGGTTGCTTTGAATTCCTCTTGCCGGTGGTGCATCAAGATACGAGCTTCCCGAGTTGTATCCATTCGACGAGGGCAATTCCTATATTGATGATCCATCGACCGCATTTATAGCAAGCACCCGCTTTCTTCCAAAGACTCTCCGAATGCCTTTTCCCATAATCGGCACAATCTCGACTGATTCACAACTACGGTGTTCTTCCTTGAGCCGGTTCCTCGCTCGAGGCCTCTTCAAAACCTTCTTGAAGCACCCGAATACTTCATATCTCTCTTGCCTCTAGCTCATTCCCGATTCTCGACGTTTGAGTTCTTAACCTCTTCGGCTATCTTGGCCTTTTCCACAAGCGTGGCAAAAGTTCTAACTTGTTGTGGGGCTATCAAAACCCGCAATTCATCGCTCAAGCCATCCTCAAAGCGTACACAACGCTCATGATCCGTTGCCACTATCGCTCGAGCATAGCGACTCAAACGTAAGAACTCGACTTCATATGTCGCCACCGCCTTATTTCCTTGCACTGTGTTCAAGAATTCCTTCCTTCGGGCATCCACATAGCTTGTTCCCACATATTTCCCTTGAAAGGAAGCCTTGAAGAATTCCCAATTAACTAATGCAACATCGCTGCCTTCTCGACGATGAAGCCACCATTGGTATGCTTCATCCCTTAACAAAGATACCGCTCCTCTTAGTTTTTGTTCCACAGTACACTCAAGATCGTCCATAATTCGCTCCACTGCCTCAAGCCAATATTCAGCGACATTTGGAGCTACACTTGAGACACCTCTGAAAACCTCAGCTCCACTTGATTTCAAACGTTCCGATATCGACCCACGAGCTGTTGGCCCAGTTCTAGCTCCAGCGACCCTTTCAAGGACTCGCAGCATTGCTCGCGTCACCGCATTATCTTCTTCCATATGATTATGTGATCCTGTCTCACTTTCGAGTGACGCAGGTGCATCCATTTTCGGCATATGATCCGGTGCTTTGGTTACGCCTCTAACACCTCGTCCTCTACCACGGCCACGTCTACCGCGTCTACGACCACGTCCTCTAGAGCTCATAATGACTGATTTAATCTGATTAAGAGTTTTATGAATCAAAATACTATTTCAGTTGTTTATTAATGATGTTTTATGATATGAAAGAGATAGAGTTGTTTTCGCAACCATATCCTATTGTCTCAATCTCTACGATTTTCAACACCTAAAACTAGAAGTTCTAGAGTGTTTCTTATGATCATATCACAATATAAACAATCGATATATAGATACTTACTTGACTTGGCGCGGGATGCTCATGGTGCCATACTACCTTTAAATCAAAAATCTAGAAATTTTGAATTGTTTTTCAAACAAACATCATTATTGAACCCAAACCACAGCCGAGTTTTGAAACTGTGCTCTGATACCATTAAATGTAACACCCCAAACCAGGTCTATACGTTAAGACGAGATTTGGTTTGTCACACCGAACGAACATCCAAAATTTCTCTAATGATTTAAGTAAAACAGTAATGCAAAGCCTTTAGAAATAAGGTTTAATAAAAACTAAGTACAATGATTATGAATTAAGAAAAATACTTGGTTAAAATCTTATATATATATATTAGTCAAAACCTTAACGCA
This sequence comes from Gossypium sturtianum, assembly GCA_025698515.1. Taxonomy (NCBI): domain Eukaryota; kingdom Viridiplantae; phylum Streptophyta; class Magnoliopsida; order Malvales; family Malvaceae; genus Gossypium; species Gossypium sturtianum. The sequence continues at coordinate 80,801,443 of CM046943.1, read as the reverse complement.
GTTTTTTTTTAAAAGAATTTGAAAGAAATTGAAAAGTAATTTAGGTGTCCAAAATTGTTATAAAACATAATATTTTTAAGAAACTTTATAGATTTAACATAAGCCCATATTAACAGTCTAAAAATAAAGTTAAATCCATCCACACATAAAAACAATCCATAAAAACATAATTAGAGGCCTTATTACAACATACCCAAAATAGTAATTAAAATAAGTAACTTAAATAAAGTTCATAGTTTATAAAACCCACGCTCGTAGTATGGCCTCCACCATGTCATCCCCGGCCCAAGTCCACATCAATTTCCATTACACCGAGATGGATAATAAAACGGGGTGAGTTACAAAGAACTCAGGTGTGTAACTCACTTACCACCATTATTGGGCCAAACCATCAAGGCATTAATTTGGGCTTGAGCCCAATTACAAACTTTAACAATATAAAATGAAATAAAATATATTAAAATGCATGTAAAATGAATTTCCCAACCAAGCCTAATTTCCATCCGCTACACACCCCGTACCAACCAAAGACACCCTGTGGGGATCAAGTCAACCCACCCCGACAAACACACCAATCGTAGGCATTTAGCCTTTTAAATAATATTGTAGTGCACTCACCGAACTAGATTGTGACATAGTCACCGAACTAGAGGCATTAAGCCAAAATTTGTGGCGAGCCACCGAACTAGATACGTGGCCACAGCCTTTCTTCTCTTCATCAAATCCCATCCCATGCATTTATGTATGAATAACAAACTTTAATCATAAATGATTTATCAAGTAACCCATAATACAAATGAGTTTTTAATAAAACCTTTCATTTGGGCCTATTAACAATATAGTATTAAACTTTGGCCATATCTCGAACTAGAGGGTTTTTGGCCCATTAGCGATCTAGCAAACTTTGGTCCATATTATCGATCTAGCAGTTTTATGGCCCAATTTATCTATCTAGCAATATTTCGGCTCAATTTATCGATCTAGCAATATTTCGGCTCAATTTATCGATCTAGCAATATTTCGGCTCAATTTATCGATCTAGCAATATTTCGGCTCAATTTATCGATATAGTAATATTTCGGCTCAATTTATCGATCTAGCAATATTTCGGCTCAATTTATCGATCTAGCAATATTTCGGCTCAATTTATCAATCTAGCAATATTTCGGCTCAATTTATTGATCTAGTAATTTTTCCGACTTTAACCGTTTTCATGCTTTTACACAAAAGTGTTAATTATCTCATAAATTTCGATTTTGCCATTTTTACGATTTATCATAATACTTACTGTTTAGTATCTAACCCGAACGATAAGTGTGAAGTTACACACCTGGTTATGGTGAGAACTAGACTTTCCCGCTCATCAACACCTATACATATCACGATAACTTATGATCATTATAATCTAATAATAAAACCGATCTAAACATAACGATCTAAAATTTACCCTCGGATTTTTGAACTACTTCCACTTGCGGTTTCTCCCCGATTGATGGTTCGTTAACCGAATCAAATCCACGAACAAATAATGGTTCGAGTACGAACTACTTCAAACAATTGATTCTCCTCGGATGAACGTCCACAACCCTGGGAATCCCGGATTGCGATACATCCTTTGTTTATACTTAGGGGATTAATGGTACCACCCTTCTTCCGAACACTATATACGGCCCGCTTTCTTCCCTATCTTGATTGTCTTCAAAGACAAAGATCGTTAGCACGTCCTAATCATATATATATATCGATTATGACTAAAGGCTTTGAGAACGAGATTTCCTTACCACAAATATTCTTGTTCCACAAGGGAAATCGATCCAAGCGTTCTATGTCACACACGACCTCTTGATTTCCAATCTTCCGTTATCGCACTAAAGTATAACAAAAATAAACGTTAATAGAATGAACGTTTATTTTGATCTAAGAAAGCCTTCAAACCACCATCAATATTCGGCCAAATACTATAAACTAATCGAAGACGAAAAAGAACCCTTACCTATTTTCCACGGTTGAAAAGAAACGATTGAGAATGTTGCTTATGAATAGAGAGATATTCGGTTATGAATAATCAAAGAAAAAGAAAATGGTTTGGTTAAGGTACACTAACATTCGGCCATGAAGAGATTAAAGGAGAAAGTATTGATTGAAAAGAAATCAAAATAAGAGAATAGGGATGATGATAATTCGGTTTTCAAAGAAAACAAAAGAGAAAGAAAGAGATGAGTTTAAGATCAAGGCACATTCGGCAATGGAGAAAAGGAGAGAAAAGAAAGGAATGGTCTTTTGATGTAGGTGATTTCAACACTAATGAGAAAAAGGCACAAAAAGAATACCAAATGATGTGCAATATTGACCAAATGGTCAAAATAATCAAGGCTTACCAAGGATCAAATTCGGCCAAGGGAGAGAGGTTGAGAGAATTTGCAAAACTATGCACAAAACTAAGAATGACCAAAAAGAGACTTCAAATCCTAGCCAAACTAACACCAAAAATTTCGGCTCCCCCCTAGACCATATTGCCGTCCCTATGCATGGTCAAATGGCCATGATTTTATTTCCATAACCTTTTCCTTGATACTTGCCCCATATCTTCATATCTTTCCTTAATTCTTGATTCCCTTCCATAAGTTAACAATTTCCTTAATCCTTTGATATACTAACTAAAAATAACAAGGTCAACACTTACCATATATGCACTTGGCTGACACTTGCTATACATGTGCAGAAAAATTAAAAATAAAATTCATCTAGATGCTAAACAAGGGATTCGAACCTTCTCCCTCATGCACTAACTCATGCGCCAACACCACTTTGCTATATACTCATCTTAAGCTACACTTTGACACATTAATTAACTTATGTGTCAATGCCACTTGCTCCACTTCAATAAATTTTAAAAACTAAAATTTATTCCATCCCCGAATAATTCTAATTCTTCTTCAGGACTATAATAAACACGAAAAATAATAAGAAAATTTTCCTTCATAATCTAAACACCAAATCATGCAATAATCGATACTCGAATTTTAGGGTGTTACAGTAACACCCCAAACCCGGCCTAGAAGTTAGGCCCAAATCTGGCGTGTCACATGGAATAACTTGTTTGAGAATTACAGCCTCTTTGTTAAAACCCAAAACACTTAAGCAATTGTTAACTACTTGAAAACGTAATTATTTTTTAAAACCTTTTTGGTGGCGAAAGCATATTTGAAATAAACAATTTACAAAAATGTGATGTTTAGAAAAAGAGTCAGAGCTGCAGATATTTTGAAATCGTTATGAAACGTAGATAAAATACAAGTATTTTTGAGAGATCGTTTGATGAGTTGAAAATCGAGGTAGTGAGCTTTAAAATCGTGACTTTTGAAAATGTCGTAGATAATTTTGAAAGAGAATCCGAGTTAAATCATTTGTGAAAGTTTGCTATAAAATCCATTTATTAATCAATTTTGGAAAACCATTATTTATGATTTTAGAAAATCCCCGTTAAAACAATTCAAGCAATATTATAAGTACGACTAAACATAAAGCAATTTAAAACATATCCCAGAGGCCTTATTACAACTTAAATAAAAATAGAAAAATAATAAAATAAACCGAAATAGAAATTTAAAGTTCAATAACACCATTTCTGAAGTATGACCTCCACCAAGTCATCCATGGGCCCAAGTCCTCATTACAGAGCATTACCTACAAGGGTTAAGAAAAAGGGGGGTGAGTTACAAGAACTCAGTGTGAAATCCTCACCACATCCACTTGGGCCTAAACCCATATAGCAACATCTTGGGCCGGAGCCCACTATCATAACAGAACATATATATATATGAAGCAAATGTATGCAACCCAACCCATCCAACTAGTCTCTCCCCCGTACCAACCAGTCTCTCCTGTGGGGATCAAGTCAACCCACCCCGCCAGTCTCTCCAATTTGCAGACAAGCTACCATTCATAATAATTTTGTGGCTTAACCACCAGAGTATCATATACGATAATATAATCGGCACACAGCCTTAATCACGATGGCATAAAGCCATATTTAACTTGGCACATAGCCCATATCAGAATTTGTGGCAATGCCACCGGTCTATACTTCTCTTCATTCAAGTTTCCCATCCCATGCAATATGTGATGATGCAATACACATAACAACATAAAATATCCATATGTATAACAACCATTAGTCTACTAATTTAATACGATGAATCGGCCCATTTTTGAGCTTTGTAATTCAGCCCACTAAGGCATTCTATCAATTCGGCCCATAGGGGCATTTTAGTAAATCGATAATTTTACCCACTAAGGGTAATTTGGTAATCTCACAACCCAGGGGTATTTCGGTAATTTACCCTCCAAGGGTATTTTGGTAATTCGGCAACCTAGACTTAACTACTAATGTGAGGCTTAAAAAAATTGAAACTGTCCATCTGCGTCATACTGACTAAATTGACTATAACTCGAGTTAGAAAACTCGAAATTTAAATCCGTAAATTTTCCTTGAAACCAGACTCATATATCTTTTTACTAAAATTTTTCCAGAATTTTACGCTTAACCATTTAGTACAGTTTATTCCTTAAAGTTTCCCTTGTTTCACTAACCAATGGTTCTGACCTCTCTTACCCGAAATTCAAATATTTAACTGTACAGTTTTCATATGTTGCTCCCACTTGTTTCTATTGAAAATAGGCTCACTAAGGAATCTATACATATAAATTATAACTCATAATTCACTTTTTACAATTTTAAATGATTTTTTTAAGACAGAACAGGGAACCACGAAGTCAATCAGAACTAGTCTCACTAAAATTAAGATATCACAGAATATAAAATTCCTCTTTCTACTCCGTTTCTTTCATATGAAAATAGACGCAGTAAGATTTAATTCAATATCTTGTTCGCTTTCAAATTCCCTTTCTCCTATTTTTTGTGATTTTTCAAAACCACGTCACCACTGCTGACCAAACTGTTTCATTGCAAAAATATGGTTACCACTACGAATATACGCACGCCCGAGTGGTCACGGATGCCGGTTTCTGGTTTTCCTTCTGTATTTCGACCGAATCATAGAACATTTCATGCAAACTTTCAGAGAGATATGAGATTACAACCATTTCAAACATGTATTCAGTAGGGTACGGGATTACACACCTTATTCAGAATCCGTAACACGATACTCTCCGCGGCACCAAAAGGTACAATCGGTTAACAATTAGTCCAAATCCCAATTTTTAACTTCAACCAAGTATTGCGATTGATTAACAATCTATATCACTTACCAATAATCCGAGTCTCTTATTACGAGGGATAGGTGATCGGGCGATTTGGTTCCTATAGTGACCGATTAGTCCAAACTATTAATCCATTTAGCAACCAATTGAATAATGAACGATATCAAATAATCCATAAAGAACTCCTTACCTTGTTGATAATGGATTCGATTTCCACCACTTGACTTATGACTAGAATGATATTCGGCCACCCACTAAGATCACTACGAAAGAAGATATTGATCACAACATGAAAGTGATGGAGAGAGATATTTCGATAGAGAAACAAAGTAGAGTAACCGAAAATGATGAACTCATACATTCGGCTAAAAATGAAATGAAAAGATGGATGATAAGTCACTTACCAACTCGATCAGGAAGAGATTGTCCAAGGCAAAAAGAAAAGAAGTAGTGAAGAGATGGAATGATACTAGATTCGGCTTTGGAAGAAAATCAAACAAGAAGATGTGATCTTAAAGTGATGTCGATTTTAGAGAAGAGGAAAGATTGAAGAAATGGTTAAAAGAAAAGAATGGGTGATGGATGGATGCTAGATGGTTCGGCTATCAAGTGAAGGTGATGCAAGAGATGAATGTTTCGACCAAAAAAAGAGAAAGAAAGTTGCACAAATGTGCTAGGAGGTTTCGGCCAAGAGGAAAGGAATTGGACAAAATAAAAATCACCAAAAAGGCTAAGAAGAAAAGTAACCTCTCAAACACTAAAACTTACAAAATGCCTAGAGGATTTTCGGCACTCCCCTTTACCCCCCTCAAAACTGTGTATACCAAACCAAAAACGTCAAACATTTTGGCCATCAAAAACATTCCAAAACATTTTCCTCTCTTTGGGCCAACATTTTCCCTATACTTGCCTTTTCTTTTGATTTCTTTCCCTACCTTCATCCTTTCCTAATATCCTTAGCCACCTTGCCAAAATTAAAAAGTCCAACTTGCCTTATTTACTAGCTTGCCCGACACTTAGGGAAAGAATACAAAAATAATAGTCAAAATTTGCACATTATGGGATTTGAACCTCTTCCCTCCATACTCTTCACTTAATGCCATAACCTCTTTGCCATATGCTCACTTATGCTAGCACATTTGTAACACCCTGATTTAGGGGCTATGCAATTTGAGTATAATTCAGGTGTTGGAAGATTTTTGGGGTGTTTTTGGATGTGTTTTAGAGTTTTAAGAATGCTCGGATGAAAGGGGAAGGCTTTGGAAAATTTTGGATTTTTAGGGCAAAAAGGGGAAATAGGGCAGGAAGGCCTTAAAATAATTTTATGGAGTTTAAGACGTAAGAAAGGAGTTGGCAAAGTGGCATGGAGGCGCTGCTTGGAGCTTTGGAAGGGGACGCCTAAGGGGTCAAAGGTTCGAGCTGTAAAGGCAGCACTTTTGTTTTTATTTTGCGCTAATTAGGGATCGGGCAGTACACCTTAAAAATAAATGGCTGTGGTTGGTGGACATGAAAGTCCAATCGCGAGTGGCTCTCATGCGCCACTTAGGCGCTGAAGGAGGGCAAGGGCGCTGGTTCGAGTGGGGGCAACAGCATTTTGGCGTTTTATTTTTCATATGCGGTTATGGGCTAAGATAAGAAGGGTTTAAAGATAAATGTTGGGGCCTTATGTCATGAAATACAATGTGGCCGAGTGGCACTCAGGCTTTGGAGGAGAGGTGTGCGGCGGTGGTTCCAGTTCGAACCAAGAGAGTTGCGTTTTGGATTTTAATTTTATTCTATTCTTTTTGGCAACAAATTTGAAGGTGGGACTGGCACATGGAGCTTCATTGGATAAGGATTAAACCAAGGTTGTTTAATCATTTTCTTTTATTTCGGCTGGTGGATAGCTTTGTTAGTTTATTATTTTAGATAAATATAGGATTATTTTAGTTGGTTTTAAATTAGAAGTAAGAGATAATGGCTGCTGTTGGATTGGTTTTTTTTTAATAGGATTAGGTGATAAAATATGAGTTTAAATAGGAAAGGAAATTGGATTAGAGTTAAAGAGGATTTGGTGGCCGGCCAAAGGTATTTGGGTGGTCTTTTGCTTTGTTTTTTTTATTAAAGTGGTGATATTGGATGAAGTTTTATTATTAGTTTATTTATTTATCTGCTTAGTTATTTTAAGTATAGGATTATTATTATTTGTTGGATTAAGTGGGGATAATTGTTGAAACCATTCAAGCTATTTTGAATAGATTAATATAGGAGTTGTTTAATTCAAATTAATTTGAATTAGTGGCCATAGGTGATGGCCAAAACTTGGGTTCTTCAGGTGGGGGAGTAGCCGAATATTATTTAAGGGTGGTGTGCTCTTTTTTTTTCCAAATTTTAGTTCACTCTTCTTAATTTTACTTCTCCTTGATTTCCTTTTTATATTTTTATACTTTGTTGACCGAACCTCCAAGTAAATTTTAATTCTTTTTCTTTCTTGAAACCGAAAACCCCCAAGCAAAGATATACCCTTGCCGATTTCTTCTTTGACCATTTAATTAGTGGTTGCTCTTTATTAATTCTCTTTTAATCCCTTGGTAGCCAAACTTCTCCTCTCCTATTAGTTTGCACCTTGGCAGAATTCTAGGGGTGGTGTGGATTTCTTCGATTCTTCTCCTCAACCGTTGGTAGTCGATTCGGTAAGTGGTGGTAAAGATCCATGTTGTAATTATTCTTTTATTATTCGAAGCCAAGAAGGCTATTAAGGCTAATCATTTATGCATTTTAGGGTGTGGTCGATTGCAAAAAAGGACCATTCCGTAGTCCTGAGATTTGATTGGAAATCAAATCAGCCTTGAGGTGGGAGATATGTGTTAACCCTTTGAGATTCGCTTGGTTTGGCTGAATGGCCTATGTTGCTCATCTTAGTGATTGGTTGGTGTAGGAGCAAGGATATTTAGGGACATAGATCAATTCTCCGGGATTCAAGATATTTTGGTAAGCAATATTTGGTAAAGGTTCAACATTTAGTTTATGACTTGGAGGTTTAACCCGTTTATCTGATTAAGCTTTTTGATGGAGACCAATACCAGTCAAGGAGGGCAAGAGAAAGCTCCTATCCCGAAGTTTAAGAAAAGAGCCGTCTCGGCAGTTCGGGATTGGCCACCGGGGTGTGGACGTGCAGTAGAAAATGTTAGGCAAATAGCCGTAGTCTCACTAAACGATAGCGTCGAGGATCGAGAGTCTAGAACTCCAAGTAATAAGGTGTGTAGTTAGCCATTGTTTCTGGGTTTTGTGTGATATCTGCTTATGTTATATGCTTACTAATAAGTGCAGTGGTAAAAGTGTAATAGATACCCTAAAAGGGGTACAACGATGATCAGGTAAGTAGCAAATTGTTAATATGTTGTCATTTATTTAGATATGAGTGTATGCCTATATTTGTGAATGACATGCACATGCATCATATTATCATTATATCATGTTACATGTGCATGGGTGGGTTATGAAAGAAGGACAGGGTGTACTTCGAGTACGTGGTTGATGTCAGCTTAGTGCTACATCGTGGATTGGCGTTGACTAAGGTCGCGTTGTGGATCTTTGCGATTTAGTTCACGTGGTTACCTTGATTGATATCGGCTCTATGCCATATCGTGGCTGATGGGTGCTGTGTGCTCCATCGTGGTTGATGTTAGCTACGTGCTACATCGTGGATGGCATTGGTTGCCTTTTTGGAGGGAAAAGGAGAGGGTGACTCGATAGTCCCCTGGTGTGTGGTAGGCTGGATAAGGGGGTGTGTAGCGGATGGACCTTAGGATTGGGTTGGGTTTCATGTTGCATTATTCCGTTATGAAATGATATGGAAATGGGCCAAGCCCAATATGACATGTGGATTGATATGTTATATGAACATACGTGGAAATGGGCCAAGCCCAATGTCGATGGATTAATGAGAAAAGGGCCTAGCCCAAAGTGCTTGAATATGATTTGATTGTGGGCCAAGCCCATTGTGGTAATGTTTAAATGATTATATTTACATGCTGCATTTTATAATTGGGTTGATTTGTGGCTAACATGTGGGTGGATATCGCGGTTTAATTACACACCGAATCATGTGTGACTCACCCAACTTTTTAAACATCGCAGTGAGTCGTGATTAATGGACCGGGTTGGAGTAGATACGAAGGTGGCCATGCGAAGCATTTTTTTATGCAGAAGTAGATGTTTTACTTGTTTAGTTAGTTAATAATGATTTTTTTATATTATCCGTATTTTGGGAATTTATTTGATGTAATAAGGACCACTTTTGATTTAAAGTACTCTATTTATGGTTGTTGAAGTTTATGTTTACTTAGAAGTATTTTTACAAATGATTTATATTATAATAACTTATAATAAAGTTTGAATTCGGATATTTTATATCAAGCTTATATTATTTAATAATTTTAATGGACTTACTTCCCGGAAGTTAACAAAATTTTCAAGTTTTACTCTAAAGACAAAGATTTTTAACCGTCATTCCGCAGTGACATAACCAGATCCGGACGAGACTTGTGGACCGGGTTTGGCAGTGTTACAACATTACTCATTTAATTCCATAAACATTGAGGTCACTTACTATATCTCCTTAAAGTGCTAAAACATAAATTTTTTGCTAAGGCCCAATTTGAACCCGGAACTTCCTAGAACCCCGTAACTTTCCAAAATCACCTTAATAAGTCCAACTTGAAATAATGCCGCTCTCAAATTCCCATAAATTTTAAAATGCTTCTACGCTCAAGGTCCAATGGGCCCAATAGGTCCAATTCTACTAGGCCCAATTTTGGGATGTTACAAGCTGTATTGTTGTCTTCCCTTTTGTAAATCGTTTAGATCATGAAGTGTTTAAATGTCATATTCTGTTTACTAATGATCTATCCGTTTTGTTCATTGACGAAAAGATTCTTGTGTTCGATAATTGTTATAATTCATGTGCAAGTGATTTCGTATATTCCTCAATACAAGATTTGGTTGTTTCATATCGAGTATCAAATGCACTTTTTCATCTATTTGCTTGTGACGATCATATATATCATTTGATGTGTTACTCGCATGATAATGTTGTTTTGAGGACTCTGTTAAAATCGTACGCATGTTTTGAAGTCTATTCACTTTTGTTGCAAACGTTTGATAAGGCTTTGTTACTTTTATATGATAAAGTGATTATGCCCGATTGCGTCCCATTTACTTGTCATGTTCTGAACATATTTGGGTTGCAAGTACTTTTGAAATAATTCTTGCTAACTCATGATTATTTCTTTCAGGTGTTACGATTATCATCCGTCCCATTCGATCGAGGAAAACTGAGACAAAAGGAGTTTTGTTTGGAAAATCAACAAGTCAATTTGAGGACGAATCGTCTTGAAGAGGGGAGGGATGATACGGGCACGCCCGGGGCACCATTGTTTTTCAAGTTAACGAAGTTCGGATCAAATGCCCCAAGTGCCGTGAAGCTGATTTACACTTTGGTGCATTTCCAAATTGAGCCGGATTAGTCCATTTGGGTTCAATTTGAGCTCGTTCGAGCTCGCTCCAGCTCGTTGAGCTGATTGCTTTTAATTTAATATTTTAAATAAATTTGGACATAATAAATATTAGTTTTTAATTATTCATGCTGCATTTAAATAAGTTTAAATAAGTCTTAACTAGTGCATAATTAATAGATAATATTTAATTTAGGACATAATTAAGAGATGCTGCACATTTAATATGTCCAACTGAACATCCTTTAATGGTGTCCTATTGTTCAGCCAAAATTTAGACAACCTAAAGTCTTCATTTATTTCATGTTCCTTAGCTTAAAACATGTTTAAATGTGGTGTTTTGCTGATGGAGAATTAATTGCCGAAATTAATCATGTGCAGGTTGGATGTTTAATGCATGGGCGGCAGCTTAATGAGGCATCATTTATTGCCGTGTTGGAGCATGCGTGGGAGTTAATTAGCTGCTGGTTTTGCTTCCCAACGTGTCTTTTGATGTCTCCCAAACGTCCATTAAAGATGGACAACCAGCAACATGCATGAGACACTATTAATTGCTATGTTGGAGCATGTTTTGGACGCATTAAAGTCTATGTTGCATGCATGGTTTTGGACGAAAATAAAGAGGGCTGATTGTTTCAGCTTTCAAGGTGTTTTTTTCATGAAAGACAACACATTAAAGTGGGCTAAAAGAAACAACCAGCAGCATGCATGTTGGACGGCTCAATTAATGGCTGAATGTTAGCTCTCCTAGACGTGATAAATGAGCTACTTGTTTTCTCCTAGGCGTGGTTAATGAGCTTCATTTTTCAAGGAGTGCTTCGTGAAGTGTAGAAGACCATGAATTAATAGACCCGAATTAAAGTGCTGTTGGGTGCATGCTTCTTCAAACGTTGGCAGCATTAAAGGGATTGCATGAAGACTTGTGTTGGCTTTTCACGTCCCAATGCCACCTAGAACCAAAGCATAACCATTCGGTTTTCCAAGGTTAACCATGCACGTCCCTAGGCTGAATTTTAAGGGCCATTTAACTCCTTTTCCCTTACATTGAATTCGGCTGCACAAAGCCTTCTAGAAGGAGACTTTTGGAGCTTAAAGGATGAACGTGGATAGCAAACTAAGGGCCGAAAATTCTAGATTAATCTAGGACATTAAAGACTGAATTTTACTTAGAAATTAAGCTAAGTTTTATGTCTTTTCAGTTAGCTTCTTGAGGGACTATAAATAGTTGAAAATTTTCATTTGTAAAAAGACTCTTTGATTATAAGACTTTGTTTAAAAAAAACATATATGAACATTTGTTCATCGAGTGAGTTTATCTCCTCTCTATCTTTCGTCCGAGTTTCGATTCTGACTTATCAAGCTTGCTTGTGGCATCAATCGTCTCTCTTCTATTTCATTATACCAACGGTTCTTATCTTTTTAGATAACGGGTCTTGGTCTATCTCGATTCCATCTTTTCACCTTAAACATCATAGAACCCGGGGTGACACTTCCTTAGTGTTGAATCGATTCTTTGTTTAAGTTCCTTATTCCATTTCCACCAAAACATCATTTATCCCTTTATCCCTCTTTCTTCCTTATAAAACCGAACCTATCATTCCATATTTCCAAATCATTTCCACTGTCCCTCATTCTCCAATATTTAACTTAAATTCCTTTCTATAAGTAAACTTATTCATCGCTTCTGCAATCTTAACCGTATTTACTCTCATTTGTCCCAAAGGCTTAAAATTCATCCTCGTAGATGATTGGGCATTCGCATACATTTTGACTCTTCCCGAGGTGGACTGTATCACATTTTTAATGTGTTTTGGGGAAGTCATTCGGCCACCTTGGAGACTTGAAGGGTTGGTGTGATACAATTTGCCTCGGGGAGAGTCAAAATGTATGCGAGTTGCCCAATCGTCTACGAGGAGTAAATCAAGCCTTCGGTAATATTGAGAAAATATGGTAGAGTTGCGGAAGCTTTTAAGTGAATTGGTTTTAAGGAATGGGTTAAGTTAGGAATGGAGGATGGAAAATGAAGGGAATGAGTTTAGATAAATGATAGGATAGGTTCGAGAATGATTATGGAAAGAAGATGGTGAAGGATGAATAAAATAGATAGATGATAGTTTGGTGGAAATGGATTAAAGAACTTAAACAAAGAGACGATTTAACATTAGAAATGTCACCCCAGTTTCTATATTTGCTTAAGGTGGAAGTATGGATATCGATGATGGACCACGACCCGTTATCTAGGTAGATAGGAACTGTTGGTATAATTAAATGGAAGAACAGTGATAGACGCCACAAGCATAGCTCGATAAGTCTATGAAACTTGTACAAAAGTGAAGAGGAGATAACTCACTCGATGAACAAAGTTCATGTAATTTCTTAAAAAAATGATCAAAAACTTTTTTTACAAAATGGCATAGTTTGAATATTTATAGTCCTTAAGAATCCATCCGAAAAGTCACACAAATTAGCTTAATTTCTAAGGAAATTGGGCCTTTAATGTCCTAGATTTTACTAGAATTTTTAGCCCGTTGTCCTGTCCAATTTCATCTTTGAAAAACCAAAAGTCAGCTTCTAGAAGAAGCTTGGTGCAGCCGAATCCATTGTTGGGAACAAAGAGGTTGAATGGCCTTTAATACTCGGCCTAGAGACGTACAAAGCTTGCCTTGGGAAGCCGAAAGGCTTTGCCATGTTCTAGGCGGCCTTGGAACGTGAAAAGTCATGCTCAAAATTCCATACCAGCCTTTAAGTTCATTCCCCCACGCATGGAACATCACCCAACATGAAATTAAGGCAGACGCTCCCTCTTGAAAGCTTGGTCGGTTGTAATTTACGAAGCAAACACCCCTTTAATTCTTTTCCGCCCATGAAGCCTTCTTGAGAAATGTATCACTCAGCACGCCATTGGAGGGCATAACCAGTGTAACATCCCGAAATTGGGCCTAGTAGAATTGGGCCCAATGGGCCTTGAGCATAGAAGCGTTTTAAAATTTTGAGAACAAGAGAACGACATTATTTCAAGTTGGACTTATTAAGAAGGTAATTTTGGAAAGTTACGAGGTTTCTATGAAGTTCCGGGTTCAAGTTGGGCCTTAGTAAAATTTTGTGTTTAAGCCTATTAAGGAGAGATAGTAAGTGGCATCAAGGCTTATGGAAATAAAAGAGTAAATTGCTAGCATAAATGAGCAATTGGTAAAAGGGTTATGGAGCCACATGTAGTACCTTGAGGGAAGAGGTTCGAATCTTTTTGTGTGCAATTTTGACTTTTATTTTTGCATTCCTTCCTTAGTGACGGCCAAGGTATATATATGGCAAGGTTGACTTCTTTATTTTTGGTATGTTGGCTAAAGGAATTAAGGAAAGGTTGAGGTTGGGGAAAGGAATCAAAAGGAAAAGGCAAGTAAGGGGAACAAGTGGCTTATTTCATGGAGAATGTTATGGAAAGTATGGTTGGTAAAATTTTGACCCTTATGGCTATGCATGTGGATGGTTTTGGGGGTAGATAGGTAGCTAAAATTTTACTTTGGCTTTTGGTAAGGTTTTGGTATTGTTTTGGCCAAAAATCCCATTTGCAACTTTGTGTCATTTTCTCCCAAATTGCTACTCTCTTTGCCGAAATCTTCTAGCACAATAGTGCATTTTTTCTTCTCTTTGGATTGGTCACATATTCATCTTTTGTCCATCTTCCTTGATAGCCGAAACTTCAAGTTGATATTAAACAAATTCTTCTTCTTTCTTCTTGATTGTCGAAACTCTAAAGCCATTAGTGAGTACTTTTCTTTCTTTGTTTTGCCGAAACCACCTAGCCTAATTGATCATCTTCTCCATCTTCCAAGTTGGGTTTTTCCTTTCTTGATTAAACCGGGTAAGTGTTTTTATTCAAATCTTTTCATTCTTTTTCTCTTTAGCCGAATGAGAGTCCCTCATTATTTGGTTATTTCATCTTGATTCTAAAACCGAAATGGTGTTCTCCCTTACTCCCTCACATCTTGATAATCTTTTATTTGTAGTATTCTAGTGGATTAGCCGAATACCACATCATTGCCTAATCATCTCAAGTCATAAGTCAATTGGTGGGAATTGGGATTATCATCGATTAAGGTAAGGAGTCTTTTCATAGTCCATTCGATATCACTACTCGGTTATTGTGTTAATCGGATCAAAGTTTCGACTAATTGATTATGTTTTAGGGACAAAATCACTCGATATGTTCTACCTTCGGACATAGTGGTAAGTGATTCAAGTGTAAGTGATACGAAATCTTTTGGAAATCCGAGGCTAACTTTTGGTTGGTATTGTTCTAGGTCATCGACGAGTGGTTCGTTAGGAAATCAAAATCAGGTGTGTAATCCCGTACCTTCCGAATACATGTTTGATATGGTGTGTAATCTCACATCTCTCTAAAAGTTTATATGATATGTTCTGTGATTTGGTCAAAATACCAAAGAAAACCAAAAACTGACATCCGTGATCACTCGGGTGTGCATATGATCATAGTGGTAATCGTATTTTGTAATAAAATAGTTTCAGTTAGAAGCAGTGACACGTTTTTGAAAAATCACAAAAAATAGGATAAAGGGAATTAGATAGTGAATAATATATCGAATTAAAGCTCACTGTGTCTATTTTGATAAGGAAGAAACGGAGAAGGAAAAGGAATTCTATATTCTGAGATATCTTAATTTTAGTGAGACTGGTTCAGAATGACTTCGTGGTTCCCTGATCTGTCTTGGAAAAATCTTATAAAATTGTACAAAGTGAATTATGAGTTATAGTTTATATGTACAGATTCCTTAGTGAGTCTATTTTCAATAGAAACAAGTGGGAGCAACATATGAAAACTGTACAGTGAGATATTTGAAATTAAGCTAAGAAAGGTCAGAATCGTTGGACAGTGAAACAAGGGAAACTTTAAGGAATAAACTGTACTAAATTGTTAAGCCAAAACTTCTGAAAAAAAATTTAGTAAGAAGATATATGAGTCTAGTTTCAAGAAAAATTTACGGATTTAGATTTCGAGATTTCTAACTCAAGTTATAGTCAATTTAGTCAATACGATGCAGATGGACAGTTTTAAATTGTTATGCCCAAATTAGTAGTTAAGTCTGGATTGCAAAATTACCGAATTACGAAATTGCCCTTACGGGCCGAATTATGGAAATGCCCCTAAAGGGCCGAAATATGAAATTGCCTTAATGGGCTGAATTGTTATATTGCCTTAATGGGCTGAATTGTTATTTTGCAAAATGGGCCAATCTGATATTTTGCTAAATGGGCCAATCTGATATTTTGCTAAGTGGGCCAATCTGATATTTTGCTAAATGGGCCAAATCTAATATTTTGCTTAATGGGCCTTTTTGAATAATTGAGATCATGGGCCATAATTTTGTAATAAATATCCGAATAAATTACTGTTGATATATTGTGATTTTGTTATGCATTATATACATGATTTGCATGGGATGGGATAATGATGAAGAGAAGTTCTGATAGCTCTGCTACGTAAATCTGGTGGCTCTGCCACAAATCTGAAAAATGGCAATGCCATGTAAATTTTGTTAATCTGGTGGCTTTCCACAAATATGATATAAATGGCTTAATGCCTACGTTTGGTGTGTTGGCGGGGTGGGTTGACTAAAGATCACCCACAGGTGTGTTGGTTGGTACGGGTGGTGTGTAGCGGATGGAAAACTAGGTTTGGTTTGGGAATTGCATATCATATGCATATTATATTTGATACATTATTGTTGTTGTAAATGGGCTTAGGCCCAAAATATTACTAATTGGGTTCCGGCCCAATGAATAACGGTAAGGGGATTTCACACTGAGTTCTTGTAACTCACCCCCTTTCTCTTAACCCTTGTAGGTAATGCTTGATGATATGGACTAGGGCTATGGATGACTCGAGGGAGGCCATACTTCGGAAATGGTTTATTTGGACTTTAGACTTCTTTCTCGTTTATTTTATTACTTTACTATTTTGGGTTAAATGTTGTAATAAGGCCTCTGGACTATTTTTATTTTTGCTTTTTGGTTGGGATGTTTTTATTATTTTTCTTAAATTGTTTAAAAAGGGGAATTTTCTAAAAACTTAAACAATGGTTTCCAAAATCGATTAACAAATGGATTTCAAAATAAACTTTTACAAATATTTTTAACACGGATATTTTCTCTCGAACTATTAACGATATTTTCAAAAGACTTGAATTCTCTTTCGAATTTTCAATGTCGTTTTCAAAAGTCACGTTTTTGTAAGATCATTAGTTCAAATTTATCGATTTATCAATCAAATCTTTGAGGTTAGTAGTATTTTATCAAATCAAACTTGTTTTCTTGATTTTTAACAAAGTAATATTTTAGTACAAACAAAAAGGGTTTAACATGTTTTGCTCGTGTGACATACCAAATCCGCTCATAACACATGGGCCGGGTTTGGGGTATTACAACCAGCAACCTTTAAGACATCTTTTAGTCTTCACGATGCGCCAAAATCCCATGCATGCAACACATCATTTAATACGGCCGAACATGCTCCAACTTGGCATTTAAGTCTCCCCCTTGGATGCTCCTTGGTTGTCCATATTTATGGACGTGTGGGGGCCTCCAAGAGTCACGTTGGGAAGCCTCTCCAGCAGCCAATTAATTCCCACGCGTGGTCCAACATGACCATAAATGCTGCTGCCGCACATGCATTAAACATGTCCCAAAAGCACCTACAAGTAATTAAATTCGGCAATGAGATTTTCCAGCAACAAGACAACTCATTAAAGTCATGTTTAAATCTAAAGACAACCCATAAATGAGTCCCTAAGTTGTCTAAAATTCGGCTGAAAGTTTAGAACACCTTAAATGATGGTTCGGCTGGACATATTTAATGTGCAGCAACTCTTAAGTATGTCCTAAGATAGACATATTAAAACTAGATATTAACTATGCAATGATTAAACTTATTTAAATGCAACAAATAATTAAAATACTTATTTAAGTTATCATAATTTATTTAATTAATTTCGTTAATTAATTAACTAAGGCCGAATGGCCAATTAGTTATGGCCGAATAGCCCTATGGGGTTCTTCCGGCACATGAGCCCGCAGAATCACGCAACACAGAGTCAAAATATCGTTCGAACTAGTCTTAGCATCGTCCCAAGCTTGTTGAATTAGCGCTCTGATTGCCTCTTTATATTGTTTTGCACGAGCTCTCGTAATAGGCCCTCAAGGTAACACCATCGAGTCTCAGCTCGAACTCGACTCATGATGGGGCGTGCCTGTATTACCCGGGCGTGCCCGTATCATGGTGACTCTTTGGCCGAATAGGTGTCTTTAGGGAGCCAAAATGAACAGCCAACATGCATGTTCCAGCCGTCCATGCACCCACCAAATTCATGGATGTATTCGGCCAAGTACAATGCACCTAGGTGCATGTATCTCTTAATTGCTTCATGTACATTCGGGTGTACCTACAAAAGGGTATGAATGCATATTAAATCAAGCCAAATGAATTGAATAACAATTAATCACGTCCAAGACACATCAATAGTCACTTTGGACACATTAAACACACACTTAGCACACATACTAAATTCGGCAGCCCCCTATTTAAGTAGAAAAAAAAATCTGCACATTGATTTTAATTTTAAAACATCTTAAAACATGTAATAAAAATGTAACAAACTAATTTAGACCAGGACAAATTAATTTAGACACTAAATAAAATATTTAGACACATTAATGGGCTGTAGAAAAATAAATAAAATAAATATTTAATTTATTTTAAAGCATTAAATTTATGTAATCAGCTCAATGAGCTGAAGTGAGCTCGAGTGAGCTCAAATTGAGCTTGAATGAGCTAATCTGGCTCAATTTGGAAGTGCACCAAGTTGCGAACAAGCTCCACGGCACTTGGGCTCAATGACTCGAGCTCATCAGTTTGCAAAATGTTGGAGGCCTTGGGCGTGGCCATATCATCCCTCCCCTCTTCAAGACGATTCGTCCTCGAATCGACCTGTTGATTTTCTGAATAAAATTTCTTTTGACTCGATTTTCCTCGATCAAACGGGACGGATGATAATCGCAACACCTGCAAAAGGTATCCATGAATTAGCAAAATAGATTTCAAACAAACTTGTAGTCCAAATATAAGCAAGACAAAACAAATGAATCTCATGCAGACAGGCATAATCATACTATCGTACAAAATGAACAATGCCTTATCAAACATTTGGAACTGAGTTGAATTAGCTTCTTGGCATGCATACGATTCGAATGGATTCCACAAGTCAAAATCAACATGTGAGTAACACATCGGATGATAGATATATTCATCACAAGCAGATAGTTGAGAAAATGCATATGGCACTCGAAGTTGAACTACCAGATCTTGCTTTGTACTCGCACATGAATAAAAATTATCAATCTCAAGTTTCCTTTTACCATCAAATAGAACATCATTAAACAGGATAGATCGTTCAAACATTTCATGATCTAAATGATGGAAATCAGCATCATGTGTTCTATCAACAACCAAAGAGAACAAAGACATCTCAAAATTTTCAAATGGATCACACATGTGACGCAATATAGATTCTTTCACACGAACATTATCAAAATTATCAATCTCAAAAATCCTGTCATCATTCATCGAAACAGATAGATCACAAACAGGCAAAATAGAATGATTAAGCATATCATGGTCTATATGTTTGGCAAAAACAAAATTAGCAACGCAAAGCGTATCATCATTCGAAGAAGGAAAAGATGTGTCAACAAGTTTAATAGGCGTACCTTGATGCGCGGAAAGATAAAGTTCATTCTTACCTTGGTTGAACATTACAAACCTTCTTTCTTCGGGCATGTAGTGTAGTCGATACTTCGCGTTCGATTCAATCCTTTTCGAATGAAACGTAAATTTCAAGTTCAACCACAAAATTTGTTTAAAGAGCGAATAAAAATTGAAAACAAAATGAACAAATCTCGCCACCTTACTCAAAAACCAAGTATTGAAACAAGAGAAATTCTTCAAACATACCAGATGATACTTGAGTTTTCCACAGAACAAATCAGAACGTATTCCCGATTTAAAAACTTGATTTTGATTATTTGAGTCAAAATGAATTAATGGTTTTGATGATTCAAACATATTAAACCAATATGAATAATGCATACTCAAGATCGAGCGATCAAAGCTCTTGACGTGCTTCAAAATAGATTTACAAAAACTCAAAGTTTCCGTATTGGACAATGAACTAATCTCGTAATAACCACAATCAAACAGGTTGGGATTAAGAGAAAAATCATCGTCATACTTACTCGAGTCTTGCATTTGTTGGCTATGCGTCTCTCCACCATCATACTTTGCATCGCATTGATTATTAGTAGACAAACTCATTTTACCATCACTTAAAACATCAAAAATGATCGAAGGATAGCAATCAACAACATTATCCACACAATCATAAACATTATAGAAACTTGATGGAGACGGACTAGTTTTAAAACACGTACTTTCTTTACCTTCCTTACCTTCCGGCGTGGGTGGTTCTATTTCACTTTCAACTTTACCTTTGTCAATCAAACAAAATCGTTGCTCGTAAGGAAGGTATTGAAGTTAAAGATTTTCATTGCTCGGCTTCTCAGATTCCTGAAAAGAAGAAACAGAAGAAGAACAAAGTTCTGATGGGTTAGTTAATTCAACACTCTCTTCTTCGCGCTCATCTTGTTCTCTCGTTTCTTTTTCAACATCATTTTCACTTTCTTTTTCAATCTCATTTTCAATTTTCTTTTCAACTTTCTTTTCTTCATTCTTTTTTTCTCTCATGATTTCTTTTTCCTCTCTTTTAATCTCTTTTTCTTCACTCTCATTTTTATTTTCTTTTCCCTCGAACTCTTTTTCGATTTCTTTTTCTTTATTTTCTTTTTCATTTGATGTTTCTTTTTCGTTTTGATTACAACAAGTAGATGGTTCAAAAGAATCAAAAATACTAGGATTTGTTTCTAAGATCGAAGCGATGTTCTCATAGATATCTTGATTAATTCCTCGTGAAAGATTCTTCAGACGGGACTTCTTTGAATCATAAGAAGTATAACTCATACTTTCTTGGTCGTCACTGTAAAAGGCTTCAAACTCGTTATTTGTTTTACTTCACCTTGAATTCCTTGTCGAATGATTTGATCCACTTCGAGAACAATCTTTCGTAGAGGAATATTTGGACGTATATGAACCATGTTCACTTCCTCGTTGGTAACTTTGAAAAGTTTCAAATTTTTGGTTTAATTCATATCGTCTTGAACTTCTTGAGGAATAAGAATCTCTGTCACAGTCTCTTCTCAAATGTTCTTTGAAAGTGTGTCTTCGAGAAGACCTTGATTCCGTCCTTCGACTTGAAGAAAGCCGTTCTTGCCGGTTTTGTTCCTCGATTCGATCCAAACGCTTGTGCAACTTGTCAAACTTGGTGTTCACGATGCTTCGCATTCCGTTCAACAAGTATTGATAGTCAGATTCGGAGAACACTTCTTGAGCCATGGTTTATTGCTGAAAAGAAAAGACGTGATAACGAAAGAAAATAAACAGAAAATTTAAAATGCCTTACCAAAAAAAAAAACCTCACAAGTCTCTCACAAAGAAAATTCGCTCACACTCGTGTTTTACTCGTATAAGGCTTTTTCTTTGATGTAACACTCGTGCCTTTTACCGTTCTTTCTCACTCTCACAAGTTCATACTTCATTTCGAAAGGACTTATTGCGGCTTGAGGGTCGGCTTCAAAGTGGTTAACAAAGGTTTGACGTTGGGTATCGGGGAGGCTTAAAGACAAAGAAAACAAAAGTATGTGTGGCGTTAGGATGAAAAGGATGAAAAGGGACCCAAATGATGGTATGGGGTTTTAAAGATCAGGTAGAAGGAATGAGAACACAAAGCTTGCAAAAACTTTCACCTCTTTTTTTTTTAACTTGTATCTTTTTTTTTTGACTTTTCGTAATTTTTTTTACTTCAATACAAAATATGCTAATACAAGAAACGAAAAAGTACAACTTGAAATTTTTTTTTGTTCGAATTTTTTTTATTTCTTCACGAACCTATTCCGGCTTCACGTACATCGTCAAAAATCCTCGTTTGGTAGCTTTGATACCGATGATACGATCCGTCTCGGAGAGTCAAAAGTATGCGAGTTGCCCAATCATCTATGAGGAGTAAATCAAGCCTTCGGTAATAATGAGTAAATATGGAAGAGTTGCGGAAGCTTTTAAGTGAATTGGTTTTAAGAAATAGATTAAGTTAGGAATGGAGGTTTGAAAAATGAAGGGAACGGTTTAGATGATAGGTTCAGTTTTATGTTGAAGGAAGATGGATAGAAGATAGGTGATATTTTGGTTAAGTGATAAGTGATATATGATGGAGATGGATAGAAAAACTTAAACAAAGAATCGATTCAACACTATGATAGTGTCACCCCAGGTTCTATACTTGTTTAAGGGGGAAGGATGGAATTCGATGGCAGACCAAGACCCGTTATCTATAAAGATAAGAATCGTTGGTATAAAAAAAATGGAAGAGTACGATTGACGCCACAAGCAAGCTTGATAAGTCGAAATCAAACTCGTCATTTAAAATGAAGAGGAGAATATCTCACCGAGTGAACAAAAGTTCATAAAATAAGATTAATGATCAAAAGTCTATTTTTACAAATGAAATTAACAACTATTTATAGGCTATCATAGGGCTAGCCAATGGACACTAAGTAGCTTAATAGTTAAGTAGAATTTAACTAGAAAATATTAGAAAAATCTAGAATAAAATCTCTTGATCTTCATGGCTAAATTCGGCTGATGGGGAGACCATGGGGCAGCTTCTAGATGGGTGAATTAACTTGGAAGATGAAGGTTTGTGTACATGTCCTTGTTTATCCTCTTGGGGCCTAAAAGGCACCTTAATGGAGAAGGAAATGAGCTGATTGTATTTGGTCAGCAAAGGCACTCCATTGGTCGTTTTCTAGAAGATTAATTGGTCCAAAAATTCGTCCAAATCCATGTGAAGGCTTTGGGGACGTCAAGGGGCAGCATTCTAGAAGGATAAATGCATTTTAGGCCACTAAAATATGCATGCAGCAGCTAGGTACGTCCCTTGCTTTAATTAGGCTCTTAAATGGATGTCTTTGGATGATTAATGAGCAGCATTTGATCTTGAACTTGATCAGTCTTGCAAATGTGAAAAGAATGGCGTTGGAAGGGTCATATGGTGTGAACTAATTCAACCGAACAGCCCTTGAATTTGTGTAACGACCCGAATTTGGGCCTAGTAGAATTGGGCCCATTGGGCCTTGGGGAGTAGGAGTGTTTAAAATTTTTGAGAACAAGAGAACGTCATTATTTCAAGTTGGACTTAATAGGAAGGTGATTTTGGAAAGTTACGAGGCTTCTAGGAAGTTCCGGGTTCAAGTTAGGCTATAGGTAAATTTTTGTGTTTATGCACTTTAAGGAGAGAAGGTAAGTGGTATCAATGCTTATGGAAATAAGTGAGTAATTTGTTAGCACAAGGAGTCTATTGGTAAAGGTGGAAAGTGGCGTGTTGATACGGGCACGCCCGGGGCACCAGCGTTTTGCAAAGTGACGGCTTCTCTGATCAAATGCCCCAAGTGCCGTGAAGGTGATATGCATTTTGGTGCATTTCCAAATCGAGCCGGATTAGTCCATGTGGGCTTGATTTGAGCTCACTTGAGCTCGCCCAGCTCTTTAAGCTGATTCGGTAAATTAATGCTTTAAATAAATTGAAGTAGTTTTAGTTAGCTAAAATTAGCTTAAGTTAATTAACAAAATAAATCTGGTCATTTTTATTAAATATGTTTTATATTAATGAGTGCTATTAATATGTTCATAATTTAGACATGAATTAATTGTGTCTAGTTTTAAGACAAGTCTTTAATATGCTTGGTTCTTTTAGACCAATTTAATGGCTGGTTATTTAAGAGGTCTAGCCGAATTTATTATGTCCCCTAAAGTGTCTTTGTGTGTTTCGTGAATTGCAGCAACATTAAAGAGCATGTTGGCCGAAAATCAATGAACCATTTGTTGCATGCATCATGCTTGGACGGCAGCAATTAAAGAAGATATTGGACAATGCTTTGAATGCATTTCATGAACCAAGAAAAAGGAATTAAGGAGTCTCTCACTCTTCCCCATGGCCGAATTTAATGAGCTGCTGGAAGCATTCATTAAAGGAAGGCATTTATGAGATGCTAGTGCCTTTTCGTGACTATACATGGACAAAGCATTAAATAAGCCTCTTCATGCGTGAGTGTAACACCCTGAAAATTTGAGTAATTTATTTTCTATGTGTGCTTTGAGTAATTATTCTAGAAAGTAAAATTTTCTGATTTATTTTCGTGGTTAGTATAGTCCTGAAGAAGGATTTAAAATTTTTTTAGAAGGAATATTATTAATTTTAAGAAATTATTTATGGAAGTGGATTAAGTGACTTTGACACATAAATTAATTTAAGTGTCAAAGTGAGGCATAAGATGAATTATTGGACAAGTGGTGATGGCGCATGAGCTTGTGCATGAGGTTGAAGGTTCGAATCCCATGTTTTGCATTTAGGTGAATTTTATTTTGAATTTTTATGCACCAATATAGCAAGTGTCGGCCAAGAGCATATATGGAAGGTGTTGACTTGTTATTTTTGGTTAGAATATCAAAGGAATAAGGAAAATTTGAACTTAAGGAAGGGTATCAAGAAAATAAGGAAAGGTGTGAAGATATGAGGCAAGAATCAAGGAATTATTTTGGAAACAATATCTTGGTCATTAGACCATGCATTTGGACTGCATCATGGCAAAAGAAGGGAGCCGAATTTTTGGTGATAGTTGGCTAGGAATTTTGGTTTTGTTTTGGTCATTTTTTTAGTGCATAGTTTTGCAAATTCTCTCAACCTCTCTCCCTTGGCCGAATTTGATCCTTGGTAAGCCTTGTTAATTTTTGACCATTTGGTCATTTTTGCACATCAATTGGTATTCTTTGTGCCTTATTTCATTAGTGCCGAAAATCATCTACACCAAAAGCTTTTCTCTTTCTCTTTTCTCTCACCATTGCCGAATATCCATCTCTCTCTCAAGCTCATCTTTTTCTTTTCTTTTCTTCTATTCATTTTGAAATCAAAGCAACATCATCATCATCTTTCTCTTATTTTATTTCTTTTCAATCGAAATTCTCTCCACCTACACTTTCATGGCCGAATGCTAAAGTGTTTATAAGCCAAATTATTTTCTCTTCTCCTTAATCTTTCATAGCCGAAACTTTCATCAATCAACCACCATTCTCAATTCTTCTTTTCGACGTGGAGATTAGGTAAGAGATTCTTTTCGTTTCGATTAGTTAATAGTGATTATAGCCGAATATTGATGGTGGTTTGAAGGCTTTATTAGATCAAAATAAACGTTCATTTTATTAACGTCTATTTTGTTAAACTTTAGTGCGATAACGGAAGTTGGAATCAAGAAGTCGTGGGTGACACAAATCGTTGGAATCGATTTTTGTGGTAAGGAAATCATATCTTTAAACCTTGGTATTATTTCGAAAATTTATCTTAGATTGGATTAACGATCTTTGTCTTTGAAGACACTCAGAATAGGGAAGAAAAGGGCGGTGTTTAGCCTTCGGAAGAGGGGAGGTTCTGTTATTCCCCCTAAGTACAAGCAAAGGACTATTTCGGCAATCCGGGATTTTCCACCGGGTTGTGGACGTTCAACCGAGGAAAATCAATTGTTCGAAGTCGTTCGTACTCCCGAACCATTATTTGTTCGTGGATTCGATTCGGTTAGCGAACCATCGATCGGAGAAAAATCGCAAGTAGAAGTCTTACGAAAATCCGAGGGTAAATTTCTAGATCGCTATATTTAGATCGGTTTTATTATAGATTATAGTGTTTTAATTAACACAATACGTATAGGTGTTGAAGAGCGGGAAAGTTTAGTTCTCTCCATAACCAGGTGTGTAACTTCACACTCATTTTCGGGTTAGATTTCTAATCGTAAGTATTGCGATAAAATCGTGAAAGTGGTAAACTCGGAAATTATGTAGTAATTGATACTTTTGTGAAAATACATGAAAACGGTTAAAACCAAGAAATATGCGAAAAACTGTTAAATTGATAAAATGGGCCGATAATACTCTAGTTCGATTAAATGGGCCGATAATACTCTAGTTCGATTAAATGGGCCGATAATACTCTAGTTCGATTAAATGGGCCGAAAATACTCTGTTTCGATAAATTGGGCTAAAATGGGCCAAAGTCACTAAACTACTAAATGGGCTAGTTGTTAAATTGTTTATATGAGCCTAATGAAAGGTTAATTGATAAACCCACCGATGATATGGATTAATGAAAATCTGTTATATGATTATATTTGTTATATACGCATGATTGCATGGGGTGGGTTATATGAAGAGAAGAATGGCCAGTTGCCACAAATTTGGCTCATTGCCTCTAGTTCGGTGGCTCTGCCACAATATGGCTCAATGCCTCTAGTTCGGTGGCTCTGCCACAAATTCGGCTAAATGCCTCTAGTTCGGTGACAATGTCACAATCTAGTTCTGTAGTGCACTACAAAATTATTTAAGGGCTTTAAGCCCATGATTGGTGTGTTTGGCGGGGTGGGTTGACTTGATCCCCACAGTGTGTGTTGGTTGGTACGGGGTGTTAGCGGATGGATACTAGGTTGGTTTGGGAAATTCATATTTCATGCATTCTTCTCTTTAAATTATGTTACTTTACGATGTATGGTTGAAATCATTAATGGGCTCAAGCCCAAATGATATCTTGACGATCCGACCTAAAAATGGTGGTAAGTGAGTTGCACATCGAGTTCTTTGTAACTCACCCAAATTTTATTAACCATTTCAGGTAATGGAAATTGACGTGGACTTGGGCCGAGATGACTTGGTGGAGGCCATACTACAAACTTGGGTTTTAATAAACTATGACTTTATTTAAGTTTTTATTTTAATTGCTATTATTGGGTTGATGTAATAAGGCCTCTTATTATGTTTTATGGTTTTATTGTGTGGATGATTTAAATTTTATTTCTAAACTCTTAATATGGTTTTATCTCAAATATGTTAAGTTTTCTTAAGAACATTGGTTTTATAACAAAAAGTTTTGTAGCACTATTTTATCTTAACCATGTGAAAATAAACGAATGTATGATTGGTGTGACAAACCAAATCTTGTCTAAACGCATAGACCGGGTTTGGGGTGTTACAGTGAGCCAACCGAATTGAAGGCATTGATGGAAATGTGGGAACATGCGTACATAGTCATTTAATATGCATGCTGGTGGATGAATTAAAGAAGGTGTTGGGCATGCTTATGGATGGATTTAATGCTTTGTTGGAGCATGCATTAGCATCATTAATACGTTGCTGGATCCTTTTTCGTGAATGTAAATGGACAAGAAATTAATTCGGCTGGGGCATCTTGTGAACTACAAAAGAAGGCCGAATGCTTCATTTTCCAAGGTGATTGTTTCGTGTAAGTCAAAAAGGGGAGCAGCATTAAAGGCTTTGCTGGTTAGTTGCTCCTCCATGCGTGAACAGCCATAAAGGAGTCTGAATGCTTCAGCTTTCAAGGTGCTTCGTGAAAACAAAAGACAAGGCATTAAAGAGAGAGAGACAAATTTAATTTGTTGCTGGTTTGTGTCTCCATGCGTGGGAAGTGATTAAAAAAGCTTATATGGGAGTTTGGGAAGGCCCTTCACGTTCCCAAAGCAGCATTAAACAAATGCATGGCTATTAGCATTTTCAAGACTCATCAATCAAGTCCTAAGGCTAGATTTTAAGAGCAAGTTAGCCCCCCTTTTTCTTCCTATTAATTTCGGCTGCACAAAGCATTCTAGAAGGGAATTTTTGGAGCTTTATGGATGAACGTGGACAGCAAACTCAAGGGCCAAAATTCTAGATTAATCTAGGATCATTAAAGGCCGAATTTCACTTAGTTCCTAAGCTATGTTTAAGTCCATTCGGCTAGCTCTTATATTTGCCTATAAATAGTTTTTAAATTTCATTTTGTAAGGAGATTAAGACTTTTGATCATTTTTATAAAATTATATGAACATTGTTTATTCGAGTGAGCTTGTCTCCTCTTCGACTTGGTACAAGTTTCATAGACTTATCGAGCTGTGCTTGTGGCGTCTATCACTTGTTCTTCCATTTAATTATACCAACGGTTCCTATCTACCTAGATAACGGGTCGTGGTCCATCATCGATATCCATACTTCCACCTTAAGCAAATATAGAAACTGGGGTGACATTTGCTAATGTTAAATCATTTCTTTGTTTAAGTTCTTTAATCCATTTCCACCAAACTATCATCTATCTATTTTATTCATCCTTCACCATCCTCTTTCCATAATCATTCTCGAGCCTATCCTATCATTTATCTAAACTCGTTCCCTTCATTTTCCATCCTCCATTCCTAACTTAACCCATTCCTTAAAACCAATTCACTTAAAAGCCTCCGCAACTCTACCATATTTTCTCAATATTATCGAAGGCTTGATTTACTCCTCGTAGACGATTGGGCAACTCGCATACATTTCAACTCTCCCCGAGGTGGACTGTATCATCTGGTATCAGAGCTACCAAACGAGAATTTTCGATGACGTACGTGAAGCCGGAAGTTAGTTCGTGTTTGTAAAAAAAGTTGTATTTTTTTTGTAATCAGTATATGTGTGATTGAAGTGTTAAAAAAACGAAAAAAAAAAGAAAAAAAGAAAAAAAATTGAGTATTAAAAAAAAGAAAAAAAAAAGAAGAAGTGTGGAATTTTTTTTTTGAAAGTTTACAAGATTTTGTTTCATTACTTCTTTCCCGATCTTCAAGCCACCCTTCTTCACCCCATCGCCCCACATTTTTTTTCTGTGTTTTAGCCTCCCCTAAACCCGACATCAATCCCTTGTTACCCACTTTGAAGCCGACCCTCAAGCCGCGATTAGTCTTTCAAAACAAAATATGAAATTGTGAGATGAGATTGAGCAGTAAAAGGCACGAGTGCTACGTTAAAGAAAAAGCCTTATACGAGTGAAAACACGAGTGTGAGCGATTTTCTTTGTGAGTGACTTGTGAGATTTTTTGTGGTGAGGTCTTAATTTTTTTTTGTTTTATATTTCTAACGATTTTCCTTTTCAGCAATAAATATGTTCCAAGATGAACTATCCACCGAAGAGTTCCAATTCTTGGTAAATGAAATGGACCGAATGCTCGAGAGGAAACTAAGTCCAATACAAAGGCGTTTGGACCGAGCGGAGGAAAAGGTTCGACGAAAGCACACTACAACAAGTCGAGAAACGGAGTGGCGACCCTCTCGGAGACCCACTTTTGAAGAATACTCGAGAAAAGATTTCCGTTATGACTACCATTCGACATCGACTTCAAGATCAAGAGATTCTTTTCAAGCATCCTCGTCATCAAGAAGTCCATCATTTAATGACTATGTGAGAGAGGATTATTATCAAGATTTGTATTCGTCAAGACCTTCGAGACAACGAGCAGAAAGTAACGAGTACAAGGCTTTTTGACAACGCGAACGAGAAAGCACAAGCCGTTCTTCAAGAAATTCATCCATGAAGAATCTTTCAAGAAGGAATGATTGTGACATCTATGAGAACATTGCCTCGATATTAGAGTCAAATCCTTCTATTTTCAATTCCTTTGAAACATCTCCTTGTTGTAATCCAAGTGAAAAAGAATGTACAAAAGAAAATCAAGAAAAAGAAATTGAAAGTGAAGAAAAAGAATTCGAGATCATGAGAGAAAAAGAAGAAAACGGAAAATTTGAAAAAGAAATAAAAGAAAATGAGAGAGAACAAAAAGAAGATGAAAAATAAAATGAGCATGAAAAAGGAGATGAAGAAAATAAGATTGAAAAAGAAAGAAAAGAAATTGAGATAGAAAAAGAAACGAGAGAAAAGAACGAGCGAGAAAATGAGAGTGAATTTTCAACTAACCCATTTAAAGTTTTCTCTTCTTCTATTCCTTCATTTCAGGTTTTCGAGGAACCAAATGATGACTACCAACTCCAATACCTTCCTGATGAGCGACGTTTTTCTTTGGTTGAAAAATGTAAGATTAAATCACGCAAGCCGGAAGGTAAGGAAGGTAAGATTTTTGAAGAGTTTCAATCTCCACCAATTTTTTTGAGTAATAGTGATTATGTGGATAACTTCGTCTATGACCATTCTTTGATTAATTTTGATGTTCTAAATGATGGTAAGACGAGTTCATCTCATTGTGCTGCTAAGTGTGAAAGTGGAGTAACGGATATTCGAAAAATGCAAGACTCGAGTAAGTATGACGATGAATTTTCTTTTAATCCCAACTTGTTTGATTGTGGATTTTACGAGATTTGTTCATTATCTAATACGGAATCGTTGAGTCTTTGTAAATCTGTTCTGAAACATGTTAAGAGTTTTGATCATTCGATCTTGAACACACATTATTCATATTGGTTTAACATGTTTGATTCATCGAAACCATTGTCCCATCTTGACTTAAACAGTCAAACCCATGTTTTTAAACTGGGAATTCATTCTGATTTGCTTTGTGGGAAATTCAAGCATCATCTGGTATGTTCGAAAGATTTCTATCTTTTTGATACAAGGTTTTTGAATAAGGTAATGAATTTGGTCTACTTTGTTTTCGACTTCTATTCATTCCTTAAACAAATTTTGTGGTTGTACATGGAATTCGTGTACATGGAGTTCCCATTTGGTTTGAAGAAGGTTGATTCACGAGTAAAGCATCGACTACATTACATGCCTGAGGAGAGAAGGTTCGTATTGATCGAGCAAGGTAAATTTGGTCTCTGTTCCTTTGCATCTAAAGGTAAGTCTTTTGAAATAGTTGATAAATTCTTGCTCCCTTCGGATGATGATGATACGATCTGCCTCGAGATGAGTCGAGTCGTATGTGAAGTTGCCCGATCGTCTACGAGAAGGTTTCGTTCGACAAGTTTGAAGATGGTACTTTTGGGTAAAATGGTACGGAAGCTATTGAAAAGGGATTTCAAAGATAGGTCGAAGGATATGAATTTTATATAGGTTCGGTTAAAGTATGAAGATGGAGATTGGTATGGAAGGGAATTAACAATAATGGATGATAAGTAAAAGGAGGATTCGGCTATAATGAAGGGAAAGGAAGGAAAGAAAGAAAGTTTGGTAGATGATGGATATGGAATAAAACAACTCAAAAACAAGTAAGAACCAATACTAAAAAGTATTGACCCGAATACTTATAGGCTTTCAAGGTGGAAGATGGGAGTAGTGAAACCTCGACCCACTACTTAGAAAAGTAGGAACCTTGGTATGAAGGTGAATGCCACACTATATAATAGTGATAAGTCCGGATAGAAGAAAACGGGTTGACGCCACTAGAGACTAGATAAGCCAACGAGTCTTCAACGAAATATGAGAGAAAATAATCTCACAAATTTCATATAAGTTCAATAATGTTTTCAAACTAAGCAAAAAGATCAAAAGCTCCTTTACAAAGGCTGATTTCACCTATTTATAGTGCTAAATTAGGCTAGTTGAATGGTCAAAAATATTCAACTTAGTGTGCCAATTAAAAGCTGAAATTTAACTCAAGTCTTTTCATATTCTTGAGCCAAATAACTCCATCCTTGAATTGTCTTTAATTCAGCTGAATGAATGACTTTAAGTGCTTGAAAAATGACTCTTGAGTTAGCCCTTAGTCAGCCGAATGGACACCATCTACTTAATCAGCTTCTTAATGATGTTTGAATGCTTGAAATAACCCTTGAAATGGCAAAAACGGCTGGTAGTGGAAAGGTTGCTGCCAAAATTAATTTGGATGATTAAATGCTCCTTAAACCTCCTTTAAATGATGTGATACTGTAACACCCTGAAAATTTGAGTAATTTATTTTCTATGTGTGCTTTGAGTAATTATTCTAGAAAGTAAAATTTTCTGATTTATTTTCGTGGTTAGTATAGTCCTGAAGAAGGATTTAAAATTTTTTTAGAAGGAATATTATTAATTTTAAGAAATTATTTATGGAAGTGGATTAAGTGACTTTGACACATAAATTAATTTAAGTGTCAAAGTGAGGCATAAGATGAATTATTGGACAAGTGGTGATGGCGCATGAGCTTGTGCATGAGGTTGAAGGTTCGAATCCCATGTTTAGCATCTAGGTAAATTTTATTTTGAATTTTTATGCACCAATATAGCAAGTGTCGGCCAAGAGCATATATGGAAGGTGTTGACTTGTTATTTTTGTTTAGAATATCAAAGGAATAAGGAAAATTTGAACTTAAGGAAGGGTATCAAGAAAATAAGGAAAGGTGTGAAGATATGAGGCAAGAATCAAGGAATTATTTTGGAAACAATATCTTGGTCATTAGACCATGCATTTGGACGGCATCATGGCAAAAGAAGGGAGCCGAATTTTTGGTGATAGTTGGCTAGGAATTTTGGTTTTTGTTTTGGTCATTTTTTTTAGTGCATAGTTTTGCAAATTCTCTCAACCTCTCTCCCTTGGCCGAATTTGATCCTTGGTAAGCCTTGTTAATTTTTGACCATTTGGTCATTTTTGCACATCAATTGGTATTCTTTGTGCCTTATTTCATTAGTGCCGAAAATCATCTACACCAAAAGCTTTTCTCTTTCTCTTTTCTCTCACCATTGCCGAATATCCATCTCTCTCTCAAGCTCATCTTTTTCTTTTCTTTTTCTTCTATTCATTTTGAAATCAAAGCAACATCATCATCATCTTTCTCTTATTTTATTTCTTTTCAATCGAAATTCTCTCCACCTACACTTTCATGGCCGAATGCTAAAGTGTTTATAAGCCAAATTATTTTCTCTTCTCCTTAATCTTTCATAGCCGAAACTTTCATCAATCAACCACCATTCTCAATTCTTTCTTTTCGACGTGGAGATTAGGTAAGAGATTCTTTTCGTTCGATTAGTTAATAGTGATTATAGCCGAATATTGATGGTGGTTTGAAGGTTTTATTAGATCAAAATAAACGTTCATTTTATTAACGCTCATTTTGTTAAACTTTAGTGCGATAACGGAAGTTGGAATCAAGAAGTCGTGGGTGACACAAATCGTTGGAATCGATTTTTGTGGTAAGGAAATCATATCTTTAAACCTTGGTATTATTTCAAAATTTATCTTAGATTGGATTAACGATCTTTGTCTTTGAAGACACTCGAATAGGGAAGAAAAGGGCGGTGTTTAGCCTTCGGAAGAGGGGAGGTTCTGTTATTCCCCTAAGTACAAGCAAAGGACTATTTCGGAATCCGGATTTTCCACCGGGTTGTGGACGTTCAACCGAGGAAAATCAATTGTTCGAAGTCGTTCGTACTCCCGAACCATTATTTGTTCGTGGATTCGATTCGGTTAGCGAACCATCGATCGGAGAAAAATCGCAAGTAGAAGTCTTACGAAAATCCGAGGGTAAATTTCTAGATCGCTATATTTAGATCGGTTTTATTATAGATTATAGTGTTTTAATTAACACAATACGTATAGGTGTTGAAGAGCGGGAAAGTTTAGTTCTCTCCATAACCAGGTGTGTAACTTCACACTCATTTTCGGGTTAGATTTCTAATCGTAAGTATTGCGATAAAATCGTGAAAGTGGTAAACTCGGAAATTATGTAGTAATTGATACTTTTGTGAAAATACATGAAAACGGTTAAAACCAAGAAATATGCGAAAAACTGTTAAATTGATAAAATGGGCCGATAATACTCTAGTTCGATTAAATGGGCCGATAATACTCTAGTTCGATAAAATGGGCCGATAATACTCTAGTTCGATTAAATGGGCCGATAATACTCTAGTTCGATTAAATGGGCCGATAATACTCTAGTTCGATTAAATGGGCCGAAAATACTCTGTTTCGATAAATTGGGCTAAAATGGGCCAAAGTCACTAAACTACTAAATGGGCTAGTTGTTAAATTGTTTATATGAGCCTAATGAAAGGTTAATTGATAAACCCACCGATGATATGGATTAATGAAAATCTGTTATATGATTATATTTGTTATATACGCATGATTGCATGGGGTGGGTTATATGAAGAGAAGAATGGCCAGTTGCCACAAATTTGGCTCATTGCCTCTAGTTCGGTGGCTCTGCCACAATATGGCTCAATGCCTCTAGTTCGGTGGCTCTGCCACAAATTCGGCTAAATGCCTCTAGTTCGGTGACAATGTCACAATCTAGTTCGGTAGTGCACTACAAAATTATTTAAGGGCTTTAAGCCCATGATTGGTGTGTTTGGCGGGGTGGGTTGACTTGATCCCCACAGTGTGTGTTGGTTGGCACGGGGTGTTAGCGGATGGATACTAGGTTGGTTTGGGAAATTCATATTTCATGCATTCTTCTCTTTAAATTATGTTACTTTACGATGTATGGTTGAAATCATTAATGGGCTCAAGCCCAAAGATGATATCTTGACGATCTGACCTAAAAATGGTGGTAAGTGAGTTGCACACTGAGTTCTTTGTAACTCACCCAAATTTTATTAACCATTTCAGGTAATGGAAATTGACGTGGACTTGGGCCGGAGATGACTTGGTGGAGGCCATACTACAAACTTGGGTTTTTAATAAACTATGACTTTATTTAAGTTTTTATTTTAATTGCTATTATTGGGTTGATGTAATAAGGCCTCTTATTATGTTTTATGGTTTTATTGTGTGGATGATTTAAATTTTATTTCTAAACTCTTAATATGGTTTTATCTCAAATATGTTAAGTTTTCTTAAGAACATTGGTTTTATAACAAAAAGTTTTGTAGCACTATTTTATCTTAACCATGTGAAAATAAACGAATGTATGATTGGTGTGACAAACCAAATCTTGTCTAAATGCATAGACCGGGTTTGGGGTGTTACATTTAGTGGTATCGAGCCCGCCAAAACTCTCGGCTGTGGTTTGGGTTCAATAAAGAAATTTGTTTGAAAATAATTTCTAGAGTTTTGATTAAAGGTAGTATGGCACCATGAGCATCCCGCCAAGTCAAGTAAGTATCTCAGATATCTTTGTATGTTTATTATCATTGTGATATGATTATAAGAAACACTCTAGAACTTCTAGTTTTAGGTGTTAAAACCGTAGAGATTGAGACAATAGGATATTGATGCGAAAACACTCTATCTCTTTCATATCATAAGACATCGTTAATAAACAATCAAATACTATTCTGATTTATAAAACTCTTAATCGATTAAATCGAATTAGTCGCCATGAGCACTAGAGGACGTGGTCGTGGACGCGTAGGCGTGGCCGTGGTAGAGGACGAGGTGTTAGGGCGCAATCGATGTGCCGGGTCATATGTCGGAAATGGATGCACCTGCGTCACTCGAGAGTGAGACGGGATCGCACGACCATATGGAAGAGGATAATGCTGTGACACGAGCAATGCTGCGAGTACTTGAAAGGGTCGCTGGATCCGTAATCGACCAACCGCTCGTGGGTCGATATCGGGCGATCAAATCCAGTGGAGCCGAGGTTTTCGTGAGGTGTCTCTGTGTAGCTCCCAATGTCGCTGAATATTGGCTTGAGGCAGTAGAGCGAATTATGGACGATCTTGAGTGCACTGTGGAACAAAAGTTAAGAGGAGCGGTATCTTTGTTGAGAGACGAAGCTTACCAATGGTGGCTTACTATCCGAGATGGCACTGATGCTGCTTTGATTAACTGGAATTTTTTTTAAGGCTTCCTTTCAAGGGAAATATGTGGGAACAAGCTATGTGGATGCCCGAAGGAAGGAATTCTTGAACCTGGTGCAAGGAAATAAGACGGTGGCAGCATATGAGGCTGAGTTCTTACGTTTGAGTCGCTATGCTCGAACGATAGTGGCAACGGACCATGAGCGTTGTGTGCGCTTCGAAGACGGTTTGAAAGACGAGTTGCGGGTTCTGATAGCCCCACAACAAGTTAGAACTTTTGCCGCTCTTGTGGAGAAGGCCAAGATAGCCGAAGAGGCTAAGAACTCGGAACGTCAAAATCGGGAGCAAATTCGAGGCAAGAAAGATCTGAAGCATTCGGGTTCTTCGAGAAGATTCCTGAAGAGGCCCCGGAATGAGGAACCAGCTCAAGGAAGAGCACCAGTAGCTGTTAATCAGAGTCGGGATTGTGCTGAATGTGGGAAAAGACATTCCGGAGAATGTTGGAGGAAAACGGGTGCTTGCTATAAATGTGGATCGACGGAGCATCAATATAGGAGTTGCCCTCGACGTATGGATACAACTCAAGAAGTTCGTGCTACTGATGCACCACCGGCAAGAGGAGTTCAGAACCACCGAGAGGTCGGGGACCAGGTCGTGGTGGTAATGGGGCTGGACGTGGTCAAGGTGCAGCGGGTCGAGGCAATGGTCCTAGAGGCAACGCGGATGCAAGACAGCCAGGATTGGTGTATGCGGTCAGACGTCGTGAGGATGGCAATGCACCTGATGTGATAACTGGTACGTTCTTCATTTCTGATGTACCCGTTATTGCCTTGATAGATATTGGTTCTACTCATTCGTACATTGCTAGCACCATAACTGGAAACTTGAAATTAGACTCTGAAATTTCCGATAAAGAGATGAGGGTGATTAGTCCCTTAGGTCAGTCGGTGGTGGTTAATAAACTGTTTAGAGACGTGCCCTTAGTTATTCAAGGAGAAACATTCTTGGCAAATTTGATGGAATTGCCTTTTGGCGAATTCGATATCATTCTGGGCATGGATTGGTTGGTTAAGCACCGGGCGCAATTGGACTGTGCTGAAAAGCGGATGTTGATAAGAACTGCGGAGGATAAGGAGATAGTTATGATAGGCGAGCGGAGAAATTTCTTGACAAACGTGATTTCTGCGTTAAAGGCGGAGAAGTTGGTACGAAAAGGATATGGAGCATTTTTAGCATTTATTAGTGCTTTAGATGCCAAAGAGCTGTCAGTGGAAGATGTGAGAACGGTAAAGGAATTTTCGGATGTTTTTCCTGAAGAACTTCCTGGTGTACCTCCAGATCGGGAAGTGGAATTTGGTATTGAGCTTTTGCCCGGAACTGCTCCAGTGTCCATTGCTCCTTATAGAATGGCACCGAAGGAGTTGTCGGAGCTTAAAGCCCAAATTCAAGAACTGCTAGATCGGGGTTTTATTCGACCGAGTGTGTCTCCGTGGGGAGCACCGGTTTTGTTTGTTAAGAAGAAGGATGGGTCAATGCGTATGTGTATCGATTATAGGCAATTGAATAAGCTGACGATCAAGAATCGGCACCCTCTGCCGAGGATTGACAACTGTTTGATCAATTGAAGGAGCTTCGCTTTCTCCAAGATTGATTTAAGGTCGGGTTACCACCAATTTAAGGTGAAAGAAGCGGATATTCACAAGACAAATGCTCCGAACCCGCTACGGACACTATGAGTTTTTAGTGATGCCGTTTGGGTTGACCAATGCACCACCGCATTTATGGATATGATGAACCGGGTCTTTCAACCATTCTTAGATCAGTTTGTGGTGGTATTCATAGATGACATTCTGGTTTATTCGAGGAGCGAAGAAGAACATGACTCGCATTTGCGGATTGTATTGCAAGTGCTTCGAGATAATCAGTTGTATGCCAAATTCAGTAAATGTGAATTTTGGTTAAGAGAAGTGACTTTCTTGGGTCATGTGGTATCAGCCGAAGGAATAAGGGTGGATCCTCGGAAGATTGAGGCGGTATTGGATTGGAAACCACCGAAGTCGGTAGCTGAGATTCGGAGTTTCTTGGGTTTGGCTGGATATTATAGACGCTTTGTTGAGGGGTTCTCGTTGATTGCTGCACCTCTAACTAAGCTTTTGCGGAAGGGAGTGTTGTTTATATGGACTGATAAGCAGCAAGAAAGTTTCGAGCGGCTGAAGAAGGTTTTAACGGAAGCGCCGGTATTGATTCAACCTGAGGCTGGGAAGGAGTTTACAGTTTATTGTGATGCGTCACATACGGGTTTAGGCTGCGTATTGATGCAAAGTGGGAAAGTTGTAGCTTACGCTTCTCGTCAATTGAGACCGCACGAAGTGAACTACCCTACTCATGATTTGGAGTTAGCAGCAGTGGTCTTTGCCTTAAAGATTTGGAGGCATTACCTCTATGGTGAAAAGTCTATCATCTATACGGACCACAAGAGCCTTAAGTATCTTCTTACTCAGAAGGAGTTAAACTTGAGACAACGAAGATGGGTGGAGCTGTTAAAGGACTATGATTTCTCAATTGAGTATCATCCTGGAAAGGCTAATGTGGTGGCGGATGCATTAAGTCGTAAGGTGGTATCTGATTTGAGAGCTATGTTTGCCCATTTGAGTTTGTATGAGGATGGTAGTTTGGTAGCGGAACTTCAAGTGAAACCTCTGTGGTTGGATCAAATTAAGGAAAAACAGATATTAGATGAGAAGTTGAGACTTCTAATTCAACAAGTGGAAAATGGTGGGATAGAGGATTTTGGTATGAACATGGAAGGTGTGTTGTGCTTTCGTGGAAGAGTCTCATGCCTAGGGACTCGGATATGAGGCAAATGATTTTGCGGGAGGCGCATAGTAGTCCTTATGCTATGCATCCCGGAGGAAATAAGATGTATCGGGATCTTCGTGAGCGGTTTTGGTGGCCTGGATTGAAGCGGGAGATTTCAGAATTTGTGGGAAAATGCTTAACTTGTCAGCAAGTGAAGGCGGAGCATCAATTGCCGTCAGGTCTTTTGCAACCAGTTAAGATTCCCTTTGGAAATGGGAGCGGATAACAATGGATTTTGTTAGTGGGTTACCTTTAACACCTACTAAGAAAAATTCTGTTTGGGTAATTGTTGATCGTTTGACGAAGACCGCCATTTTCTACCAAAGGCGTCACGGACTACTCGTTGCGTGGTTGGCGGCCGTATGTATCCGAAATTGTGAGGTTGCATGGGGTACCAGATCGATTATATCGGATCGATCCTAGGTTTACATCTCGATTTTGGAAAGCTTTGCATGAAGCCTTGGGTACAAAGCTTAATTTTAGTACGGCTTTTCATCCTCAGTCTGATGGTCAGTCGGAGAGAGTGATTCAGATTCTGGAAGACATGTTAAGGGGATGTGTAATCGACTTCAAAGGTAGTTGGGAGGATTTTCTACCGTTAGCGGAATTTGCGTACAACAACAGCTACTACCTCTAGCATTCGGATGGCACCTCTTAGAGGCATTGTATGGTCCTAGGTGTCGTTCTCCTATTTGTTGGACTGAATTGGGTGATCGGCAGTTGTTAGGACCTGAGATGATTTCTGAAACGGAAGAAAAAGTGAAAGTTATTCGAGCACGGTTAAAGGAAGCTTCGGATAGACAGAAGTCGTATGCGGATCTGAAGCGTAAAGAGATCGAGTATGCCGTAGGAGATCAAGTCTTCCTGAAGGTCTCACCTTGGAAAAAGATATTCAGATTCGGGAAGAAGGGCAAGTTGAGTCCTAGATACATTGGACCGTATCGTGTGGTGAAACGAGTTGGTCCAGTGGCCTATCAAATTGAGTTACCTCCGGAATTGAGTCAAATTCATAATGTTTTTCATGTGTCCATGTTGAGGCGCTATAGATCGGATCCTTCGCACATAGTACCGGTAGAAGAAGTGGAGTTGAATTTGGATTTGTCTTTTGAGGAGGAACCAGTGGAAATCTTAGACCGAGACGTGAAGGTGCTAAGAAAGAAGACTGTGCCGTTGGTCAAAGTGTTGTGGCGTAACCACGGAGTGGAGGAAGCTACGTGGGAGCCTGAGGATGCAATTCGGCAACAATACCCTCACCTTTTTCAGCCAGGTAAATTTCGAGGACGAAATTTTCTTTTAGGGGGGTAGAGTTGTAACACCCTGAAAATTTGAGTAATTTATTTTCTATGTGTGCTTTGAGTAATTATTCTAGAAAGTAAAATTTTCTGATTTATTTTCGTGGTTAGTATAGTCCTGAAGAAGGATTTAAAATTTTTTAGAAGGAATATTATTAATTTTAAGAAATTATTTATGGAAGTGGATTAAGTGACTTTGACACATAAATTAATTTAAGTGTCAAAGTGAGGCATAAGATGAATTATTGGACAAGTGGTGATGGCGCATGAGCTTGTGCATGAGGTTGAAGGTTCGAATCCCATGTTTAGCATCTAGGTAAATTTTATTTTGAATTTTTATGCACCAATATAGCAAGTGTCGGCCAAGAGCATATATGGAAGGTGTTGACTTGTTATTTTTGGTTAGAATATCAAAGGAATAAGGAAAATTTGAACTTAAGGAAGGGTATCAAGAAAATAAGGAAAGGTGTGAAGATATGAGGCAAGAATCAAGGAATTATTTTGGAAACAATATCTTGGTCATTAGACCATGCATTTGGACGGCATCATGGCAAAAGAAGGGAGCCGAATTTTTGGTGATAGTTGGCTAGGAATTTTGGTTTTGTTTTGGTCATTTTTTTAGTGCATAGTTTTGCAAATTCTCTCAACCTCTCTCCTTGGCCGAATTTGATCCTTGGTAAGCCTTGTTAATTTTTGACCATTTGGTCATTTTTGCACATCAATTGGTATTCTTTGTGCCTTATTTCATTAGTGCCAAAATCATCTACACCAAAAGCTTTTCTCTTTCTCTTTTCTCTCACCATTGCCGAATATCCATCTCTCTCTCAAGCTCATCTTTTCTTTTCTTTTTCTTCTATTCATTTTGAAATCAAAGCAACATCATCATCATCTTTCTCTTATTTTATTTCTTTTCAATCGAAATTCTCTCCACCTACACTTTCATGGCCGAATGCTAAAGTGTTTATAAGCCAAATTATTTTCTCTTCTCCTTAATCTTTCATAGCCGAAACTTTCATCAATCAACCACCATTCTCAATTCTTTCTTTTCGACGTGGAGATTAGGTAAGAGATTCTTTTCGCTTCGATTAGTTAATAGTGATTATAGCCGAATATTGATGGTGGTTTGAAGGTTTTATTAGATCAAAATAAACGTTCATTTTATTAACGCTCTATTTTGTTAAACTTTAGTGCGATAACGGAAGTTGGAATCAAGAAGTCGTGGGTGACACAAATCGTTGGAATCGATTTTTGTGGTAAGGAAATCATATCTTTAAACCTTGGTATTATTTCAAAATTTATCTTAGATTGGATTAACGATCTTTGTCTTTGAAGACACTCGAATAGGGAAGAAAAGGGCGGTGTTTAGCCTTCGGAAGAGGGGAGGTTCTCATTATTCCCCTAAGTACAAGCAAAGGACTATTTCGGGAATCCGGGATTTTCCACCGGGTTGTGGACGTTCAACCGAGGAAAATCAATTGTTCGAAGTCGTTCGTACTCCCGAACCATTATTTGTTCGTGGATTCGATTCGGTTAGCGAACCATCGATCGGAGAAAAATCGCAAGTAGAAGTCTTACGAAAATCCGAGGGTAAATTTCTAGATCGCTATATTTAGATCGGTTTTATTATAGATTATAGTGTTTTAATTAACACAATACGTATAGGTGTTGAAGAGCGGGAAAGTTTAGTTCTCTCCATAACCAGGTGTGTAACTTCACACTCATTTTCGGGTTAGATTTCTAATCGTAAGTATTGCGATAAAATCGTGAAAGTGGTAAACTCGGAAATTATGTAGTAATTGATACTTTTGTGAAAATACATGAAAACGGTTAAAACCAAGAAATATGCGAAAAACTGTTAAATTGATAAAATGGGCCGATAATACTCTAGTTCGATTAAATGGGCCGATAATACTCTAGTTCGATAAAATGGGCCGATAATACTCTAGTTCGATTAAATGGGCCGATAATACTCTAGTTCGATTAAATGGGCGATAATACTCTAGTTCGATTAAATGGGCCGAAAATACTCTGTTTCGATAAATTGGGCTAAAATGGGCCAAAGTCACTAAACTACTAAATGGGCTAGTTGTTAAATTGTTTATATGAGCCTAATGAAAGGTTAATTGATAAACCCACCGATGATATGGATTAATGAAAATCATTTATATGATTATATTTGTTATATACGCATGATTGCATGGGGTGGGTTATATGAAGAGAAGAATGGCCAGTTGCCACAAATTTGGCTCATTGCCTCTAGTTCGGTGGCTCTGCCACAATATGGCTCAATGCCTCTAGTTCGGTGGCTCACACACAAATTCGACTAAATGCCTCTAGTTCGGTGACAATGTCACAATCTAGTTCGGTAGTGCACTACAAAATTATTTAAGGGCTTTAAGCCCATGATTGGTGTGTTTGGCGGGGTGGGTTGACTTGATCCCCACAGTGTGTGTTGGTTGGTACGGGGTGTTAGCGGATGGATACTAGGTTGGTTTGGGAAATTCATATTTCATGCATTCTTCTCTTTAAATTATGTTACTTTACGATGTATGGTTGAAATCACATTAATGGGCTCAAGCCCAAGCATGATATCTTGACGATCCGACCTAAAAATGGTGGTAAGTGAGTTGCACACTGAGTTCTTTGTAACTCACCCAAATTTTATTAACCATTTCAGGTAATGGAAATTGACGTGGACTTGGGCCGAGATGACTTGGTGGAGGCCATACTACAAACTTGGGTTTTAATAAACTATGACTTTATTTAAGTTTTTATTTTAATTGCTATTATTGGGTTGATGTAATAAGGCCTCTTATTATGTTTTATGGTTTTATTGTGTGGATGATTTAAATTTTATTTCTAAACTCTTAATATGGTTTTATCTCAAATATGTTAAGTTTTCTTAAGAACATTGGTTTTATAACAAAAAGTTTTGTAGCACTATTTTATCTTAACCATGTGAAAATAAACGAATGTATGATTGGTGTGACAAACCAAATCTTGTCTAAACGCATAGACCGGGTTTGGGGTGTTACAGATACACTCCCGGTCTCGAGGAGAAAACGAGATGTATACTTGGAGTTCGATTGTAAACCAGAGAATCGAAGAAAGAAAGAAATTTCGATGAAGTTAGGATAAGTTGTAAGAATTGGGTTGACAAGATGAGTTGGATTCGGTATTAGCTTGGATAGTTTCGGATTAGGATATGTTTCGAAGTTAGGAAAGAATGAATGGCTCGGGTTTCGGTTTAAGAAAGAAATAAGGCTTGGGTTTCAGTTTAGGACTTTAGGAAACAAGTAAGAACCAATACTGAGAAAGGTATCGGCCCGGTTACTTATACGTTCCTAGAGGCTTTGGTTTTAGTTGTTTAACGGACCTCGACCCACTATCGATGTACGATAGGAACCTTGGTATCGAAATTGAACGAAGGATGGTTGACGCCACTAGACTCCTAGATAAGCCAACAGATCCTAAGAACGAAATAGGAGAAATTGCTCTCGCAAATTCAGCATAATAACGATATAAAATTTGGCAAAAGTCCATTTACAAAATAAAATGGCCAACTATTTATAGTTGCTTGAGCTAAACGAATGGTCATCTTCTAGCCTTAATGACTAAGCAAAATTAATACTAGCATTAACTTGTAAATTGTTTAGGACTTTAGGAAACAAGTAAGAACCAATACCGAGAAAGGTATCGACCCGGTTACTTATACGTTCCTAGAGGCTTCGGTTTTAGTTATTTAACGGACCTTGACCTACTATCGATGTACGATAGGAACCTTGGTATCGAAATTGAACGAAGGATGGTTGACGCCACTAGACTCCTAGATAAGCCAACAGATCCTAAGAACGAAATAGGAGAAATTGCTCTCGCAAATTCAGCATAATAACGATATAAAAT
The DNA here is from genome assembly GCA_025698515.1 of Gossypium sturtianum. Taxonomy (NCBI): domain Eukaryota; kingdom Viridiplantae; phylum Streptophyta; class Magnoliopsida; order Malvales; family Malvaceae; genus Gossypium; species Gossypium sturtianum. The sequence continues at coordinate 80,757,979 of CM046943.1, read as the reverse complement.
TTGGCAAAAGTCCATTTACAAAATAAAATGGCCAACTATTTATAGTTGCTTGAGCTAAACGAATGGTCATCTTCTAGCCTTAATGACTAAGCAAAATTAATACTAGCATTAACTTGTAAATTCTAAATAGGAAAACTCTTCAAGTTCCAGGTCCACATTGGCTGAATGGAAGCTCAAGAGGCAACTTTAAAATCATCAATGGTGCAGCCGAATCATCAAAGAAAAGAAATAATTGAGTGACTCTTCAGTATTCAACCAAGCATGCATGAATGCCCTTAAATTCCTCCTTAAATTCCAGCTTTAATGGCGGACTTTTCAGCTCCAATTGCTTGTTGATGGTTGACCTTCTTGCATTAACTTCGGTGAACTGAATAGGCACCTTGGGAAGTTGAAACGGCAGCTATAAAAGACTATTGAACTAACCAAAACATCATCTTAAATGAAAGTAATTGCTGCTGCCCATTAATCTCCTTGTGCCGTCCCTTTATATGCACCTACAAGCAAATTAAATTCATTAACTTAGCTAATTAATTCCAGCAATTAAAGAACACATTAAGACAATAAATTGAGCTGAAACAAATTAAATCTAAGCTATTTAATAGCTAATAAAAATCGGCTGAAGCTTAGGACAAACATTAAATACTAGTTTTAGCTAAACCACTTTAATTTCCAAGTAAATATGCTAGACTTAAAAGCAACTTAAAACCTTATTTAATAACAGCAAATTAATTAAAGGAAATTAAATTTATCCAAATTTATTTTAAATAAAATTCCAACTAATTTATTTAGCTTAAGACCGAATGACCAATTAAGCTCATTGAACTTAATCGAAACTTAGCACGAGCTAGAACCGAGCTCATAGGTTGTGGGTTGAACTTGTAGAACATTGCAAAAATGCTCCAACATTGGTCTCTCCACTCGTCCAAGTAAATTAGTTTCATTATCTTTCCACACTTGCTGGACCAAAACTCCGATGGCGTCTTTAAATAGCTTAGATCGAGCTCTAGTGATAGGACCACGAGGTAGCACCAATGGATCATGACTCAAGCTTGACTTAACATGGAACATGCTCGTATCATGATGTATAAAGCATCTCTTGTAACAGCCACTTCATTTGTAACCAAAAATGACTTAAAAAGTCACTTTATTTAATGTGTAACAGCCCTTGTAATGTAATGGTTATGACTTGAAAAGACTCCTGCAATAAATACATTAAAATGAGCTTATTAAACAAATGTAATCACTTACTAAACATGACACACATTAATACTTAACTTAGGTAAATGAACTATGCATCAATTACTCCAGCAACTAGTTAATTAAAGATACATCATTAAATAAAACTTAACTCATGCATCAATAAATAATCCTAGGAACTAGATTAATTAATGAAGCAACAATAAAATTAAATTCATTAAAAGAACTCAATTAATTAAACTAAGTTGAGTTGAATTAATGACCAGCAACTTATTTATTAACTAAGATGCTTAAATGCAATTATTTAATATGCAAACTAAATGAACAAATGAGTTACTTAATGCATGACTTAATTAAATGCATAACACATAATGCATATCATAATTAAAATATGTAGATCAATAATGCATGACATTAACTAAATATGCATTTAATTAAACAAGACATAATTAAAGACTAAAGTATTGAGTTGATTCAAGCTCAAATGAGCTGAATTTGAACTGGACGAAGCTCGTGGAGCTGGAAACGAGATGGGATTAGCTTGCCAGCAATGCAATGCTCGACTCGAAATACTTGTCCAAAGAAGTTCGCGGGGCGTGCTCGCATCATTCCCCCCCTCTTTTAGGCGACTTGTCCTCAAGTCGGGTTGTTCCTCTATTGGAAAATATTTCCTCTCGTTCAGCTTTCCTCGATCGAACGGAATAGAAGATATCACACAATCCTGGAAATGATTTATCAATGGACAAGAAAGCACATTACCATCATAGATAAGTAACAGTGGGTTAAGACAACAAAAACCTAAAGATAAACCAAATGCTAAGCAAAAAACTGATTTTATTTTGCCAAAATGACTTATCAATTTTGAAAATGACAAGTGCAAAGTATTCAAATCCAAATAACTCTTATAGAATGTAGTCTAAAGATCATATGGCAATAATCTTAATTGGGCAAAGCAAACATACTTCAATTTATTGAAAAGTTTCATTATTCCATCAATGCAAACATGTGGATTCAATTGGATAAAAGGATACTTAGTCATGAAAATTTGCAAAAAGTTAAGCATACTATTCCACATCCAAAACTTTTCAATATGTTTATTCAAAAACAGAAATTGATGTGATTGTACACACAAAGTATTCCATGGCCAACATCTTTCAATCATTTGCTTAATATCATGATTTGTGATGACATTATGTCCATTGTCACAATCCAACACAAACAAAGCAATACTAGGCCAAAACTACCATCAAACACATCATGATTCAAAGAATTTCCAAACATCCAATCAACAAAATTTTCATCTTCATTTGAACGAAGCAAAGGTATTTGAAAATTTTCAGAGACTTTACCTTGATGATCTTGAAGTGAAGAAAATTTATGATTGGTTTTACCTTTGTCAATCAAGACAAATCTTCTCTCCTCGAAATGTAATGTAATACAAACCTTTTATCTCGAACAACTTGGATGGGTGAGGAGACACCATGACATATTATGTTCCTCGAAGTGTGGAATTCACAAAAACGAGATTGGTTAGTATTAACAGAATTGATGGACTTAAAAGGGAAAGATAGATCATATTCAAAATTTAATTCAAGTCCATATGTTAGCCTTACCTTTTCAAAATGAAACAAATATTTCATATGTGGCCAAACAATATGATTAAGGAACAAAACACAACCAAAGCCATTAAGTTTTATTGCCTTAATTAAAGTACGAATATCAAACAAACTTAAATAAGATGCACAACAAGCAAGTTGCTTGAACTTTCTATAAAACAAATCAAAGTAACAAATACCAGGTTTGAACACATGAACTTGATCATTCGTTCCAACATGCAACATATTTTGAATAATTTCCAATGTCCACAATATGTTAGAAAATGATGTAATCAACTCACTACAGGACTTAAATTCCACTCGATCAAGCAAGCATGCAGAGTTGACAAAACCAAGCAGATCAAGATATAGGAATCTCATATAAAAATTCAAAGTTTTATCTTGAAGTCCAAAATCAAACGGTTTGAACATTGCATGCGAAAGCCTTTTATCATGTATGTCAAACAAAGACATGGTAAACATATAACTATTCAAAGATTCAAATCTATCACGAACCAAATGAACAGGCATGTTTAAACTGACATATTTAACACATGAGTCCAAAGATTTTATATAACTAAAATTTGTATGTGCAAAGTTTTTATCAAACACATCTAAAATTTGATTAGGGTGAGCCATTCCAATGGAAGGATCAAACGTGTCACAAGACAGAATTTTCACGGCACTTTTCGAAGCAGGGGTCATCAAGAGATGAATAAGGACTAATCAAATCAAATGATGGTGGCATATCAGAAATTGACCCATCAAAATCTTTATGAGTAATTTTTAAATCGGACAACCTTGATTCGATAAACATGGAATTCTTACCTTTCTTACCTTCAATCACAAGTGGGTGGTCGTCATTTGCGTACTTACCTTTCTCGAATAATCAAAAACATCTCTCGTTTGGAAGGTAGTGAAGCTGGAATTGGTCGTACAAGACTTTAGGAACCTGAAAAGTTACTTCACAAGAAGATCGAACAGGTGGGTTAGTGGAAACAATCCTTGCTTGGTCACTTTCTTTTTCACTTGATTCTTTTTCTCGAGATCTCTCGCTTCTTTTCCTCAATCTCTTTTTCCACTCGTTGTTCTTGTTCAACTTCTTTTTCTCTCTCAAAATCTTTTCATTCTCTTTTTCAATTTCTTTTCAATCTCATTTTCACTCTCTTTTTGTTCTTTTTCTTTTTCATCGGCTTTTTCAATGACTTTCTCGAGCTCTTTCAAGAATATCTCATTTTAGCTCTTACTCGCCTCTTGCCTCTCTTTTATTTCTTTTTCTTTTTCTTCTTTTGCTTTTCTCGTTTTCTTTTTACAAGAAGATACAAAAGAATCATGAAAACAATGATTTTGTTCAAAAGAAGGAAAATTATTTGCATAAGAATCTTGATCAATGCTTCGTGAAAAATACTCTGAGTAGGATTTCTTTGAAGATCGAAAAGAGGTATGCTTATCTCTTCGGATGTCATCTTGGACAGGTTCAAAATTGAGGTAATATTCTCGTCGTCTTGAATTCCTTGACGAAAAGAAATCTCGATTGAAATCCCTTCGTTTTGAAGTCGATGATGAATAGAAATCACAATGGAAATCTTTTCTCGAATGATCATTGAATGTATGTCTTCGTGATATTCTTGATTCCACTTTCTGACTTGAAGACATTTGTTCCCGTTGGTCTCTTTTCTTCACATGGTTTAATCTCTCGTACAATGTATCGAATTTAGAATTCACCATTTTTCGCATTTCTTGCACCAAATATTGGAACTCGATTCATAAATTCTTCATGAGACATCTTTGATTCTTTGAAAAGAAATTTGTTAAGTAAAACAAAAATTAAATTCCTCACAACAAAATCTTCACAATTTCACTCGGAAAGAAAAATTAATGGTTTGCACTCTCGCTCGTGTTTACACTCGTTTGGATTTTTACCTCCACTCGAATAGTCTCACACGCTCGTGCCTTTTACCACTCAAACTTTCTCTCGCAATTTCGTATTCAGACTCGCCAAGGCCTTATCTAGGCTTAGGGGTTAGTTTTCAAATGAGTAACAAGGGATAAGTGTCGGGTGTATAAGGTAGGCTAAAAACAAATGCAGTCGGGGTATGTGTGGCGTTGGGGTTGAACAGATGGTACCAAATGTTGGTAAAAGGGTGATGTTGATGATCGGGGTAGAAAGATGAAAAATAATGGTTTCTGAAACTCAGAAATTGAGGAGAAGAATGAAGAAATTCAAAAGATCTCAAAAGTACACTTCTTTTTTTTTCGTATATTTTTTTTCTTTTTTTCACTTCAAGTGCACGAATCTAAGTACAATAGAACACTTTGAAAGCAATTTTTTTTTGAATTTTTTTTCAATTTTTTTTCAAATTTACGTACCCACTTCAGATTTGTGATGATCGTTGGAGCTCCTAGTTTTCTAGCTCTGATACCAAATGATACGATCCGCCTCGGGATGAGTCGAGTCGTATGTGAAGTTGCCCGATCGTCTACAAGAAGGTTTCGTTCGACAAGTTTGAAGATGGTACTTTTGGGTAAAATGGTGCGGAAGCTATTGAAAAGGGGTTTCAAAGATAGGTCGAAGGATATGAATTTTATATAGGTTCGGTTAAAGTATGAAGATGGAGATTGGTATGGAAGGGAATTAACAATAATGGATGATAAGTAAAAGGAGGATTCGACTATAATGAAAGGAAAGGAAGGAAAGAAAGAAAGTTTGGTAGATGATGGATATGGAATAAAACAACTCAAAAACAAGTAAGAACCAATACTAAAAAGTATTGACCCGAATACTTATAGGCTTTCAAGGTGGAAGATGGGAGTAGTGAAACCTCGACCCACTACTTAGAAAAGTAGGAACCTTGGTATGAAGGTGAACGCCACACTATATAATAGTGATAAGTTCGGATAGAAGAAAATGGGTTGACGCCACTAGAGACTAGATAAGCCAACGAGTCTTCAACGAAATATGAGAGAAAACAATCTCACAAATTTCATATAAGTTCAATAATGTTTTCAAACTAAGCAAGAAGATCCAAAAGTTGCTTTACAAAGGCTGATTTCACCTATTTATAGTGCTAAATTAGGCTAGCTGAATGGTCACAAACATTCAACTTAATGTGCCAATTAAAAGCTGAAATTTAACTCAAGTCTTTTCACATTCTTGAGCCAAATAACTCCATCCTTGAATTGTCTTTAATTTAGCTGAATGAATGACTTTAAGTGCTTGAAAAATGACTCTTGAGTTAGCCCTTGGTCAGCCGAATGGACACCATCTACTTAATCAGCTTCTTAATGATGTTTGAATGCTTGAAATAACCCTTGAAATGGCAAAAACGGCTGGTAGTGGAAAGGTTGCTGCCAAAATTAATTTGGATGATTAAATGCTCCTTAAACCTCCTTTAAATGATGTATAAAACATCCCTTGTAACAGCCACTTCATTTGTAACCAAAAATGACTTAAAAAGTCACTTTATTTAATGTGTAACAGCCCTTGTAATGTAATGGTTATGACTTGAAAAGACTCCTGCAATAAATACATTAAAATGAGCTTATTAAACAAATGTAACCACTTATTAAACATGACACACATTAATACTTAACTTAGGTAAATGAACTATGCATCAATTACTCCAGCAACTAGTTAATTAAAGATACATCATTAAATAAAACTTAACTCATGCATCAATAAATAATCCTAGGAACTAGATTAATTAATGAAGCAACAATAAAATTAAATTCGTTAAAAGAACTCAATTAATTAAACTAAGTTGAGTTGAATTAATGACCAGCAACTCATTTATTAACTAAGATGCTTAAATGCAATTATTTAAAATGCAAACTAAATGAACAAATGAGTTACTTAATGCATGACTTAATTAAATGCATAACACATAATGCATATCATAATTAAAATATGTAGATCAATAATGCATGACATTAACTAAAGATGTATTTAATTAAACAAGACATAATTAAAGACTAAAGTATTGAGTTGATTCAAGCTCAAATGAGCTGAATTTGAACTGACGAAGCTCGTGGAGCCGAAACGAGCCGGGATCACCTTGCCAGCAATGTAATGCTCGACTCGAAATACTTGTCCAAAGAAGTTCGCGGGGCGTGCTCGCATCATTCCCCCCTCTTTTAGGCGACTTGTCCTCAAGTCGGGTTGTAACACCCCAAACCCGGTCTATGCGTTTAGACAAGATTTGGTTTGTCACACCAATCATACATTCGTTTATTTTCATAGGGTTAAGATAAAATAGTGCTACAAAACTTTTTGTTATAAAACCAATGTTCTTAAGAAAACTTAACATATTTAAGATAAAACCATATTAAAAGTTTAGAAATAAAATTTAAACCATCCACACAATAAAATCCATAAAAACATATAAGAGGCCTTATTACATCAACCCAATAATAGCAATTAAAATAAAAACTTAAATAAAGTCATAGTTTATTAAAAACCCAAGTTTGTAGTATGGCCTCCACCAAGTCATCTCCGGCCCAAGTCCACGTCAATTTCCATTACCTGAAATGGTTAATAAAATTTGGGTGAGTTACAAAGAACTCAGTGTGCAACTCACTTACCACCATTTTTAGGTCAAATCGTCAAGATATCATGCTGGGCTTGAGCCCATTAACAGATTTCAACCATACATCGTAAAGTAACATAATTTAAAGAGAAGAATGCATGAAATATGAATTTCCCAAACCAACCTAGTATCCATCCGCTAACACCCCCGTACCAACCAACACACCTGTGGGGATCAAGTCAACCCACCCCGCCAAACACACCAATCATGGGCTTAAAGCCCTTAAATAATTTTGTAGTGCACTACCGAACTAGATTGTGACATTGTCACCGAACTAGAGGCATTTAGCCGAATTTGTGGCAGAGCCACCGAACTAGAGGCATTGAGCCATATTGTGGCAACTGGCCATTCTTCTCTTCATATAACCCACCCCATGCAATCATGCGTATATAACAAATATAATCATATAACAGATTTTCATTAATCCATATCATCGGTGGGCTTATCAATTAACCCTTCATTAGGCTCATATAAACAATTTATCAACTAGCCCATTTAGTAGTTTAGTGACTTTGGCCCATTTTAGCCCAATTTATCGAAACAGTATTTTCGCCCATTTAATCGAACTAGAGTATTATCGCCCATTTTATCGAACTAGAGTATTATCGGCCCATTTTATCGAACTAGAGTATTATCGCCCATTTTATCGAACTAGAGTATTATCGGCCCATTTTATCGAACTAGAGTATTATCGGCCCATTTTATTGAACTAGAGTATTATCGAATTTTATTTTCTCGGTTTTAACCGTTTTCATGCATTTACTCAAAAATATGAGTTACTACGTATTTTTCCCGCTTTTACTATTTTACGAATTTATCACGTAACTTACAACATGATGTCCAACCCAAAATGAGTGTGAAGTTACACACCGGTTATGGAGAGAACTAAACTTTCCCGCTCTTCAACACCTATACGTATTGTGTTAATTAAAACACTATAATCTATAATAAAACCGATCTAACTATAGCGATCTAGAAATTTACCCTCGGATTTTCGTAAGACTTCTACTTGCGATTTCTCTCCGATTGATGGTTCGCTAACCGAATTGAATCCACGAACAAATAATGGTTCGGAGTACGAACGACTTGAACAGCTTGATTTTCCTCGGTTGAACGTCCACAACCCGTGGGAAATCCTTGATTCTTCAAAACAGTCCTTTGCTTGTACTTAGGGGGAATAACAGAACCTCCCTTCTTCCGAAGGCTAAACACCGCCCTTTTCTTCCCTATTTTGAATGTCTTCAAAGACAAAGGAAGGTTAATCCAATGATATCAAAATAATCCTAAGGTTTTAAAGATATGATTTCCTTACCACAAAATTGATTCCAACGTTTTGTCACCCACGACTTCTTGATTCCAAACTTCCGTTATCGCACTAAAGTATAACAAAATAAACGTTAAAAGAAGGAACGTTTATTTTGATCTAATAAAGCTTTCAAACCATCATCAATATTCGGCCATAACCACTATTAACTAATCGAAACGAAAAGGATTCTTACCTATTTCCACGTCGAAAAGATAGGATTTGAGAATAATATGGATCTAAGAAGAATTCGGCTATGAAGAAACAAAGAAAAAGAGAAAATAAAATCGGTTATAGGCACTTTAACATTCGGCCATGAAAGTGTAGGTGGAGAGAATTTCGATTGAAAGAAATCAAATAGGAGAGAGATGGTGATGATGTTTCGGTTTCCAAATAGAATGGAAAAGAAAAGAAAGAAAAGATAAGTTTTGAGAGCAATGTATAATCGGCAATGGGGAGAAGAAAAGAAAAGAATGGTCTCTTTAGGTATTGGTAAAATCGGCACAAAGAGAAAGGCACAAAATTGACACCAAAGTGTAAAACAAAAATGACCAATTTGACAAAAGAAACTAGGCTTACCAAGTGCACAATTTCGGCCAAGGAAAAGAGAGTTTGAGAGAATTTTCAAAACTTGCACAAACTAAACAAAATGACCAAAACCAAAGACTAAAATTCCTAGCCAAACTATCACCAAAATTCGGCTCCCCTAGCCATAATGCCGTCCATATGCTTGGTCTTTAGGCCAAGATATTGTTTCCTTAAACAACTCCTTGATTCATGCCTCATATCCTCACATTTTCCTTATTCTTTTGATACCCTTCCTTAAGTTCAAATTTTCCTTATTCCTTTGATATACTAACCAAAAATAACAAGTCAACACCTTCCATATATGCTCTTGGCCGACACTTGCTATACATGGGCAGAAAAATCAAAAATAAAATTCACCTAGATGCTATTTAGGGATTGAACCTTCACCCCCATGTACTAGCTCAAGCGCCAACACCACTTGTCCAACTACTCATCTTATGCTACACATTGACACTTAAATTAATTTATGTGTCAATGCCACTTAGTCTATTTCCATAAATTCTCAAAATTAATATTATTCCTTCTAAAAAAATTTTAAACCCTTCTTCAGACTATACTAACCACGAAAATAAATCAGAAAATTTTACTTTCTAGAATAATTACTCAAAGCACACATAGAAAATAAATTACTCAAATTTTCAGGGTGTTACACGGGTTGTTCCTCTATTTGAAAATATTTCCTCTCGTTCAGCTTTCCTCGATCGAACGGAATAGAAGATATCACACAATCCTGGAAATGATTTATCAATGGACAAGAAAGCACATCACCATCATAGATAAGTAACAGTGGGTTAAGACAACAAAAACCTAAAGATAAACTTAAATAAATATAGAACCCGGGGTGACACTTTATTAGTGTTGAATCGATTCTTTGTTCAAGTTCTTTCATCCATTCCCATCAACTATCACCTATCATTTATCTAAACCATCACTTATCCATCTATCCAATTCCATTACCATCAGCCTATCATTGTTTTTTTCAACCTTAAACCGAATCCCATCTTCTTTTCTTTCATCTTAAACCAACCTATCCTTTTAATTATCCAAATCAACTCTTTCATTTAAACACCTCCATTCCTAACTTAAACCCACCTTCTAAACAAATCCACCTAAAGCTTTCGCAAACTCATCCTTATTTTTCCGATTATTTTCCGAAGACTTGATTCCTCCTCGTGAGACGATTGGGCAATTCACATATGACTCGACTCACCCCGAGGCGGATTGTATCAAAACATGTTAAACCAATAGGACTTATGCACATTCAAAAGCGAACAATAAAAATTTTTGACATGTTTTAAAATAGATTTGCAAAAACTCAAAGATTTAGCATAGGACAATGAACAAATCTCGTAATTACCACAGTCAAGCAAGTTGGAACTAAAAGAAAATTCATCGTCATATCTAATCGAGTCTTGCATTTTCTGGATATATGTGACTTCACCTTTCTCACCTTCCGGCTCATGTGATTCAACTTCATTTTCAACCTTACCTTTTTCAATCATATGAAAACGTCTTTCGTCGAGAAGGTATTGGAGTTGAAAGTCATCGTGCGATATATCGGGAACCTGAAATGAAGAAACAGAAGAAGAGCAATCTTCAAATGGGTTAGTTAAATCAACACTCACTTTTTCTTGCTCATTTTGTTCTTTTGTTTCTTTTTCTAACTCGCTTTCTTTTCTTTCTTTTTCTTGTTCTTCTTTTTCAAGCTCTTTTTTTTTCTCTCATTTTTATTTTCTTTTCTCTCGATTTCTTTTTCAATTTCTTTTTCTTTATTTTCTTTTTCACTCTCTTTTTCTTCACTCTCGTTTTCATTTTCTCTTTTCTCGATTTGATTACAACAAGAAGATGATACATAAGAATTGAAAAGAGAAGGGTTTGACTCAAAGAAGAAGTCATTTTCTCATAGAAATCACGTTCGATTCTTCGTGTAAGATTCTTCGTGCAGGGACATCTTTGGAGCGCTTCGATGAGTGGCTCGTACTTTTTATGCTCATCATGTCGAAGAGCCTCAAACTTGTAGCTTTCTTCTTGTTGTCTCGAGAGGTCTTATTGAGTAGGAGCCTCGATAATAATCTTTTCTCACATAGTCATTGAACGTTGAACTTCTTGATGAAGAGGAATCTTGATAGAAATATCTTGATCTTAAAGTCGATGATGAATGGAAGTCATGACAAAAATCTTTCTCGAATAATCATCAAAAGTGGGTCTCCGAGATGGTCGCAACTCCTTTTCTCGACTTGTTGTAGTGTGCTTCGCCGAGCCTTTTCCTCTGCTCACACCCAAACGCTTTTGTATTGGACTTAGCTTTTTCTCGAGCATTCGGTCCATTTTGTTCACCAAGAATTGGAAGTCATCGGTGGAAAGTTATTCTTGAAACATGTTTTTATTACTGAAAAGAAAATGTGATAAAGAAAAATAAACAGAGAAATTGAATTACCTTACTTCCAAAACTCACAAGTCACTCACAAAGAAAAATCGCTCACACTCGTGTTTCACTCGAATATGGGTTTTTTCTCTAATGTAAGCACTCGTGCCTTTTACCACTCATCTCGTCTCACAATTTTGTATTTCGTTTCGAAAGACTTATTTGCTGCTTGAGGGTCGGCTTCAAAATTTGGTAACAAGGGGAAACGTATACGGGTGTAGGGTAGGCTAGAAATAAAGAAAAGGCAAATGGGGGTAAGGGTGGGTGGCGTTGGGTGAAAATGAGGGGAATACCAAATGATGGGTAAAGAGTTTTGACAGATCGGGATAGAAAAGATGAAAACAAATCATGAACTTGCAACACTTCACACTTTTTTTTAACTCGTATATTTTTTTTGAATTTTTTGAATTTTTGTATCTTTTTTTTAATACTTCTATTCAATATGCTAATTTAAAAAGAAAATAAATACAACTTTTTTTTATTAATTTCAAATTTTTTTTAACGAACCTACTTCCGGCTTGATACGAACATCGTCGGCACTCCTCGTTTAATAGCTCTGATACCAGATGATACGGTTCATCTCGGGATGAGTCGAGTCATATGCGAATTGCCCAATCGTCTACGAGGAGGAATTAAGTCTTTAGGAAAATAGTCAGAATTAAAGTTGAGTTTGCGGAAGCTTGAATAAGTTTGCTTTTGGAAACGGTTTTAAGTTAGGAATGGAGGTGAAAAAATGATGGAAAGGTTTAGATGATGGAAGGATAGGTTAAGGTTTGGTGATAGAAAGAAATAGGGATGATAAAGGTTTTCGGTTTAAGGAAAAGTGAATAAGCAATGATAAGTTGTTGGTAATGGAAAGATAGAACTTAAACGAGAAATGGTTTAACACTATTAAGTGTCACCCCGGTTTCTATAATGTTTAAGGTGGAAATATTGAAATCGATGATGGACCATGACCCGTTATCTAGAAAGATAAGAACCAATGGTATATTAGAATGGAAGAACAAGCCTAGACGCCACAAGCAACTTGATAAGTCTAGTAAACTTGTACGAAAACGAAGAGGAGATAAACTGTAACATCCCCAAACCCGGCCCATTCACCACGACCGAATCTGGTTATGTTAGTGAAATTTATTTAACTTAGAGAAAAATTTAGTAAAACTTGTTAACTTCTGAAAATCCATGTTTATTTAATATTGTATGAGAAAAACTTTGATATCACATAAATATTATAAAATGCCCAAAAGTGAACTTTAATGAATATATATATGACTAATTTTGAATAAATAAGTTGTCAAAATAAATTCGTTTCCACTTAGTAATTTAATATAATCCCAACATAATTTAAAATAATAATTAAATAACTCCCAAGGTAAATAAAAATCAAAGGGCCTTATAACATCAATGTTTAAAAGATCTAGTATTTAATATAAATAAATTTAAACTCTTCTTTCTGCATGGGCCACCACGTGTCCTCTCCGATCCCGGTCCCCATCTACGCATCACCCGAAATGGTTAGAAAATAAAGAGTGAGTCCACCGACTCGAAGCATAATCAAAACACCGATTTCCACACGTATGGGCTTGGCCCATACCCACACAATATTCGTAACAAATCATGCAAGAATGCATTTCAGCCCAACCCTTTGTCCAACCGTACACCAACCTTAGCGGACTCCGCCTAAGGCCGTGGAAACTCCCCACCGATCACATTGTGATCCATAACATCTTACCTTGGCAAGCTCATTGCTCAAGGCCGTGGTTGAGCCACCGATCAACCCAAGTGATCACAATATCGCAATCTGCCTACGGTGATGCACATAGCAATCAACCGCCGAGATGGGCACCTAGCCAACACCTCCCTTGAGGTAGCACAAAGCTAACCCTCAAGCGCTAATGTAGCCTGAGCTAACATTAGACCACGTACATCCTGTGTACACTTCTTCCTCCATTGAGTCAAGCCCAAATCCCATGTATGCATGCATAAGTTCAACATGTCAGATTAACAAAAGAGTAAGCATCACATGTGGATTATTATATCATGTATATATCATAAATAACTCACTATTCAAGCCACTATAATCGGCCATCATTCATATCACGCATATGTAAACACATTTATCAAACCAAAGACCGAAGAAATAGTGCGTTGATCACGCACCTGCTAAGGCACAAACGATTAAATCCCGAAAAGGTCTCCTACGTTAGGTTCTTCTCCCCCCTACAATCGGCCTTAACACAATATCAGAGAACACCTTAATAACCACTCACTTATGTCCTAACAAAGAATCGGTCAACACAAGAGTAAGGTTCGGCTTCAGGGACTTGTAACCAAAATGGAGGAAATAGGAGAACAAAAGATTCGGCAAGGCTCCTTAGATGGTTTGGGATATTCAGCAATGGTAGTTTTCTATGGATGGCTACAGTTTAAGCAAGGTTTAAAAGAAAAAGGTGAGAAGGGAGAGGGATATAGGTTCATAAAAGGTTAAGCCCTCTGCTACTTTCGGCTACAAAGAAATAAGATGAAAAAGGGGTTTGCTTGGACTAACTTTCGGCAATGGACAAGGGAAAATAAATAAAAACAAAGGGAAGAACTTTTTGGTAAGGGAGAAAGCAAATGGTGAATGAAAATGAGCACCTCCCCTCCCCCTATTTATACTATACGGCCTAGCTCCAACCTCCCACAAAAATCCCATTATTTGCTCCTACAATTCCTCCCCAACACTCATTCAAAAAGTTTGAATGAGTCAAACCTCTTCCTAGCCAAAATTTAAAAACAAAGACCAAGTCTTTCTCCATCTTTTAAGCATCCAAAAGCTGCCCAACTCCTTACCTCATTGACGCAAAAACAAAGGCCAAAGTGCTGCCTTCGCAGCTCGAACACTGGCCCCTTCCCTTGCACCTGAGGCGTCACTTCCCCAAGCTCTTAGTGGCGTCTCCCTTGCCACTTTACTAGCTCAATTCTTATGTCTAATTCCCCCAAATAATTCTCTTAAGACACCCATCGCCAAGCTCCCCTTTTTGCACTTAAAAATCCAAAATTTTCTAAAGTCTTCCCCTTGAGTCCAAACATTCTTACCACCTCTCAAACACATCCAAGCATACCCAAAACCTACTAGAACATGAATTATACCCAACATGCATAGCCCCTAAACCAGGGTGTTACATAAACTCACTTAATGAACAAAAGTTCATATAGTTTAATCAAAGTTCAACTGTCTACACGTAAAGCTTATGGAAAAGTCAGCAGCTCGTATGTTTTCCATGCATGCTTTTCTTTAATGCTCCAGCAACTCATTTAAGTACGTCCATACATGGGAGACACTTCAATAAATGTCGTCCAAACATCCTCTTAAATTCGTCCCATGAGTGTTTCCAAAAAGGTGTTTGAAAACCTTGCACCATCAGCTCATTTAAGTCATTTTCTGTTCACGAAATAGCATTCAATGCATTGTCCATTGCTTTACTCGAAAAGGCACACATGAAAAGAAGAATTTCGGCAGCTTCTTAATGCCCATGCATGCTTCTCCAGCAGCTCATTAATTATCGTCCCTTGCTAGGTACCTACACCCATTAATTGTCGTTCATGCCTTGTACTTAATGTGCCGCCCAAGTGACTTGAACATGTAGCAAACATCTCATTAATTTCAGCAGAGCATGCATGTTTTTAAACTTTGAGCATAATTAAATTATGTTGAAACAAGTTAATGGCTGCACATTAATTCGGCCAATTAAAATTCAGCAACTAAAGCTCATTAATCCCTTGTCCAGCTGAACATGCATCACCCAAGTGCTTTGAACCTTGCATGCATGCACCATGTTAAATGCTCTCCTCAAAATTTGGCTGCACCTGCACAATTCATGAACAAATCAGCTAAACAACATTAAAACATGATAATTAAGACTAGAAAAAAATTAAATAAAGTCTTAAGCATGACATACTAAATTCGGCAGCAAGCAATTTAAAGAAAACCTACACATTTAATTTTTTTAAAACTAAACAACTTAAAAGCATGTAATAAAATGTGACAAATTAAATTGGCCCTAGACAAATTAAATTCGGCACAAATTAAAACATTAGGACGCATTAATTTTCTGTAGAAAAATAAATAAATAAAATGTTCAATTTATTTAAAACATTAAATTAAATAATCAGCTCAATGAGCTGGAGTGAGCTCAAGTGAGCTGAAATTGAGCTCAAATGAGCTAATTCGGCTCAACTTAGATGAGCACCAAGGTGCATGGAGTGCTAAGGAGTTGGACCCTGGGCTCATCAAGTTGCAAAACGTTGGTGCCCCGGGCGTGTCCGTATCACCTCCTTTTCAATTTCTTTTTCTTTTTCTTTTTCTTTTCTTTCGTATTCTTTTTCGATTTGATTACAACATGAAGGTGATACAAAAGAATTAAAAAGATAAGTATTTGGCTCAAAGAAAGAGAAAGTATTCTCGTAGGCTTCTCAACCATTTCTTTGGGAATGACCCTTCGTGCATGACGTCTTTGAAGCATACGACAATTGATTCGTACTTTCTTGTTTGTCACCTCGAAAAGTCTCAAACTCGAAGCTTTCTTCTCTGCGTCTCGAGGGCCTTGATGAGTAGGAATCCCGACACGAGTCTCTTCTCAAATAGTCATCAGGAAGGTGTCTTCGTGATGGTCGTGACTCCATTTTTCAACTTGGTGAAGTTTGCTTCCGTTGGGCTTTTTCTTCTACTCAGCCCAAACATCTTTGTATTGGACTTAGCTTCCTTTCAAGCATTCGGCCCATCTCGTTCACCAAATATTGAAATTCAGATTCTGAAAATTCTTCTCGAGACATGGTTATTTACTGAGAAGAAAGATGTTATAAAGAATAAAAATAGAAAATTAAAGATCTCACCACAAAAATCTCACAAAGTCACTCGCAAAGAAAGAAATCACTCCACTCGTGTTTGAACTCTCTTTAAGGCTTTTACTCGCTCTAATGCACTCACCACTCGTGCCTTTTTTCGCTCGTCTTTCTCACAAATTCGTATTTTGTTTCACGCAGACTTATCACGGCTTTGAGGGTCGGCTTCAAAATTGGGTGCAAGGGATAACGTCGGGTGTATGGGTAGGCTGAAAATAAAAAAAAATAAAAATTGAGGTATGTGTGGCGTTGGGGTGGGAAGGGTGATACCAAATGATGGTAGAAAGGTTTTGATGATCTGTAACATCCTGAAAAGGGCCTATGCATTTTTGGTTTAATTGTACGAAATGACATATCTTATGTGTTATGAATATATTTTGAACACTTTTGGAAACCTGGAAATGTATGGAAATGTTAAGTTTAAAAGAGGAAAGTGAACATTTTTAGAACCTTGGAAATGTAAGGAAATGTCTTGTAAGGAAATGTCATGGAAATGTAAGGAAATGTCTTGGAAATGTCTTGTAAGGAAATGTCATGGAAATGTAAGGAAATGTCAAGTTTACAAAGCCGATCAAAAATTTTTGGAAACTTAGAAATGACCTAGAAATGACGAGTTTTAAGGTTTAAAAGAGGAAATTAAGGCAAGGTGGCCTTAAAAGAAAAAGTTTGTGAAATTTGACACACAAACAGGCTTGGAAAAGTGGTCTGAAGATGCCACTTATGGCCTATGGAAATGGCACCATATGCAAGAGGAATGGGCCTGAGTTCGAGTCACTTGGGAAGCAAATAAAGGAGGTTTTATTTTTGTTTCCAGAAGACTGAGGTGGACGGCACATGGCTATAAAGTAGGAGCTTTTATTCTTTTATAAATAGTGGATAAATAAGGGATTTATTTATCATTATTTTCAAGAGATAATTGTTGGATTAAATTCTTTTAATTTGAATAAAGAGATAAAGAGGAAAATAAGGGAGAAGTGATGGCCAAGTAAGGGACTTTGAGTTTAATAATTTCGGCTAAGTAAGGATAGTTGCTGAATTATCTTAAGTGATAATTAAAGGATAAAGTTATCAGATAGAGGAGTGGTGGCCAAGTAAGGGATTCTAAGTTAGTAATATCGGCTATAAAAGGAAAAGAGAGGCCATTCTGCATTATTATCCTGTTCTTTGAAAGCCTCTGCGAATTCTCTTCACCAAATCTTCTTCTTTCTTTTATTTTTGCCAAGCCAAAATACCTTGTGATCTAGCCGAATCCTCCATCTTTATTCTTCCTTCTCTTTTCTTTCTAATCCCTCCAAAAGCCGAAAGTTGTGAGATCATCATCTAGCCATAGCTGAATCTCTGAAGGTTGAAGTGAAGGTGCAATCGATTTCTTCAAGTAAGGGTAAGATCTCATTCGGTTTCATCCTTTTTCTTAAGATTTGCCAAAATCTAGGACTAACCCCATTAATATCTTGTTGCCGAAACTTTGAAGAGATCTTTTGGGATTTACTAAGTGTCGACTACAAGGAAGGAGAAGTTCTTTTCCCGAAGGTACACCATAGGCCACGTGTTCCCTAGTTATTCGGTGAGTTTCGGATTTAAAATCCACAAGGTAAGTGTCTATAGTATTCGCCCAAGGCCATGTTTGGTAAATATATGTGTTCATTAATTATTCAAAAGCCGAAAACTAACCAAGTTAATTGATTCAATGCTTGGCTGAATGCAAGAAGAGTATAGCGAGATTTCAAGACTTGATTCTTAAGTCAAACGGCAACAAGGTAAGTTTAAGTATACTAATCCTACTAGGATTTGGATTTATGGCGAATGGCTTTTATTAAAGTAGTAGGTGATTAATCAAATGTAGGGATTAAGGATCTAAGCATTAGATCAAGCTTTTCGGATTTCAAGACCCTTTCTGTAAGTATGATAAGTTGTGGATATTTGGTTAAGAATTCGTATATTGATGATTAAATTGATTGTTACGATTAAGTGTGTTGATGGAGGCGAATACCATTCAAGAAGGGAAAGGAAGGTCCCTATCCCGAAGTTTAAGAAGAGATCTGTCTCTCGCGGTTAGGGATTGGCCACCGGGTGTAGACCAAATACGAACAAGAAAGTAGGCAAATAGCCGTAGTATCGCCTAGTGATAGCATCGATGATCGAAAGCATAGTTCTCCAAGTGATCGTGTGTGTGATTAACCCACCATTTTTCTGTATATGATATGTATGTGAAATGTGTATGTGTTATGAATGTGCTAACTAGTGCAAAGTGGAAATTGTGATAAGGATACCCTCAAGGGGTATGTCGATAATCCGGTAAGTACCAAACCTGATGATATGTGATTATTAATATGAATATGTGATAATATGCTTGATGAACATGCTCATGCATCATTACATTGTATCATTATTTTATGTGGCATGTGCATGGGTTGGGATATGAAAGAAGGTACGGGTGTACTTAGTGCGGGTTTGATGTTAGCCTTGAGCTACATCGTGGATTGACGTTGGATCGAGGTCACGTTGTGGATTAATTGCGATTTAGTTCGCGTGGCTTGATGAGTGGCTATGTGCCTCATCGTGGGTTGATATCGGCTATGTACCATATCGTGGTTGATGAGTGACTATGTGTTCCATCGTGGTTTTGATGTTAGCCTTGAGCTACATCGTGGATTGACGTTGACTGAGGTCACGTTGTGGATTAATTGCGATTTAGTTCACGTGGCTTGATGAGTGGCTATGTGCCTCATCGTGGTTGATATCGGCTATGTGCCATATCGTGGTTGATGAGTGACTATGTGTCCCATCGTGGTTTTGGTGTTAGCTACGACTACATCGTGGATTGGCGCTCTCGAGGTCGCGTTGTGGATTATTGTGCTTAATTGCACGTGGGCGGCATTGATTGCCTTTGGAGTGAAAAGGAGAGGTGATTTGATAATCCCTGGTGTGTGGTAGGTTTGGATAAGGGGGTGTGTGTAGCGGATGGACCCTAGGTTTGGGTTGGGCTTCATAATTGCATATTTATGTGAACATATGTGGAAATGGGCCAAGCCCAATATGATATGTGGATTAATGTGGAAATGGGCTAAGCCCAGTATGTGGAAATTATGTGGTCAACTACCCTATTAGATGAATGTGATATGAATATGGGCCAAGCCTAGAATGTGATAACATGTGAATTTGATAATTGATATCTGATATATGAGTTAATATGTGGTTAACATGTGGGTGGAATTCAGTGGACTAATTACACACTGAGTCTGTATGACTCACCCAATTTTTATTAAACATCGCAGATGATTCGTGGTGATTGGACCGGGTTGGAGTGGATACGAGGTGGCCCATGCAGAAGACATTTTCTTTATTTTATTCAGTTTATTACTAAGAACTTTTGTTTAATTATTTATTGTAATAAGGCCCAGTTAAAGTATTTAAGTATTTCTATTTGAGCATTTTTATTATGTTTAAGCTAGACGACCATTAAATTATTATTGGAAGTGCTTTTAATTTGGATATTTTTGTCAAGCTTATATTATTTAGAATTTTTAATTGGACCTAGTTTTCAAATGACAAAATTTTTAATGTTTTTCCCAAAAGTGAAATCAGTCTTCAAACGTTTTTCCGCAGTGGCATCTCAAATTCGGTCGTAACGAATGGGCCGGGTTTGGGGTGTTACAGTTTGGTATCAGAGCCCGGTTCAAAACTCAGCTTTGAGGGTTTTGGGTCCAAAAACATTTTCAAAGATGGGCCTTTCAAAATATGAACTTTTATTTCAGGTTATTCTAGCATGGCACCTGTATCTTCGGCCCGAAGTCCACCAGGTAAGTACTTCTAATTATTAAAGTGACTTGTTTATGTGAACTGTTATGGGCTTATTTGGGCTCATAGATTAGAATATTAGGGCTATTGAACCCTAGGGCTAGTGCACAAACACATGCATAAGACTTAAGGATTATTAAACAAACCTGTGAAGTAAGTCGCCGAGTTAAGGTGTGGCAACCATTGTACGCATGTCTAGGATTGGTATTCAGTAAGAGCTTGGTACTTAAGCAGCCCTAGTGACTCACCTCCTCTTCACTGGAATCCTGCCTGGTGCGTAGCTTCGGTTCACCCTAACCAAGAGGACTCGGTCATAGGCTAAACACAATGACTAAAACCCGAAAGGGGACTAGCCATGCAGTTTTATAAAAACCCTAGTTTTAAAATCCCTAAATTACCCTTTTAATTGTAGTAAAAGATTATTGTGAAATTTTTTTTCCAAAATATCTCCAATTTACAAAATTACAAAAATGCCCCTGTATTGTAAATTACTAAAATACCCTTAGTTTTTAAGATTTTCAAAAATACCCTCGACTTTTGTTAAAATATTTCTACTTTACAAAGATATCAAAAACTTCTGTTTTACAAATAACAAGATACTGATTTGGAAAATTTACTTAATCGCCTCGACTTCCAAAATTACCGAAATAACCTCGATTTCTAAAATTTTTGCAACACCTCTGATTTGGAAAACAAAATAACCCAGAGATTTTGTAAATTCTGAAATACCTCTAATTTGAAAAATATTTTCGAATTGACCCCGATTTATTACAAAAATATCCTCGTAGGAAAATGACGAAATTACCCACAGGTAGGGAAATGGATGGAATGGCCATAAAAGTGTAGTGAATGATGTTGTGAATGAATGTGACTCTATGGATGAATGTGAATGTGATTCTCTGAATTAGAATAGTGAACTTGAACTAGAAACTTTGGTTGATCGAAAGAACTACTTCTGAACATCTCTTTTCATAAAACTATTCGCGAATAATCAGTGGAACAAAATTTTTGATGCATAAAACTTTTTAATCAGATTAAATCGTGACGTTAGAAATGAGTTCTAGGGGACGTGAACTTAGAGACTGTGCCTAGAAAGTATGATGGTTCTATTAAGATCAGAGTGCGCAGCATAAGCGTAGTTCGGTGAGTTAAGATGTACGATTATTCGTTAATAAGTAATTTCGAGGACGAAATTATTTTTAAGGAGGGTAGAACTGTAACATCCTGAAAAGGGCCTATGCATTTTTGGTTTAATTGTATGCGAAATGACATATCTTATGTGTTATGAATATATTTTGAACACTTTTGGAAACCTGAAATGTATGGAAATGTTAAGTTTAAAAGAGGAAAGTGAACATTTTAGAACCTTGAAATGTAAGAAAATGTCTTGTAAGGAAATGTCATGGAAATGTAAGGAAATGTCAAGTTTACTGAGCCGATCGAAAATTTTTGGAAACTTAGAAATGACCTAGAAATGACGAGTTTTAAGGTTTAAAAGAGGAAATTAAGGCAAGGTGGTCTTAAAAGAAAAAGTTTGTGAAATTTGACACACAAACAGGCTTGAAAAAGTGGTCTGAAGATGCCACTTAGGGCCTATGGAAATGGCGCCATATGCAAGAGGAATGGGCCTGAGTTCGAGTCACTTGGGAAGCAAATAAAGGAGGTTTTATTTTTGCTTCCAGAAGACTGAGGTGAACGGCACATGGCTATAAAGTAGGAGCTTTTATTCTTTTATAAATAGTGGATAAATAAGGGATTTATTTATCATTATTTTCAAGAGATAATTGTTGGATTAAATTCTTTTAATTTGAATAAAGAGATAAAGAGGAAAATAAGGGAGAAGTGATGGCCAAGTAAGGGACTTTGAGTTTAATAATTTCGGCTAAGTAAGGATAGTTGCTGAATTATCTTAAGTGATAATTAAAGGATAAAGTTATCAGATAGAGGAGTGGTGGCCAAGTAAGGGATTCTAAGTTAGTAATATCGGCTATAAAAGGAAAAGAGAGGCCATTCTGCATTATTATCTGTTCTTTGAAAGCCTCTGCCGAATTCTCTTCACCAAATCTTCTTCTTCTTTTATTTTTGCCAAGCCGAAATACCTTGTGATCTAGCCGAATCCTCCATCTTTATTCTTCCTTCTCTTTTCTTTCTAATCCCTCCAAAAGTCAAAAGTTGTGAGATCATCATCTAGCCATAGCCGAATCTCTGAAGGTTGAAGTGAAGGTGCAATCAATTTCTTCAAGTAAGGGTAAGATCTCATTCGGTTTCATCCTTTTTTCTTAAGATTTGCCGAAATCTAGGACTAACCCCATTAATATCTTGTTGCCAAAACTTTGAAAGCGAATCAGGTGTGTACCCCACACTAACTTTTAATAAGATTGATGGTAATATGTAAAATATGCATGTTTATAAGAATGTGGCTAAGGTACCATAATATGGTACAAAGTACTCAGGTACGTTTCCTACTTCCACTAGGATTATGAAATATGTTATTTATAACATGTGAAAATTTATAAGAATGAGAATTTAAGTATGATATGCATGATATGAATAATATGGGTCATTCGGGATATATGAAAAAGGGGAAGTGAATGTGATGACTACGGTCTCACTATCTCAATGTGGTGACTTCGGTCACATTATCCAATGTGGTAACTTCGTTACATTATCTGAATGTGGTGTCTCATGACACAATTATCTGGTGGCTATGCCACAAATTTTATATGGGCGATGAGCACGTCGACTGCAGCTACTGCCTTCGATGGAGGGTTGACTTAGTAGTTCCCACGATGTGTCGGTTGGTACGGGGATGTGTAGCGGACGGCACCTAGGTTTGGGTTTGGGATTGCATCATAACATGTATTCTATGTTTTGAATGTGTAATATGTGATATGCCTGATTCTATTATGATTTAGTGTCGTGTACACATTGAGTCTGTTTGACTCACCCCCGTTGGGAACATTTTTGAGTGATGAATAAAGGATGGACCGGGACGCGAGAACTTGTGGTGGCCATGCTCAACATGAAGTTTATATATTTTTGAGGACTCTTGAATTTATTTTAGTACTTTGAATTATTTTGGGAATTATTTGATATAATAAGGCCATAAGGCCATAGTTGAATTACTTTACACTTATTTTTATTTATTATGATTATGAAAATTTGGAATCAGCGGAGGGGCACTGCAGAAGCATCTCATGATATAGATGCACTATTGGGGATAAAAAAGGAGTCAAAACCTCAACTCAACCAAAGCATGGCTTGAAGATCACTTTTATCATCAGAAAGGGCGCGTGTACCAATTCATCAGAGAAATAGATTTCGGGCTTGGGTATCCATGGCACCCTATTTGAACTTGTTGAAAAAGGGGCGTAGCGAAAGCAACAAATCCTTTAACAGCAGCAAAGACTTCGGATGGGAAACCTTATCTTAATAGGAAGTGGCCACTAAATAAAGTAAAGAGTTCTGCCTTATAGCCAGAGCCCTTTATTATGGCCAATTTCTATATGGTTCAAGGTGGAAATATGGAAATCGAGTATGGACCAAGACCCGTTATCTAAAAAGATAAGAACCTATGGTATAAGTTGATGGATGAGATCGGTTGATGCCACAAGCAAAGCTTGATAAGTCAAAGACAAAACTCGTACGAAAATGAAGAGGAGATAAACTCACTCAATGAACAAAATGGATGGATCATCAATAGGTAGAATGGAACATTCAAGCACTTTATGATCAAAATGTTTTACAAAATAAAATTTAGCATTATGTGTCGCATAAACATCCAAAACAGATAGATCATAAGTAAGCAAATTGGAATAGCTAAGCATATCATGATCTAATTGCTTTGCAAAAGGCAGTTCATCAACACAATATATGTCATCATCCGAAGGGAGCAAAAATTTATCAACTATTTCAAAAGACTTACCTTTAGATGCAAAGGAATAGAGACCGTTCTTACCTTGCTTGTTTTCACAAGCTGAAACTCAAAGATTGAATTTACCTTGCTCGATCAATACGAACCTTCTCTCCTCGGGCATGTAATGTAGTCGATGCTTTACTCGCGAATCAACCTTCTTCAAACCAAATGGGAACTCCATGTACACGAATTCTATGTACAACCACAAAATTTGTTTAAGGAACGAATAGAAGTCGAAAACAAAGTAGACAAAATTCATTACCTTATTCAAAAACCTTGTATCAAGAAGATAGAAATCTTTCGGACATACCAGATGATGCTTGAATTTCCCATAAAGCAAATCAGAATGAATTCCCGATTTAAAAACATGGGTTTGACTATTTAAGTCAAGATGGGACAATGGTTTCGATGAATCAAACATGTTAAACCAATATGAATAATGTATGTTCAAGATCGAATGATCAAAACTCTTAACGTGCTTCAAAACAGACTTACAAAAACTCATAGATTCCGTATTAGATAATGAACAAATCTCGTAAAATCCATAATCAAACAAGTTGGGATTAAAAGAAAATTTATTGTCATACATACTCGAGTCTATCACTGGTCGAATAGACGTTACTCCACCTTCACACTTTGCTTCACAATGGTTATTATGGGGTAAACCTGTCTTACCATCATTTAAAACATCAAAATTGGTCGAAGGATAGTAATCAACGGTATTATCCACATAATCACTATCATTATGAAAATTTGGTGAAGACTGAATCTTATCAAAGCACTTACCTTCCTTACCTTTTTCAATCAAATGAAAACGCCTTTCTTCGGGAAGGTACTGAAGTTGGAGATCATCATCCGATACGTTGGGCATCTGAAATGAAGAAACAGAAGAAGAACAAAAGTCCAAAGAGTTAGCTGAAAAACTACTCTCTTTTTGTTCATCTTGTTCTTGCGTTTCTTTTTTCATCTCTTTTTCTTTTCTTTCTTTTTCAATCTTTTTTTCCTCTTTCTCATTTTTATTTTCTTTTCTCTCGATTTCTTTTTTTGTTTCTCTTTTTCTCACGAACTCTTTTTCAATTTCTTTTTCTTCTTTTTCACATTCTTTTTCATTACAATAAGAGGATGAGTCAGAAGAATCGAAAGAAAAAAAATTGACTCAAGGATCGAGAGAATGTTCTCATAGATATCACAATCGTTTCTTCTTGAAAGATTCTTCATGGATGAATTTCTTGCAGAACGGCTTGTGCTTTCTCGTTCGCGTTGTCGAAAAGCCTTGTACTCGTTACTCTCTTCTTGTTGTCTCGAAGGCCTTGATGAATACAAGTCTCGATAACAATCCTCTCTCACATAGTCATTGAATGATGGACTTCTTGATGACGAGGATGCTTGAGAGAAATCTCTTGATCTTGAAGTCGATGTCGGATGGTAGTCATGACGGAAATCTTTTCTCGAGTATTCATTGAAAGTGGGTCTCCGAGAGGGTCGCCACTCCGTTTCTCGACTCGTTGTAGTGTGCTTTTGTTGAACCTTTTCCTCCGCTCGGTCCAAACGCTTTTGTATTGGACTTAGTTTCCTCTCGAGCATTCGGTCTATTTCATTTACCAAGAATTGGAAGTCTTCGGTGGATAGTTCGTCTTGGAACATATTTATTGCTGAAAGGAAGATCGTTAGAAATATAAAACAGAAAAAAAATAAGACCTCACCACAAAAATCTCACAAGTCACTCACAAATAAAAATCACTCACACTTGTGTTTCACTCGTATAAGGCTTTTTCTTTGATGATTACACTCGTGCCTTTTACCGCTCTCTCTCGCTCTCACAATTTTGTACTTTGTTTTGAAAGACTAATCGCGGCTTGAGGGTCGGCTTCAAAGTGGGTAACAAGGGATTGATGTCGGGTATAGGGGAGGTTGAACAAAAGAAAACTTTGGGTATCGGGTAGGCTAAACGAAAGAATTTTTTTTTTACTTCTCTTTTTTTTTATATATTCGTTTTTTTTAATTTTCGTATTTTTTTTCCTTTTTTTTACTTTACATGCAATATAATATGATACATGAAACGAAAATTACAACTTGAATTTTTTTTTGATTTTTTGATTTTCTTTTTTCTTCACGAACCTACTTCTGAGATTGTCTCGTACGTCACGCTCCTCATTTGGTAGCTCTAATACCAGATGATACAGTTCACCTCAGGAAGAGTCGAAATGTATGCGGATTGCCCAATCATCTACGAGGAGTAAATCAAGCCTTTGGGAATTAATAGGAAAAATATGGAAAAAGATAGCTAAATTTGCGGAAGCTTTTAATGAATTTATCTAGGAAATAATATTAAGTTAGGAATGGAGGCAGGAAATGAAAGAAATGGTTTAGATGGAGGTAATGATAGGTTCGTAAAAGATGAAGAAAGGAAATGGTATTTGATGGTTCGGTTTAACAATGAAAACAAAGGATAGATGATAGTTTGATATTTTGGTGGAAATGGAAGTAAGAACTTAAACAGAAACGATTCAACACAAAGATGTGTCACCCTGATTTCTATAGTGTTTAAGGTGGGAATATGGAAATTGATATGGACCAAAGACCCGTTATCAAGATTGATAAGAACCAATGGTATAGTTAAATGGAAGAACAAGTGATAGACGCCACAAGCACAACTCGATAAGTCTTTGAAACTTGTACGAAAGATAGAGAGGAGATAACTCACTCAAAGAACTAGAGTTCATATATTTTTAATTCAAGATTAACCAACCTTAAAAAATGACATTGAAAAACTATTTATAGACAAAAATGAGAGCTAGCCGAATGGACATGAACATAGCTTAGGAACTAAGTGAAATTCGGCCTTTAATGATCCTAGATTAATCTAGAAGAGTCTCTCTAGCTTGCTGTCCATATTCATCCATGAAACTCCAAGAATTCAGCTTCTAGAAGAGCTTGGTGCAGCCGAATTTATTGTAAGGGAAAAGGGGCTGAATGGCCCTTAAAATTTTAGCCAAGGGACGTGAATGGATAGCCTTGGGAATCCGAATGGCCAATGCTTAATTCTAGATGCCTTGGGGACGTGAAGGACCACCCAAAACCCGATACCAGCCCTTAAATATTCCTCACGCTTGGAGACATAGACCCAACAGCCACTTTAATTTGGTGTCTTCAATGCTGGACCTTTTCCACGCCTTGGAGATAGGAAATAACACATTAATTCATGTCTAGAAGGAAAGAACCAGCACCTTAAATGGTGCCTTTTGTTGAACACGAAAAAGCACATTGAAAAATGAAGCATTCAGCCATCTTTTGTGCCGTCCAAAGTCATGAATGCTGCTGATTTATTAAGCTTCTTTAATAGCCTTATTTCCATCCAAAACATGTTCCCACACTTCCATAAATATGGTCTCACGTATGCTGCTGTTTTTGACTTGTTTTAATGTAAATTTGGGAGACATGAATGGCCACGTTGGAAGCATAAACATCAGCCTTTATTTAAGCATTAATTCAGCCATGGGGGAGAGTGAAAGACTCCTTAATTGCTGCTGCAATTCACGATACAAACATGCTTTAGATAAGCATTAATTTCGGCTAGAAACAAAGAAGCAGCATGTATTTAATTTAGCTCAATAAACCATGAGACAGCATTAATAACATGTCTAAATTTGGCTAGACACTCTAGGAAACTTTTATGGACACTTTAGACACATTAAACACTAGTAAGTTCACCTAATAAAAAACGGCAGCCCCTATTTTTAATGTAAAAATCTGCACTTCAATTTTTTATTTAAAACAACTTTAAAGCATGTAATAAAATGTGACAATTTAATTCAAGCATAGACAAATTAATTTAGACACTAACTAAAATATTTAGACACATTAATGGGCTGTAGAAAAATAAATAAAATAAATGTTTAATTTATTTTAAAGCATTAAAAATTATGTGATCAGCTCAATGAGCTCTAGAATGAGCTAATCCGGCTCAATTTGAAAGTGCACCAAGTTGCACAAAAGCTCCACGGCACTTCGAGCTTTGAATTTCGTGGATGCCCTGGGCGTGCCCGTATCACAAACTCTACAGAGGAGGTTGAAGACTTGGTCAACAAGTTTGAATGGGAGGCTAGGAGTGATCCAAGGAGAAAATAGTGGAGTGAATCAAGGAAGTGATGGGTGTGGGAGAGTTGGCCAAATTTGGGAGTGTGGCTAAGTGGGAGATTTCGGCCAAGGGTGAGAGTGCCAAATTTTCTCTGGTTTCTTTCAAGGGGTATTTGCATTTTGGTATTTTTCTCTAGCATTTCGGGTCTTTTCCTTCTCATTTCACCTTTGCCGAATTCTCAGTTTCTCTTCTTCTTTTTCTCGCTTTGTGGTTCTAGTCTTCCTTCTTTCCTTCTCTTTTGCTACTTGCCGAATTGGTAGGCCTCCCCTCTTTTACTTCCTCTTTTCTTTTCATTTTTATTTTGCTGCCAAATCCCTTTCCTCCTTCGGTTCTTCTTTGGCCGAATGTAACATTTTCTTTTCCTCTTATTTTTCCTCTCTCTTTGCATTGCTAAAGCCGAAACACTTAACCTTGACTCCTTTGTGTCTAGGCCAAATCTAGTAGGGCCTAAGCATATACTCCTCTTCATTCTTTCAGTTTCCGAATCTCTGCAGTTGGTTGGTAAGTGTGTCTATAACCGAAAGTAGGGTTGTTGTTTTTCTCTCATGCTCGATTTGGGTTCTTTGGGCCGAAAGGCTACTTCTCGAGTTGCCTTAGAGTAGCGTTTCTAACATGCTCTTTTCATCGATTAATGCTAGGGACTCGTTTTCTTTAGCCGCGGATTAGGGCCGATTACCGTTGCACTGTGGGAGATCGTGTCACGTGGTAAGAAAAGCTAGTTAAGTAAAGTATTTTAGTTTTTGGGTTACCGAAGGTTGAGACTAACTAATGGTTCAATTGTTATCATAGGTGCCTCGGAAAGTGTCTCAAGCCATAACTCATAACAGGTGTGTAATCTCACACCCCTGTTTGTTCTGTTAATGCGATGTTCTGTGAATCAGCTAAAAGCCGAAAGACCAAAAAGCCAGAATATCGACATCTGAGATCACTCGAGCGTGCAAGCGCTCGTAGAGATAAACCGAGCCACAAGTGTTGGCGATAGACTGTTGGGAGTGTCACGAACTCTCTCGTGGGACTGAGGCTATAATGGGCCTTGTTGAGCCAAAGTGGGCCCAATGGGCTAACGGGCCCACAGGGGTGAAATCCATGGTAAGTGCTGGATGATAGATGCGGCTACGAAGTCTGTAAAATCGTGATCGAAAATGGGCTGAATGGGCCACACGAGTGTGTGGCCCCACTTGGGCCGAAAATTGGGCTTTCGCCCACTTGCACTGTGTAACACCCCTTACCCGTATTCAACGCCGGAACCGGGCACGAGGCGTTACCGTATTAAAATCCTCAAGATCGCCACTTAGGCACAACATGACCACTCTCCTTGGCCATCACAACAACCTCAATCCCGACTTACGAGGTCTCTCTCAAACACACGAGGGCTCTCGAGACCATATCAAAAACTCTTACGATCTTAAAATTTTTCCATCTATACAGGGCTCACACGCCCGTGTAAGATTTGGCATGCCCGTGGATGTCACACACGCCCATGGTCACTACCCGTGCATGAAAACTCAAGCATTCTACCAATGCCCCACGGTTAGGGCACACGCCCGTGCCCTCCACCCGTGGTGCACACTACTACCCTAACACGGCCTAGAGTCTAGACACACACCCGTGTGGCTAGCCCGTGGCCAACACTGATTAACACACACGTTCTAGGCACACGCCCGTGTGACTAGTCCGTGGTCTATTTTGACTTAAAATACTAACATGCAGGGGACACACGGCCAAGTCACACGCCCATGGGCTGACCGTGTGTCACACATGGCCTAGACACACGCCCGTGTGTCTACCCACATGGACAAGAACAAAGCTATTTGCCAAGTTCTTTTCACCCTTCTAGCATACACAATCATGCACTCATTCAACACAATCATAATCAACTCAAAATCTTACAATCTCACTTAGATAACTACATCTTTTCATATAATAAAGTGCCAACAACTATGGCATTATACAAAATAGATTATCCATCTAAAGGCCAACACATCATAGCCATATACAACAAAATTCACTAACTTGTCTAGCCCCTATACATGTCATATACAAAACATTGAGTCTCATGTACCAGAGTGTGCTGATAGTGTGGTCGATCTTCCAATTGATCCTCGTATCTCGATTCAACACTGCTGCTCTATAAGACAAGGGAAAATAAAGGGAGTAAGCTTTGAGCTTAGTAAGTTTACACATAGACAATTAAGCAACATAGTATAAGCTAAACAACAATTAGCATTATACTAACATATAATGTACAACTATGCTTACTCTTTCTATCCCTTACCACGTTTCCAACGCATCATAAGTCACTTACTCATAACCATTGACATGCACCCTGCATTCAATATCACATTTACACAATATACAACACATCATTATTTCTCGATAATACATCCACACAGCTAATCCACACAGCTAATGTCTCGGTGGTTTCGCACTTAGCCCACCACAATCAATTAATAAGGTAGTATCGCACTTAGCCTACCATAAAGGTAATCGTAGTGGTTTCGCACATAGCCCACTAGAAATATACCTAACGATAGCATCGCACATAGCCAGCTCATCGTCAATATGTATTAGAATTGTATCGCACTTAGCCCATCTTTTAGCATTATCACTACACATTCACATATCTATTTACATTCATTCCACTTAAAACACATAGGTTCTCAATCATTCTCAGCTATACACTAGCTAGCATTGACAAATTGTAAGTATGAATGCATTGTTATGCATAGACTTACCTCGATACTCAAAAGTATAGAAACATGCAATTTAGTCCACCACTTTGCTCTTGCCTCGGTTTAGATCCGGGCTTTGTCTTTCTTAATCTATAATGAATAAATTAGATTATTCAATATACACATTGACCAAATTGACCCACATCTCATACTTTGGCAAAATTACTCTTTTGCCCCAAATCTTTCTCATAATTACACTATTACCCCAGGCTCGTAAAGTGATTTTTATTCAACTTCTTAGCCTTTCATGCTTAGCCGAATCACTTACTCAACTAAAGTAATCATCAATTCTCATTACATCACATATGTATGACCAAACTCAAGATTTTTACAAACTAGTCCTACATGCATTTTCTATGGAAACTCATTTAGCAAAAGATGTTTCTACAACATCATGCTTTCATAATCTTCCATAAAGCATCGTCATACATGGCCACATTTTTGAACATCCATCATAGCTCATCAAATAGCTAAAAATAGCTTACTCATGCAACAAGGACTTCAAAAATACAAAGAATATAAAAAACGAGGCTAGATGCACTTACTAGCAAGCTTGAAATTTTTGAAGAACCCTAACAATGGCTCTCTCAAATTTTTGGCAGTCTTGGAGAATAAGATGAATAAATTTTGTCATCTTTTCTCCTATTTTAATCACTTAATTGTTAAATGACCAAAATTCCCTTTTTGATAAACTTTCTATTTTAACTCATCCATGCCCAATTTTGTCCAAAAATTAGAAATTGGGAAAATTGCTATTTAAGGACCTCTAATTAATATTCTAAAGCTATTTCACACAAATAGCTTCTAGAATCTCACATTTTGTAACTTTTGCAATTTAGTCCTTTTGGATAATTTAACCGCAATTTCACAAAATTACTTCATGAAACTTTTACACTAGCATGCAGACGTAGCATAAACCTCAAAAACTCATTCATAAACCTCGAATTTGTGGTCTCGTACCACTATTCTAACTAGGCCCTAAATCGGGATGTTACAACTCTCCCCCCTTTAGAGATTTTTGCCCCCAAAAATCTTACCAGTAAAGAGGTTTGGATGTTGCTCTCTCATAGCTTCTTCTGTTTCCCACGTAGCCTCTTCCACACCGTGTTTCTGCCATAACACTTTCACTAGTGCTATGCTCTTATTTCTCAACTGTTTCACTTCTCGAGCCAAGATCTTAATCGGTTCTTCATCATAAGACATATCCAGTCTTATCTCAATTTCTGTCGAAGAAATCACATGTGAAGGATCGGTGCGATACCGTCGCAACATCGACACATGGAACACATTATGAATCTTTTCCAACTCTACCAGTAAAGCCAATCGGTATGCTACTGGCCCAATTCTATCTGTAATCTCATACGGCCCTATGAATCTTAGACTCAATTTTCCTTTTCGTCCAAATTCTTCTTCCATGGGGACACTTTCAAAAACACTTTGTCGCCCACTTCAAACTCAATTTCTTTTCTTTTCAGATCCGCGTACGACTTCTGTCGGTCCGAAGCAACTTTCAAACTATTACGGGTTATTTTCACTTTCTCCTCGATCTCTTTTACTAGATCGACCCCATGGATTCGCTTCTCACTAAGCTCGGTCCAATACAAAGGAGTCCGACACTTACGGCCATATAAAGCCTCATACGGTGCCATCTGTATACTCGACTGATAACTATTGTTATAGGCGAATTCGACCAAAGGTAGATATCTCTCCCAACTACCCTCGAATTCTAACACACAGCATCGAAGCATATCTTCGAGAACTTGAATCACTCTAAAGGTAGATATCTCTCCCAACTACCCTCGAATTCTAACACACTGCATCGAAGCATATCTTCGAGAACTTGAATCACTCTTTCAGACTGACCATCGGTTTGCGGATGGAACGCAGTACTGAAATTCAACTTTGTTCCCAAAGCCTCTTGCAACCTCTTCCAAAACCTCGAAGTGAACCTCGGATCCCTATCCGATATTATAGACACAGGTACACCATGTAACCTCACTATCTCTGCAACATACAACTCAGCTAACTTATCTAGTGAATAATCAACACGTACTGGAATAAAGTGAGCCGACTTCGTTAGTCTATCCACAACAACCCACATAGCATCTCTCTTTTTCGGAGTCATCGGTAACCCCGTCACAAAATCCATGGTAACCCGATCCCACTTCCATTCGGGTACCAACACCGGTGAAGCAATCCCAAGGCACTTGATGCTCAACTTTCACTTGTTGACAAATCAGACACTTTGTCACGAACTCTGAAATATCTCTTTTCATACCTGGCCACCAATAAGACTTCTTCAAGTCATTATACATTTTCGTACTGCCCAGATGTACTGACAAACATCTATTGTGGGCCTCATGCAAAACCTGTCGAATTAACTCCTCATCTCTAGGTACACAAATTCTGTCACGGTACAGCAAACAACCATTCAAGCCCACTCGAAAATTGGAATCACTTTCTGATTTGCACTTATCTCTCTAGCTGACATCTCACTGTCATTTCTCTGAGCCTCACATATCTGTTGAACAAATAGTGGCTTAGCTCTCAACTCTGCCAGAATAGCACCATCATCAGACAATGCCAAACTCGACCTCATAACTCTTAGAGCATACAAGGATTTCCTACTCAGGGCATCTGCAACCACATTCGCTTTTCTCGGGTTGTAATCAATGACTAACTCATAGTCTTTCAACAACTCAAGCCACCGTCTCTGTCGCAAATTCATATCCTTCTGATCCATCAAAAATCTCAAACTCTTGTGATCCGTAAAGATTCGACACTTCTCACCATATAAGTAATGTTGCCAAATCTTTAACGCGAAAACAATCGCAGCCAACTCCAAATCATGAGTCGGATAATTCTTCTTGTGCGGTTTCAACTGTCTCGAGGCGTAAGCGACTACCTTACCCTCTTGCATCAACACGCAACTGAGACCATTAAACGATGCGTCACTATAAACCACGAACTCTTTCCCCGATTTTGGTTGAACCAAAACTGGCGCCTCAGTCAATAATTTCTTCAGTCTCTTGAAACTCTGTTGACATGTCTCAGTCCATTCAAACTTGACATCTTTGTACAATAGTTTCGTCATCGGGGTAGCAATCACAGAGAACCCTTTTACGAAACATCTGTAATATCCTGCTAATCCCAAGAAACTTCTGATTTCTGACATGTTCCTCGGTGGTTTCCAATCCACAACAGTTAATATCTTACTCGGGTCAACTCTAACACCATCACCCGACACAATGTGTCCTAGGAATCTGACCTCACGGAGCCAAAACTCACTCTTGCTAAACTTAGCGTACAACTGCTTATCTCTTAAAGTTTGCAAGACAATTCTCAAATGTTCTTCATGATCGTTCTCATCCAGAGAATAGATCAATATGTCGTCAATGAAGACAACTACAAACTTGTCCACATATGGTCTGAAAACACGGTTCATCAAATCCATAAAAATTGTCGGTGCATTCGTCAAACCAAACGGCATAACCAAAAACTCATAATGGCCAAACCTTGTTCGAAATGCAGTTTTCAACACATCCTGCTCTTTCACTCTCAACTGATAATAACCAGATCTCAAGTCTATCTTGGAGAACACTGTAGCTCCCTTCAGTTGATCAAAAAGATCATCAATCCTTGGTAAAGGATACTTATTCTTAACCGTCACTTTGTTAAGCTGTCTATAGTCTATACACAACCTCATAGACCCATCTTTCTTCTTCACAAACAATACCGGAGCACCCCACGGTGAGTAGCTCGGTCTTCCAAAACCCTTATCTGTCAACTCTTGCAACTGAACCTTCAGTTCTTTCAACTCTAAAGGTGCCATCCTATACGGAGCAATCGAAATAGGTGCCGTTCCTGGAACTAACTCAATCCCAAACTCAACCTCTCTCACTGGAGGTAATCCGGGTAACTCTTCTGGGAATACATCCGGGATACTCACATACCACCGCATTTGTTTCAAACTTTACTCCAACCTCTTGAGTATTCAACACAAAAGCAAGATAGGACTCACACCCTTTTCTCAAACATTTATCAGCCACTAAGGAAGAAATCATCACTGGTAGACTATCCGACCCACCTGATTCAACCCGAACCACATCTCCACTCTCACATTTCAATTCAATAAACTTACTACCACAGTTCACTAAGACACTATGGGTAGTCAACCAATCCATGCCTAGGATTAAATCAAACTCATCAAACAATAACAACATTAGGTTTGCCAGAAAGCAATGACTCTCAATCATCAAAGGATAATTCTTACACACCTTGTCCACTAACACATGCTTACCTAACAGGTTTGACACCTTAACCACAAAGTCTGTAGACTCAACAGCCATACTCAAACTAGATGCCAATCTCATGCAAATATAAGAATGAGTAGACCCTGGATCTATTAAAGCAATAACAAGTGTGTTAAAGAGAGAAAAAGTACCCGTTATTAATCAGGGGAG
Source organism: Gossypium sturtianum (assembly GCA_025698515.1). Lineage (NCBI taxonomy): Eukaryota > Viridiplantae > Streptophyta > Magnoliopsida > Malvales > Malvaceae > Gossypium > Gossypium sturtianum. Next base: position 80,722,354 of record CM046943.1, on the reverse strand, counting down.
GATGCCTCTTCGCGAGCGCGAATGGCATACGTCCTCGCAGGTGCCCGACCCTCTGATCTCACAGCAGAGTCTCTAGATGCACCTCTACCACTATTCCCACCTCTCGGGTTCCTTGGTGGTCTACCCCTTGCAGACACATCATTGGATCTCATCTCTAGCTTCTCTTCCTTATCATCCCTCTTGGGGCAATTTCGGATAAAATGGTCGGGGGAACCACACTTATAACAGTTTTGACTGTTACCTCAACACTCTCCGATGTGATATCTACCACAACTTGGACACTCTGGTTTGTTCTTTGGATTGCCCACACTTTCCATCAAAGTAGCTTGGACTCTCGAACCTGAACGAGTATTGCCCAAGTCTCGATGCGAATAACCCACTGGTGCTGTCGTCCTAGGACTCACTTCCTTGGACCTTTTCGACTGGGCTTGATACGACTTGCCCATCAGCCTCTTTCTAGCATCTTGGGCCTCACTCACAGCCCTTTTCTTTTCTGTACTCAACTCTTTGGCCTTACTTGCCCTTTCGACCAACACCACAAATTCTTTCAACTCCAAAATACCCACTAGGAGTTTGATGTCCTCATTCAGTCCGTCTTCGAACCTCTTACACAATATGGTCTCTGTCGACACACATTCTTGAGCATATTTGCTAAGCCTAACAAACTCACGCTCATATTCTGCTACTGACATTCTTCCTTGCTTCAACTCAAGGAATTCTTTCCTTTTTCGATCAGTAAATTGTTGGCTTATATACTTCTTCTGGAACTCTTCCAGAAAGAAGTCCCACGTCACCCGCTCCCTCGAGACTACTGACTTCAATGTCTTCCACCAATGGTATGCCGAGTCCCTCAGCAAGGATACGACACACTTCAAGCTCTCTTCAGGAGTACAAGAGATGTAACACCCCAAACCTGGCCCATGTGTTATGACCGGATCTGACATGTCACATGAGAAAAACATGTTAAATCCTTTTTATTTGTACTAAAATAGGTATTATTTTGTTATAATCAAGAAAACAAGTTTGATTTGAAATATTTGATAAAGTACTACTAACCTCGAAGGTTGATTGATAAATCGATAATTTGAACTAGAGATCTTATAAACTATGACTTTTGAAAATATTGTTGATAATTCGAGAGAAAATTTCCGAGTTAAAAATATTTGTAAAAGTTTGTTGTGTACTCCATTTGTTAATCTATTTTGGAAAATCTTTATTTATGTTTTTAGTAAAATTCCCATTTAAAACAATTTAAGCAAGATAATAAGTTCGTCAAACATAAAGCAAAAATAAAATATTCCAGAGGCCTTATTACAACATAAAAACCCAAAATAGTAAAAGTACTAAGGTGAACAGAAATAGAAATCTAAAGTTCAATAAAAACCATTTCTGAAGTATGGCTTCCACCGAGTCATCCATGGCCCAAGTCCACTTCACTGAGCATTACCTGTAAGGGTTAAGGAAAAAGGGGTGAGTTACTAGAACTCAGTGTATAATCCCCTTACCGTCATCCACTGGGCCTGAATCCATTTAGAAGTAACTTGGGCCTAAGCCCACTTACAAAATAATATTAATAAGACATGTATGCAACCCACCCCAACCATCCAACACACCCCCGTACCAGCCAATCACACCTGTGGGGATCAAGTCAACCCACCCCGCCAATCACACCAATTAGCAGGCAAGTTGCCATTTATAATATTTTTATTATGGCCAAGCCACCGATATCATACGTAAACATTTTTAATAAACATTTTATTGTGGCAATGCCACCAGGCTACACTTCTCTTCAACATTTTTCTCAACCCATGCAATATATAACATGCAACATACATAATAAAGCATAATATCCACATATATGTACAATAATTATTAATCCAATAATTTAATAAGATGAATAGGCCCATTATAAAACCTTGTAATTTGGCCCACTAAGGCATTCTAGAAGATCGGCCCATAGGGGCATTTTCGTAATTCGGTCCATAGGGGCATTTTCGTAATTCAACAATTTTAATACCGATTTTGACAAATCTTTTAAAAAATAATATACTTTAAGCAAATTTTCTCATCTTATGCCATATTACGATTTTTAGCCGAATGATAATAACAATCTACTATTAAACATGTTACTGAATCATGGATCTATTTTAATTACGGTGTGAGATTACACACTGATTACGGTAAGTATCAAACTCTCTTGATCGTCGGCACCTATGACAACATAATACTCGATTAATCTAAAAAACGAGATTTTTATTAATCTAAATCTAAACCAAGCAATCTATTAAAACGCTTACCCTCGATATCGTGAACGACCACGATTTGTCTATTCTCACCGGATGATGGTCCACAACCCGGTGAGAAATCTCGAATCGCCGATACCGCTCTACGCTTGAACTTAGGAGTAGGAATCGCAAATCCACTCCTTTTGTGTTCTCCAATCACTTTTCCTTTCAAATCGGTTCCACTTGCCTCCATTGGAAAAAGTTGTAATAAAAAATGATATTACGATGATATAAAATGATTGTCTAAGGAAAAAGGTTCGGCTTACCACTATTTCCGTATGATCAACAAGTGGATAAATCGAGCGATTTAGTCCCTAAAAAATAAATGATTAGTCACAACCACTATTCCGTTTAGCAACTAACCGGTTAACGAAAAAGATTAAAAAGAACCATGATGAATCCCTTACCTTAATGATGATGAATCCGATTTCTATCGATTGACTTATGGCTACGGATGAGACAAGATTATGAGAATCGGCTTTCCTCTATAACACTACACTAGAAGAAAAACATGATTTAAGAGAGTAGGAGAGATATATTTTGATAAAGAAACAAAGTGAAATACCGATTAGTGATGGACACACATATTCGGCTAGGAAGAAAAAAGAAAATGAAGATGAAAAGAGGGGAATGAAGTCACTTACCAATTCGGTCAAGAAGGGAGTGTCCAACACAAAAGAAAAAGAAAAGAAGAAGAAGAGATTAGGTGTTAATAGGTTCGACTAGTGAAGAAAAAAGAGAAAAAGAGATAGAAAAGAAGTGTTAGGGAGTTTCGGTTGACACATAAATGAAAATGATCAAAATGGTCAAGATGATCAATATGAGATGGGTGTTTCGGCAACAAGGGAAGAATGAGTATAGATGGATTGAGAGTTTCGGCACAACAAGGGAACAAGATGAACAAAATGCAAAGAGAATTTTGGCCAAAACAAAGGAAGAGAGTTGGGAAGAGAAAACACCAATATGCTAAAAATAAAGTAAGCCTTCCAAGCACTAATTTGCCAAATGACTAATGAAGAATTCGGCTACCCAAAACCCCCTCTCAAACCGTGTATCATCTTTACCAAAAGATGAACATTGACCAAATAAAATCTTTCCAAAACACCTTCCACACTATAAGCCAACATGTTCCCTTCTCTTTCCTTTTCTTTCATTTCATTCCTTGTTTTTCCCTTGTTTTCCTCCTTACCACATTCCCTTAGCCATCTTTCCATAAATAAAAAGTCTCCCTTACCAAAAATACTATCATGGCCGACACTTAGGGAAGGAACACAAAAATAAATCCCAAAATTTGCACTAGGTGGGATTCGAACTCCACCCCTCAAGCCCATACATGCAACGCCACACCACTCCTCTACTAGCTTCACTTGTGCTAGTAAAATGCACACTTATTTCCTTAAGCCTTGATGCCACTTACCTTCTCTCCTTAAAGTGCTTAAACAGAAAAATTTTTACTAAGGCCCAACTCAACCCCGAGCCTTCTTAGGACCTTAAAACATACACAATTTATAATTTAACTAGCCTAATGCAAGATATAATGCAACGCAATAAAATTCTAAATTTTAGGATGTTACAATTCTACCCCCTTAAAGAAATTTCGGCCTCGAAATTTACCTGATTAGAAGAGATAAGGATATTGTTGCCGAATCGCGTCCTCTGGCTCCCATGTAGCTTCCTCTGATCCGTGATTACGCCATAATACTTTGACTAATGGTACCGACTTCCTTCTCAACACCTTAACGTCCCGATCTAAAATCTGTACTGGCTCCTCTTCAAAAGACAAGTCAGGTCTTAACTCAACTTCCTCCACTGGTACAACATGAGATGGATCCGAATGATAACGCCTTAACATAGAGACATGGAATACACTATGTATCTGACTTAACTCCGGAGGTAACTCAAGCTGATAAGCCACTGGCCCAACACGTTTCAATACACGGTATGGTCCGATGAACCTAGGGCTCAACTTGCCCTTTTGCCCAAATCTAAAGATCTTCTTCCAATGTGAGACCTTCAAAAAGACCTGATCACCCACCGCAAATTCTATATCCTTACGCTTCAGATTCGCGTACAATTTTTGTCTATCCGAAGATTCTTTTAACCGAGCCCGAATTACCTTGACTTGTTCCTCCGTCTTCGAGATCAACTCAGGACCCAATAACTGTCGCTCCCCCAGCTCAGTCCAACAAGTAGGAGTACGACACCTACGACCATACAATGCCTCGTAAGGTGCCATCTGGATGCTGGATTGATAGCTGTTGTTGTATGCAAACTCTGCCAATGGTAGGAAATCTTCCCAACTACCCCTGAAATCGATCACACAGCCTCTTAACATATCTTCTAGAATCTGGATCACTCTCTCCGACTGACCATCTGATTGCGGATGAAACACCGTGCTGAAATTTAGTCTTGTACCCAAAGTTTCATGTAAAGCCTTCCAAAACTGTGATGTAAACCTAGGATCCCTGTCTGATATGATAGACACTAGTACCCCATGTAACCTCAAGATCTCTGCTACATACAACTTGGCCAACTTCTGTAATGGATAATCCGTACGAACAGGCAAGAAATGAGCGTTCTTCATTAACCGATCCATTATAACCCACACATAATCTTTCTTATTAGGCTTTAAGGGTAACCCACTAACAAAGTCCATCATTATCCTTTCCCATTTCCATAATGGAATTTTCACCGGTTCAAAGAACCACGACGGCGATTGATGTTCTGCCTTCACTTGCTGACATATTAAGCACTTACTCACGAAGTCAGTAACCTCCCGTTTCAAACCTGGCCACCAATACTGCTCACGGAGGTCTCGATACATTTTGTTTCCTCCGAGGTGCATAGCATATGGGCTACTATGCGCCTCATGCAAAATCATTTGCCTCAATTTCGAATCCCTGGGCATACAAACTCTTCCGCGGAAACACAATACTCCATCACTATTCAATCCAAAGTCCCCTATCTCACCACCTTCCACTTGCTGAAGTCGAGAACCCAACGCTTCATCTATCAATTACTTTTCCTTAACCTGGCTTACCCATGCAGGCTTCACTTGAAGTTCGGCTAACAGGCTACCATCTTCATATAGGCTGAGATGAGCGAACATTGCTCTCAAATCCGATATCACCTTATGACTCAATGCATCTGCCACTACGTTAGCCTTTCCGGGATGATACTCGATTGAAAAGTCATAATCTTTCAACAGTTCTATCCATCTCCGCTGCCTCAAGTTCAACTTTTTTGGGTAAGGAGATACTTTAGACTCTTATGATCCGTATAGATAATCGACTTCTCACCGTACAGATAGTGTCTCCAAATCTTTAGAGCAAACACCACTACAGCTAACTCCAAGTCATGCGTGGGATAGTTCACCTCATGCGGCCTTAATTGACGAGATACATAAGCCACCACCTTTCCCCCTTGCATCAACACACATCCCAAGCCCGTGTGTGATGCATCACAATAAACAATAAACTCCTTACCAGTCTCAGGTTGAATTAATACTGGTGCTTCTGTCAGAATCTTCTTCAATTTCTCAAAGCTCTCTTGCTGCTTATCTGACCACACAAACGGTACTCCCTTACGCAACAACTTAGTTAAGGGTGCAGCAATCAACGAAAATCCCTCAACGAACCACCTATAATATCCAGCCAACCCTAGAAAACTCTAAATTTTGGCCACTGTCTTCGGTGGCTTCCAATCCAATACAACCTCGACTTTCCGGGGATCAACTCTAATTCCTTCGACAGACACAACATGCCCCAAAAAGGTCACTTCCCTCAGCCAAAATTCACACTTACTGAATTTGGCATACAGTTGCTTCTCCCTTAATATCTACAATACAACTCGTAGATGCAAATCATGCTCTTCTTCAGTTTTTGAGTACACCAAGATGTCATCTATGAACACCACCACAAACCGATCTAGATAGGGTTGGAAGACTCGATTCATCATGTCCATAAATGCAGCTGGTGCATTAGTCAACCCGAACGGCATCACCAAGAACTCGTAATGCCCATAACGAGTTTGAAACGCAGTCTTATGAATATCCGCCTCCTTTACCTTAAGCTGGTGATATCCCGATCTCAAATCTATCTTCGAGAAGACCGAAGCTCCTCACAGTTGATCGAACAGATCATCGATTCTCGGCAACGGATACTTGTTCTTGATCGTCAACTTATTCAATTGCCTATAATCGATGCACATACGCATCGACCCATCCTTCTTCTTAACGAATAAAACTGGTGCTCCCCACGGTGACACACTTGGTCGAATGAATCCGCGATCCAACAACTCCTGAATTTGAGCTTTAAGCTCCGCTAACTCCTTCGGCGCCATTCTATAAGGAGCAATGGACACCGGAGCCATTCCTGGCAACAACTCAATGCCAAACTCTACCTCCCGATCCGGTGACAATCCTTGAAGCTCCTCAAGAAAGACGACTGAAAACTCTTTTACCATTCTAACGCTATCTACCGATAACTCTTTGGCATCCAAAGCACTGATGAAGGCTAAAAACGCTCCACACCCCTTTCGCACCAGCTTTTTTTCCTTTAAAACAGATACCACATTAGACAGATAGTTTCTTCTTTCACCTATCATCATCACTTCCTTATCCTCTGAAGTTCTTAGTATCATCTGCTTTGCAGCACAGTCCAAGTTCGCACGAAGTTTAACCAGCTAGTCCATGCCCAAAATAAGATCGAACTCGCCAAATGGCAGTTCCATCAAATCCGCCAGAAATACTTCCTCCTGAATTTCTAAGGGCACATCCCTAAATAACTTATTTACTACCACCGACTGTCCTAAAGGGCTAATCACAGTTGTTTCACTAGCAGTAATCTAAGATCTAATGTTCAAGGTTCCAGACACAACACAAGCAACATACGAATGGGTGGATCCAATATCTATCAAAGCAGTAACAAGTACATCAGCTATGAAAAACGTACCGGTTTTGACATCAGGTGCATCGCCATCCTCTCGACGTCTAACCGTGTAAACCAAACCTGGTTGTCTCACCTTTACATTACCCCTATTACCGATACCTCTACCCGGTGCACCCTGACCTCGTCCTACGCCATTACCACCTCGACCTGGGCCACGGCCTCTTGGCAGCTGTTGAGCGCCTCTAGCTGGCTGCGCAAAATCGTTACGAACTCTCTGAGTATGAGCAGGCTGTCGAGGACAATCCTTAAACCGATGATCTTTGGAACCACATCTGAAACAACCACCAGTTCTCTTCCAGCATTCACCCGAGTGAAATTTTCCACAATCCTCACATGGCTATAACTGATTAGTAGCAGCTTGTACTCTCGCTTGAACTGGCTCCTCATTCCTGGGCTTTTTTTGGAACCCTCTAGCAGGACCTGAGTACCCAGAGTCTCTCTTGCTCCTGCCCCTATTCTTGTCTCGGTTTTGCCACTCTGAGTGTTTAACCTCTTCAGCTATCTTGGCTTTCTCCACCAGTGTGGCAAAATTCCTCTCCTTATGTGGGGCTATCAGTACCCGCAACTCATCACGCAACCTGTCCCTATTCCCCGAGCATACAACGTTCGTAGTCAGTCGGCACTATTCCCCGAGCATACCGACTCAGACGCAGAAATTTTGCCTCGTATGCTGCCACAGATTTACCTTTTTAGACCAGATTCAGGAATTCCTTCCTTCGGGCATCCACATAGATAGCCCCGACATATTTTCCTTGAAATGCAGTTTTAAAGAATTCCCAGGTAATACGATCGGCCTGAGTGCCTTCCCGGACAGTGAGCCACCACTGATACGCCTCGTCTTTCAGCAAAGACACCACTCTTTTCAGCTTCTGCTTGGCGGTGCAATCCAAATCGTCCATGATTTGCTCCACCACCTCAAGCTAGTACTCTGCTACATTTGGGGCTACACTCGAGATACCCCTAAAAACCTCAGCTCCATTCGATTTGAGTCGCTCCGATATTGACCCACGAGCTGCTGATCCAGTTCTTGCCCCAGCAACCCTTTCCAGAACTCGCAACATTGCTTGAGACAAAGCGTCGTCCTCTCTCATACGATCATGTGACCTAGCTTGATCCACAGTGACGCAAAGTCCCATTTACGGCATATGTCCCGATGCCTCAGATACAACTCTAGCGCCACGGCCTCTACCACAGCCACGTCTACCGCGTCCATGTCCTCTAGTGCTCATATTTGCTAATTTGATTTAATCTGATTAATAGTCTTATGAATCAGTATGCTATTTCAGTGTTTATTAAATAATATTTTATGAAGTATAGGAAGTAAAGTCATTTTCGCAAAACGCATCCTATAGTCTCAATCTCTATAGTTTCAGCTCCTAAAACTAAAAGTTCTAGAGTATTTCTACAGTCATACCACAATAATCATAATCATAAAATGATATCATATACTTACTTGACTTGGTGCCGGATACCCGTGGTGCCATATTTCCTTCAAAACGTGCATTTATAATTTAAAATTCAAACAGCTTTGGAAAATGCTTTTGAACCCAAACCACGGCTGAGTTTTACAACCGGGCTCTGATACCATAAAATAGAACACCCCAAACCCGGCCCATGCGTTATGACCGGATCTGACATGTCACATGAGAAAAACATGTTAAATCCTTTTTATTTGTTCTAAAATAGGTATTATTTTGTTATAATCAAGAAAACAAGTTTGATTTGAAATATTTGATAAAGTACTACTAACCTCGAAGGTTGATTGATAAATCGATAATTTAAACTAGAGATCTTATAAACCATGACTTTTGAAAATATTGTTGATAATTCGAGAGAAAATTTTCGAGTTAAAAATATTTGTAAAAGTTTGTTGTGTACTCCATTTGTTAATCTATTTTGAAAAATCTTTATTTATGTTTTTAGTAAAATTCTCATTTAAAACAATTTAAGCAAGATAATAAGTTCGTCAAACATAAAGCAAAAATAAAATATTCCAGAGGCCTTATTACAACATAAAAACCCAAAATAGTAAAAGTACTAAGGTGAACGGAAATAGAAATCTAAAGTTTAATAAAAACCATTTCTGAAGTATGGCTTCCACCGAGTCATCCATGGCCCAAGTCCACTTCACTGAGCATTACACCTACAAGGGTTAAGGAAAAAGGGGTGAGTTACTAGAACTTAGTGTATAATCCCCTTACCGTCATCCACTGGGCCTGAATCCATTTAGAATTAACTTGGGCCTAAGCCCACTTACAAAATAATATTAATAAGACATGTATGCAACCCATCCCACCATCCAACACACCCCGTACTCACCCAATCACACTGTGGGGATCAAGTCAACCCACCCCGCCAATCACACCAATTCGCAGGCAAGTTGCCATTTATAATATTTTTATTGTGGCCAAGCCACCGATATCATACGTAAACATTTTTAATAAACATTTTATTGTGGCAATGCCACCAGGCTACACTTCTCTTCAACATTTTTCCCAACCCATGCAATATATAACATACAACATACATAATAAAGCATAATATCCACATATATGTACAATAATCATTAATCCAATAATTTAATAAGATGAATAGGCCCATTATAAAACCTTGTAATTTGGCCCACTAAGGCAGTCTAGAAGATCGGCTATAGGGGTATTTTGGTAATTCGGCCCATAGGGGCATTTTCGTAATTCAACAATTTTAATACTGATTTTGACAAATCTTTTAAAAATAATATACTTTAAGCAAATTTTCTCATCTTATGCCATATTACAATTTTTAGCCGAATGATAATAACAATCTACTATTAAACATGTTATCGAATCATGGATCTACGGAATTACGGTGTGAGATTACACACCTGATTACGGTAAGTATCAAACTCTCTTGATCATCGGCACCTATGACAACATAATACTCGATTAATCTAATGAACAAGATTTTTACTAATCTAAATCTAAACCAAGCGATCTATTGAAACGCTTACCCTTGATATCGTGAACGACCACGATTTATCTATTCTCACCGGATGATGGTCCATAACCCGGTGAGAAATCTTGAATCGCCGATATCGCTCTACGCTTGAACTTAGGAGTAGGAATCGCAAATCCACTCCTTTTGTGTTCTCCAATCACTTTTCCTTTCAAATCGGTTCCACTTGCATCCATTGGAAAAAGTCGTAATCAAAAATGATATTACGATGATATAAACGATTATCTAAGGAAAAAGGTTTGGCTTACCACTATTTCCGTATGATCAACAAGTGGATAGATAGAGCGATTTAGTCCCTAAAAAATAAACGATTAGTCACAACCACTATTCCATTTAGCAACTAACCAATTAACGAAAAAGATTAAAAAGAACCATGATGAATCCCTTACCTTAATGATGATGAATCTGATTTCTATCGATTGACTTATGGCTACAGATGAGACAAGATTATGAGAATTGGCTTTCCTCTATAACAATACACTAGAAGAAAAACATGATTTAAGAGAGTAGGAGAGATATATTTTGATAAAGAAACAAAGTGAAATACCGATTAGTGATGGACACATATATTCGGCTAGGAAGAGAAAAGAAAATGAAGATGAAAAGAGGGGACAGAAGTCACTTACCAATTCGGTCAAGAAGGGAGTGTCCAACACAAAATAAAAAGAAAAGAAGAAGAAGAGATTAGGTGTTAATAGGTTCGGCTAGTGAAGAGAAAAGAGAAAAAGAGATAGAAAAGAAGTGTTAGGGAGTTTCGGTTGACACATAAATGAAAATGATCAAAATGGTCAAGATGATCAATATGAGATGGGTGTTTCGGCAACAAGGGAAGAATGAGTATAGATGGATTGAGAGTTTCGGCATAACAAGGGAACAAGATGAACAAAATGCAAAGAGAATTTTGGCCAAAACAAAGGAAGAGAGTTGGGAAGAGAAAACACCAATATGCTAAAAAGAAAGTAGGCCTTACAAGCACTAATTTGCCGAATGACTAATGAAGAATTCGGCTACCCAAAACCCCCTCTCAAACCGTGTATCATCTTTACCAAAAGATGAACATTGACCAAATAAAATCTTTCCAAAACACCTTCCACACTATAAGCCAACATGTTCCCTTCTCTTTCCTTTTTTTTCATTTCATTCCTTGTTTTTCCCTGTTTTCCTCTTTACCATATTCCCTTAGCCATCTTTCCATAAATAAAAAGTCTCCCTTACCAAAAATACTATCATGGCCGACACTTAGGGAAGGAACACAAAAATAAATCCCAAAATTTGCACTAAGTGGGATTCAAACTCCACCCCTCAAGCCCATACATGCAACGCCACACCACTCCTCTACTAGCTTCACTTGTGCTAGCAAAATGCACACTTATTTCCATAAGCCTTGATGCCACTTACCTTCTCTCCTTAAAGTGCTTAAACACAAAAAAATTTACTAAGGCCCAACTCAACCCCGAGCCTTCTTAGGACCTTAAAACATACACAATTTATAATTTAACTAGCCTAATGCAAGATATAATGCAACACAATAAAATTCTAAATTTTAGGATGTTACAAGAGAGTTCCTCAAACACTCTCATCGAGTTCTCTAACCAGAACTCTGCCCTATCAGGGTCATCATCAACCTTATCTCTAAACTCCTCAGCCCCGTGTTTTCTAATCTTATCTACCGGGGGTTTCGATATCCTCACTACATCAATACCTTGAGTAGCCACAGGAATTGGCTGAGGTGTAGGAGGAGGAGGTGGAGGAGGTTGAGCATTAGGGTTCGCTCGAACATAATTCGAGTACCAATTGCTCATCATCTGGAGAAAGGCTTCCCGTGCCCCTTCCCTTTGACCTTTAGCCTTGGGTCCACTTTGAATAGGCACGGTTCCTTGCGCAGGAGCCGACATATTACTAGCTACTTCATCAGCAGTCAATGGATCGGAATTCATATTCTATATAAAACAAGATTTAAAATCATCAGAAGCCACCACACTATCATTGTACACTTATGGCATGTATAGCTAGACTCTTACACCCGCTACGGTAGTCCTAGAACTGACTAAACCATAGCTTTGATACAACTAAATGTAACACCCCTTACCCGTATTCAACACCAGAACCGGGCACGAGGCGTTACCGTATTAAAATCCTCAAGATCGCCACTTAGGCACAACATGACCACTCTCCTTGGCCATCAAAACAACCTCAATCCCGACTTACGAGGCCTCTCTCAAACACACGTGGGCTCTCGAGACCATATTGAAAACTCTTACGATCTTAAAATTTTTCCATCTATACAGGGCTCACACGCCCGTGTAAGATTTGGTACGCCCGTGGATGTCACACACGCCCATGGTCACTACCCGTGCATGAAAACTCAAGCATTCTGCTAATGCCCCACGGTTAGGGCACACGCTCGTGCCCTCTACCCGTGGTGCACACTGACTATCCTTACACGGCCTAGAGTCTAGACACACGCCCGTGTGGCTAGCCCGTGGCCAACACTGATTAACACACACGTTCTAGGAACACGCCCGTGTGACTAGTCCGTGGTCTATTCTGACTTAAAATACTAACATGCAGGGGACACACGGCCAAGTCACACGCCCATGGGCTGACCGTGTGTCACACATGGCCTAGACTACCCACATGGACAAGAACAAAGCTATTTGCCAAGTTCTTTTCACCCTTCTAGCATACACAATCATGCACTCATTCAACACATCCATAATCAACTCAAAATCTTACAATCTCACTTAGATAACTACATCTTTTCATATAATAAAGTGCCAACAACTATGGCATTATACAAAATAGATTATCCATCTAAAGGCCAACACATCATAGCCATATACAACAAAGTTCACTAACTTGTCTAGCCCCTATACATGCCATATACAAAACATTGAGTCTCATGTACCAGAGTGTGCTGATAGTGTGGGCGATCTTCCAATTGATCCTCGTATCTCGATTCAACACTGTTGCTCTATAAGATGAGGGAAAAGAAAGGGAGTAAGTGAGACGATCCGCCTTGGGGTGAGTCAAAACGTATGCTAGTTGCCCAATCGTCTATGAGGAGGAATCAAGTCTTCGAAAAATAATCGAAAAAATATAGATGAGTTTGCGGAAGCTTTAGGTGAATTTGTTTAGAAGGTGGGTTTAAGTTAGAAATGGAGGTGTTTAAATGAAAGAGTTGATTTGGATAATTAAAAGGATAGGTTCGGTTTAAGATGAAGGGAAAGAAGATGGGATTCAGTTTAAGGTTGAACAAACAATGATAGGCTGATGGTAATGGAATTGGATAGATGGATAAGTGATTGTTTAGATAAATGATAGGTGATAGTTGATGGGAATGGATGAAAGAACTTAAACAAAGAATCGATTCAACACTAATAAAGTGTCACCCCGGGTTCTATATTTGTTTAAGGTGGAAAAATGGTAATTGATGATGGACCGAGACCCGTTATCTATAAAGATAAGAACCTATGGTATAAATTGATGGAAGAGAACGATTGACGCCACAAGCAAGAAAACTTGATAAGTCGAAATCGAAACTCGTACAAAAGATAGAGAGGAGAATAATCTCACTCAATGAACAAAAGTTCATAAAATATATTCAAAGTTCAAAAAGTCTCTTTTTACAAACTAATAACAAGTATATATAGTATTTGCATGTGGTTAGCTGAAAAGACAAATGAATTCAACTTTAATATGTAATTAAATGGCTGAAATAAAATCTAAAAACTCTTGAATTCCTTTAGCCAAATAATAGCAACTTTATGACTCCTAATGAGCTGATTAAATGAATTTGAATGCTTTAAAAATGTCCTTTGAGTTGTCCTTGGCTAGCCGAAAAGTCTCCAGCAACTAATGGTGTTGTAAAAGGCTTAAATGTCCATCTTGAATGCTTTTAAAAATGTCCCTTGAGTTTTCCTTGGCTAGCTGAAAAGTCTCCAGCAACTAAATAAAAATTTGTAATGCTTCCTTCAATTATCATAACAGCTCCTTTAAATGTTGAATAATGCTTCCTTTATGTGTGTAACCGATTCTCACTTGAAAAGTCACATTAAACTCTTTGTAACATCCCATGAGTGTAACGGTTTCCAGCTGAAAGGTTTCCTACATTCAAACACATTAAACAGACATATTAACCACATTTAATCACTTATTAAACACTAATTTAACTTAAACACATTAAACACTTATTAAAAGCTAATTTAACTTAACACATTAAACACTTACTAAATACTAATTTAACTCAACACATTAAACACTTGACTTTATTAAATGAACTAAAAGTTAAGACTTCAATTAATGCAGCAACTAGTTAATTTATGGAAGCAGAATTAAACTAACGTAAACTCATACTTCATTAAAACATCCTAGTAACTAGATTAATTAATAAGCCTATTATTAAACACAACTTATTTATTTAAACTAGACACCTTTATTTAAAGCTAATATTTAGTTTAAAAGTTGTATTCAGCAAAATAAAAATGCATGAATTAAATCAAGCTAAACACAAACTGAATGAACTGAATGTGAACTTAAACCAAGCTCAATGAGCTGAGCTGAACTCATGTGAACTGAACCACATAGAAAAGGAGTTTAATTGAGCTGAAAATGAGCTGGAATCAGCTTCATTTTGCACTTTGGCCCCTCGAGCTTAGGCCACTCTCGATGGCGTCGGAAAGAGTCGAACCATGATGCGACCAGGATCGCATCAGTAAGCTTTGAGCTTAGTAAGTTTACACATAAACAATTAAGCAACATAGTATAAGCTAAACAACAATGATACGGGCACGCCCGGGGGACCATCAAATTTCAAACTTATGGAGCTCGAGCCCGAAGTTCCAAGTGCCGTGGAGTTCATGTGCATCTTTATGCACTTCCAAATTGAGCCGGATTAGCTCATTCTAGCTCAATTTGAGCTCACTTGACCTCTCTCCAGCTCACTGAGCTTATTGCTTTTTAATTTAATGCTTTAAATAAATTGGACAATTTATTTATTTAATTTTCTACAGCAAGTTAAGTGTCTAAATATTTTATTTAGTGTCAAATTTAATTTGCCTAAGTCTAATTTAATTTGTGTCATTTTATTACAGCCTTTTAAGTGTGTTTTAATTTAAGAATTAAAGTGCAGAATTTTTCTAGTCATTTAGGGGCTGCTGAATTTTCAATGTAGCATATTGGTGTTTTTAAGTGTACAAAACGTCCATTGATGTTCCATAGCATGTGTTTAATGTTATTCATCTGATTTGGAATGAATTAATGTGATTTATTTGTGCATGTAGGTTCAACTGAATCTTTTTGGAGCATATTAAAGAGATGCATGCACCTAGGTGCATTGTATGTGGCCGAATACATCAATGTACTTGGCTAATGCATGGAACGGCTGGTACAATGCATGTATGGCTTCATTCCATGAATGGGGGCTGGTCTAATCATCTCCCCAAGGCACCTATTCAGCCAAAGAGTCACCAGCCCATTTAATTCACCAAGTTGGCCGAATGTCTTCCAATGCACCTCAAATTCGTTTCACATTTGCTGCACAAATTCAAGGGCTGTTCGGTTGAATTAGTACACACCATTATGACCCTTCCAAACCCATTTTGTTCACACTTACATGGCTGATCAAGTTCAAGATTAAATGCTGCTCATTATTCATCAAAAGACATCAATTAAAGAGCATAATTAAAGCATGGGACGTACCTAGCTGCTGCATGCATCTTCAAGTGGCCTAAAATGAATTTATCCTTCTAGAATGCTGCTCCTTGACGTCCCCAAAGCCTTCACATGGATTTGGACGAAATTTTAGACACATTAACCTTCTAGAAAACGTCCAATGGAGTGCCTTTGCTGACCAAATACAATCAGCTCATTTCCTTCTCCATTAAGGTGGCTATTGGCGTTCCCAAAGGATGAACAAAGACATATCTTCAAGCCATCATTTTCCAAGTGAATTCACTCATCTAGAAGCTTCCTATTTGCCTCCCACATCAACCAAACCTAGCTAGTTTTGAAGGGCCATGTTCGCCAACCTAGCCAAGCTCATTAAGGATTTTCTTTCTAGATTTTTCTAGCCACATCTTACTTAGTCTTTAAGCTTGTTAGTGACTATTCGGCTAGCTCTCATTAGCCTATAAATAGTTGTTATTTTCATTTGTAAAGGGTAGAATTTTTGAACCTTAATCAAGTTACATGAACTTCGTTCATCGAGTGAGTTAACTCCTCTTCACTTTCGTACAAGTTTCATAGACTTATTGGGCTGTGCTTGTGGCATCTATCATTTTTCTTTCCATTAATCTATACCTTTGGTTCTTACTTCTCTAAGTAACGGGTCTTTGGTCCATCATCGATATCCATATTTCCACCTTAAGCAAATATAGAAACCGAGGTGACATTTGTTAATGTTAAATCGTTTCTTTGTTTAAGATCATTTGTCCATTTCCATCAAAGTAACAATTATCCAAATTTTAACCAACTTCATTCGTTTCCATTAAACCAATCCATTTCCCAAATACCATCTTCTTCCCTTTCAATCATAATCGAACCTAAACATTCCATATTTCCAAATCATTTCCATCATTCCTCATTCTTCCATATTTTAACTTAAATTCCTTTCTCTAAGTGAACTTATTTGTCGCTTCCGCAATCTTGACCGTATTTACTATCATTTGTCCCGAAGGCTTAGAACTCATCCTCGTAGATGATTGGGCAACTCGCATACTTTTTGACTCTCCCCGAGGCAGACTGTATCATCTGGTATCAGAGCTAACAAACGAGGAATTTTGACGACCATCGTGAAGCCGGGATAGGTTCGTGAAGAAGTAAAAAAATCAAAAAAAAGTTATAATTTTTATTTTTTTCGTTTATTCAGCATATAGTGTATTTGATGTATAAAAATATAAAAGAAAGGTACGAAAATTGAAAAAAAATTGAGTATAAAAAAAAAAGAAGTGTGTGAAGTTTGAAAGTTTTTGCTTTGTTTTCATCTCTTTGAACCCGGTCTCAAGACCCTCATTCCTACCTTCATCCTTCTACCCGATCATACCGAATTTTTTTTTCTTTCTTTCTTTCTTTGCTCAGCCTCCCCTAGTTGCCTTCCCCTTTATTTTAGCCTACCCGATACCCAACTTTATCCCTTGTTACCCACTTTGAAGTCGACCCTCAAGCCGCGATTAGTCTTTTGAAACGAAGTACGAAATTATGAGACGAGAAAGAGCGGTAAAAGGCACGAGTGTATTCATCAAAGAAAAAGCCTTATACGAGTGAAACACGAGGGTGAGCAGATTTTTTTTTGTGAGCAACTTGTGAGGTTTTGTGGTAAGGTACTTTAATTTTTTTGTCTGTTTATTTCTCTTCTTTATAACAGTTTCTTTTTCAGCAACAAAAATGTCACAAGAAGGATTCACAGCCGCTGACTTCCAATATTTGTTGAGTAAAATGGAAAGCATGCTCGACCGAAAGATTTCATCAAGTTGGATGACGGAGTCAAGTTCTTCACCGTGATATACCTCCAAAAACTATTCGCGAAGAGACTCCTATCAAGACTCATGTTCGTCGAGGCTTTCGAGACGGAGAGAAGCAAGATATGAGTTCAAATCTTTTTGAGGCGACGAACGAGAAGAAAGCTATGAATATTCGACTATGAAAGATCGTTCTTAAAGAAATTCCCATCATGATTCATATTCCAGGTGAAGCAAAACGAATAACGAGCTTGAAACCTTTTACGGTGGCGGCCAAGAAAGCATGAGTTATACATCTTATGATTCAAAGAAGTCCCGTACGAAGAATCTTTCATGAGGAATTGATCAAGATATCTATGAGAACATCGCTTCGATCTTAGAATCAAATCCTTGTATTTTTGATTCTTTTGAATCAATCTCTTATTGTAATCAAAATGAAAAAGAATATGAAAAAGAAAATGAGAGAAAAGAAAATCAAAATGAGAGAAAAGAAAATAAACGAGAGTGTTGAAAAAGAAAAAGAAATCGAAAAAGAGGAAAAAGAAGTCGTGAGAGAAAAACAAAATGAAGAAAGAAAAATTGAGGAAGAAAAAGAAGAAAAAGAGTTTGAAAGAGAAAAAGAAAATAAAATTGAGAAAGAAAAAGAGAGTGGTTTTTCAGCTAACTCTTCAGACTTTTGTTCTTCTTCTGTTTCTTCATTTTAGATGCCCAACGTATCGCACGATGATCTCCAACTTCAATACCTTCCCAAAGAAAGGCGTTTTCACTTGATTGAAAAAGGTAATGAAGGTAAGGAAGGTAAGTGCTTTGATGAGATTCAGTCTTCACCAAATTTTCATAATGATTGTGATTATGTGGATAATACCGTTGATTGCCATCCTCCGACCATTTTTGATGTTTTAAATGATGGTAAGATGAGTTTGTCTACTAATAATCAATGTGATGCAAAGTATGACGGTGAAGAGACACATATCCAACAAGTACAAGACGCGAGTAAGTATGACGATAAATTTTCTCTTAATCCCAATTTGTTTGACTGCGGGTATTATGAGATTTGTTCGTTGTCTAATTCGGAATCTTTGAATTTTTTTAAATCGATATTGAGACATATCAAGAGTTTTGACTGCTCGATATTAAGAATGCATTATTCATATTGGTTTAATATGTTTGAATCATCGAAACCATTGATTCATTTTGACTCAAATAATCAAAATCAATTTTTTAAACCGGGCATATGTTCAGATTTGTTTTGTGGAAAACTCAAGTATCATCTGGTATGTTTGAAAGATTTCTATCTTCTTGATACAAGGTTTCTGAATAAGGTAACGAATTTTGTCAACTTTGTTCTCAATTTTTATTCGTTCCTTAAGCAAATTTTGTGGTTGTACATACAATTTGTGTACATGGAATTCCCATTTTGCTTGAAAAAGGTTGATTCGCGAGTAAAGCATCGACTACATTACATGTCCGAAGAGAGAAGGTTTGAATTGCTCGACCAAGGTAAGACTGATCTTTGCCGTTCTGAGTATCAAGGTAAGCTTTCTAAAACTGTTGATGCTTTTCTGCTTTCTTCTGATGGTGGCAAGTTTTGCGTTGATAAATTGGTTGCTGGTAAACATTTAGATCATGTTATGATTAATTGTTCTATTATGACTGTTTGTGATCTATCTGTTTCAAAGAATGATGACATGCATTGTGTTGATGAACTACCTTTTGCAAAGCAATTAGATCATGATATGATTAGCTATTCCAATTTGCTTCTTTATGATCTATCTGTTTTGGATATTGATAGAACACGTGGTGCTGATTGCATTTTTATAAATCATTTAGATCATGAAGTGCGTGAATGTGTTATTCTGCTTATTGATGGTCTACCTGTTTTAATAGATGACAAAAAGGATTTTTTGTTCGATCATTTTTATAATTCAAGTGCGAGTGAGTCCATATATCGTTCAATGCAAGATTTGAATGTTCAATTTCAAGTGCCATGTGCGTTTTCTTCATTACTTGCTTGTGACGATTATATCTATCACTTGATGTATTATTCGCATGTTGGTTTTGACTTGTGGAATCCATTTGAATCGAATGCGTGCCATGAAGCTTATTCCATTCAGCTCCAAATGTTTGAAAAGGCTTTGCTCATTTTGTACGATAGTGTGATCATGCCTGTCTGTATGAGATTTATTTGTTCTGTCTTGATTACATTTGGGATGCAAGTACTTTTGAAACAATTCTTGCTAACTGATACAGTCCTCCTCGGGAAGAGTCGAAATGTATGCGAGTTGCCCAATCGTCTACGAGGATGAATTCTAAGCCTTCAGAAAAATGAAAGTAAATACGGTTAAGATCACGAAAATGATGATTTTAAATTAAATATGGAAGAATGAGATTTGAAAATATGGAATGATAGGTTCGGTTTTATGATGAAGGAAGAGGGATAAAGGGATAGGTGATGTTTGGTGGAAATGGAATAAGGAACTTAAACAAAGAATCGATTCAACACTATGAAAGTGTCACCCCGGTTTCTATAGTGTTTAAGGTGGGAATATGGAAATCGATATGGACCAAAGACCCGTTATCAAGATTGACAAGAACCAATGGAAACTTGTACGAAATCGAAGAGGAGAATATCTCACTTGGTGAACAAAAGTTCATGTAATTTTATTAAGGTTCAACTAGTTCTTTTTACAAATGAAAAACAACAACTATTTATAGTGATAATCTAGGTAGCCGAATGGCCAACTTAGGAACTTAATAGCTAAGTAAAATTAGTCTAGAATGAGCCTAGAAAGTTCCAGAATTAAAACACTAAAGTGCTGGAGCTAAATTCAGCTAATTTGGAGCCCAATGGTCAGTTTCTAGAAGGGCTAATGAACTTGAACGAATTTGGAGCTTGAAGAGTGCAATGCACTTGTCTAGGTGTGTCCTTGAGCTTAAATGAACTCAATTAAATGGGTCTTGTTCAGCTGAATGTAATATCAAAAGGCACCCTCAAAATTAAGCAAATGAACTTGAAGGATGAATGCATGAATTGGTTGAAACATCATGTTGCTTCATTTGATGCATTCATGCACACTTAGCCTTGAAGAAAGCCATAATGCCATGAATGTACAGCCCTTTAGTACTCCTACATCTCCCTTGGCCGAATGAGGCTTTAATGTGCTGGAATACTTGAATTGATTGTGTAAAAATTCACCTCCCTTGTGGCCAACGTCCTTGCACCTTAATAAATGGCAGAATATTCATGCATGGGAGAAGAATAGTTTGTTCTAGATGCTGATTGGTACATGTACGAATTTCCCATGCATTTATCTTCCAATTTGTCCATAAATATGGTCCATGCACCTTCAATTACATGAACAATCAGTAGCTTACTTTGCATGAACGTCCCACATGCATGTGTCCATTGAATGCCGTCCATACATTGAACCTAATATGCATGAATCTTGCATCAATTCGGCTGCACCTTGAAGACACCAATGGATGAACATCCTTTCATGAACCTGGTCATTCATGTATGTTCCCTTGCCTTGCTTTAATTCATGCATGAACTGTCCCATGCAATGCACCAGCCCATGCATGTAGCTTGGCTGAAAAACTCCTTCATGCATTCGGCCACATACATTGCACCTAGGTGCATGCATCTCTTTAATGCTTTATGTACATTCGGCTGTACCTACAAAAGGGTATGAATGCATATTAAATCAAGCCAAATGAATTGAATAACAATTAATCACGTCCAAGACACATCAATAGTCACTTTGGACACATTAAACACACACTTAGCACACATACTAAATTCGGCAGCCCCCTATTTAAGTAGAAAAAAATCTGCACATTGATTTTAATTTTAAAACATCTTAAAACATGTAATAAAAATGTAACAAACTAATTTAGACTAGGACAAATTAATTTAGACACTAAATAAAATATTAGGACGCATTAATTTGCTGTAGAAAAAAAATTAATAAATTAAATACTCAATTTATTTAAAGCATTAAAATTAACGAATCAGGAGTGAGCTCAAATTGAGCTAGAATGAGCTAATCCGGCTCAATTTGGAAGTGCTTAAAGATGCACATGAACTCTACGGCACTTGGAACTTTGGGCTCGAGCTCCATAAGTTTGAAATTTGATGGTCCCCCGGGCGTGCCTGTATCACTAACTCATGATTATATCTTTCAGGTGTTACGACTATCATCCGTCCCATTTGATCGAGGTAAACCGAGCCAAAAGGAGTTTTGTTCTGACAACCAACGGGTCGATTCGAGGACGAATCGTCTTGAAGAGGGGAGGGATGATACGGGCACACCCGGGGACCATCAAATTTCAAACTTATGGAGCTCGAGCCCAAAGTTCTAAGTGTCGTGGAGTTCATGTGCATCTTTATGCACTTCCAAATTGAGCCAGATTAGCTCATTCTAGCTCAATTTGAGCTCACTCGAGCTCGCTCCAGCTTATTGAGCTGATTGCTTTTTAATTTAATGCTTTAAATAAATTGGACAATTTATTTAATTAATTTTCTACAGCAAGTTAAGTGTCTAAATATTTTATTTAGTGTCAAATTTAATTTGCCTAAGTCTAATTTCATTTGTGTCATTTTATTATAGCCTTTTAAGTGTGTTTTAATTTAAGAATTAAAGTGCAGAATTTTTCTAGTCATTTAGGGGCTGCCGAATTTTCAATGTAGCATATTGGTGTTTTTAAGTGTCTAAAACGTCCATTGATGTTCCATAGCATGTGTTTAATGTTATTCATCTGATTTGGAATGAATTAATGTGATTTATTTGTGCATGTAGGTTCAGCTGAATCTTTTTGGAGCATATTAAAGAGATGCATGCACCTAGGTGCATTGTATGTGGCCGAATACATCAATGTACTTGGCTAATGCATGGAACGGCTGGTACAATGCATGTATGGCTTCATTCCATGAATGGGGGCTGGTCTAATCATCTCCCCAAGGCACCTATTCGGCCAAAGAGTCACCAGCCCATTTAATTCACCAAGTTGGCCGAATGTCTTCCAATGCACCTCAAATTTGTTTCACATTTGCTGCACAAATTCAAGGGCTGTTCGGTTGAATTAGTACACACCATTATGACCCTTCCAATGCCATTTTGTTCACACTTACATGGCTGATCAAGTTCAAGATTAAATGCTGCTCATTATTCATCAAAAGACATCAATTAAAGAGCATAATTAAAGCATGGGACGTACCTAGCTCCTGCATGCATCTTCAAGTGGCCTAAAATGAATTTATCCTTCTAGAATGCTGCTCCTTGACGTCTCCAAAGCCTTCACATGGATTTGGATGAAATTTTAGACACATTAACCTTCTAGAAAACGTCCAATGGAGTGCCTTTGCTGACCAAATACAATCAGCTCATTTCCTTCTCCATTAAGGTGGCTATTGGCATTCCCAAAGGATGAACAAAGACATATCTTCTAGCCATCATTTTCCAAGTGAATTCACTCATCTAAAAGCTGCCTATTTGCCTCCCAATCAACCGAACCTAGCTAGTTTTGAAGGGCCATGTTCGGCCAACCTAGCCAAGCTCATTAAGGATTTTCTTTCTAGATTTTTCTAGCCACATCTTACTTAGTCTTTAAGCTTGTTAGTGACTATTCGGCTAGCTCTCATTAGCCTATAAATAGTTGTTATTTTCATTTGTAAAGGGTAGAACTTTTGAACCTTAATCAAGTTACATGAACTTCGTTCATCGAGTGAGTTAACTCCTCTTCACTTTCGTACAAGTTTCATAGACTTATTGGGCTATGCTTGTGGCGTCTATCACTTGTCTTTCCATTAATCTATACCTTTGGTTCTTACTTCTCTAAGTAACGGGTCTTTGGTCCATCATCGATATCCATATTTCCACCTTAAGCAAATATAGAAACCGGGGTGACATTTGTTAATGTTAAATCATTTCTTTGTTTAAGATCATTTGTCCATTTCCATCAAAGTAACAATTATCCAAATTTTAACCAACTTCATTCGTTTCCATTAAACCAATCCATTTCCCAAATACCATCTTCTTCCCTTTCAATCATAATCGAACCTAAACATTCCATATTTCCAAATCATTTCCATCATTCCTCATTCTTCCATATTTTAACTTAAATTCCTTTCTTTAAGTGAACTTATTCGTCACTTCCGCAATCTTGACCGTATTTACTATCATTTGTCCCGAAGGCTTAGAACTCATCCTCGTAGACGATTGGGCAACTCGCATACTTTTTGACTCTCCCCGAGGCGGACTGTATCAAACAATTAGCATTATACTAACATATAATGTACAACTATGCTTACTCTTTCTATCCCTTACCACATTTCCAACGCATCATAAGTCACTTACTCGTAACCATTGACATGCACCCCTGCATTCAATATCACATTTACACAATATACAACACATCATTATTTCTCGATAATACATCCACACAGCTAATCCACATAGCTAATGTCTCGGTGGTTTCGCACTTAGCCCAGCACAATCAATTAATAAGGTAGTATCGCACTTAGCCTACCATAAAGGTAATCGTAGTGGTTTCGCACATAGCCCACTAGATAATATACCTAACGATAGCATCGTACATAGCCAGCTCATCGTCAATATGTATTAGAATGGTATCGCACTTAGCCCATCTTTTAGCATTATCACTACACATTCACATATCTATTTACATTCATTCCACTTAAAACACATAGGTTCTCAATCATTCTCAACCATGCTATACACTAGCTAGCAAGTATGAATGCATTGTTTATGCATAGACTTACCTCGATACTCAAAAGTATAGAAACATGCAATTTAGTCCACCACTTTACTCTTGCCTCGATTTCGATCCGGGCTTTGTCTTTCTTGATCTATAATGAATAAATCAGCTTATTCAATATACACATTGACCAAATTGACCCACATCTCATACTTTGGCAAAATTACTCTTTTGCCCCAAATCTTTCTCATAATTACACTATTGCCCCAAGGCTCGTAAAGTGATTTTTATTCAACTTCTTAGCCTTTCATGCTTAGCCGAATCACTTACTCAACTAAAGCAATCATCAATTCTCATTACATCACATATGTATGACCAAACTCAAGATTTTTACAAACTAGTCCCTACATGCATTTTCTATGGAAACTCATTTAGCAAAAGATGTTTCTACTACATCAAGCTTTCATAATCTTCCATAAAACATCAAAATACATGCATGTCATACATGGCCACATTTTTGAACATCCATCATAGCTCATCAAATAGCTAAAAATAGCTTACTCATGCAACAAGGACTTCAAAAATACAAAGAATATCAAAAAAGAGGCTAGATGCACTTACTAGCAAGCTTGAAATTTTTGAAGAACCCTAACAATGGCTCTCTCAAATTTTTGGCAGCCTTGGAGAAGCAGATGAATGAATTTTGTCATCTTTTCTCCTATTTTAATCACTTAATTGTTAAATGACCAAAATTCCCTTTTTGATAAACTTTCTATTTTAACTCATCCATGCCCAATTTTGTCCAAAAATTAGAAATTGGGAAAATTGTTATTTAAGGACCTCTAATTAATATTCTCAAGCTATTTCACACAAATAGCTTCTAGAATCTCACATTTTGCAACTTTTGCAATTTAGTCCTTTTGGACAATTTAACCGCAATTTCACAAAATTACTTCATGAAACTTTCACACTAGCATGCATACGTAGCATAAACCTCAAAAACTCATTCATAAACCTCAGATTTGTGGTCTCACACAATTATTCTGACTAGGCTCTAAATCGGAATGTTACACACCGTTTCGATTAAAAAGAGCATTCGTGTCGCTCGAGGCGACTGCAGGCCTCCAAAAAGGTCGTTATAGGAGTAAAGTTACCGAAATACCCTCTATGGGAAAAATTACCGAAATACCCTCGAAGGGTAAAATTACCGAAATTCCCTCTATGGGTAAAGTTACCGAAATACCCTCGATAGGTAAAATTACCGAGATGGCCTTAAGGAGTGAAGTGACCGTTTTACCCTAACTGATTAAATGACTGTTGTACCCTTGTGGTAGTATTAGTGTTGTATGTGTTGATTGTATGATTGATTATGTTTGAGATGCACTGCATACATGGATTAGTTATGACATGACATACTACATTAGGGTGGGTTTTCTGATTTGGAGGAAGTACCGTTATAGTGGCATCGCCATGTATTCTGATTCTAGTGGCTCAGCCACGTATATCGTTGTTAGTAGCTAGGCTGCATCATTGAAGAGTTGGCTGGGTGGGTCGACATGGTCCCCACATGGAGAGCTGGTTGGTATTATTGGAGAGTTGGCTGGGTGGGTTGACTTGGTCCCCACATTGAGAGATGGTTGGTACGGGTGGTGATTTGGTTTTAAGGGTTGGGTTACATGTCCGTTTGCATTGATATGATTTAGGGCTTAGGCCCAAACTATTACCGAATAGGGCTTAGGCCCAGACTGATACCGTATGGGCTCGGGCCCAGACTGTGACCATAATAGGGGATTACACATTGAGCTCTTGTAACTCACCCTTTTCTTTAACTGTGCAAGTAATCCCCAACCTTAGAGGATTTGGAGCTGCGAGGGACTCGGAGGTGGCCACACGTCCAATTGGCTTAAAATTTAAACCTAGCAACTTTATTTTATTTTAGATTAATTTATTGGGTTAATAATTTTGTAATAAGGCCATTTGGGATTTTTAACTTTTATATGATACTTCTTTAAAATTTCAACCTCATAGTCTATTAAACATGGGATTTTAAAATAATAACTACTGTTTTCAAAATATCACGTATTCGCAACAGTTTTGAATTAAACTTCCGCAACGAACAAGGCTTTAAAAATAATAATATTCTGCGAGAGAATGTCTTTGTGTAAATCGTGTTTTAATAAGTAAACAATGAAATCTAAGGTTTTAAATGGTAGAAAGTTTTAAATTGTAAGAAAGGTTTTTGATGAAAGCATAGTTTTCAACCATCACTTTGATGTGACACGCTAGATCCGGTCATAACGTCTAGGTCGGGTTTGGGGTGTTACATTTAGTGGTATCAGAGCCAGGTTTTAAAACTCGGCTGTGGAATGGGTTTTGGAAATTTTTTCTAATCTGCTTAAATTTTGGTTTGGAAAGTGATAGTGTTACTGAAAGTGTGGCACACCGAGTCTCTGACACCAAATGTGTAAGTTTCCTGACACTATACTTTGATATATGCTGAAATGACTGTACTGAGAAACTACTAAGGATAGTAGTAGCATACTGAAACTCCTTAGTTATAGAAACTAAGATTATAGGAGACTAAAACTGTAGTAAATTCGATCTGTGAGAACAACTCTAATTACTATTTTTCATAAAATGTTTGTTAATAATTATGAGAACTATAAGCTGATTCATAAAAATCTTAAATTAGATAAATACGCTATATCGATATGAGCTCAAGAGGGCGCGAAATGGGTACGCATGGCCGTGATAGAGGCCGAGGTGCTAGGGCTAGATCGTCAGCATCAGGACACATGTCGGATAGGGAAGCACCAGCCTCACCAGTGGCTGAGACGGGGTCTCATGATCGAGCCGGTGGGGATGATGCCCTGTCCCAAGCGATGTTACGGGTTCTGGAAAGGGTTGCTGGAGCTTCAGAGGCATTTCTGGGGTAGCTCCAAATGTAGCAGAATATTGGTTGGAGGCTGTCGAGCGAATAATGGATGATCTCAATTGTACGGTGGAGCAAAAACTGAAGGAAGCAGTGTCTTTACTGCGAGATGAGGCATATCAATGGTGGCTTATTGTGAGAGAAGGCACGCAGGCCGACCATTTGACATGGGACTTCTTTAAGACGGCCTTCCAAGGAAAATATGTCGGGGCAAGTTATGTGGATGCCCGAAGGAAGGAATTTCTGAGTCTGGTTTAGGGAAATAAGTCTGTAGCAGAGTATGAGGCAAAGTTTCTGTGGTTGAGCCGGTATGCTCGGGGCATAGTCGTGACTAAGTATGAGCGCTGCGTGCGGTTCGAGGATGGTCTCTGGGATGAGTTGCGGGTACTGATAGCCCCGCAGAGGGAAAGGGACTTTGCTGCCCTGATTGAGAAGGCAAAGATTACCGAGGATGTGAAATGCTCTGAGCGTCAAAACCGTGAAAAGGAAAGGGGTAGAAGTAAGAGGGATTTTGGGCCCTCAAGTTCTTCTCGTGGGCCTAAGAAGAGGCCAAGGTTTGATGGGCTAGCCCGAGCTGGGGTTCCAGTTGTTGTTGGTCGACCGCAGCCTTGTGTTGAGTGTGGGAGACCTCTTTTAGGAGAGTGCTGAAAAAGAACTGGGGGGTGTTTCAGATGTGGGTCCAAGGATCATCAGTTTAGATATTGTCCTCAGGGGCCCGTTCAGATGCAAGCTGCAGGTCAGGGCTATGTGCAACCAGGGAGAGGTGGTCAGCAGCCACCGAGAGGCCGTGGTCCATTCAGAGGGGGAAATGGTTAGGGATGAGGTCGTGGAGCACCGGGCAGAGGTGTTGGTAACACGAAGGCGAGATAGCCACCGTTGGAGAATGCTGCTCGGCACCGAGAGGATGGCGACACTCCTGATGTCATAACTGTTACGTTTCTTATTCATAATGTACCATATACCACTTTAATTGATATTGGGTCTACGCACTCGTATGTTGCATGTACTGTGACTGGAACATTGGGCATACCATTTGAACTTACTGATAGAGAAATGTCAAAGATTAGTCCACTGGGACAGTCAGTTAGAGTGGATAAACTGTTTAGAGATGTGCCCCTAAAGGTCCAAGGGGTTATCTTTTCGGCGAATTTGATGGAACTGCCGTTTGGCAAATTCGATCTCATTTTGGGCCATGGATTGGTTAGTGAAACACCGTGCGAATTTGGATTGCACAACCAAGCGTATGGTATTGAAGTCCTCAGAGGATGAGGAGGTGGTTGTGATAGGGGAGTGAAGGGATTATTTATCCAATGTAATCTCAGCACTAAGGGCTGAGAAACTGGTTTGCAAAGGTTGCGAGGCGTTCTTAGCATATGTCAGCATATCTGATGTTAAGGGTCCGTCTGTTGAGAATGCGAAAACGGTAAAGGAGTTTTTGGATGTGTTCCTCGAAGAGCTTTCGGGGTTGCCTCCTAATCGTGAGGTCGAATTCGGCATTGAGCTCCTACCAGGAATGGCTCCGGTGTCCATTGCCCCTTATAGGATGGCACCGAAGGAGCTGGTGGAATTAAAGGCTCAAATCCAAGAGCTATTGGACCGAGGATTCATCCGACCGAGTGTGTCTCCTTGGGGAGCACCAGTATTATTCGTGAAGAAGAAGGATGGGTCAATGCGCATGTGTATTGATTATCGTCAATTGAATAAACTGACGATTAAGAACAAGTACCCTTTACCAAGGATAGACGACTTGTTCGATCAGCTGCGAGGAGCTTCGGTTTTCTCTAAGATAGATCTTAGATCGGGATACCATCAGTTAAGGGTTAAGGAGACGAATGTGTACAAGACAACATTTAGGACTCATTATGGACACTATGAGTTTTTGGTCATGCCGTTTGGGTTAACGAATGCACCAGCTGCTTTCACGGATATGATGAACCGGGTTTTCCAATCCTATTTGGACCGATTCATGGTGGTGTTTATAGATGATATTCTGGTGTATTCAAGAACCAAGGAGGAGCATGATTCACATCTCTGGGTTGTTCTGCAAATATTGAGAGAAAAATAGTTTTATGCTAAATTTAGCAAGTGCGAGTTTTGGCTGCGAGAGCTGACATTTTTGGGTCATGTCGTGTCTGTCGAGGGGATTAGGGTTGATCCTCAGAAAGTTTAGGCCGTATTAGATTGGAAGCCACCGAAGTCGGTATCTGAGATTCGAAGTTTTCTGGGTCTGGCCGGGTATTACAGACGGTTCGTTGAGGGGTTTTCACTGATTGCTGCACCCCTAACTAAGTTACTGCGTAAAGGAGTACCATTTGTTTGGACTGATAAATAGTAGGAGAGTTTTGAGAAACTGAAGTAGATTCTGACTGAAGCCCCGGTATTAATTTAGCCAGAGGCTAGAAAGGAATTCATTGTCTACTGTGATGCGTCAGACACGGGTTTGGGTTGTGTACTGATTCAGGAGGGTAAGGTGGTGGCTTATGCGTCTCGTCAGCTTAGGCCGCACGAGGTGAATTACCCCACTCATGACTTGGAACTAGCTGTGGTGGTGTTCGCACTAAAGATTTGGAGACATTACTTGTACGGGGAGAAGTCGATCATCTATACCGACCATAAAAGTCTCAAGTACCTCCTTACCCAGAAGGAGTTGAACCTTAGGCAACAAAGATGGATAGAGTTGCTTAAGGATTATGATTGCTCGATTGAGTACCATCCGGGAAAAGCTAATGTGGTAGCGGATGCACTGAGTCGTAAGGTTGTATCTGATCTAAGAGAAATGTTTACTCGTCTCAGCCTGTTAGAGGGTGGTAGTCTGCTAGCTGAGCTTCAGGTGAAACTGACTTGGATTGATCAAATTAAAGAGAAGCAGTTGCTGGATGAGTCGTTGGTACCTCGTTTCCAACTGGTGAAGAAGGGAGAGACTATGGATTTTGGCCTGAATAGTGAGGGAGTATTATGTTTTCGTGGGAGAGTCTGTGTACCGAGGGATTCTGAGTTAAGGCAGTCTATTTTGCGGGAGGCGCATAGTAGCCCATACGCTATGCATCCTGGTGGAAACAAGTTATACCGAGATCTACGTGAACTGTACTGGTGGCCAGGACTTAAGTGTGAGGTTATCGATTTTGTAAGTAAGTGTTTGACATGCCAGCAAGTGAAGGCTGAGCATCAACTACCTTCTGGATTGCTGCAACCTGTTAAAATTCCACTCTGGAAGTGGGAGAGGGTAACCATGGATTTTGTTAGTGGGCTACCCCTGAAGCCTACTAAAAAAGATTCGGTATGGGTAATTGTTGATCGGCTGACTAAATCTGCCCACTTCATACCAGTTCACACTGACTACTCGTTGCAGAAGTTGGCCAAGTTGTACGTGGCTAAGATTGTGAGGTTACATGGGGTACTGGTGTCTATCATTTCGGACAGGGACCCTAGATTCACATCACGATTCTGAAGAGTGTTACACAAAACTTTGGGTACAAGGTTGGATTTTAGCACAGCATTTCATCCGCAGACTGATGGTCAGTCGGAGAGGGTAATTTAGATTTTGGAAGACATGTTGAGAAGCTGCGTAATTGATTTCAAGGGCAGTTGGGAAGACTATCTACCGTTAGCAGAATTTGCTTATAATAACAGCTACCAATCCAGTATTCAGATGGCACCGTACGAGGCGTTATATGGTCGTAGGTGTCATACCCCTACTTGTTGGACAGATTGGGTGAGCAGCGACTGTTGGGTCCAGAGCTAGTTGCTGAAACCGAGGAGAAAGTAAAATTGATCCGTGATCGGTTAAAAGAAGCATCTGATAGGAAGAAGTCGTACGCTGATTTAAAGCGTAAAGAGATTGAGTACTCGGTGGGAGATTTTGTTTTCTTAAAGGTCTCACCATGGAAGAAGATTCTGAGATTTGGGCGAAAAGGCAAGCTGAGCCCTAGATTCATCAGACCTTACCAGATATTAAGTGTGGGACCGGTTGCCTATCAGTTGGAGCTGCCTCCTGAGTTAGATCGTATACATAATGTGTTCCACGTTTCTATGCTGAGGCGATATTGTTCTGATCCTTCTCATATAGTGCCGGTGGAGGAGATCGAGGTAAGACAGGATCTAACTTTTGAGGAAGAACCAGTGCAGATACTGAATCGTGAGGTTAAGATGCTGAGGAGGAAATCTGTTCCGTTTGTCAAGGTGCTGTGGCGTAATCACGATTCAGATGAAGCCACGTGGGAGCTTGAGGAGGCGATACGACAACAATACCCTCACCTCTTCTGATCAGGTAAATTTTGAGGACGAAATTTCTTTAAGGGGGTAGAGTTGTAACGCCCCAAAAGTTAGGGGTTTGTAATTTTGCTTAAATTCATGTTGTACTTGAACGGCTAGCTATTTGAGTGTGTTTGGGGGTCCTAAGGAGGCCTGGGTTCGAGTCTGAGCTTTAGAAAAAATTTAGTTTTTGGCCCTTAAGGGGAGAGGGCTGTTTGCAGTAGGACTTAAGTATATCTGTGTGCGTTTAGGTGTCACAAGTGAGCTGGTGGCAAGATGGCTATGGTGTCATTAGGAAGACAAGGAGGGAGGGGGTTCGAATCCCATGACTAACAAAAGGGGACATTTATTTTATGAATTGATGGAGCAAGAGGTAGAGTTTGGATCAAACTCTACAGAGGAGGTTGAAGACTTGGTCAACAAGTTTGAATGGGAGGCTAGGAGTGATCCAAGGAGAAAATAGTGGAGTGAATCAAGGAAGTGATGGGTGTGAGAGAGTTGGCCGAATTTGGGAGTGTGGCTAAGTGGGAGATTTCGGCCAAGGGTTGCCATTTGGGGAGTGCATTTTCGGGTTGTGTTAGGGTGAGAGTGCCAAATTTTCTCTGGTTTCTTTCAAGGGGTATTTGCATTTTGGTATTTTCCTCTAGCATTTTGGGTCTTTTCCTTCTCATTTCACCTTTGCTGAATTCTCAGTTTCTCTTCTTCTTCTTCTCGCTCTGTGGTTCTAGTCTTCCTTCTTTCCTTCTATTTTGCTACTTGCCGAATTGGTAGGCCTCCCCTCTTTTACTTCCTCTTTTCTTTTCATTTTTACTTTGCTGCCAAATCCCTTTCCTCATTCGGTTCTTCTTTGGCCGAATGTAACATTTTCTTTTCCTCTTATTTTTCCTCTCTCTTTGCATAGCTAAAGCCGAAACACTTAACCTTGACTCCTTTGTGTCTAGGCCGAATCTAGTAGGGCCTAAGCATATACTCCTCTTTGTTCTTTCGCCAATGAATCTCTGCGATTTGGTTGGTAAGTGTGTCTATAACCGAAAGTAGGGTTGCTATTTTTCTCTCATGCTCGATTTGGGTTCTTTGGGCTGAAAGGCTACTTCTCGAGTTGCCTTAGAGTAGCGTTTCTAACATGCTCTTTTCATCGATTAATGCTAGGGACTCATTTTCTTTAGCCGCGAATTAGGGCCGATTACTGTTGCGCTGTGGGAGATCGTGTCACTAACTAATGGTTCAATTGTTGTCATAGGTGCCTCGAAAAGTGTCTCAAGCCATAACTCATAACAAGGTGTGTAATCTCACACCCCTGTTTGTTCTGCTAATGCGATGTTCTGTGAATCGGCTAAAAGTTGAAAGACCGAAAAGCCAGAATATTAGCATCTGAGATCACTCGAGTGTGCGAGCACTCATAGAGATAAACCGAGCCACAAGTGTTAGCGATAGACTGTTGGGAGTGTCACAAACTCTCGTGGGACTGAGGCTGTAATGGGCCTTGTTGAGCCGAAGTGGGCCTAATGGGCTAACGGGCCAACAGGGGCGAAATCCATGGTAAGTGCCGGATGATAGATGCAGCTGCGAAGTTCGTAGAACCGTGACCTAAAATGGGCTGAATGGGCCATACGAGTGTATGGGCCCACTTGGGCCGAAAATTGGGCTTTGGCCCACTTACACCGTTTTGATCAAAAAGAGCATTCGTGTCGCTCGAGGTGACTGTAGACCTTCGAAAAGGCTGTTATAGGAGTAAAGTTACCAAAATACCCTCTATGGGAAAAATTACCAAAATACCCTCGATGGGTAAAATTATCGAAATTCCCTCTATGGGTAAAGTTACCGAAATACTCTCGATGGGTAAAATTACTGAGATGGCCTTAAGGGGTGAAGTGACCGTTTTACCCTAATCGATTACATGACCGTTGTACCCTTGTGGTAGTATCAGTGTTGTATGTGTTGATTGTATGATTGATTATGTTTGAGATGCACACTGCATACATGGATTAGTTATGACATGACATACTGCATTGGGGTGGGTTTTCTGATTTGGAGGAAATACCGTTATAGTGGCATCACCACGTATTCTGATTCTAGTGGCTTAGCCACGTATATCGTTATTGCATCATTGGAGAGTTGGCTGGGTGGGTCGACATGGTCCCCACATGGAGAGTTGGTTGGTATTATTGGAGAGTTAGCTGGGTGGGATGACTTGGTCCCCACATGGAGAGATGGTTGGTACGGGTGGTGATTTGGTTTTAAGGGTTGGGTTACATGTCCGTTTGCATTGATATGATTTAGGGCTTAGGCCCAAACTATTATCGAATAGGGCTTAGGCCCAGACTGATACCGTATGGGCTCGAGCCCAGACTGTGACCGTAATAGGGGATTACACACTGAGTTCTCGTAACTCACCCTTTTCTTTAACTGTGCAGGTAATCCCCAGCCTTAGAAGATTTGGAGCTGCGAGGGACTCGGAGGTGGTCACACGTCCGATTGGCTTAAAGTTAAACCTAGCAACTTTATTTTATTTTAGATTAATTTATTGGGTTAATAATTTTGTAATAAGGCCATTTGGGATTTTTAACTTTTATATGGTACTTTAAAATTTCAACCTCATAGTCTATTAAGCATGGGATTTTAAAACAATAACTACTGTTTTCAAAATATCACGTATTCGCAACTGTTTTGAATTAAACTTCCGCAATAAACAAGGCTTTAAAAATAATAATATTCTGCGAGAGAATGT
Organism: Gossypium sturtianum; assembly: GCA_025698515.1. Classification (NCBI taxonomy): domain Eukaryota; kingdom Viridiplantae; phylum Streptophyta; class Magnoliopsida; order Malvales; family Malvaceae; genus Gossypium; species Gossypium sturtianum. The sequence continues at coordinate 80,688,041 of CM046943.1, read as the reverse complement.
CTTTGTGTAAATTGTGTTTCAATAAGTAAACAACGAAATCTGAGGTTTTAAATGGTAGAAAGTTTTAAATTGTAAGAAAGTTTTTCGATGAAAGCATAGTTTTCAACCATCACTTTGATGTGACACGCTAGATCCGGTCATAACGTCTAGGTCGGGTTTGGGGTGTTACATCATTAAAATGTAATTCTTAGCTGAAAAGATACCAGCCTTAAAGGAGGACGTGAACAGCCTTTGAAGGTGTGAAAAGTCAGCTTCTAGATTGAGTAATAAACTTCGGAAGATGAATGCTTGAGGGAGGCTAATGGCCATGTCCATATTAAGCCACTTGGGATGCCAATGGGCAGCTTAAGGATGAAGAAAATTCAGCAGCATTAAAATGAATCTTGGAACAGCCACCAAGTGTTTAATTCAGCTTTTAAAAACTCCCTTGTCCTTTGCATTACACGAACAGCCACTTGGGGAAGAGGAATGAGTTGCTGGGTTTTAATTCCAGTTGAAAAACTCCCTTAATTGTCAGCCATGCATTTGGACGTCCTAAGGAATGTACCTGCACCAAATAATTCAAAAATTAAGTTTCCCCCCTTGAACATATGAAATTCGGCAGCAAGGCACTTAAAAACCTGCACTTTAATTTTAATTATAGCTCCTAATTAAATTGTCTTAGATTAAGACATATTAATTAGCTGTAGGACTTAAGACAACTTAATTGGCCAAAGGACAACTTAAATGGCTGTAGGAAGACAGATTAATTGGGCTCAAGACAAATTAAATTGCTCTAGTAATTTAGACAACTTAAATGATTCTAATCCTATTAATGCCGAAAAATGCTATGACAAATTAAATAGCTTAAAACATATTTAATTCTTAACTAAATTATTTAATTAACTTAAACTAAATTAGCTAAATTTTATTCCAGCAATTAAATAATTAAAATGAGCTAAGAGTGAGCTAATAACGAGCTCAATGAGTTGAATTGAGCTCGTGTGAGTTGACTTGAGCTCGAGTGAGCTAAACCGAGCTGAAATTAGCTTGCACCAAGGTGTATGGGTTGCTCAAATTTTGGCCTTCAGGGAGCGCGAGAGGATCGGAAAGTGAATCTTGGGTTGCCCCGGGTATGCTCACAGAAACTATGGAATTCTCAAACGAGATATCATCACATTTTTCAAAAAGAAGAACCTTAATATAATCATTCACAACAAACAAACATTCATCATTCCGAAATGAGCAAATATTTTCAACAAGGCACTTTTCTTTTCCGAAATTCATGTTACTATCAAAATCGTCACATAGTGTAACAGCCCGATTTTGGGCCTAGTCAGAATAGTGGTTTTGGGGCCACAAATCCATTGAGGAAAATCTTATTTTTATTATATTCTTATGGTCTACGATTTCACGGAAAGATTTCGTGAAAATTTCATTCGAAAATTTCGACGTTTGGGCACTCAATTTAGTCAAAAGGACTAAATTGTAAATAGTGCAAAAGTTGAGTTCTACATGTTAGAAGTGTCCAATTTCTATGAAATTTTAAATTGGAGGTCCTTAAATGGAAATTAGACCATTGGTTAAATTGTTGGACAAAAATGGACATTAGATAAGTGAAATGGGATATTTTTAAGTTAGGGGCATTTTGGTAATTTGGTAATTAAATGAATTAAAAACAAAATTAAAATGCCAAATTTGTCCATCTTCTTCATATGGACGAAATTTACCAGGAGAAGACATGGCTAGGGTTTTCTCAACTTTCCAAGCTCATGGTAAGCCCGTTCTAGCCCCGTTTTTCAAGTTATTTACGCTTTTGGAGTCCCAGTAGCTCGATTTAGCTTATGCTACCAATAATTCATGCTAGGGTTCATCTTTGGAAAATTACCCATAGGTGAAAAGTGTGTATTTTGATGTTTTATGGTAGAATATGAAGGCTGAAATTATGTTAAACAACTTTTACTAAGCGATTTTACGTGAAAACGAGTAAAACATCAAAATCGGTAAAAATACCTAATGTTCATAAGTACATGTTAGAGTGAGAATTTGATGTTGCCATAGAAGGGAAAAATGTTCAGCATGTCATAAAATATAAGAAATAGGATGAAGTTTAATTTTCGAGTCTAGGGGAAAATTCGTAATTTTGTGAAAGTTAGGGGGCAAAAATGTAATTTTGCCATAATGTGATTTTTGGACTGAATTAAATAGTATAAATATTAAATAAGCTAAATGTGTTATTATAAATCGAGAAGAACGTGGAATCGACCTTGAACGAGGTAAAGGCAAGGTTACGGACTAAATTGCAAATTTTGCCATATTTTGCACCGAGGTAAGTTGGTGTGTTAATAATAATGCAATAATGTCATAATGTATGTTTAAAACCTAAATTGTGGTATTAAATTGATATTTGCTGAATTACATGTTTAGTATATTATGTTGGTGAATTGATTTAATAATATGTTTATGATAAAAGGTGACATAGGTGACAAGGAAAATGGGTTGAAATGTTGTGCTTAAAGGTGTTTTCTATGACTATGGTTATTATGTGAAATGGAAAGTTTATATGTAAATAATGTATTTATTTTACTTGTTCAATAATTATTTTGCTAGATATTATGGAAATCATTGGGTGATAACTATAATATGAAAATGTATGGAATGTGAAATTCTCGATTGAACCTTCTAAAACCGAGAGATACGGACAATATGTAGCTAGGTCACACGAGTGATAAGGGACCTTCACCGTGTGTACAAGAAAGCTACGGGATGGAAAAATTTGATATGTAGCTAGGCCACATGGATGATAAGGGACTTTCACCATGTGTGCAAGAAAGCTACGGGATAATAATTTCATATGTAACTAGGTCACATGTGTAATACGTGTGTATACCCTTGTGTACAAGAAAGCTACGGGTTATGAGTAGCTAGGTCACATGAGTGGTTCCTAGTGTTGGACGCCATGTAGACAAGAAAGCTACGAGATGGAATGGCTAGGTCACATGGGTGATAAGGGACCTTCACCATGTGTACAAGAAAGCCGAATTATGTGTAGGTGGAGCTATGTGCTGAGACCACCGAGTATGGGGCGTTTTTCGAAGGGGTTCAACGAGATAACTTACTAATGGTGATTGGTGTGATCATGTTATGAATAAGTGAATGTGACCAATTGAGAAATGTGGCAAATGTACGTGTGAGTAAGTGTTTGTGTGAACAAAGGTGCATGTGACCATGTGTGTATGTGCATAATGTGTTTGATATGTGATACGTGATTGAAATTGTGGTAAGGCTGATATGGTGTAAGCGCCACTATGAATACTCGTAAATATTGGTGATGATTATTCATTTGTATGGCTAGTATTGAACATGCTTGGTGTTATGTGTGCATATATGACAGTAATGTAAAGAAAACATGGGAGAGTAAAATTTTCAGTAAAATAGATTGAAACAGCAGCAGTTACGTGATTTTGAAAAATCACCATAAATAGTAGAAATTGAATTATATACTGAATGAGAGATGAAATTAAAGCTTATTGAGTATATTTTCACATAAAAGAAATGGTGTGAGTAAATAAATTTTCTATTATGATATATTTAAATTTTGGTGAGACAGGGTCTGAATGGTTTCGAAAATCCCCTATTCTAAATTTGGAAAATCACTAAAAATTGTATAAAAATGGTTATGGTGTGTAATTTATATTCTCAGAATCCTTGGTGAGTCTACTTTCGATAGAGACAAACGAGAAGTCTATCCAAACTATTTATAATGAGGAATTTTAATTTTAGTGAAGAGGTGTTAGAGCTATCAAATAGCGAAATAGGAGAATCTTTAATGAATAAACTATATTGATTGGCTAAACCAAAAATTCTGGAAATTTTATGGTAAGAAGGTATGTGAGTCTAGTTTCAGAGAAAATTAGCAGATCTTAATTTGGAGTTCCGTAGCTCAAGATATAAATAATTTAGTGACTATGACTCGAGTAGACAACTTGAGATGAACATGAATAAAAAGTGGAACTATGTGAAATTATGATTGTACTATCTTGAGAACATATTGTGAAGATTTATAAAAGCCTGTTAATAAATCACTTATTATTTACATACTTACTTACTAAGCTTTGTAGCTTACTTCCATTCCTTTCCCATATCTTATAGGGTTGTATGCTAGCTCGAGTTGGAGATCGTCGGAAATGTAATCACACTATCAAGCTATCACCGTGGGGTAAAAGTGAATACAAACCTCTTAAGTTTATGGCATGTATAGGGGACATAGTCATTTGTATATGTCATAATTAGTTTGACCTAAAATGTTGGCCTTTAATATTTAGTAGTCCATTTTATATAGGCCATTGATGTTGGCTAGTGTTATTCAAGTTATATGTTTGTGATGATGCAATTTATGAGATGCATAATTTGGATGAAATTTTATGACTCGGTTTAATACGTTTACAAGTGCATGTGTTCCAGTAATGTCTCGTATCCAGTCCCAACTTCGGACTCGGGTATGCGGTGTTACACATAGATCCCAATGGAGCTGTTTAGGAATCTTAAAAGACTCACCTTGCTTACCTTTGGAAGGAACAATATGAGAGTCAATTTTACCTTGTGCTTCTAATATGAATTTCCTTCCATTGACAAGATATCGTAACTGAAGTGCTCAGATTGGCTTAACCTGGGAAGAAGAGACAAACAAACAATGGTTAAGTAAAACAACTTTCTTTTTCTCTCTTTTTTTTCTTTTCACTCTCTTTCTCATTCTTGTTTTTCGCTTTTTCTTTTTCGTTTTCTTTTTCTTTTCTTGTTTATTCACTCTTGTTTTCTTCAATTCTCAAGTTATTTTCACTCGATTTTTCATTTTTCTTTTCTTTTAAGTCTACAAGTTTTTCTTTCAAAATTTCCATGGATTACCTTAAGCGTTGTTGGTCTTCCATTACTTGTTGCGATGTCAATGGTGCCAATACAATATTCTTGCAGTTGTGTTTGAACAAATACTGATTTGCAAATCCATCATGTTTGACTCGACGGTCAAACTACCACGGTCTTCCTAACAAGAGATGGCCCGCATGCATGGGCACGACATCGCACAAGACTTCATCATGATAGTTACCAATCGAAAATGGTATCTTGGCTTGTTTGGTCACCTTTATTTTGATGCCTTTGTTGAGCCATTGTAATTTGTAGGGGCTCGGATGCTTAAGCATTGGCAAAGATAACTTCTCAATCATGAGAGTGCTCGCCACATTCGTACAACTCCCACTGTCAATCACAATGCTACACACCTTTCCCAAAACGTGACAATGAGTATGGAAAAGGTTTTCTCATTGAGGTTCACTTACCGAGTTTTGCGCGTTGAGACTTCGTTTGACCACAAGCATTTCGCCTTCAACCGCAAACTTGACTTCTTTGTAATTCTAGGATGGATGCTCGACTTTGTCTTCATTTTTTTCAACTTCATCCTCTGACTCTATTTCACCGTTGGGTAGCACGATCATCGTGTTACGGTTTGGGCATTGGCTTGCGATGTGGCCTCAGCCTTGGCACTTAAAGCATTTGATGTCACGGGATCGCAATTATACATTTTCGGGGGCCTTACCTTTATTCGGTTCGGCCATAGACTTATTAGACTTCATGGGCATCACGGGCTCCTTTGACTGACTCGTCGAAACAGTCTTACTCGGGCCTTGGTTCCATTTGGGTGCCATCAAAGTGGAGTATCCTCGTACGGTTCCTTTTTTCTTGATTTGCTTTTTGACCTTGATCGCCATGTGCACCATATCGACGATCTCTACTTAGTGTTGTAACTCGACGACATTAGCTATGTCTCAGTTCAATCTGACCAAAAATTGCGCCATGGTGGCCTCGCAGTCCTCTTGCACGTCCCCGCGGATCATAGCCACTTCCATTTCCTTGAAGTAATCTTCTACACTTCTTGTTCCTTGCATGAGATTTTGGAGTTTTTGGTACAACTCTTGGTGATAATAGGATGGAATAAAACGTTGTCGCATGACAGCTTTCATTTCAGCCCATGTTTGGATAGGACACTCGCCGTTTTGCCTCCGGCTTGTTGTAAGCTGATCCCACCATATCATCGCGTAGTCAGAGAATTCGATAGCTGCCAACTTCACTTTCTTCACCTCAGAGTAGTTGTGGCATTTGAACACAAGTTTGATCTTTTTCTCCCACTCGAGGTAGGCCTCGGGGTTCGATCGACCTTTGAACGGAGGAATGGACAGTTTGATGCTTTTCAAGTCATCGTCGAACCTTTCTCGATCACGTTGGCCTCGATTACGGGGGCCTCTCCTTCGAACACTTGCATTTGAGCCTTGATCACTTTCATGATCACTCAGTTCAGAAAAGTCATCTTCTTGATCGACTTGCCGTCGTCGATTCCTTGGGGGGCTTACGTGAGTTGGTCATCGTTGGGCTCATCCCTCCACTTGATCGAGTCTCTCTTGGATTGGTTCTAACTTCCGATCGAACAACCTCTCAACTTCACGTAACAAGGCTTGGAGGTTTAAGTCGGGAACATTTCATACGGGTTTGATACAATCTGCCTCGGGGTTAAGTCGAGTCGTATGTGAAGTTGCCCAATTGTCTATGAAGAGGTTTTGTTCGATTTGTTTTAAAATGGAAAAATGGTTGGATTTAAGAAAATGGCAGTGGTTTAATAACAAAGAAAATAGATGGATGAATGGAATGATGTTCGAAACAAGAAAGAACCCTTAATAAAAGATTAAGGACCCGGATCTTATATGTTTCAAAGGGATGTTTGAGTTGGATAAAAACCTCGACCCACTATCTAGCAAGATAGGAACCTCGGTATAAAGGTTTAAACGCCACACCCAAATGGATGATAAGTTTGAAAAAAAGTCAGATTGACACTACTAGCTACTAGATAAGTCAATTTGAACCTTGAAGAATAATGAGAGTAGATAACTCACAATAAGAAAATTTCATTAAAAATCAAAAGTTCCCTTTACAAGCTAATAACAAAGTATATATAGTGTTTACATGTGGTTAGCTGAAGAGTCTTATGAATTCAGCTTTAATATGCATTTAAATGGTTGAAATAAAATCTAATCAATAAATAAAAACTCTTGAGTTCCTTCAAGCCAAATAACAGCAACTTTATGACTCCAAATGAGCTGATTAAATTGAATTTGAATGCTTGGTTTCATGCTCTCTTAGTAGCCGAATGATCACCAGCAACTTAATGAAAATTTGTAACTCATGTGTGATCTTTTAAGTATCAACAGTTATGGAAGAAGAAAGCTGAATGGTCACCAGCAACTTAATAAAAATTTGTAACTCATGTGTGATCTTTTAAGCATCAACGATTATGGAAGAAGAATAGGCTGCTGCCGAATTTAATAGATATGTAATGCTTCCTTCAATTATCATAACAGCCCCTTTTAATGTTGAATAATGCTTCCCCATGTGTGTAACTGATTCTCACTTGAAAAGTCACATTAAACTCTTTGTAACAGCCCTTGAGTGTAACGGTTTCCAGCTGAAAAGTTTCCTACATTCAAACACTAAACAAACATATTAATCACATTTAAACACTTATTAAACACTAATTTAACTTAAACACATTAAACACTTATTAAACACTAATTTAACTTAACACATTAAACACTTATTAAACACTAATTTAACTTAACACATTAAACACTTGACTTAATAAATGAACTAGAAGTAATGACTTCAATTAATGCAGCAACTAGATTAATTGAAGAAGCAAAATTAAATAAACTTAAACTTATGCTTCATTAAATTATCCTAGTAACTAGATTATTTAAATAAGCCCCTTATTAAACACAACTTATTTATTAAACTAATATGCTTAAATGCATGGTTTGAAATGCAAACTAAATAAACAAATGCAAGACTTAATTTAATGATGCATACTTATACTAACATGGGAGTTACATAATGCATGTCATAATTTATGATGCAAACTTAACTAACATGAGAGTTACATAATGCATGACTTTATTAAATGCAGAACACATAATGCACGTCATAATTAAAAGATGTAGATCAATAATGCAAGACATTAATTAAAGATGCATTACTCATCTTATTCCAGCAAAGTCCTTATTCCAGCAACCAAATTAACAAACTAAAATTAAAAGCTTCATTTTACACTTGGGCCCCTCGAGTTTGGGCCAATCTCGATGTCGTCAAGATGTATCGAAACATGATGCGACCAGGATCGCATCATACCCTCCCTCTTGAAAGCGATTCATCCTCGAATCGAACCATTGGTTTTCTCGAACAAAATTCCTTTTGCTCGGCTTTCCTCTATCAAATGGGGTGGATATTAATCGGGTTACCTGAAATGGATAACCATGAGTTAGCAAGAGTTGTTTCAAACAAATTTGCAATCCAAATTTGAGCAGCACCAAACAAGTAAATCGCATGCTAATGGACAGAACCAAATTATCATACAAAAGGAATAAGGCCTTGTCAAAGGTTTGAAACAAAATTGAATAGGCCTTAAGGCATGCATACGTTTTAAATGGAGTCCACAAGTCATGCTTATCATGCGAATAGTGAATCAAATGATAAACATAAACGTCACAAGCAGGTAGTTGAGAAGATTCACATGGCTCATGAAATTGAACAATCAGACCTTGCTTTGTACAAAATATGGACTCTCTCACACATGAATCATAAGAATTATCAAACACAAGAATCTTTTTGTCAACCATTAAAACAGACAGATCATAAACAGGCAAAATAGAACAATTAAGCTTATCATGATCTAAATGTTTTACAAGAATGAAATCATCAACATGATGTTGAACACCATCCGAAGAGAATAGAATTATTTCATGAGTTTCAAGGATCTTACCTTTATGGACAAAAGGATAAGGATCAAATTTACCTTTTTCATCTAATACGAACCTTCTCTCATCGGGATCATAATGTAGTCGAGGCTTCACAGTGGAGTCAACCTTTTCCAAACGATATTTGAACTTTAAACACAACCACATGAATTGCTTAAGGAACGAATTAAAATTGAAAACAAAGTTATCAAATTTTGATACCTTATTCATAAGCCAAGGATCAAGTAGATAGAAATTATTCACACATAATCGATGTAACTTGATTTTCTCACAAAATGTACCAATGCATATTCCCGGTTTAAAAACATGTGTTTGATTATTTAAGTCAAAATGTAACAACGGTTTCATTAAATCAAACATGTTAAACCAAAAAGAATTTTGCATACACGGCACCATATAATCATAACTCTTTGCACTCATCGAAACAGAATTGCACAAATTCAAAGATTTTCCAAGAGGCATAAATTGAGACACAAAGTTATCACAATCGAAAAGTTCAAACATTTTTCGTGAAAACTTGTTATCTTGTAAGATCAAACGGATTCGTCGATCAGAACAAATGATATCAACCACATTTGAAGAGCAAAAATTGATCGGATGAGAATAGGGAAAGCTTTTAAAAACTAAGTCACTAAAGATTTTATTGACAAATGTCAAATCAGATTGTCGTGACTCAGTTATTAAAATTTTCTTACCTTGCTTACCTTTCGGCTCGTGTGGTTCAACTTCATTTTCAACCTTACCTTTGCCGATAAAACAAAAGCGTCGTTCATCGGAATGGTATTGAAGTTGGTATTCATCACTCGAATTCTCGGAAACCTGAAAAGAAGAAATAGAACAAGAACAAACTTCAAGTGGGTTAGTTGAATCAACACTCTCTTTTTCTCGCTCGTTTTGTTCTTTTGCCTCTTTTTCTAACTCGCTTTCTTTTTCTTTCTCTTTTTCAATTTTCTTTTCAATCTCTTTTTCTTTTCTTTCTTTTTTAATTTTCTCTTTTTCTTCACTCTCATTTTCTTTTTCAAATTCTTTCTCTTTTTCTTTTTCCTTTTTGTTTTCTTATTTTTCTTCTTTGATTTCTTTTTCGATTTTATTACAACTTGTAGATGTTACAAAAGAATAAAAAATATAAGGATTTGTCTCAAAGAAAGAGGAAATGTTCTCATAGATATCACGATTGATTCTTCGTGAAAGATTCTTCGTGCGTGACATATTTGAAGCGTTCAAAGAGTAGCTCATACTTTCTCGTTTGTTATGTCGAAGAGCCTCGAACTTGTAGCTTTTTTCTCGTTGTCTCAGAAGCCTTATTGAGTAGGAGTCTCGATAATAGTCTCTTCTCGAATAATTTTTGGAAATGAGTCCTCGAGATGGTCGCGACTCTGTTTCTCGATGTGGTGTGTTTTGCTTCCGTCGAGCCTTTTCCTCCACTTGGTCCAAACGCTTTTGTATTGGACTTAGCTTTCTTTCGAGCATTCGGTCCATTTCTTTCATCAAGTATTAGAAGTCATCGGATGAGAACTCTTCTTGAGACATGTTTATTTCTCAAAAGGAAAATGATTAAAAGAAAACAAAAAAAAAATTGGTTGCCTCACCACAAAACTCACAAGTTCACTCACAAAGAAAATCACACACACTCGTGTTTCCCTCAAATATGGCTTTTCCTTTAATGAATTAACTCGTGCCTTTTACCACTCGACTCTCTCTCATAAATTCGTACTTTATTTTTAGAAGTCTTATCGCAGCTTGAGGGTCGGCTTCAAAGTGGTTACAAAGGATCAATGTTGGGTGTATCGGGTAGGCTGAAAACAAAGAAAGGTATAAATCGGGGAATGTGTGGCGTTGGGTAGACCAAATGATGGTGAATAGGAACTTGGGATGATCGGGTAAAAATGAAAATAAAGACGATGGTAGTGAATTTCAGAGATTGAGGAGGAGAATAGAGAACAAACAAATACTTACAAAACTTCAAACACACTTCTTCTCTTTTTTTACTTCAAATGCACGAAATTAAATGCAAAGGACTTGAATACAATTTGACACTTTTTTTTTAAATTTCGAATTTTTTTTACTTCAAATGCACGAAATTAAGTGCAAAGGACTTGAATACAACTTGACACTTTTTTTTTAAAATTTCGATTTTTTTTTTCAACTTACGAACCTATTTTCGGCTTCTCGATCATCGTCGGAGCTCCTCAGTTTCTAGCTCTAATACCAAATGATACGATCTGCCTCGAGGTTGAGTCGAGTCGTATGTGAAGTTGCCCGATCGTCTACGAAGAGGTTTCATTCGATTTGTTTTAAAAGGGAAAAATGGTTGGATTTAAGAAAATGGCAGCGGTTTAATAACAAAGAAAATAGATGGATGAATGGAATGATGTTCGAAACAAGAAAGAACCCTTAATAAAAGATTACGGACCCGAATCTTATATGTTTCAAAGGGATGGTTGAGTTGGATAAAAACCTCGACCCACTATCTAATAAGATAGGAACCTCGGTATAAAGGTTTGAATGCCACACCCGAATGGATGATAAGTTCGAAACAAAGTCAGATTGACACCACTAGCTACTAGATAAGTCAATTTGAACCTTAAAGAATAATGAGAGTAGATAACTCACAATAAGAAAATTTCATTAAAAATCAAAAGTTCCCTTTACAAGCTAATAACAAAGTATATATAGTGTTTACATGTGGTTAACTGAAGAGTCTTATGAATTCAGCTTTAATATGCATTTAAATGGCTGAAATAAAATCTAATCAATAAATAAAAACTCTTGAGTTCCTCCAAGCCAAATAACAGCAACTTTATGACTCCAAATGAGCTGATTAAATGAATTTGAATGCTTGGTTTCATGCTCTCTTAGCAGCCGAATGGTCACCAGCAACTTAATGAAAATTTGTAACTCATGTGTGATCTTTTAAGCATCAACGGTTATGGAAGAAGAAAGCCGAATGGTCACCAGCAACTTAATAAAAATTTGTAACTCATGTGTGATCTTTTAAGCATCAACGGTTATGGAAGAAGAATAGGTTGCTGCCGAATTTAATAGATATGTAATGCTTCCTTCAATTATCATAACAGCCCCTTTTAATGTTGAATAATGCTTCCCCATGTGTGTAACCGATTCTTACTTGAAATGTAACATCCTAGAATTAGGGGTTCTGCATTTTATGCTTTTCTGTGTGCTTGGCTTGTTCTACTTATTATTTTGGTGTGTTTGGGGGCCCTGGGAAGGCTCGGGTTCGAGCTAGAGCTTTAGGGAAATTTTGTTTTTTGGGCACTTTAGGGGGGAGAGCTAGTAGAAGTAGGCTTTAAGAATATTTATTTGTGTTTGATAACACAAAAAGGGTGTGTGGTGTGGTGGCAAGGAGACGCCACTTAAGGAGCAAGGGAGTGGCGTCACAAGGGGAGCATGAAGGGGAAGGAGTTTGAGTCTCATCTGCAGCATGTGGAACTTTATTTTTTGTGCCAAAGGTGGAGGAGTGGTGGCTTTCGGCTGGACTCTTCAAGGTGGTTGTTGAATGAGTCAACAAGTTCAAAATGGGTGGACAAGAGAGCTTGGAGAAGTTTGAATCGGTCAAGCCAATTCAAATTGGTGATGGGGAGTGAAACTAGGAGCAAATCAAGGGATTTGGAGTGTGGTGGAGGTGTTGGCCGAATGTGGGGGTCTTGGAGGGGAGAATTTCAGCTATGTGTGTAGTTGGCTAGGAATTTCGGCATTTGTGGGTGTGATAGCTGAAAACCGAGCCATTAGAGTGTTGTGTCAAAAGCTCCTTTTTGTTTCTTAGACAAATTTGATTAGCATATTCGGTCATAAGTGAGGAGGAGAGTGCCGTTCCTTCAGGTTTTCATTTGAGAGAATTTAACCTTTTTGCTTTTTGGCTAAGAACTTTTTCTTTCAAGTTTTGTGTTGCCCCTATTTCATCTTGCCGAATCTTAAGCACTCTAGAAACTTTTTCTCCTTTTCTTCTTCTTTGCTCTTTTCTCTAAAACATCATAACCGAACCTTCATTTCACATTTTTCTTATCATTCGTGCTCTCTCCATAACCGAACCATTTCCTTGTTGTTTCGTTCAATTTTCTTCTTCTCTTTTCTACACTCTTTTCCCCCATAGCCGAAGACCCTCTTCTCTTCTCCTCTACTACTTTCTTCTTTAGTTTGAAACCACATTAATGATTTGCTACTTGTGCCGAATCTTCTTGGATTCCATTCGGCTTCTCTTTGTTGAAGGTAAAGAACCCTCCTTTATTCTTCTTATTTTCTTATTTCTTTATGGGAAACAGATCACTTATTTGTTGATCATAAATCGAATTGTTTTCTTTTCTGAAGCGGGTTACTCCATCCCTTGTAACCAGTATTTTTCTTCAATTGTTGCTTAGCCGAACCCCAAGAACAAGGGCTAGTTGGTCACCGAAGGTCTTCTCTTCAATCAGTTTCGGTTTGTGCAAGGTAAGGGAGACTCTTTTGATTCTGTCTCTATCTATTTTGGTTCTATGTAGTCTTAGCCGAACGGCTATTTTGTTCTTGGTGTTAGTTAGCGGCTAATCTCTTCTTGTCTCCTCTTAGCGTGGCATGTTCGTATTGGATTAGAATCCTTGGCTTTATCTGTGTTCGACTCATTTCTTGACCAAGGTAAGAAGGTTCTCTTGATTTTGGTACCTATTCCCTTTTCTCTTTCGTTGCCTTAACTCAATTTCTTGATCAAGACTCTTAACATGGATATGAGTGTTAGCCGAGCCAAGGGGGGTGTGGTTAAGGAGCCTGAGGGGAGTGTACCCGTAGTCTCTAATCTGTCGTTCAAACATCGTACGGTGTCGGCGATTTGTGATTTTCCGCCGGGTTGTGGAAGAGAGTCGACATCGGCTTGGGATAGGCAAATCGCTATTATTCCTGCTAGTGAGAGTGTCGACATAGAGAGTTTAGTCTTACGCTTAATCAGGTGTGTAACGCTCACACATTTCTTTATTATTTGCATTAGTAACTGAGTTGGCTGAAAGCTGAAACGACTGTTGAGACAGTCGAGATACCCTTGTGGGTAAGGTTGGAGACACCGGGTAAGTACCATTATGATTTTACTTTCGTAGATATGTATGTATGAATTAATTGTCTGATGTACCTTGAAAGTATGTTTGCATTCATCTCAGTATGATAATATGTTGCATGGGCTTTGGGATATGAATGAAAGGGGAAGTGTGATTCAGTGACTATTGTCACAGTGGTCTGGGACCATAGTGGTTTGGAACCACGTATACATATATTTATCAGTGACTTATCTCAGTGGTCTGGGACCACAGTGGGTTGGCCCCACATATACTTATCAGAGATTGTCACAGTGGTCTGGGACTTTTTTTCTTTGATGTAACACTCGTGCCTTTTACCACTCAGTCTCGCTCTCGCAAATAAGTACTTTGTTTCGAAAGACTTATTTGCTGCTTGAGGGTCGGCTTCAAAAATGGTTACAAAGGGTATTACTGGGTGAATCGGGTGGGCTTGAAAAGAAAATGATTTAAGAGTGGTGTTGGGTGAAAAGGGGAAAATACTAAATGATGGTAGAAGAAAAAAATTTTTGAAGGTCGGGGGTAGGAAGATGAGGAGGGTGGAAATGAGAGTCCTGAGATCAGAATCAGAAGAGATGAAAATCAAAGCAAAAACTTTCAAACTTCTCACTTTTTTTTTATTTTCGTATTTCTTTTTTTTATACTCGTATTTTTTTTATTTTTTTTCAAATTTTTGTATTTCTTTTTTTCTTTCACTTCAAATACAATATAATGGAAATACAAAAAGAATAAAATACAACTTTTTTTTCAATTTTAATTTTTTTTATTTCTTCACGAACCTATTCCAGCTTCACGTACATCGTCGAAAATCCTCGTTTGGTAGCTCTGATACCAGATGATACAGTTCGCCTTGGGAAGAGTCGAATTGTATGCGAGTTGTCGAATCATCTACGAGGAGTAAATCAAGCCTTCGTGATACGGGCACGCCCGGGGCACCAGCATTTTGCAAAGTGACGAAGCTCAGATCAAATGCCCCAAGTGCCGAGAAGCTGATATGCACTTTGGTGCATTTCCAAATCGAGCTGGATTAGTCCATTTAGGCTTGATTTGAGCTCACTCAAGCTCGTTCCAGCTCATTGAGCTGATTGCTTTTAATTTAATATTTTAAATAAATTGCATCATTAATTTATTTATTTTCCTACAGCTCAATTAAAGTTTAATTAAATACGGTTCAGCTCGATTCCAGCTCCCCGAGTTCTGTCCAGCTCAATTCAGCTCCTTTGAGCTTATTTCTGCTTGTTTGAGCTCAACCGAGCTTACTTTCAGCTCGTTCTTTATTTCAATAAATTAAATTAAGTTTTAGTTTTATACTAATTAGTTTGCTATACAGCTCATTAACGAAAATCCTAGCTCAAATAAGTTCATTAATTGTTTTCACTTAGTTTGAGCTAGTCGAACTTAATGCTACTAGCTAGTCTTTCATTAATGTGTTTAATTTAGCTTAGCATGATATTTATGGTGTCTAGTTCATGCTCTTATCTTGTTCAAATTAATATACATTGGGATTTAATGTGTTCATGTTACTTGTAGGTTCAAATTAATGTATTGAGCACATTTAATGAGATTCATGCACGGCTAGGTACATGGAATATAAGAGTTCATGCATGAACGAATTTATGCATGGTGGGCTGGCTATTGGTGATCCCTAAGCAGCTTTTGGCCAAGAGTTAAGTTATCAAAGTGACCGAATGCATGAAGGAGTCATTAATGCAAGTGCATGCATGGCTTAATACATCGTATGGAAGGATACATGCACAACTAATGTTCAATGGATGGCAATTGAAGGAGTTCATGTATCAAGGACGTTCATGCAAGTGGAGGCTATTTTATGTTCATGTATTTGAACATTCACGAACCGAATTTATGGAAGAACATACCTTTGGACGTTTCTTGCAAGTTCCATGCATATTCAAGTTGTCCATTCAAGTATTCAAGGTACATTTAAGCTTCATTCGGCCAAGGGAGATGTAGGAACACTTAAGGGGCTGCATATTCATGGAATCAAGCTTTCTTCAAGGTTAAGGATGCATGAAAGCATCAAATGAAGCAACATGTTGATTCGGCAATCCATGCATCATCTCCAAACATGCACCGAAATTTTAATGCTTCATTCATGCCCAATCAGCCGAATTTAGCCATGGCATTTTAAGGGATTTTCTTCTAGATTTCTCTAGCATTTTCTAGTTTAATTTTTGCTTAGCCATTAAGGTTTTCTAGTGACCATTCGGCTAGCACAAGATAGGCTTATAAATACTTTGCACATTTCATTTGTGAGAGACTTTTGATCATTAATCTTATTATATGAACTTTGTTCATCTGAGTGAGTTTATCTCCTCTTCGTTTTCGTATGAGTTTCGATCTCGACTTATTAAGCGTTGCTTGTGGCGTCAGTCGTTCTCATCCATTAACTTATACCATAGGTTCTTATCTTTATAGATAACGGGTCTTGGTCCATATCTGATTTCCATTTCCCACCTTGAGCAAATATAGAAACCGGGGTGACATTTGCTAATGTTAAATCGTTTCTTTGTTTAAGATCATCTATCCATTTCCACCAATCTATCACTTAACTTTTATTCATCTTCCATTCTTTCCTACCTACCCAAGCCATCTCCAAACACATCATCCTTCTTTCCTAGCCATAGCCAAACCTATCCTTAACCATTTCCCAAAACGACTCCAACACTTAACCACCTCCATTTATAACCTAATCTATTATCATCCCTTTCTGATAGCTTCCGCAACTTTAATCCTTTTTCATACATATTTTGCTAATATTTCCCGAAGGCTTGATTTACTCCTCGTAGACATTGGGCACTCGCATACATTTCGACTCTTCCCGAGGCAGCCTGTATCACTTCGGGTAATAGTATGAAAATATGGAAGAGTTGCGGAAGCTTTTAAGTGAATTTGTTTTAGAAATAAGTTAAGTTAGGAATAGAGGTGTTTAAGTAAGGAAAATGATTTGGGTAATGTTAAAAATAGGTTCAGTTTAGGAGATAGAAAGAAGTATGGATGATTATGGTTTTCGGTTTAAGGATTAAACAAAGGAAAAGTAATTTAGGATAGTTGATGGAAATGGATAGTAGGTCTTAAACAAGAAACGATTCGACACAAATATGTGTCACCCCGGTCTCTATAACGTTTAAGGTGGATAAATGGATTCGAAGATGGACCAAAGACCCGTTACTTAACAAAGTAGGAACCGATGGTTTATAGGAATGATAGAACAAGTCTAGACACCACAAGCAACTTGATAAGTCTAGGAAACTTGCACGAAAGATAGAGAGGAGAAAATCTCACTCGATGAACATAGTTCATAAAATATAATTAAGGTTCAAAAGTTTTTTTTTTACAAATGGAAATTTTCAAATATTTATAGTCCTAAGGAACTAACCGAATAGACATAAACTTAGCTAAATTTCTAAGTAAAATTCGGCCTTTAATGATCCAAGATTAATCTAGAATTTTGCCCCTTGAAAATGCTATCCACGTTCAAAAACCCCAAAAATTCCCTTCTAGAACTCCTTAAGTGCAGCCGAATCTAATAGGAAGAAAAGGGGGTTGAAATGCACTTAAATTCGGCCTTGGGACGTGCATGATTAGCCTTGGAAATCCAGATGGGCATGCTTTGTTCTAGGCCGCATTGGGACATGAAAGGCCCTCCCAAAATCCCATACCAGCTTTTAAAACACTTCCCACGCATGGAGCAACAAACCAGCATTTAATTAAATTCAGCTCTCTCTCTTTAATGCCTTGTCTTTTGTTTTCACGAAGCAATCATCCAACTTTAATTCTTTGTCATTCACGAAGAGCACCTTGAAAGCTGAAGCATTCAGCCTTCTTTATTGCCGTCCAAAAACCATGCATGTTCAGCTCATTTAATGCCGTCCAAACCATCACCAACATCACATTGAAGGATGTCTTGCATGCGGCTGGTTGTGTCCATCTTTAATGTGCGTTTGGGGGAAAGAAAAAGGCACGTTGGGAAGCATAACCATCAGCTAATGAATGGTGTGTTCAGCTCCTTCCTAGACGAATTCATGCTTGCATTTATAATTGGCCGAATGGCCTTTTTGGGCACACCAAACAGCAGCCACTTTTGATGTTCACGAGATGCACCATGCATGCTAAACAACTCATTAAATGGACGCACCATGCTTCTCCAACAATGCATTAATTGATGTTCCAAGCTTGCTGCTCATTAAAGGTGCCGTCCAAGCAACCTACACTTCATTAATTCGGCCACCATTCTCTTTAATTGTTGCTGCAATTCACGAAATAAAACAAACACTTTAGAGGTTACAATAAATTCAGCTGGCCAAAATAAATGGCAGCCAATTAAGACAAAGTTAAAGCATATTAATTTCAGCTTAGCCCACTTAATAATCAGCCATTAAATTTGTCTAAAAGAACCAGGCACATTAAAAACATGTCCTAAAGCTAGACAAAATTAATTCATGTCTAATTGGGGACATATTAATAACACACATTAATATGAAACATACTTAATACTTTAATAATTAAAATGACCAGATTTATTTATTTAATTAACTTGAGCTAATTTTAACTAACTAAACTTCTTCAATTTATTTAAAATAAATGCAATCAGCTTATTAAGCTGGAACGAGCTCCATGAATTTGAAATTCGTTGGTGCCCCGGGCGTGCCCGTATCACCAGGAAATGCAAGACTTGATTAAGTATGACGATGAATTTTCTTTTAAACCCAATTTGCTTGATTATGGTAAGTACGAGATTTGTTCATTGTCCTGTACGAAATCTCTGAGTTTTTGCAAATCTATTTTGAAGCATGTTAAGAGTTTTGATTGCCTGATCTTGAATATGTACAAGTCCTATTGGTTTAACATGTTTGATTTTTTGAAATCGTTGCTATATTTTGGTTTAAATAATCAAACGCATGTTTTTAAACCGGGAATTGATTTTGATTCGTTTTGTGGAAAAATCAAGTATCATCAATTGTGTGTGAGAAATTCCTATTGTTTCAATACTTGGCTTTTGAATAAAGTAACAAACTTTGCCCACTTTTTGTTTAATTTTTATTCGTTCCTTAATTAAGTTTTGTGGTTGTACATAGAGTTCACATATCATTTGGAAAAGGTCAATTCAACTATGAAGCTTCGAATACAATATATTTTTGAGGATCGAAGGTTTGTGCTAACGGAGAAAGGTAAAGTCGATCTTTTTATTTCAACTCCCGAAGGTAAGACACTTGAAACTTATGAATCTATTTTGCTCTCTTCGGATGTTAATAGAACTCATGTTACTGTTTACCCTATTGTAAATCATTTAGATCATGAATTGTTTGGATGTCCTATTCTGCTTATTGATGATCTATCTGTCTTAATGATTGATGAAAGGATTCTTATGTTTGATAATTTTGATAATTCTCGTGTAAAAGAGTCCATATATCGACCAATGCATGATATTATTGTACAAATTCGTGATGCATGTAAATCATTTCAAATATCTGCCTGTGACGATTATATCTATCATTTGATGTGTTACTCGCATGATGATTTTGACTTGTGGAATTCAATTAGATCGTATGCATGCCTTGAAATCTATTCCAACTTTGAGTCAAACATTTGATAAGGCATTGTTCCTTTTGTATGATAATGTGTTTATGCCCATTTACGTGCGACTTACTTGTCTTGTTTTGCTCATATTTGGTTTGCAAGTATGTTTAGGGTTTTGAAAAGATTGAAGGTAAGGAAGGTAAGTGTTTTGAAGAGATTCAGTCTCCACCAAATTTTTTGAATGACTGTGATTATTTGGATAGCATCGTTAATTGCCATTCTTTGATTAATTGTGATGTTTTAAGTGATGGTACGACGAGTTTGTCTAATAAAAATCATTGTGATGCAAAGTGTGACGGTGGAGTAACGTATGTCCAGGAAATGCAAGACTTGATTAAGTATGACGATGAATTTTCTTTTAAACCCAATTTGC
Source organism: Gossypium sturtianum (assembly GCA_025698515.1). Taxonomy (NCBI): domain Eukaryota; kingdom Viridiplantae; phylum Streptophyta; class Magnoliopsida; order Malvales; family Malvaceae; genus Gossypium; species Gossypium sturtianum. Next base: position 80,668,185 of record CM046943.1, on the reverse strand, counting down.
TTGATTATGGTAAGTACGAGATTTATTCATTGTCCTGTACGAAATCTCTGAGTTTTTGTAAATCTATTTTGAAGCATGTTAAGAGTTTTGATTGCCTGATCTTGAATATGTACAAGTCCTATTGGTTTAACATGTTTGATTTTTCAAAATTGTTGCTATATTTTGGTTTAAATAATCAAATGCATATTTTTAAACTGGGAATTGATTCTGATTCATTTTGTGGAAAAATCAAGTATCATCAATTGTGTGTGAGAAATTCCTATTGTTTCGATACTTGGCTTTTGAATAAGGTAACGAACTTTGCCCACTTTTTGTTCAATTTTTATTCATTTCTTAAGAAAGTTTTGTGGTTGTACATAGAGTTCACATATCGTTTGGAAAAGGTTAATTCAACTATAAAGCTTCGACTACAATATATTTCTGAGGATTGAAGGTTTGAGCTAACGGAGAAAGGTAAAGTCGATCTTTTTCTTTCAACTCCCGAAGGTAAGACACTTGAAACTTATGAATCAATTTTGCTCTCTTCGGATGTTGATAGAACTCATGTTACTGTTTACCCTATTGTAAATCATTTAGATCATGAATTGTTTGAATGTCCTATTCTGCTTATTGATGATCTATCTGTCTTAATGATTGATGAAAGGATTCTTATGTTTGATAATTTTGATAATTCTCGTGTAAAAGAGTCTATATATCGACCAATGCGTGATATTATTGTACAAATTCGTGATGCATGTAAATCATTTCAAATATCTGCCTGTGACGATTATATCTATCATTTGATGTGTTACTCGCATGATGATTTTGACTTGTGGAATTCAATTAGATTGTATGTGATACGGGCACGCCCCATCATGAGCTGAGTTCGAGCCAAGACCCGATGGTGTTACCTCAAGGACCGATTACGAGGGCTCATGCAAAATAATTTAAAGAGGCCATCAGAGTTCTAATCCAGCAAGCTTGGGACGATGCTAAGACTAGTTCAAATGATAACTCAACTCCGTGTTGCATGCTTCTACGAGCTCACGATCAAGAAGAACCCCATATAGCCATTCGGCCTTAGTCATCTGGCCATTCGGCCTTAGTTAAATAATTAGTTGAAAATTAATTAAATAAGTTCGGACAACTTAAATAAGTGTTTTAATTAATTGTTGCATTTAAATAAGTTTAATTAAGTCATAATCATTGCATAGTTAATAGTTAGCTTTAATATGTCTAGTTTAAGACATAATTAAAGATGTTTGCACATTAAATGTGTCCAAATAGACCACCATTTAATGTGTCCTAAACTTTTCAGCCGAATTTTAGACAACTTAAGGCCCTATTTATTGCGTGTTCTTTAGCTTAAAACATATCTTAAATATGTTGTTTGTTGCTGGAGAACTAATTGCCGAAATTAATTGTTTGTAGGTGCTTTTGGGGCATGTTTAATGCATGGGCGACAGAATTAAAGAAGCAGCATTTATGGCCATGTTGGGCCACGCATGGGAATTAATTTGCTACTGGAATAGCTTCCCAACGTGACTCTTGGAGTCTCCCACACGTCCATTAAGATGGAAAACAAAGAAGCATGCATGGGACATCCTTAAATGCTATGTTGGAGCATGTTCGGCCGCATTAAAGGGGAGTGATGCATGCATGGTTTTTGGTGCATCATGAAGACCAAAGGACACCTTAAAGTTGCTGGTTCCTTTCTCCAATGGCATGTGGAGTGTCTCATTTCTCAAGGAAGCTTCGAGGAAAGGAAGAGTCTCAAGTGGCTGAATGCTTCGTGAAACACAAAAGACAATGCCTTAAAGGGGGAGCGTCGGCCTTAATTACATGTTGGATGATGCTCCATGCGTGGGGGATTGAACTTAATGGCTGGTATGGAACTTTGAGCATGCCTTTTCACGTTCCAAGGTAGCCTAGAACAAGGCAAAGCCATTTGGCTTCCCAAGGCAAGCTATGCACGTCCCTAGGCTGAGTATTAAGGGCCATTTAACCCCCTTCGTCCCCTACAATGGATTCGGCTGCACCAAGCTTCTTCTAGAAGCTGATTTTTGGGATTCATGGATGAATTTGGACAGCAACTAGGGGGCCGAAAATTCTAGATTTATCTAGGACATTAAAGGGCCGAATTTACTTAGAAATTAAGCTAATTTGCGTGTCTTTTCGGTTGACTTCTTAAGGACTATAAATATTCAAACAATGCCATTTGTAAAGGACTTTTTGATGAATTTTATACCGTTATTCTGTCGAATTTGTGAGAACACTTCTCCAATTTTGTTTTAGGATCCGTTGGCTTATCTAGCGAGCTAGTGGCGTCAACCCTTCCTTTTTCTTATCCCGATACCGAGGTTCCTATCGTAATTCGATAGTGGGTCGAGGTCTGATTTATATCCAAAAACCGAACCTTAGGAAACGTATAAGTAACCCGGGTCGATACCTCTCGGTATTGGTTCATACTTGTTTCTTAAGCCTTAAATCGAAGCCTTCCTTTCTAAAACCGAACCCCGAACATCTTCGAACTATTCCCATAACCTTTAAATATTTCCCTTAAAATCAAACCCCTTCTCTCATCTCAACTTTAACGAACCCCCTTTGAACTAATATCCCGATTTATAATCCCAATTTAATTTCCAACCTTAACCCATCCATATCAATTTCCAAACTAACTCTAAAATTGAGATCATTTCTGAATACCCCTCCTAAACCCGAGCTAATCCTGAACCTCTCTTACTTTAGCTTAACCGAACGTCATACCTTCTTCTCTAAAATTATACTTCTTCTATTTCTCGATATTTATTCTTCTCCTATCTTCAATTTCCATATTTCTCGATTACGATTGGGCAACTAAGCATACATCTCGATTTTATCTCGAGACCAGGACTGTATCATCTAGTATCAGAGCTGGTTAAACTGAGAATTACGAAGCTCCAACGACTAATCCGAAGCTGTTAAGCGATGATCCGAAGTAAGTTTAAAAAAACATCGAATTAAAAAAAATAGTATATAATATAAAAAAAGAAATTCGTATTTAAAAAAAATTCGTTTAAGATAAAAAAATAGTGGTTGATCAAAGTTCGATATTATTTTTTTTTCTTCTTCTGAAAATTTCTTCTTTCCCTCTCGACCCAACTCTGATCACCTCGTTCTAACCCACCCAAAATTTCTTCTTTCAGCCTACCCTAATACCCAATACGTTACAACCCTTGATACCCGTTTGTGACCGACCCCCTAAGCCCTAATAGGCCTTGGCGAATCCGAACAACGAAATCATGAGAAAGTGTAGAGGTAAAAGGCACGAGAGTGTTAGACTATTTGAGGGGAGGTAAAATCCGAACCAAGAGTGTTAAACACGAGTGTGAGTGTCATTAAACTTCTTTCTTTCTGAGTGAACTGTGAGGATTTAATTTTTACTACAATGTCTCAAGATGCCGGGCGAAACGTGGAGGAACAGCAAGGAAGACAAGCGGTTCGAAATGTCCCCGACTTGCAAATGCAAGCCCTCTTGCGCGAAATGGAAAGATTACTCGATCGAAGGCTCAATCCTCTTGAAGATCGACTCTTTCAAGTGGAAGCCCAAAGACCACAAGAGGTGACCCCTGAAGTTGCCAGGCAAAGGCATGGATGACCTAATCAATGACGGGAACAACAACGAGAAGTTGAAGAAGACATTAATGAATTTAGTGAGGGCGAAAGCGATCATGAATCCAAACTCAGTGTTGGAAGGAGAGAACCTTAAAACTGTGGCCAAAGAGATCGGAGGCGGGAAGACGATGATCTCAAGAATATCAAGTTGACCATCCCTCCCTTCCAAGGTAAGTCAGATCCTGAAGCCTATCTGGAATGCGAAAAGAAGATCAAACTTGTGTTTGATTGCCATCACTACTCCGAGAATAAGAAGGTCAAACTGGCCGCCATAGAGTTTTCTGACTATGTTATGATCTGGTGGGATCAGTTGATGACGAATCGAAGGCGCAACGGTGAACGGCCAATCACTACATGGGCCGAGATGAAAGCGGCCATGAGACGACGATTCATCCCTTCCTACTACCACCGAGAGTTACATCAAAAACTCCAACATCTTACTCAAGGGATGAGAAGCGTCGAAGATTATTATAAAGAAATGGAGGTCACGATGATCTGAGCCGATATCCAAGAAGAACGAGAAGCTACCATGGCTCGATTCTTAGCCGAACTCAACCGAGAGATAGCAAATGTTGTGGAATTACAACATTATGTCGAAATGGAAGATATGGTTCACATGTCGAAAAGCAATTGAAGCAAAAAGGAGCATCTCAGAGTTACTCCAACGCTAAACCCTCGAAGTGGGGCCAAAGTACAAGTAAGGGGTTCCCCGTAAACAAGCCAAAAGACTCTACCTTTACCCCTAAGACGAACAAGCCTTTGGCCGAAATGAGCAAAGGCAAGACTCCAGAAAGCTCTAATGCTAGATCGAGGGACATCAAATGCTTCAAGTGCCTTGGCCGAGGACACATTGCGAGTCAATGGCCGAATAGACGAACTATGGTGATGCGGGCTGACGGTGAGATTGAAACCGAAGACGAAGAAGAATGTGAGTCTGAATCCAATTTTGAAGCTGATGAGGACATAGAACAACCTGTTGAAGGTGAATTGCTCGTCGTGAAGCGAAGCCTCAATCTTCAAAGCGCGGGAAACGAGGAGCAACGAGAAAATATTTTTCATTTGAGATGCCATGTGCAAGGCAAGGTTTGTAGCCTTATCATCAACGAAGGGAGTTGCACAAACGTAGCAAGTACCCTCATGGTGGAAAAGCTAGGCTTGACAACGACAAAGCATCCGACTCCGTATAAGCTTCAGTGGCTTAACGATGGCGGAGAACTCAAAGTTACTAAGCAAGTTCTAGTAGCCTTCAGCATCGAGAAATACTTCGATGAAGTGCTATACGACGTAGTGCCGATGCATGCGGGCCACTTACTCTTGGGACGTCCATGGCAATATGACCGCCGAGTGATGCACGATGGCTACACTAATCAGTATTCCTTCAAGCATCTTGGAAGGAATGTGACACTTGCCCTCTTAACACCTAAGCAAGTCTTTGATGATCAACAAAAACTTAGGATTTCTATTGATGAAGCAAAAGAAAAAGAAAAGAATACAAAAGAGAAAATTAAGAAAAATGAGCGAGAGAAAAATACGAGTGCAAAAACCAATGAGAGAAAACAAAAGAAAGAAAAAGATGAAGATCAAAAAGAGAGCGGAAAAAATGAGTGTTCTTGCAAAAGCGAGTGATATTTGGAAAGCTTTGAGTTTGAGACATCCTATGTATTTGCTTCTGTACAAAGAAGCATTTTTGAACACTAACGATTTACCCAAGAATCTTCCTTCTTCTGTGCTGTCTTTGATTCAGGAATTTGAAGACATATTTCCGAAGGAAATTCCAAGTGGGTTGCCACCCATTCGAGGCACTGAACACCAAATTGACTTGGTGCCCAGAGCTGCCTTACCTAATCGACCTGCGTACCAGAGCAATCCCGAGGAAACAAAAGAGCTCCAAAAGGAAATCATTAAATTGCTCAAAAAAGGCTATATTTGAGAGAGTCTGAGTCCTTGCGCGGTACTGGTGTTACTTGTGCCGAAGAAAGATGGCTCGTGGCGCATGTGTGTCGATTGTCGTGCCATCAACAAGATTACTGTTAAGTATCGGCACCCGATACCCCGACTCGATGACATGCTTGATGAGTTAAGTGGAGCGAGGATCTTCACAAAGATTGACCTCAAAAGTGGATATCACCAAATACGAATACGCGAAGGCGACGAGTGGAAAATAGCTTTCAAGATGAAGCTAGGTTTGTATGAATGGTTGGTAATGCCATTCGGGCTCACAAACGCTCCAAGTACTTTCATGCGTCTTATGGATCATGTTTTACGAGCTTTTATTGGAAAATCATGTGTCATTTATTTTGATGACATCTTAGTGTACAATAAGTCCTTGGAGAAACATGTGCAACACTTCCGTGCAATCTTGGAGACATTGCGAAAAGAGGTATTGTACGCTAATCTCAAGAAATGTTTTTTTTGCACTGACAAGGTTGTTTTCTTAGGATATGTCGTGAGTGCAAATGGCCTAGATGTAGACCAAGAGAAGGTTCGAGCCATCCAAGAATGGCCCCGTCCTACGACGATCAGCCAAGTACGAAGCTTTCATGTGTTAGCTAGCTTCTACCGCCGATTCGTGCCCAATTTTAGCACGATAGCTGCTCCATTAACGAGTGTGATCAAGAAAAATTCGGCCTTCCATTGGAATGAAGAACAAGAACAGTCTTTTAATGCAATTAAAGAGTGTCTTGTTAAAGCTTCATTGTTATCCCTTCCTGATTTTACTAAAACTTTTGAAATTGAGTGTGATGCTTCAGGTGTAGGGATCGGAGCCGTGCTAACTCAGAATGGAAGACCAGTGGCGTACTTCAGCGAGAAATTGAGCGGAGCTACTCTTAATTACCCCGTGTATGACAAGGAGATGTACGCTCTCATAAGATCGCTTGAAACGTGACAGCACTACTTGAGGCCGAAAGAGTTTGTTATTCATTCGGATCACGAAGCGCTCAAGTACATCAAAGGTCAGCATAAGCTCAACAAACGGCATGCAAAATGGATTGAGTATTTAGAATCATTTCCGTATGTAATCAAGTACAAGAAAGGTAAGGAAAATGTAGTAGCTGATGCATTATCACGAAGGTATACTCTATTGACTTTTCTTGATTCTAAACTACTTGGTTTCCATCATATAAAGGATTTGTATGTTGATGATGTTGATTTTGGGAATATATATGATGCTTGTGAAAACGATGCCTTTGATAAGTTTTATAGGTACGAAGGATTTCTCTTCAAACAGAACAAACTGTGTATACTGCATGGTTCTATTCGAGAGTTGCTCATGTTAGAGGCACATAGTGGTGGCCTTATGGGTTATTTCGGACGAGAAAAGATGATGTCAACTCTACAAGAACACTTCTTTTGGCCGAGAAAGCAAAAGGATGTCGAACAGATATGCGAACGTTGTATAACTTGCAAACGAGCAAAATCACGGGTTCAACCTCATGGTTTATACACGCCCCTTCCTATTTCGGACACTCCTTGGACCGACGTCTCCATGGACTTTATCCTTGGCTTACCGAGATCTAAAACAGGGAAGGATTCAATTTTCTTTGTAGTTGATCAATTTTCTAAAATGTCTCATTTTATTCCTTGTTCTAAGACTGGTGATGCTGTGCACATTGCAAACTTATTTTTTAGGGAAGTCGTACGTCTGCATGGAGTTCCGAGAACGATCGTATCCGATCGAGACGTAAAATTCTTAAGTCATTTCTGGCAAACTCTGCGGGGAAAGCTAGGGACAAAATTACTATTTTCGACCACTTGTCATCCACAAACGGATGGACAAACCGAGGTGTTAATCGAGTCCTTTCGACACTGTTGTGAGCATTGGTGCGGAAGAATCTCAAAACATGGGAGGAATGCCTGCCCCACATTGAATTTGCTTACAACCGAGCTGTTCATTCCGCGACTAAATTTTCTCCCTTCGAGACTGTCTACGGGTTTAATCCTCTCACTCCTCTTGATCTATTACCATTGCCTTCTGATAAGTTTGTCCATTCTGATGCTAGGAAAAAGGCGGACTATGTCAAAGAACTGCATAAAAAGTTGTGCAAGAACATCGAGGTGAGAACCGAGCAATACACACAACGAGCCAACAAAGGATGAAAACAGATTATATTTGAACCCGGAGACTGGGTCTGGGTGCATATGAGAAAAGAGCGGTTCCCAGCTCGTCGTCGAAACAAATTATCACCGAGAGGAGACGGACCTTTCCAAGTCCTCGAGCGAATTAATGAGAACTCATATAAACTCGATTTGCCCAGTGAGTATAACATCAGCGCCAGTTTTAATGTGGCTGATTTAACTCCGTTTGATGCAGGTCCTGACTTGAGGACAAGTCATCTTCAAGAGGGGGAGGATGATATGGGCACGCCCCATCATGAGCTGAGTTCGAGTCGAGACCCGATGGTGTTACCTCAAGGACCGATTACGAGGGCTCGTGCGAAACAATTTAAAGAGGCCATCGGAGTTCTAATCCAGCAAGCTTGGGACGATGCTAAGACTAGTTCAAATGATAACTCAACTCCGTGTTGCATGCTTCTACGAGCTCACGATCAGGAAGAACCCCATATGGCCATTCGGCCTTAGTCATCTGGCCATTCGGCCTTAGTTAAATAATTAGTTGAAAATTAATTAAATAAGTTCGGACAACTTAAATAAGTGTTTTAATTAATTGTTGCATTTAAATAAGTTTAATTAAGTCATAATCATTGCATAGTTAATAGTTAGCTTTAATATGTCTAGTTTAAGACATAATTAAAAGATGCTGCACATTAAATGTGTCCAGCCGAACCACCATTTAATGTGTCCTAAACTTTTCAGCCGAATTTTAGACAACTTAAGGCCCTATTTATTGCGTGTTCTTTAGCTTAAAACATGTCTTAAATATGTTGTTTGTTGCTGGAGAACTAATTGCCGAAATTAATTGTTTGTAGGTGCTTTTGGGGCATGTTTAATGCATGGGCGGTAGAATTAAAGAAGCAGCATTTATGGCCATGTTGGGCCACGCGTGGGAATTAATTTGCTGCTGGAATAGCTTCCCAACGTGACTCTTGGAGTCTCCCACACGTTCATTAAGATGGACAACAAAGAAGCATGCATGGGACATCCTTTAATGCTATGTTGGAGCATGTTCGGCCGCATTAAAGGGGAGTGATGCATGCATGGTTTTTGGTGCATCGTGAAGACCAAAGGACACCTTAAAGTTGCTGGTTCCTTTCTCCAATGGCGTGTGGAGTGTCTCATTTCTCAAGGAAGCTTCGTGGAAAGGAAGAGTCTCAAGTGGCTGAATGCTTCGTGAAACACAAAAGACAATGCCTTAAAGGGGGAGCGTCGGCCTTAATTACATGTTGGATGATGCTCCATGCGTGGGGGATTGAACTTAATGGCTGGTATGGAACTTTGAGCATGCCTTTTCACGTTCCAAGGCAGCCTAGAACAAGGCAAAGCCATTTGGCTTCCCAAGGCAAGCTATGCACGTCCCTAGGCCGAGTATTAAGGGCCATTTAACCCCCTTCGTCCCCTACAATGGATTCGGCTGCACCAAGCTTCTTCTAGAAGCTGATTTTTGGGATTCATGGATGAATTTGGACAGCAACTAGGGGGCCGAAAATTCTAGATTTATCTAGGACATTAAAGGGCCGAATTTACTTAGAAATTAAGCTAATTTGCGTGTCTTTTCGGTTGACTTCTTAAGGACTATAAATATTCAAACAATGCCATTTGTAAAGGACTTTTTGATGAATTTTATACCGTTATTCTGTCGAATTTGTGAGAACACTTCTCCAATTTTGTTTTAGGATCCGTTGGCTTATCTAGCGAGCTAGTGGCGTCAAGTTCTCCCTTACTCCCTCACATCTTGATAATCTTTTATTTGTAGTATTCTAGTGGATTGGCCGAATACCACATCATTGCCTAATCATCTCAAGTCATAAGTCAATTGGTGGGAATTGGGATTATCATCGATTAAGGTAAGGAGTCTTTTCATAGTCCATTCGATATCACTACTCGGTTATTGTGTTAATCGGATCAAAGTTTCGACTAATTGATTATGTTTTAGGGACAAAATCACTCGATATGTTCTACCTTCGGACATAGTGGTAAGTGATTCAAGTGTAAGTGATACGAAATCTTTTGGAAATCCGAGGCTAACTTTTGGTTGGTATTGTTCTAGGTCATCGACGAGTGGTTCGTTAGGAAATCAAAATCGTGTGTAATCCCGCACCTTAGAATACATGTTTGATATGGTGTGTAATCTCACATCTCTCTAAAAGTTTATATGATATGTTCTGTGATTTGGTCAAAATACCAAAGAAAACCAAAAATTGACATCCGTGATCACTCGGGTGTGCGTATGATCATAGTGGTAATCGTATTTTGTAATAAAATAGTTTCAGTTAAAAGCAGTGACACGTTTTTGAAAAATCACAAAAAATAGGATAAAGGGAATTAGATAGTGAATAAGATATCGAATTAAAGCTCACTGTGTCTATTTTGATAAGGAAGAAACGGAGAAGGAAAAGGAATTCTATATTCTGAGATATCTTAATTTTAGTGAGACTGGTTCAGAATGACTTCGTGGTTCCCTGATCTGTCTTGGAAAAATCTTATAAAATTGTACAAAGTGAATTATGAGTTATAGTTTATATGCACAAATTCCTTAGTGAGTCTATTTTCAATAGAAACAAGTGGGAGCAACATATGAAAACTGTACAGTGAGATATTTGAAATTAAGCTAAGAAAGGTCAGAATCGTTGGACGAAGAAACAAGGGAAACTTTAAGGAATAAACTGTACTAAATTGTTAAGCCAAAACTTCTGAAAAAAATTTAGTAAGAAGATATATGAGTCTAGTTTCAAGAAAAATTTACTGGATTTAGATTTGAGATTTCTAACTCAAGTTATAGTCAATTTAGTCAATACGATGCAGATGGACAGTTTTAAATTGTTATGCCCAAATTAGTAGTTAAGTCTGGATTGCAAAATTACCGAATTACGAAATTGCCCTTACGGGCCGAATTATGGAAATGCCCCTAAAGGGCCGAAATATGAAATTGCCTTAATGGGCTGAATTGTTATATTGCCTTAATGGGCTGAATTGTTATTTTGCAAAATGGGCCAATCTGATATTTTGCTAAATGGGCCAATCTGATATTTTGCTAAGTGGGCCAATCTGATATTTTGCTAAATGGGCCAAATCTAATATTTTGCTTAATGGGCCTTTTTGAATAATTGAGATCATGGGCCATAATTTTGTAATAAATATCCGAATAAATTACTGTTGATATATTGTGATTTTGTTATGCATTATATACATGATTTGCATGGGATGGGATAATGATGAAGAGAAGTTCTGATAGCTCTGCTACATAAATCTGGTGGCTCTGCCACAAATCTGAAAAATGGCAATGCCATGTAAATTTTGTTAATCTGGTGGCTTTCCACAAATCTGATATAAATGGCTTAATGCCTACGTTTGGTGTGTTGGCGGGGTGGGTTGACTAAAGATCACCCACAGGTGTGTTGGTTGGTACGGGTGGTGTGTAGCGGATGGAAAACTAGGTTTGGTTTGGGAATTGCATATCATATGCATATTATATTTGATACATTATTGTTGTTGTAAATGGGCTTAGGCCCAAAATATTACTAATTGGGTTCCGGCCCAATGAATAACGGTAAGGGGATTTCACACTGAGTTCTTGTAACTCACCCCCTTTCTCTTAACCCTTATAGGTAATGCTTGATGATATGGACTAGGGCTATGGATGACTCGAGGGAGGCCATACTTCGGAAATGGTTTATTTGGACTTTAGACTTCTTTCTCGTTTATTTTATTACTTTACTATTTTGGGTTAAATGTTGTAATAAGGCCTCTGGACTATTTTTATTTTTGCTTTTTGGTTGGGATGTTTTTATTATTTTTCTTAAATTGTTTAAAAAGGGGAATTTTCTAAAAACTTAAACAATGGTTTCCAAAATCGATTAACAAATGGATTTCAAAATAAACTTTTATAAATATTTTTAACACGGATATTTTCTCTCGAACTATTAACGATATTTTCAAAAGACTTGAATTCTCTTTCAAATTTTCAATGTCGTTTTCAAAAGTCACGTTTTTGTAAGATCATTAGTTCAAATTTATCGATTTATCAATCAAATCTTTGAGGTTAGTAGTATTTTATCAAATCAAACTTGTTTTCTTGATTTTTAACAAAGTAATATTTTAGTACGAACAAAAAGGGTTTAACATGTTTTGCTCGTGTGACATACCAAATCCGCTCATAACACATGGGCCGGGTTTGGGGTATTACAACCAGCAACCTTTAAGACATCTTTTAGTCTTCACGATGCGCCAAAATCCCATGCATGCAACACATCATTTAATACGGCCGAACATGCTCCAACTTGGCATTTAAGTCTCCCCCTTGGATGCTCCTTGGTTGTCCATATTTATGGATGTGTGGGGGCCTCCAAGAGTCACGTTGGGAAGCCTCTCCAGTAGCCAATTAATTCCCATGCGTGGTCCAACATGACCATAAATGCTGCTGCCGCACATGCATTAAACATGTCCCAAAAGCACCTACAAGTAATTAAATTCGGCAATGAGATTTTCCAGCAACAAGACAACTCATTAAAGTCATGTTTAAATCTAAAGACAACCCATAAATGAGTCCCTAAGTTGTCTAAAATTCAGCTGAAAGTTTAGAACACCTTAAATGATGGTTCGGCTGGACATATTTAATGTGCAGCAACTCTTAAGTATGTCCTAAGATAGACATATTAAAACTAGATATTAACTATGCAATGATTAAACTTATTTAAATGCAACAAATAATTAAAATACTTATTTAAGTTATCATAATTTATTTAATTAATTTCATTAATTAATTAACTAAGGCCGAATGGCCAATTAGTTATGGCCGAATAGCCCTATGGGGTTCTTCCGGCACATGAGCCCGCAGAATCACGCAACACAGAGTCAAAATATCGTTCGAACTAGTCTTAGCATCGTCCCAAGCTTGTTGAATTAGCGCTCTGATTGCCTCTTTATATTGTTTTGCACGAGCTCTCGTAATAGGCCCTCAAGGTAACACCATCGAGTCTCAGCTCGAACTCGACTCATGATGGGGCGTGCCTGTATTACCCGGGCGTGCCCGTATCATGGTGACTCTTTGGCCGAATAGGTGTCTTTAGGGAGCCAAAATGAACAGCCAACATGCATGTTCCAAATTAGTCCATGCACCCACCAAATTCATGGATGTATTCGGCCAAGTACAATGCACCTAGGTGCATGTATCTCTTAATTGCTTCATGTACATTCGGGTGTACCTACAAAAGGGTATGAATGCATATTAAATCAAGCCAAATGAATTGAATAACAATTAATCACGTCCAAGACACATCAATAGTCACTTTGGACACATTAAACACACACTTAGCACACATACTAAATTCGCACATTCTCTATTTAAGTAGAAAAAAAAATCTGCACATTGATTTTAATTTTAAAACATCTTAAAACATGTAATAAAAATGTAACAAACTAATTTAGACTAGGACAAATTAATTTAGACACTAAATAAAATATTTAGACACATTAATGGGCTGTAGAAAAATAAATAAAATAAATATTTAATTTATTTTAAAGCATTAAATTTATGTAATCAGCTCAATGAGCTGAAGTGAGCTCGAGTGAGCTCAAATTGAGCTTGAATGAGCTAATCCGGCTCAATTTGGAAGTGCACCAAGTTGCGAACAAGCTCCACGGCACTTGGGCTCAATGACTCGAGCTCATCAGTTTGCAAAATGTTGGAGGCCTTGGGCGTGGCCATATCATCCCTCCCCTCTTCAAGACGATTCGTCCTCGAATCGACTGCTGATTTTCTGAATAAAATTTCTTTTGACTCGATTTTCCTCGATCAAACGGACGGATGATAATCGCAACACCTGCAAAAGGTATCCATGAATTAGCAAAATAGATTTCAAACAAACTTGTAGTCCAAATATAAGCAAGACAAAACAAATGAATCTCATGCAGACAGGCATAATCATACTATCGTACAAAATGAACAATGCCTTATCAAACATTTGGAACTGAGTTGAATTAGCTTCTTGGCATGCATACGATTCGAATGGATTCCACAAGTCAAAATCAACATGTGAGTAACACATCGGATGATAGATATATTCATCACAAGCAGATAGTTGAGAAAATGCATATGGCACTCGAAGTTGAACTACCAGATCTTGCTTTGTACTCGCACATGAATAAAAATTATCAATCTCAAGTTTCCTTTTACCATCAAATAGAACATCATTAAACAGGATAGATCGTTCAAACATTTCATGATCTAAATGATGGAAATCAGCATCATGTGTTCTATCAACAACCAAAGAGAACAAAGACATCTCAAAATTTTCAAATGGATCACACATGTGATGCAATATAGATTCTTTCACACGAACATTATCAAAATTATCAATCTCAAAAATCCTGTCATCATTCATCGAAACAGATAGATCACGAACAGGCAAAATAGAATGATTAAGCATATCATGGTCTATATGTTTGGCAAAAACAAAATTAGCAACGCAAAGCGTATCATCATTCGAAGAAGGAAAAGATGTGTCAACAAGTTTAATAGGCGTACCTTGATGCGCGGAAAGATAAAGTTCATTCTTACCTTGGTTGAACATTACAAACCTTCTTTCTTCGGGCATGTAGTGTAGTTGATACTTCGCGTTCGATTCAATCCTTTTCGAATGAAACGTAAATTTCAAGTTCAACCACAAAATTTGTTTAAAGAGCGAATAAAAATTGAAAACAAAATGAACAAATCTCGCCACCTTACTCAAAAACCAAGTATCGAAACAAGAGAAATTCTTCAAACATACCAGATGATACTTGAGTTTTCCACAGAACAAATCAGAACGTATTCCCGATTTAAAAACTTGATTTTGATTATTTGAGTCAAAATGAATTAATGGTTTTGATGATTCAAACATATTAAACCAATATGAATAATGCATACTCAAGATCGAGCGATCAAAGCTCTTGACGTGCTTCAAAATAGATTTACAAAAACTCAAAGTTTCTGTATTGGACAATGAACTAATCTTGTAATAACCACAATCAAACAGGTTGGGATTAAGAGAAAAATCATCGTCATACTTACTCGAGTCTTGCATTTGTTGGCTATGCGTCTCTCCACCATCATACTTTGCATCGCATTGATTATTAGTAGACAAACTCATTTTACCATCACTTAAAACATCAAAAATGATCGAAGGATAGCAATCAACAACATTATCCACACAATCATAAACATTATAGAAACTTGATGGAGACGGACTAGTTTTAAAACACGTACTTTCTTTACCTTCCTTACCTTCCGGCGTGGGTGGTTCTATTTCACTTTCAACTTTACCTTTGTCAATCAAACAAAATCGTTGCTCGTAAGGAAGGTATTGAAGTTAAAGATTTTCATTGCTCGGCTTCTCGATTCCCGAAAAGAAGAAATGTAAGAAGAACAAAGTTCTGATGGGTTAGTTAATTCAACACTCTCTTCTTCGCGCTCATCTTGTTCTCTCTCGCTTCTTTTTCAACATCATTTTCACTTTCTTTTCAATCTCATTTTCAATTTTCTTTTCAACTTTCTTTTCTTCATTCTTTTTTCTCTCATGATTTCTTTTTCCTCTCTTTTAATCTCTTTTTCTTCACTCTCATTTTTATTTTCTTTTCCCTCGAACTCTTTTTCGATTTCTTTTTCTTTATTTTCTTTTTCATTTGATGTTTCTTTTTCGTTTTGATTACAACAAGTAGATGGTTCAAAAGAATCAAAAATACTAGGATTTGTTTCTAAGATCGAAGCGATGTTCTCATAGATATCTTGATTAATTCCTCGTGAAAGATTCTTCAGACGGGACTTCTTTGAATCATAAGAAGTATAACTCATACTTTCTTGGTCGTCACTGTAAAAGGCTTCAAACTCGTTATTTGTTTTACTTCACCTTGAATTCCTTGTCGAATGATTTGATCCACTTCGAGAACGATCTTTCGTAGAGGAATATTTGGACGTATATGAACCATGTTCACTTCCTCGTTGGTAACTTTGAAAAGTTTCAAATTTGTGGTTTAATTCATATCGTCTTGAACTTCTTGAGGAATAAGAATCTCGGTCACGCCTCTTCTCAAATGTTCTTTGAAAGTGTGTCTTCGAGAAGACCTTGATTCCGCCCTTCGACTTGAAGAAAGCCGTTTCTTGCGGTTTTGTTCCTCGATTCGATCCAAACGCTTGTGCAACTTGTCAAACTTGGTGTTCACGATGCTTCGCATTCCGTTCAACAAGTATTGATAGTCAGATTCGGAGAACACTTCTTGAGCCATGGTTTATTGCTGAAAAGAAAAGACGTGATAACGAAAGAAAATAAACAGAAAATTTAAAATGCCTTACCAAAAAAAAAAAACCTCACAAGTCTCTCACAAAGAAAATTCGCTCACACTCGTGTTTTTACTCAGATAAGGCTTTTTCTTTGATGTAACACTCGTGCCTTTTACCGTTCTTTCTCACTCTCACAAGTTCATACTTCATTTCGAAAGGACTTATTGCGGCTTGAGGGTCGGCTTCAAAGTGGTTAACAAAGGTTTGACGTTGGGTATCGGGGAGGCTTAAAGACAAAGAAAACAAAAGTATGTGTGGCGTTAGGATGAAAAGGATGAAAAGGGACCCAAATGATGGTATGGGGTTTTAAAGATCAGGTAGAAGGAATGAGAACACAAAGCTTGCAAAAACTTTCACCTCTTTTTTTTTTAACTTGTATCTTTTTTTTTGACTTTTCGTAATTTTTTTTACTTCAATACAAAATATGCTAATACAAGAAACGAAAAAGTACAACTTGAAATTTTTTTTTGTTCGAATTTTTTTTATTTCTTCACGAACCTATTCCGGCTTCACGTACATCGTCAAAAATCCTCGTTTGGTAGCTTTGATACCAGATGATACGATCCGTCTCGGGGAGAGTCAAAAAGTATGCGAGTTGCCCAATCATCTACGAGGAGTAAATCAAGCCTTCGGTAATAATGAGTAAATATGGAAGAGTTGCGGAAGCTTTTAAGTGAATTGGTTTTAAGAAATAGATTAAGTTAGGAATGGAGGTTTGAAAAATGAAGGGAACGGTTTAGATGATAGGTTCAGTTTTATGTTGAAGGAAGATGGATAGAAGATAGGTGATATTTTGGTTAAGTGATAAGTGATATATGATGGAGATGGATAGAAAAACTTAAACAAAGAATCGATTCAACACTATGATAGTGTCACCCCAGGTTCTATACTTGTTTAAGGGGGAAGGATGGAATTCGATGGCAGACCAAGACCCGTTATCTATAAAGATAAGAATCGTTGGTATAAAAAAAATGGAAGAGTACGATTGACGCCACAAGCAAGCTTGATAAGTCAGAATTGAAACTCGTACGAAAATGAAGAGGAGAATATCTCACTCAGTGAACAAAAGTTCATAAAATAAGATTAATGATCAAAAGTCTATTTTTTACAAATGAAATTAACAACTATTTATAGGCTATCATAGGGCTAGCCGAATGGACACTAAGTAGCTTAATAGTTAAGTAGAATTTAACTAGAAAATATTAGAAAAATCTAGAATAAAATCTCTTGATCTTCATGGCTAAATTCGGCTGATGGGGGAGACCATGGGGCAGCTTCTAGATGGGTGAATTAACTTGGAAGATGAAGGTTTGTGTACATGTCCTTGTTTATCCTCTTGGGACGCCAAAAGGCACCTTAATGGAGAAGGAAATGACCTGATTGTATTTGGTCAGCAAAGGCACTCCATTGGTCGTTTTCTAGAAGATTAATTGGTCCAAAAATTCGTCCAAATCCATGTGAAGGCTTTGGGGACGTCAAGGGGCAGCATTCTAGAAGGATAAATGCATTTTAGGCCACTAAAAGATGCATGCAGCAGCTAGGTACGTCCCTTGCTTTAATTAGGCTCTTAAATGGATGTCTTTGGATGATTAATGAGCAGCATTTGATCTTGAACTTGATCAGTCTTGCAAATGTGAAAAGAATGGCGTTGGAAGGGTCATATGGTGTGAACTAATTCAACCGAACAGCCCTTGAATTTGTGTAACGACCCAAATTTGGGCCTAGTAGAATTGGGCCCATTGGGCCTTGGGGAGTAGGAGTGTTTAAAATTTTTGAGAACAAGAGAACGTCATTATTTCAAGTTGGACTTAATAGGAAGGTGATTTTGGAAAGTTACGAGGCTTCTAGGAAGTTCCGGGTTCAAGTTAGGCTATAGGTAAATTTTTGTGTTTATGCACTTTAAGGAGAGAAGGTAAGTGGTATCAATGCTTATGGAAATAAGTGAGTAATTTGTTAGCACAAGGAGTCTATTGGTAAAGGTGGAAAGTGGCGTGTTGATACGGGCACGCCCGGGGCACCAGCGTTTTGCAAAGTGACGAAGCTCGGATCAAATGCCTCAAGTGCCGTGAAGCTGATATGCATTTTGGTGCATTTCCAAATCGAGCCGGATTAGTCCATGTGGGCTTGATTTGAGCTCACTTGAGCTCGCCCAGCTCTTTAAGCTGATTCGGTAAATTAATGCTTTAAATAAATTGAAGTAGTTTTAGTTAGCTAAAATTAGCTTAAGTTAATTAACTAAATAAATCTGGTCATTTTTATTAAATATGTTTTATATTAATGAGTGCTATTAATATGTTCATAATTTAGACATGAATTAATTGTGTCTAGTTTTAAGACAAGTCTTTAATATGCTTGGTTCTTTTAGACCAATTTAATGGCTGGTTATTTAAGAGGTCTAGCCGAATTTATTATGTCCCCTAAAGTGTCTTTGTGTGTTTCGTGAATTGCAGCAACATTAAAGAGCATGTTGGCCGAAAATCAATGAAGCATTTGTTGCATGCATCATGCTTGGACGGCAGCAATTAAAGAAGATATTGGACAATGCTTTGAATGCATTTCATGAACCAAGAAAAAGGAATTAAGGAGGCTCTCACTCTTCCCCATGGCCGAATTTAATGAGCTGCTGGAAGCATTCATTAAAGGAAGGCATTTATGAGATGCTAGTGCCTTTTCGTGACTATACATGGACAAAGCATTAAATAAGCCTCTTCATGCGTGAGCCAACCGAATTGAAGGCATTGATGGAAATGTGGGAACATGCGTACATAGTCATTTAATATGCATGCTGGTGGATGAATTAAAGAAGGTGTTGGGCATGCTTATGGATGGATTTAATGCTTTGTTGGAGCATGCATTGGCATCATTAATACGTTGCTGGATCCTTTTTCGTGAATGTAAATGGACAAGAAATTAATTCGGCTGGGGCATCTTGTGAACTACAAAAGAAGGCCGAATGCTTCATTTTCCAAGGTGATTGTTTCGTGTAAGTCAAAAAGGGGAGCAGCATTAAAGGCTTTGCTGGTTAGTTGCTCCTCCATGCGTGAACAGCCATAAAGGAGTCTGAATGCTTCAGCTTTCAAGGTGCTTCGTGAAAACAAAAGACAAGGCATTAAAGAGAGAGAGACGAATTTAATTTGTTGCTGGTTTGTGTCTCCATGCGTGGGAAGTGATTAAAAAAGCTGATATGGGAGTTTGGGAAGGCCCTTCACGTTCCCAAAGCAGCATTAAACAAATGCATGGCTATTAGCATTTTCAAGACTCATCAATCAAGTCCTAAGGCTAGATTTTAAGAGCAAGTTAGCCCCCTTTTTCTTCCTATTAATTTCTATTTGCACAAAGCATTCTAGAAGGGAATTTTTGGAGCTTTATGGATGAACGTGGACAGCAAACTCAAGGGCCAAAATTCTAGATTAATCTAGGATCATTAAAGGCCGAATTTCACTTAGTTCCTAAGCTATGTTTAAGTCCATTCGGCTAGCTCTTATATTTGCCTATAAATAGTTTTTAAATTTCATTTTGTAAGGAGATTAAGACTTTTGATCATTTTTGTAAAATTATATGAACATTGTTTATTCGAGTGAGCTTGTCTCCTCTTCGACTTGGTACAAGTTTCATAGACTTATCGAGCTGTGCTTGTGGCGTCTATCACTTGTTCTTCCATTTAATTATACCAACGGTTCCTATCTACCTAGATAACGGGTCGTGGTCCATCATCGATATCCATACTTCCACCTTAAGCAAATATAGAAACTGGGGTGACATTTGCTAATGTTAAATCATTTCTTTGTTTAAGTTCTTTAATCCATTTCCACCAAACTATCATCTATCTATTTTATTCATCCTTCACCATCTTCTTTCCATAATCATTCTCGAGCCTATCCTATCATTTATCTAAACTCGTTCCCTTCATTTTCCATCCTCCATTCCTAACTTAACCCATTCCTTAAAACCAATTCACTTAAAAGCCTCCGTAACTCTACCATATTTTCTCAATATTATCGAAGGCTTGATTTACTCCTCGTAGACGATTGGGCAACTCGCATACATTTCAACTCTCCCCGAGGTGGACTGTATCATCTGGTATCAGAGCTACCAAACGAGAATTTTCGATGACGTACGTGAAGCTGGAAGTTAGTTCGTGTTTGTAAAAAAAGTTGTATTTTTTTGGAATCAGTATATGTGTGATTGAAGTGTTAAAAAAACGAAAAAAAAAAGAAAAAAAGAAAAAAAATTGAGTATTAAAAAAAAGAAAAAAAAGAGAAGAAGTGTGGAATTTTTTTTGAAAGTTTACAAGATTTTGTTTCATTACTTCTTTCCCGATCTTCAAGCCACCCTTCTTCACCCCATCGCCCCACATTGTTTTTCTGTGTTTTAGCCTCCCCTAAACCCGACATCAATCCCTTGTTACCCACTTTGAAGCCGACCCTCAAGCCGCGATTAGTCTTTCAAAACGAAATATGAAATTGTGAGATGAGATTGAGCAGTAAAAGGCACGAGTGCTACGTTAAAGAAAAAGCCTTATACGAGTGAAAACACGAGTGTGAGCGATTTTCTTTGTGAGTGACTTGTGAGATTTTTTGTGGTGAGGTCTTAATTTTTTTCTGTTTTATATTTCTAACGATCTTCCTTTTCAGCAATAAATATGTTCCAAGATGAACTATCCACCGAAGAGTTCCAATTCTTGGTAAATGAAATGGACCGAATGCTCGAGAGGAAACTAAGTCCAATACAAAGGCGTTTGGACCGAGCGGAGGAAAAGGTTCGACGAAAGCACACTACAACAAGTCGAGAAACGGAGTGGCGACCCTCTCGGAGACCCACTTTTGAAGAATACTCGAGAAAAGATTTCCGTTATGACTACCATTCGACATCGACTTCAAGATCAAGAGATTCTTTTCAAGCATCCTCGTCATCAAGAAGTCCATCATTTAATGACTATGTGAGAGAGGATTATTATCAATATTTGTATTCGTCAAGACCTTCGAGACAACGAGCAGAAAGTAACGAGTACAAGGCTTTTTGACAACGCGAACGAGAAAGCACAAGCCGTTCTTCAAGAAATTCATCCATGAAGAATCTTTCAAGAAGGAATGATTGTGACATCTATGAGAACGTTGCCTCGATATTAGAGTCAAATCCTTCTATTTTCAATTCCTTTGAAACATCTCCTTGTTGTAATCCAAGTGAAAAAGAATGTACAAAAGAAAATCAAGAAAAAGAAATTGAAAGTGAAGAAAAAGAATTCGAGATCATGAGAGAAAAAGAAGAAAATGGAAAAGTTGAAAAAGAAATAAAAGAAAATGAGAGAGAACAAAAAGAAGATGAAAAAGAAAATGAGCATGAAAAAGGAGATGAAGAAAATAAGATTGAAAAAGAAAGAAAAGAAATTGAGATAGAAAAAGAAACGAGAGAAAAGAACGAGCGAGAAAATGAGAGTGAATTTTCAACTAACCCATTTAAAGTTTTCTCTTCTTCTATTCCTTCATTTCAGTTTTTCGGAACCAAATGATGACTACTAACTCCAATACCTTCCCGATGAGCGACGTTTTCTTTGGTTGAAAAATGTAAGATTAAATCACGCAGTTTAAGGTAAGGAAGGTAAGATTTTTGAAGAGTTTCAATCTCCACCAATTTTTTTGAGTAATAGTGATTATGTGGATAACTTCGTCTATGACCATTCTTTGATTAATTTTGATGTTCTAAATGATGGTAAGACGAGTTCATCTCATTGTGCTGCTAAGTGTGAAAGTGGAGTAACGGATATTCGAAAAATGCAAGACTCGAGTAAGTATGACGATGAATTTTCTTTTAATCCCAACTTGTTTGATTGTGGATTTTACGAGATTTGTTCATTATCTAATACGGAATCGTTGAGTCTTTGTAAATCTGTTCTGAAATATGTTAAGAGTTTTGATCATTCGATCTTGAACACACATTATTCATATTGGTTTAACATGTTTGATTCATCGAAACCATTGTCCCATCTTGACTTAAACAGTCAAACCCATGTTTTTAAACTGGGAATTCGTTCTGATTTGCTTTGTGGGAAATTCAAGCATCATCTGGTATGTTCGAAAGATTTCTATCTTTTTGATACAAGGTTTTTGAATAAGGTAATGAATTTGGTCTACTTTGTTTTCGACTTCTATTCATTCCTTAAACAAATTTTGTGGTTGTACATGGAATTCGTGTACATGGAGTTCCCATTTGGTTTGAAGAAGGTTGATTCACGAGTAAAGCATCGACTACATTACATGCCCGAGGAGAGAAGGTTCGTATTGATCGAGCAAGGTAAATTCGGTCTCTGTTCCTTTGCATCTAAAGGTAAGTCTTTTGAAATAGTTGATAAATTTTTGCTCCCTTCAGATGATGATGATACGATCTGCCTCGGGATGAGTCGAGTCGTATGTGAAGTTGCCCGATCGTCTACGAGAAGGTTTCGTTCGACAAGTTTGAAGATGGTACTTTTGGGTAAAATGGTACGGAAGCTATTGAAAAGGGATTTCAAAGATAGGTCGAAGGATATGAATTTTATATAGGTTCGGTTAAAGTATGAAGATGGAGATTGGTATGGAAGGGAATTAACAATAATGGATGATAAGTAAAAGGAGGATTCGGCTATAATGAAGGGAAAGGAAGGAAAGAAAGAAAGTTTGGTAGATGATGGATATGGAATAAAACAACTCAAAAACAAGTAAGAACCAATACTAAAAAGTATTGACCCGAATACTTATAGGCTTTCAAGGTGGAAGATGGGAGTAGTGAAACCTCGACCCACTACTTAGAAAAGTAGGAACCTTGGTATGAAGGTGAATGCCACACTATATAATAGTGATAAGTCCTGATAGAAGAAAACGGGTTGACGCCACTAGAGACTAGATAAGCCAACGAGTCTTCAACGAAATATGAGAGAAAATAATCTCACAAATTTCATATAAGTTCAATAATGTTTTCAAACTAAGCAAAAGATCAAAAGCTCCTTTACAAAGGCTGATTTCACCTATTTATAGTGCTAAATTAGGCTAGTTGAATGGTCACAAATATTCAACTTAGTGTGCCAATTAAAAGCTGAAATTTAACTCAAGTCTTTTCATATTCTTGAGCCAAATAACTCCATCCTTGAATTGTCTTTAATTCAGCTGAATGAATGACTTTAAGTGCTTGAAAAATGACTCTTGAGTTAGCCCTTAGTCAGCCGAATGGACACCATCTACTTAATCAGCTTCTTAATGATGTTTGAATGCTTGAAATAACCCTTGAAATGGCAAAAACGGCTGGTAGTGGAAAGGTTGCTGCCAAAATTAATTTGGATGATTAAATGCTCCTTAAACCTCCTTTAAATGATGTGATACACTCCCGGTCTCGAGGAGAAAACGAGATGTATACTTGGAGTTCGATTGTAAACTAGAGAATCGAAGAAAGAAAGAAATTTCGATGAAGTTAGGATAAGTTGTAAGAATTGGGTTGACAAGATGAGTTGGATTCGGTATTAGCTTGGATAGTTTCGGATTAGGATATGTTTCGAAGTTAGGAAAGAATGAATGGCTCGGGTTTCGGTTTAAGAAAGAAATAAGGCTTGGGTTTCAGTTTAGGACTTTAGGAAACAAGTAAGAACCAATACCGAGAAAGGTATCGGCCCGGTTACTTATACGTTCCTAGAGGCTTTGGTTTTAGTTGTTTAACGGACCTCGACCCACTATCGATGTACGATAGGAACCTTGGTATCGAAATTGAACGAAGGATGGTTGACGCCACTAGACTCCTAGATAAGCCAACAGATCCTAAGAACGAAATAGGAGAAATTGCTCTCGCAAATTCAAAGATAATAACGATATAAAATTTGGCAAAAGTCCATTTACAAAATAAAATGGCCAACTATTTATAGTTGCTTGAGCTAAACGAATGGTCATCTTCTAGCCTTAATGACTAAGCAAAATTAATACTAGCATTAACTTGTAAATTGTTTAGGACTTTAGGAAACAAGTAAGAACCAATACCGAGAAAGGTATCGACCCGGTTACTTATACGTTACTAGAGGCTTCGGTTTTAGTTATTTAACGGACCTTGACCCACTATCAATGTACGATAGGAACCTTGGTATCGAAATTGAACGAAGGATGGTTGACGCCACTAGACTCCTAGATAAGCCAACAGATCCTAAGAACGAAATAGGAGAAATTGCTCTCGCAAATTCAGCATAATAACGATATAAAATTTGGCAAAAGTCCATTTACAAAATAAAATGGCCAACTATTTATAGTTGCTTGAGCTAAACGAATGGTCATCTTCTAGCCTTAATGACTAAGCAAAATTAATACTAGCATTAACTTGTAAATTCTAAATAGGAAAACTCTTCAAGTTCCAGGTCCACATTGGCTGAATGGAAGCTCAAGAGGCAACTTTAAAATCATCAATGGTGCAGCCGAATCATCAAAGAAAAGAAATAATTGAGTGACTCTTCAGTATTCAACCAAGCATGCATGAATGCCCTTAAATTCCTCCTTAAATTCCAGCTTTAATGGCGGACTTTTCAGCTCCAATTGCTTGTTGATGGTTGACCTTCTTGCATTAACTTCGGTGAACTGAATAGGCACCTTGGGAAGTTGAAACGGCAGCTATAAAAGACTATTGAACTAACCAAAACATCATCTTAAATGAAAGTAATTGCTGCTGCCCATTAATCTCCTTGTGCCGTCCCTTTATATGCACCTACAAGCAAATTAAATTCATTAACTTAGCTAATTAATTCCAGCAATTAAAGAACACATTAAGAAGCTGAAACAAATTAAATCTAAGCTATTTAATAGCTAATAAAAATCGGCTGAAGCTTAGGACAAACATTAAATACTAGTTTTAGCTAAACCACTTTAATTTCCAAGTAAATATGCTAGACTTAAAAGCAACTTAAAACCTTATTTAATAACAGCAAATTAATTAAAGGAAATTAAATTTATCCAAATTTATTTTAAATAAAATTCCAACTAATTTATTTAGCTTAAGACCGAATGACCAATTAAGCTCATTAAACTTAATCGAAACTTAGCACGAGCTAGAACCGAGCTCATAGGTTGTGGGTTGAACTTGTAGAACATTGCAAAAATGCTCCAACATTGGTCTCTCCACTCGTCCAAGTAAATTAGTTTCATTATCTTTCCACACTTGCTGGACCAAAACTCCGATGGCGTCTTTAAATAGCTTAGATCGAGCTCTAGTGATAGGACCACGAGGTAGCACCAATGGATCATGACTCAAGCTTGACTTAACATGGAACATGCTCGTATCATGATGTATAAAGCATCCCTTGTAACAGCCACTTCATTTGTAACCAAAAATGACTTAAAAAGTCACTTTATTTAATGTGTAACAGCCCTTGTAATGTAATGGTTATGACTTGAAAAGACTCCTGCAATAAATACATTAAAATGAGCTTATTAAACAAATGTAATCACTTACTAAACATGACACACATTAATACTTAACTTAGGTAAATGAACTATGCATCAATTACTCCAGCAACTAGTTAATTAAAGATACATCATTAAATAAAACTTAACTCATGCATCAATAAATAATCCTAGGAACTAGATTAATTAATGAAGCAACAATAAAATTAAATTCATTAAAAGAACTCAATTAATTAAACTAAGTTGAGTTGAATTAATGACCAGCAACTTATTTATTAACTAAGATGCTTAAATGCAATTATTTAATATGCAAACTAAATGAACAAATGAGTTACTTAATGCATGACTTAATTAAATGCATAACACATAATGCATATCATAATTAAAATATGTAGATCAATAATGCATGACATTAACTAAATATGCATTTAATTAAACAAGACATAATTAAAGACTAAAGTATTGAGTTGATTCAAGCTCAAATGAGCTGAATTTGAATGGACGGCTCGTGGAGCTGAAACGAGTGGGATTAGCTTGCCAGCAATGCAATGCTCGACTTGAAATACTTGTCCAAAGAAGTTCGCGGGGCGTGCTCGCATCATTCCCCCCCTCTTTTAGGCGACTTGTCCTCAACTCGGGTTATTCCTCTATTGGAAAATATTTCCTCTCGTTCAGCTTTCCTCGATCGAACGGAATAGAAGATATCACACAATCCTGGAAATGATTTATCAATGGACAAGAAAGCACATTACCATCATAGATAAGTAACAGTGGGTTAAGACAACAAAAACCTAAAGATAAACCAAATGCTAAGCAAAAAACTGATTCTATTTTGCCAAAATGACTTATCAATTTTGAAAATGACAAGTGCAAAGTATTCAAATCCAAATAACTCTTATAGAATGTAGTCTAAAGATCATATGGCAATAATCTTAATTGGGCAAAGCAAACATACTTCAATTTATTGAAAAGTTTCATTATTCCATCAATGCAAACATGTGGATTCAATTGGATAAAAGGATACTTAGTCATGAAAATTTGCAAAAAGTTAAGCATACTATTCCACATCCAAAACTTTTCAATATGTTTATTCAAAAACAAAAATTGATGTGATTGTACACACAAAGTATTCCATGGCCAACATCTTTCAATCATTTGCTTAATATCATGATTTGTGATGACATTATGTCCATTGTCACAATCCAACACAAACAAAGCAATACTAGGCCAAAAACTACCATCAAACACATCATGATTCAAAGAATTTCCAAACATCCAATCAACAAAATTTTCATCTTCATTTGAACGAAGCAAAGGTATTTGAAAATTTTCAGAGACTTTACCTTGATGATCTTGAAGTGAAGAAAATTTATGATTGGTTTTACCTTTGTCAATCAAGACAAATCTTCTCTCCTCGGAAATGTAATGTAATACAAACCTTTTATCTCGAACAACTTGGATGGGTGAGGAGACACCATGACATATTATGTTCCTCGAAGTGTGGAATTCACAAAAACGAGATTGGTTAGTATTAACAGAATTGATGGACTTAAAAGGGAAAGATAGATCATATTCAAAATTTAATTCAAGTCCATATGTTAGCCTTACCTTTTCAAAATGAAACAAATATTTCATATGTGGCCAAACAATATGATTAAGGAACAAAACACAACCAAAGCCATTAAGTTTTATTGCCTTAATTAAAGTACGAATATCAAACAAACTTAAATAAGATGCACAACAAGCAAGTTGCTTGAACTTTCTATAAAACAAATCAAAGTAACAAATACCAGTTTGAACACATGAACTTGATCATTCGTTCCAACATGCAACATATTTTGAATAATTTCCAATGTCCACAATATGTTAGAAAATGATGTAATCAACTCACTACAGGACTTAAATTCCACTCGATCAAGCAAGCATGCAGAGTTGACAAAACCAAGCAGATCAAGATATAGGAATCTCATATAAAAATTCAAAGTTTTATCTTGAAGTCCAAAATCAAACGGTTTGAACATTGCATGAAAGCCTTTTATCATGTATGTCAAACAAAGACATGGTAAACATATAACTATTCAAAGATTCAAATCTATCACGAACCAAATGAACAGGCATGTTTAAACTGACATATTTAACACATGAGTCCAAAGATTTTATATAACTAAAATTTGTATGTGCAAAGTTTTTATCAAACACATCTAAAATTTGATTAGGGTGAGCCATTCCAATGGAAGGATCAAACGTGTCACAAGACGCAATTTTCACGGCACTTTTCGAGCGAGGGTCATCAAGAGATGAATAAGGACTAATCAAATCAAATGATGGTGGCATATCAGAAATTGACCCATCAAAATCTTTATGAGTAATTTTTAAATCGGACAACCTTGATTCGATAAACATGGAATTCTTACCTTTCTTACCTTCAATCACAAGTGGGTGGTCGTCATTTGCGTACTTACCTTTCTCGAATAATCAAAAACATCTCTCGTTTGGAAGGTAGTGAAGCTGGAATTGGTCGTACAAGACTTTAGGAACCTGAAAAGTTACTTCACAAGAAGATCGAACAGGTGGGTTAGTGGAAACAATCCTTGCTTGGTCACTTTCTTTTTCACTTGATTCTTTTTTCTCGAGATCTCTCGTTTCTTTTTCCTCAATCTCTTTTTCCACTCGTTGTTCTTGTTCAACTTCTTTTTTCTCTCTCAAAATCTTTTTCATTCTCTTTTTCAATTTCTTTTTCAATCTCATTTTCACTCTCTTTTTGTTCTTTTTCTTTTTCATCGGCTTTTTCAATGACTTTCTCGAGCTCTTTCAAGAATATCTCATTTTAGCTCTTACTCGCCTCTTGCCTCTCTTTTATTTCTTTTTCTTTTTTTTCTTTTGCTTTTCTCGTTTTCTTTTTACAAGAAGATATAAAAGAATCATGAAAACAATGATTTTGTTCAAAAGAAGGAAAATTATTTGCATAAGAATCTTGATCAATGCTTCGTGAAAAATACTCTGAGTAGGATTTCTTTGAAGATCGAAAAGAGGTATGCTTATCTCTTCGGATGTCATCTTGGACGGGTTCAAAATTGAGGTCAGACTCTCGTCGTCTTGAATTCCTTGACGAAAAGAAATCTCGATTGAAATCCCTTCGTTTTGAAGTCGATGATGAATAGAAATCACAATGGAAATCTTTTCTCGAATGATCATTGAATGTATGTCTTCGTGATATTCTTGATTCCACTTTCTGACTTGAAGACATTTGTTCCCGTTGGTCTCTTTTCTTCACATGGTTTAATCTCTCGTACAATGTATCGAATTTAGAATTCACCATTTTTCGCATTTCTTGCACCAAATATTGGAACTCTGATTCAGTAAATTCTTCGCGAGACATCTTTGATTGCTGAAAAGAAATTTGTTATGTAAAACAAAAATTAAATTCCTCACAACAAAATCTTCACAATTTCACTCGGAAAGAAAAATTAATGGTTTGCACTCTCGCTCGTGTTTACACTTGTTTGGATTTTTACCTCCACTCGAATAGTCTCACACGCTCGTGCCTTTTACCACTCAAACTTTCTCTCGTAATTTCGTATTCAGACTCGCCAAGGCCTTATCTAGGCTTAGGGGTTAGTTTTCAAATGAGTAACAAGGGATAAGTGTCGGGTGTATAGGGTAGGCTGAAAACAAATGCAGTCGGGGTATGCGTGGCGTTGGGGTTGAACAGATGGTACCAAATGTTGGTAAAAGGGTGATGTTGATGATCGGGGTAGAAAGATGAAAAATAATGGTTTCTGAAACTCAGAAATTGAGGAGAAGAATGAAGAAATTCAAAAGATCTCAAAAGTACACTTCTTTTTTTCGTATATTTTTTTCTTTTTTCACTTCAAGTGCACGAATCTAAGTACAATAGAACACTTTGAAAGCAATTTTTTTTTGAATTTTTTTTCAATTTTTTTTCAAATTTACGTACCCACTTCAGATTTGCGATGATCGTTGGAGCTCCTAGTTTTCTAGCTCTGATACCAAATGATACGATCCACCTCGGGATGAGTCGAGTCGTATGTGAAGTTGCCCGATCGTCTACAAGAAGGTTTCGTTCGACAAGTTTGAAGATGGTACTTTTGGGTAAAATGGTGCGGAAGCTATTGAAAAGGGGTTTCAAAGATAGGTCGAAGGATATGAATTTTATATAGGTTCGTTTAAAGTATGAAGATGGAGATTGGTATGGAAGGGAATTAACAATAATGGATGATAAGTAAAAAAGGAGGATTCGACTATAATGAAAGGAAAGGAAGGAAAGAAAGAAAGTTTGGTAGATGATGGATATGGAATAAAACAACTCAAAAACAAGTAAGAACCAATACTAAAAAGTATTGACCCGAATACTTATAGGCTTTCAAGGTGGAAGATGGGAGTAGTGAAACCTCGACCCACTACTTAGAAAAGTAGGAACCTTGGTATGAAGGTGAAGGCCACACTATATAATAGTGATAAGTTCGGATAGAAGAAAATGGGTTGACGCCACTAGAGACTAGATAAGCCAACGAGTCTTCAACGAAATATGAGAGAAAACAATCTCACAAATTTCATATAAGTTCAATAATGTTTTCAAACTAAGCAAGAAGATCCAAAAGTTGCTTTACAAAGGCTGATTTCACCTATTTATAGTGCTAAATTAGGCTAGCTGAATGGTCACAAACATTCAACTTAATGTGCCAATTAAAAGCTGAAATTTAACTCAAGTCTTTTCACATTCTTGAGCCAAATAACTCCATCCTTGAATTGTCTTTAATTTAGCTAAATGAATGACTTTAAGTGCTTGAAAAATGACTCTTGAGTTAGCCCTTGGTCAGCCGAATGGACACCATCTACTTAATCACTTCTTAATGATGTTTGAATGCTTGAAATAACCCTTGAAATGGCAAAAACGGCTGGTAGTGGAAAGGTTGCTGCCAAAATTAATTTGGATGATTAAATTCTCCTTAAACCTCCTTTAAATGATGTATAAAACATCCCTTGTAACAGCCACTTCATTTGTAACCAAAATGACTTAAAAGTCACTTTATTTAATGTGTAACAGCCCCTTGTAATGTAATGGTTATGACTTGAAAAGACTCCTGCAATAAATACATTAAAATGAGCTTATTAAACAAATGTAACCACTTATTAAACATGACACACATTAATACTTAACTTAGGTAAATGAACTATGCATCAATTACTCCAGCAACTAGTTAATTAAAGATACATCATTAAATAAAACTTAACTCATGCATCAATAAATAATCCTAGGAACTAGATTAATTAATGAAGCAACAATAAAATTAAATTCGTTAAAAGAACTCAATTAATTAAACTAAGTTGAGTTGAATTAATGACCAGCAACTCATTTATTAACTAAGATGCTTAAATGCAATTATTTAAAATGCAAACTAAATGAACAAATGAGTTACTTAATGCATGACTTAATTAAATGCATAACACATAATGCATATCATAATTAAAATATGTAGATTAATAATGCATGACATTAACTAAAGATGTATTTAATTAAACAAGACATAATTAAAGACTAAAGTATTGAGTTGATTCAAGCTCAAATGAGCTGAATTTGAACTGACGAAGCTCGTGGAGCTGGAAGCGAGCTGATCACTTTGCCAAAGAATGTAATGCTCGACTCAAATACTTGTCCAAAGAAGTTCGCGGGCGTGCTCGCATCATTCCCCCCTCTTTTAGGCGACTTGTCCTCAAGTCGGGTTGTTCCTCTATTTGAAAATATTTCCTCTCGTTCAGCTTTCCTCGATCGAACGGAATAGAAGATATCACACAATCCTGGAAATGATTTATCAATGGACAAGAAAGCACATCACCATCATAGATAAGTAACAGTGGGTTAAGACAACAAAAACCTAAAGATAAACTTAAATAAATATAGAACCCGGGGTGACACTTTATTAGTGTTGAATCGATTCTTTGTTCAAGTTCTTTCATCCATTCCCATCAACTATCACCTATCATTTATCTAAACCATCACTTATCCATCTATCCAATTCCATTACCATCAGCCTATCATTGTTTTTTCAACCTTAAACCGAATCCCATCTTCTTTTCTTTCATCTTAAACTGAACCTATCCTTTTAATTATCCAAATCAACTCTTTCATTTAAACACCTCCATTCCTAACTTAAACCCACCTTCTAAACAAATCCACCTAAAGCTTTCGCAAACTCATCCTTATTTTTCCGATTATTTTCCGAAGACTTGATTCCTCCTCGTAGACGATTGGGCAATTCACATATGACTCGACTCACCCCGAGGCGGATTGTATCAAAACATGTTAAACCAATAGGACTTATGCACATTCAAAAGCGAACAATAAAAAATTTTGACATGTTTTAAAATAGATTTGCAAAAACTCAAAGATTTAGCATAGGACAATGAACAAATCTCGTAATTACCACAGTCAAGCAAGTTGGAACTAAAAGAAAATTCATCGTCATATCTAATCGAGTCTTGCATTTTCTGGATATATGTGACTTCACCTTTCTCACCTTCCGGCTCATGTGATTCAACTTCATTTTCAACCTTACCTTTTTCAATCATATGAAAACGTCTTTCGTCGGGAAGGTATTGGAGTTGAAAGTCATCGTGCGATATATCGGGAACTCGAAATGAAGAAATGTAAGAAGAGCAATCTTCAAATGGGTTAGTTAAATCAACACTCACTTTTTCTTGCTCATTTTGTTCTTTTGTTTCTTTTTCTAACTCGCTTTCTTTTCTTTCTTTTTCTTGTTCTTCTTTTTCAAGCTCTTTTTTTTTCTCTCATTTTTATTTTCTTTTCTCTCGATTTCTTTTTCAATTTCTTTTTCTTTATTTTCTTTTTCACTCTCTTTTTCTTCACTCTCGTTTTCATTTTCTCTTTTCTCGATTTGATTACAACAAGAAGATGATACATAAGAATTGAAAAGAGAAGGGTTTGACTCAAAGAAGAAGTCATTTTCTCATAGAAATCACGTTCGATTCTTCGTGTAAGATTCTTCGTGCAGGACATCTTTGGAGCGTTCGATGAGTGGCTCGTACTTTTGTGTTCATCATGTCGAAGAGCCTCAAACTTGTAGCTTTCTTCTTGTTGTCTCAGAGGTCTTATTGAGTAGGAGCCTCGATAATAATCTTTTCTCACATAGTCATTGAACGTTGAACTTCTTGATGAAGAGGAATCTTGATAGAAATATCTTGATCTTAAAGTCGATGATGAATGGAAGTCATGACAGAAATCTTTTCTCGAATAATCATCAAAAGTGGGTATCCGAGATGGTCGCAACTCCTTTTCTCGACTTGTTGTAGTGTGCTTTCGTCGAGCCTTTTCCTCTGCTCAGTCCAAACGCTTTTGTATTGGACTTAGCTTTTTCTCGAGCATTCGGTCCATTTTATTCACCAAGAATTGGAAGTCATCGGTGGAAAGTTATTCTTGAAACATGTTTTTATTACTGAAAAGAAAATGTGATAAAGAAAAATAAACAGAGAAATTGAATTACCTTACTTCCAAAACTCACAAGTCACTCACAAAGAAAAATCGCTCACACTCGTGTTTCACTCGAATATGGCTTTTTTCTCTAATGTAAGCACTCGTGCCTTTTACCACTCATCTCGTCTCACAATTTTGTATTTCGTTTGAAAGACTTATTTCTTTGCTTGAGGGTCGGCTTCAAAATTTGGTAACAAGGGGAAACGATACGGGTGTAGGGTAGGCTAGAAATAAAGAAAAGGCAAATGGGGGTAAGGGTGGGTGGCGTTGGGTGAAAATGAGGGGAATACCAAATGATGGGTAAAGAGTTTTGACAGATCGGGATAGAAAAGATGAAAACAAATCATGAACTTGCAACACTTCACACTTTTTTTTAACTCGTATATTTTTTTTGAATTTTTTGAATTTTCGTATCTTTTTTTTAATACTTCTATTCAATATGCTGATTTACAAAGAAAATAAATACAACTCTTTTTTTATTAATTTCAAAATTTTTTTAACGAACCTACTTCCGGCTTGATACGAACATCGTCGGCACTCCTCGTTTAATAGCTCTGATACCAGATGATACGGTTCATCTCGGGATGAGTCGAGTCATATGCGAATTGCCCAATCGTCTACGAGGAGGAATTAAGTCTTTAGGAAAATAGTCAGAATTAAAGTTGAGTTTGCGGAAGCTTGAATAAGTTTGCTTTTGGAAACGGTTTTAAGTTAGGAATGGAGGTGAAAAAATGATGGAAAGGTTTAGATGATGGAAGGATAGGTTAAGGTTTGGTGATAGAAAGAAATAGGGATGATAAAGGTTTTCGGTTTAAGGAAAAGTGAATAAGCAATGATAAGTTGTTGGTAATGGAAAGATAGAACTTAAACGAGAAATGGTTTAACACTATTAAGTGTCACCCCAGTTTCTATAATGTTTAAGGTGGAAATATTGAAATCGATGATGGACCATGACCCGTTATCTAGAAAGATAAGAACCAATGGTATATTAGAATGGAAGAACAAGCCTAGACGCCACAAGCAACTTGATAAGTCTAGGAAACTTGTACGAAAACGAAGAGGAGATAAACTCACTTAATGAACAAAAGTTCATATAGTTTAATCAAAGTTCAACTGTCTACACGTAAAGCTTATGGAAAAGTCAGCAGCTCGTATGTTTTCCATGCATGCTTTTCTTTAATGCTCCAGCAACTCATTTAAGTACGTCCATACATGGGAGACACTTCAATAAATGTCGTCCAAACATCCTCTTAAATTCGTCCCATGAGTGTTTCCAAAAGGTGTTTGAAAACCTTGCACCATCAGCTCATTTAAGTCATTTTACATTCTCACGAAATAGCATTCAATGCATTGTCCATTGCTTTACTCGAAAAGGCACACATGAAAAGAAGAATTTCGCAGCTTCTTAATGCCCATGCATGCTTCTCCAAAGACTCATTATTAATTATCGTCCCTTGCTAGGTACCTACACCCATTAATTGTCGTTCATGCCTTGTACTTAATGTGCCGCCCAAGTGACTCAAAACAAACGCAAGATAGGACTCACACCCTTTTCTTAAACATTTCTCAGCCACTAAGGAAGAAATCATCACGGGTAGACTGTCCGATCCACCTGATTCAACCCGAACCACATCTCCAATCTCACATTTCAATTCAATGTACTTACTACCACAGTTCACTAAAATACTATGGGTAGTCAACCAATCCATGCCTAGGATTAAATCAAACTCATCAAACGGCAACAACATAAGGTTTGCCAGAAAACAATGATTCTCAATCAACAAAGGACAATTCTTACACACTTTGTCCACTAACACATACTTTCCTAACGGGTTTGACACCTTAATCACAATGTCCGTAGACTCAACGGTCATACTCAAACTAGATACTAATCTCATGCAAATATAAGAGTGAGTAGACCCTGGATCTATTAAAGTAATAACAAGGGTGTCAAAGAGAGAAAAAGTACCCGTTATCACATCAGGGGAGAATGCCTCTTCGCGAGCGCGAATGGCATACGCCCTCGTAGGTGCCCGACCCTCTGGTCTCACAGCAAAATCTCTGGGCGCACCTCTACCACTAGCCCCACCTCTTGGGTTCCTTGGTGGTCTACCCCTCGTAGACATATCACTAGGTCTCACTTCTTGTTTCTCTTCCTTATCATCCCTCTCGGGACAGCTACGGATAAAGTGGTCAGGGGAACCACACTTATAACTGTAGAACCCAATTTCTTGCCCGGGCCCAATACCATTTTAACCCAAAGCCCAATAAACAAAACCCCAAATTCTTTTTTTTTACAACAAATTTCAGCCCAAATTTTTAGCCCAAAACCTAAAAAACAAAACAAAGCAGAAAACAAAAACCCTAAGTTGCCAGGTAGCGCAAAGAACCCCAAACAGCTAGCCTCACGTTCACAAGACGTCTCGCCTCCGTGTTTCACGCCTCGGTGGTGCACCTACAAAGCGAGAAGCATAAAACAAAGAGGATTGTAGTGGGGATTCGGGATTTGATTTCGTTCTATTTTTAGAGGTTTTTTTAGGCTATAAAAAGGGAGAATCAAATCTGTAACGGGGGATTTTTTTTGTCTCTTTAGGGATTTTTACAGCAAAAAATACAAAGAGCAATACTACATTTTTCCGAAATCCAGAATCAAATATCAGCCAAGGTTTTTTTTGTGTTTTTTTTCTCTCTTTTCATTTCTGATTATACAAACATATTTTTTTATTATTATTTTTTTATTTCCAATATATATATCTAAATAAAATAATAAAAAAAAGGAAAAAAACTTACTTTTCCAGATTTTGGCCACCGTGTACGGTGTGGCAGCGACGACAGCAGCGACAGTACACGGAGGGCCCGCCGGAAATCGCCCCAGGCGAGAGAGAGAGAGAGGAGCAATTGCAGTTTTTTTTAAAAAAGAGAGGAAGAATGGTTTTTTGAAGGAAATTTTGGTATTTATAATACCCATGAAACGGTACCGTTTTGAGCATTGGGTTCAGAGGCCAAAACGACGTCGTTTTGGGCCTCTGACCCGTGACCCGACCCGCACGGGGGGAAGGATCCGCGTGTTTTTTAGGGAGGGGCTAATTGCGCATTTAGCCCCTCCGCTTTTTTATATTTTTACAATCAAGTTTTTTTATATTTCTGATTTTGCCTGAAAATTATTCCACTGTTTCAATTTGGGTCCTCATTCAACGCACCGTTTCAGAATGCGGGGTTAATTGCTACTTTGGTCCCTCCATGTCGCGCGCGTATTGCAATTTAACCCTTTATTCTTCCTTTATTTTAAATTTGGCCCCAAAGCTTCTGTTTTGATCCAATTTAGTCCCTTTTTTACCATTTTTGCTATTTTACCATTAAATTGAATATTTTTATTATTACTATTTTTTTATATGTGTATTATTATAATTATAATTATATTCTTTCTAATATATTTACTATTATTATATATTATTGTTTATTTTAATTGTTTTATTATAAATTATATATTATTATATCTATTATATATATTTTATTATCAATATACCCTTATTTTTTTACTACTACTATTTTTATTAGTACTATTATTCTAATATTATTACTATTATTTTTTATTAATATTTTTTTTATTTTTGCTTATTATTGTTATTATTCTATTTTTATATTTAGTATTATATTTTCCCTTTTTTATATTCATTAGCTTCATTAGTAGTGGTATTATTATTACTATTTATTTTATTTGTCATAATATTATTTTTTATTTTCCTCCCTTTTGTACTTTGTTATTATTATCCCTTATTATTATCGTGTTTACATTTTCACATTTTTTTATTTTTGTTTTTTTAATTTTAAAAAAAATGTTTCACAAAGGTAATTTTGTGTATTTGGAAGTTCGGAAAAATCGTGCTCAATCGTGCTGGGCTTCGATTTTTTCGTTCGTTTAGATCACTAAATATCCTTTAAAGATTTCGGTCATATTTTTTTAGGCAATGTTTTGTGTTTGGAAGTTCGAGAAAGTCGTGCCCAATCGTGCTGGGTCTCGATTTTCTGTTCATCCAAACAATTAAATATCCTTCAAAGATTCTTTTATCGTGTTTCTTAAATAAAGGCAATATTTCATGATTGGAAATTCAAGGAACCGTGCCCAATCGTGCTGGGTTTCGGTTTTTAGTTTGGCCAAATAGTGAAATACCCTTTTCAAATTGCAATGTATGAGATTTAGAGATCATGAAACAATCTTAGTATCGAGGGTTTGGAACATCGCGTCCTATCGTGCTGGATGTGGTGTTTCATCTTTTCGGAACAAGAGAGTTTCGATATCCAATGCGAGTTATCCAAACATTTTTAAAGATTCATATTTTAAAATATTTTCTAATTTTCGATATCAAGGACATTAATCAATCAATACGGTACCAATTTTGGGCGTTGCGAGGGTGCTAATCCTTCCTCGTGTGTAACCGACTCCCGAGCCCATTTTCTTAAAATTCGTTGACCAAAATGTTTTATAAGTGGCCCAATCACACTTCAAAAAAAGATTGGTGGCGACTCCGTTTTCCTTTTTAAGTCGGCCCGTTTTCCAAACAAAAAAATGGTTTCGACAGCTTGGCGACTCTGCTGGGGACCAATAAGAGAGTCAAGCCGTAAAATTGGTTGATTATTGTCCTTTTTATCGAGAATAAAATTTTGATTTCGTTTCTTTCATTGCATGAGTTTGTGTCGCGTCATATGGTTGTTGTGGTTTGAGACCCATGGGATATTCCTGCATTCATGTTGCATGACCGTTGTGGTCACACCCTTAAGTGGGAGCGAGAAGCTACACCTTCGTGAGGTTTTCACCTCCGCATGGGCTAGGGGACTGCTTCCGGAGTACATCCGTACCTATGGTTCCGTGAGGTTTTCACCTCCGCATGGCCATAGGGAAATGTATTCCCCTGAACTGAACTCGATCCGTATGAGCCTATAATGGGTGAGGATTGAGGAATCTGCTAGTTCAGGTACCCTTCCATTATAACTAAACCACATATAGTAAACCTTAAGAGCCCACCCTAGGTAGAGCCATGCTAAACCTTAGTGGCTACCTATGTAATGGTTCGACATTTTTTTTACTTTCTTTGATTACTTTTATGCGATACTAACTTATTTTATTTTGGTCATGTTTGCATGTCATTTCATACTTA
Organism: Gossypium sturtianum; assembly: GCA_025698515.1. Lineage (NCBI taxonomy): Eukaryota > Viridiplantae > Streptophyta > Magnoliopsida > Malvales > Malvaceae > Gossypium > Gossypium sturtianum. Next base: position 80,630,046 of record CM046943.1, on the reverse strand, counting down.
AAAGGCGTTGATTCCTATTTTAATTACTAAGTTAGAAAGCTTGTTATGGAGAACAGATTCCTTGATAACGTAGAGGATAATGCGGCCGTGCGTATATGGTCAGAGAAGACACAGCTTGAGAAGGGGGATAGTCTAACCGAGGGGTATACATCAGAATTATTGGACTTCACTCACATCAGTGTGACACAGAATGAGCTCCAAGAGTTAAGAGATATATGGGCCTGTTGGGATGAAGCAACTAAGCGACTTTTCTACCTTAATTATGGTGATCTACCCTACTTACTGGACATCGAGTTGACAAACACTTATTTCGGGCTATGACTCGATGTTGGAATTCCGCTTATAGTCGTTTTTCACATTTGGGGAAGTGGATTTGGTGCCTACAGATGGAAGAATACACGCTTTGCTTCATAGCCAAAGGGTTCAGAGTTGACAAAGTTTATTTCGTGGTCGCTAATGCACCAACTTTTGTAAAGAAGGCGATGAGTATCACCGGGATGAGTGAACAAAGGGTCGCGACACGAATTCAACAAAAAGGTGAAGGGAAATGCATTCCTTGGGGAGCTTGAGGAGGCGATTGTGGCATATCCGGATGCCAAGAGGAAAGTTGACATGTTCGCCCTAAGTATCTACGGCTTGGTAATTTTCCCCAAAGTTCTGAGACATATAGATGAAGCGGTTACTGACTTATTCGATCGACTTGACAAGGGGGTTACGCCAGTACCAGCGATTCTTGCCGAAACGTTTAGATCTTTGAACTCGTGCCGGAGAGCAGGTGAGGGTAGATTCATAGGCTGCGCGCAACTATTGTTGGTGTGATTCTATAGCCATTTCTGGAAAGTAGATAGACCTTCTTGTCGGGTTTTCTTTGCGAAGTACTCCCCATTAAAGGAGTTAGCAGCCGCACCCAGGAGAGATGACGTATCAGAAGAGAACTGGATCGCGCTTCTTCAGAATCTTCAAGAAAAAGATGTGGAATGGAGAGCTTCTTGGTTGCTTCGGATGAAATTCTCTACCGTGTGGGAGTTATGATTGGGTTCCTCTGTTAGGGATCCGGGAAGCCGTTGGGTGCAGCTCCTTTGCTCATGCTAAGCGGTACCAATCGAGACGATTTATACCAGAACGCATGGGCTAGCTCGGTTTGAATTCTCGTATAGTGGGAATAATTATAAGAAGAGAGTTCGAGAGATTTACGATGCTTGGAAGCCAGATTCACCGAATGAAAAGAGTTGCAATGGGTCCAATGGCAACCCTCGAATATAATACATGGCGGAGTAGGAGATTAAATGATAATATCCCTGGACCGACACAGGATGCTGATCGATCGATAGAGGAATACCTACAAGTAGTCCCTTCTTCGAGTTGGAGATCATGAAACAAGACTTTGAAAGTAAAAATTCGAGTTAGGAAAAGGATAGAACAAGCTGGAAGAGGAAAAAATGAGCTTGGGGTTAGATATTGATATCCGTAAGTCGAGGTGAGAAGTCGAGGAAAGGAAAAAGGAAGGTCGAAGAAGATTTGGATAGCTTGAAGACCGATTACAAAAAGTTGCATCGATCGATGAGGACTCTTTGGGTTGGGTAAAACCTCGAACAATGGCATCAAGAAGTTCGTGAAGTGAAGGCCAAGGTTGATCGGTGGAAGGAGAGGTTCCATGAGGCTCGGGCACAAAAGGATACTCGAGAAAGACCGTAGGTGAGAGCCAAAGTGAGAATGAGATGTTAAGGGCTCGAGTAGCGAGCTAGAAAGGGCATTGTCTCAAGTCGTAGCTCTACGGTGAAATTAGAATCAAGCCTAAATCAGATTGAAGAGTTGAAAGGAAAGGTGGTAACACTTGAAACGGCGCTTGCAAAATAGTGAGCTCGGATCCAACTATTGGAGGCAAATAACGAGCGACGGGAAGAACAACTTCAACGTTCTCGAGAACCAAATCGGAGAAAGAGACTACCTTATGGGCGAGGCCGTGATTCAGATATCGAAGTGGTGAGCATTTACAAACCTTAGGCTCATTGCCGATGTATTAAGTATAGTATATGAGTCAGAGTCAGTCAAGGGCCGAGAGTTAGCCTCTCTTCTCAAGAAAGTTAAAACTTTGGGCATAAGGGCTAGGTCGTATATGTGACTCTGTTTTATGTAAAGGATTTTGTTTTTTAAATAAGTTTTCTATAAGAAATTGAACCAGGACTTGACGCTTTTTGCATTCATTCATTTACATTGCATTTCATGCATTGGCATTGCATCATATCATTTGCATTAAATTTCATGAAAAACCCTATTAACTAGAGGTCGTATTTTAGTTATCCTGGAACACCACTACTATACACGAAGGAAAACAAAAATCATGGATCAAAGGTTGGAAAGGTTGGAGCAGATGCGAGAAAGAGATGCAAGACCGATTGCGACTCGGATGCAAGAGCGATTGGCCAAAATCCAACAAGGCGTGAGGATCAAATGCTGGAATCCCAGAGAAGTATGATGAGCCAGTTAACGCTTTTGTTGACCGGAGTGCAGGATAAAGGAAAAGGCCCTATGGTCGATATTGGGGATGAGAATGAAAATTGCTTTATCCGTCGAATCAGCCTAAGCAAAATTCTCAAGCGCACCCTCCGAGAGTGTCTGTTAATATCGTGCCTCAAGATATCAAGCGGTGCCTCGGCACCAGTAAACTTCTCGATGGGCTTGAGCTCTAACCCTGGAGACAATTTGCCAAAGTTCATGGTCCCTGATTTCGACGATGCAGTAGAGGGGGAGAAAGCGAAGGCGGAGTTTCCAAAGGAGTTTGAGGATCGCTGCAAATGGCTGGAGGAGAAGTTTAAAGCATTGGAAAGTGTTGATTACCAATGCGAGGTGGATGCTAAGAAGTTTGAGTCTAGTCCGAATTTGGTACTTCCCCCGAAGTTCAAGATGCCAGAGTTTGAAAAGTACAACGGGACCAGCTGCCCTGAGGCCCATATTACGATGTTCTATGGTAGAATGACGGGATATGTCAACAATGACCAGTTATTGATCCACTTTGCTTTGGGATGACCGACCGGAGTCTGCAAAGAAAATGGTACAATCAGCTGAGTTGTACCCAAATCAAATCGTGGAGAGATTTGGCACAGGCTTTCATGAAGCATTACGGCCATGTGACCGATATAGCACCTGACAGGATCACGTTGCAAAATATGGAGAAAAAGTCAGGCGAGAGTTTTAGGAAATACGCCCAAAGGTGGAGGGAGGTCGCTACGCAAGTTCAGCCACCGCTACTAGAAAAAGAAATGACCATGCTCTTCATTCATACCCTGAAAGCACCTTTCATCAATCACATGTTGGGGAGCGCGACCAAGAGTTTCACAGACATAGTGATGTCTGGCGAAATGATAGAGAACGCAATAAGGTGTGGGAAAATAGAAGCTGGAGAGGGCATGAAAAGATCGGCTCCAAAGAAAAGAGAGAATGAAGTGGGTAATGTAAGCTCGGGTTATCCCAAACCTATTACTATTAATCAACCAAGGGCGGTGACCATGGGCCAGCAGGCCCCATCAAGACAAGAGCCTAGCACGAGGCAGAAGACCGAGAAGTTTCAGTTTACTCCTATACCGGTGACGTATAAGGAGTTGTATAAGACTTTATTCGATGCGCACGTCGTATCCCCGTTTTACTTGAAGCCGCTGCAACCTCCATATCCCAAGTGGTATGACACAAACGCTCAGTGTGAGTACCATGCGGATGTAGTAGGTCACTCAATAGAGAACTGTACTTCATTCAAAAGACTAGTTGAGAGACTTATCAAGGCGGGGGTGGTAGACTTCAATGACCCGCTTTGGTGGAAATCAATTTACCAGTCATATTGATAATGGGGTAAACGCAATAGTTGAAAGCGGGGAAGAAGGTTCAAACAGGAGATTGCTAAGGTCAGAACCCCATTGAGAGAGGTTTGGAAAGAAATGCAGAAAATGGGGTTAGTTCTGCAAGAGAATGTAAACAGATCTCAAGATACAAGGAACTACTGTGAGTTCCATGACAAAGAAGGCCATGAAATCCAGCAATGTAACGAATTCAGAGCTCTAGTACAAGAGCTAATGGATAATAAAGAGCTGGAGTTCTTTGACTTGGTGGAAGGAGATGACGTATGTTCCACAGAAGAGGGGTCTGCAGGAAGGATCCCTAAAGTCAATCACCCACTAGTGATTATCACACGGCCAGGGGTCGACGACACCGGAGTGAAGGTAGAACTGAGGGTCAAAATTAAAAAACCCGAGACTTTTCCTTATAAGGGTACACCGAGGGTTGTAATCAGAAAACCCGTAACTTCTCCTTCGAGGATTATAATTCAAAAACCCATGACTTTTCCATATAAAGATTACAAGAGGGCACCTTGGAATTACAATTGCACTGTGATAGTTTCCGGAAAAGAGAGTTCAGCCAGCACACCCAACCCAGAAGCTAAGTCCTCTATGATGAGAAGGGGAGACGAGAAGACAAGACCACTGGTTAATGAGCCAGTAGCAGAGAGTAAGGCGAGAGAGTTTTTAAAATTCCTGAAGCACAGTGAGTACAGTGTCGTGGAGCAACTACACAAGCAGCCAGCACGCACATCAGTACTGACTTTGATCCTAAACTCAGAGGTACATCGCAATGCGCTAATGAAGGTGTTGAACGAAATTTATGTCACCGAGGACATTTCGGTAAACAAGCTAGACCGCCTCGTTAGTAACATAAGCGCAGACAATCTCATCTCTTTCAGTGATGATGAAATACCGCCGGGGGGCATGGGATCTACTAAGGCTTTGCACATCACTACCCGATGCAAAGGGTATACACTGCCAGGGGTATTAATTGACAACGGATCGACACTAAATGTCTTGCCCCTATCTACACTGGACAGGTTACCTGTAGATAGCTCTCACATGAAAACATGCCAGAATATAGTCAGAGCCTTCGATGGCACTGAGAGAAAAGTGATAGGGAGGATCGAGATACCCCTTCTAATTGGGCCAAACACGTACGAGGTAGATTTCCTCGTGATGGACATCAAGCCTTCTTATAATTGCTTATTGGGGAGGCTGTGGATCCACTCAGCGGGAGCTGTACCATTGTCATTGCACCAAAAGCTGAAGCTGGTGACAGAGGGCCGATTGATAACCAGTAAATGCAGAGGAGGATATCATTGCGTCATTGCTAGTGATGCACCGTACATAGAAAATGATACGGAGGCTATAGAGTGCTCCTTCAGGTCATTAGAGTTTATAAATGCGACTTTCATCAGTGAAGGTAGCAAGGTCCCAAAGCCAAAAAATCTCGAAGCCACAAGGATGGGCCTACGGTGATGGTAGGAAAAGGAGCATTGCCTCGAAGGGGGACTCGGAAAATACCTTCAGGCCCGGTTAGAGTGCCGGATTGGTTGACAAACATGATCGCTTTGTGCAGGGTATAGGCGGATACCGCATGAGAGAGAAGGAGGAGCTGGAAAAGAAGCGTGAGAGACAGAGGGCACGATTGAATGGTGCTGAGATCAAATGGGGTTCGATGACCTTTCCCCATATATCTAATACATTCGTGTCTGGAGGAATTATTCATTCAAGGTTAGAGATTGTGAATAGAGAAACGGCTGAAGACATGATGAGAACTCTGAACATCAATGCTGTGACGGAAGAAAGTTCGAGGAGAGGAAACTTGGCGGGTATTCGCCCCTACGAGCCTGGAAGTGTTCTGGACAACTGGACTGCGGAAGAAATTCCTGTAGTTTTTAGGACTAAAACAGAGTAATGTTCAAAACACACTTGTTGTTTTGAGCCTAGGGAACAACGAGAATCTTTTGTGAAATAGGCTCATGTTTAAGCATCTTTACTTTCAATAAAAGTGCATTTTCCTTTCATACCGTGCAGTTATTCTTTTGTTTCTTTTCCATTCCATTCATAACCATAACGCATAAGTATTTCTTAAATTCATTTTCATTGAATACTCTTTCATACCTACCATAGGTCCCCGGATATCGATGTCATGAACAACGCTGTTATACGGACCTGCATTTCACGATGAGCAAGACATGTGCCCGTAAGAACCTCAAGACTTTACGGATGATGGAGATTGTAGTATATCCCCGGATCTCATTAAGGATGGTGGAGCAGAAGAAGAAAAAGCGATTCTCGCCTCACAAAGAGACAATTGAGAATGTGACTCGGAGGAAGGGAAAGAGGTGAAAATTGGAACCCTCATCACCGGGGAAACAAGGCAGGACCTCATCAGGCTTCTGTTAGAGTTCAAAGATGTCTTTCCCTGGTCATAACAGGACATGCCTGGGTTGAGCCCTGATATTACGGTACATTGTATCCCAATAAAGGAAGATTGCAAGCCGGTTCAACAGAAGCTCCGAAGGATGAGACCCGATGTTGCGGTAAAAATCAGAGAGGAGATCAAGAAGCAATTTGACGCTGGGTTCTTACGAGTTGTGAAATACTCAGAATGGGTAGCCAACGTTGTCCCCGTTCCTAAGAAAGATGGGAAAGTACGAATGTGCGTCGACTACAGAGACCTAAACAAGGCCAGCCCAAAAGACAACTTCCCACTGCCTCACATTGACACTCTGGTGGATAACACGGTAGGTTTCTCATTCTTCTCATTCATGGATGGTTTCTCAGGATACAATCAAATAAAGATGCATCCTGAGGACATGGTAAAGACTACCTTCATAACCTTATGGGGAACTTTTTGTTACCAAGTGATGCCATTTGGGTTAAAGAATGCGGGGGCAACATATCAAAGGGCTATGGTAACCTTGTTTCACGACATGATGCACAAAGAGATTGAGGTCTACGTCGATGATATGATTGCAAAGTCTCGAACGGAAGGGGAGCATGTGCAAGTGTTGAGGAAACTATTCTTGAGGTTGAGGAAATTTCAACTGAAACTCAATCCAGCTAAGTGTACTTTCGGGGCTCGATCAGGAAAGCTACTTGGTTTCGTGGTCAGTGAGAAAGGAATCGAAGTAGACCCTGATAAAGTCAAGGCCGTGCAAAAGTTGCCTCCACCGCGCACTCAAAAGGAAGTCCGAGGCTTTCTAGGAAGACTAAATTACATCGCTCGGTTCATTTCGTAATTGACTGAGAAGTGCGATCCCATATTTCGTCTTCTTAAGAAACACAACCCAAGCATTTGGGACGATGAATGCCAGAAGGCATTTGACAAAATTAAACAGTACTTGTCTAATACTCCAGTGCTAATACCGCCCAGTCCTGACAGACCATTGATTCTATATCTAACGGTATTCGATAATTCAATGGGATGTGTGCTAGGCCAACACGACGAGACAGGGGAAGAAGGAGAGGCGATATACTACCTCGACAAGAAATTCACCGAGTGTGAAATGAGATACTCGCCCATTGAGAAATTATGTTGTGCATTAATCTGGACAACTCGGAGGTTGAGGCAGTACATGTTGTACCACACAACCTAGTTAATCTCGAAATTGGACCCTCTCAAGTACATGATGGAGTCGACCGCTTTGAATGGAAGAATGGCCCGATGGCAAATTTTGCTCTCTGAGTTTGACATAGTTTACGTGAACCAGAAGGCTGTGAAGGGAAGTGCAATAGCAGATTTTCTAGCCAACAGGGCGCTAGACGACTACGAACCCCTGAATTTTGATTTTCCCAATAAGGATCTGATGTTTGTAGCGACAATTGAAGAAAATATCTTAGAAAATCGTCTCTGGAAACTAAACTTCGACGGAGCATCAAATGCCGTTGGTAATGGAGTTGGAGCAATCCTGATATCCCCAAATGGAGACCATTATCCATTCACTTGCAAGTTGGATTTTGACTGCACGAACAATATGGTAGAATACGAAGCATGTATCTTGGGAATTCGAGCAGACATAGACCGCAAAGTTAAGTCGCTAGAAGTATATGGAGATTCCGCGCTGGTAATCTACCAGCTCAAAGGAGAATGGGAAACAAGAGATCCCAAATTGATCAGCTACCGAAAGTTAATTCTGGAACTAATTGAGGAGTTTGATGATATCGCATTCTTTTACCTCTCGCGTGATGAAAACCAGATGGCTGATGCCCTGGCCACCCTAGCTTCTATGATCAGAGTAAACGAGCAGGAGGGTATGAAGCCCATCCAAATGAGTATTTATGAGACTCCGGCTCACTGCTGCAATATCAGTGAAGAAGAGGAAAGAGATGATCATCCTTGGTATCAGGATATTTTGCGATATGTAAGGAGTCGTGAATATCCTGATCAAGCAACAGAAAATGACAGGAGAACATTGAGAAGACTAGCCAATGACTATGTCTTAGATGGGGAGATCCTGTATAAAAAGAGGAAAGATCAGGTGTTGTTAAGATGTGTCGATGCTGTTGAGGCTAGGAAAATCCTGGAAGAAGTCCATGAAGGTGTCTGTGGGACGCATGCCAACGGGTTTACAATGGCCAGACAAATCATGAGATTTGGGTATTACTGGTCCACGATGGAAGGAGATTGTATTCGTTACGCCAAGAAACCCACAAATGTCGATTTATGGAGATAAGATACATGTGCCTCCTTCACCTCTTCATGTTATGACTTCCCCATGGCCTTTCTCAATGTGGGGAATGGACGTCATTGGACTAATCTCACCGAAGGCTTCTAATGGACATCGATTTATCTTCGTGGTCATTGATTACGTCACCAAATGGGTAGAGGCAGCTTCATATGCTAATGTCACGAAGACGGCAGTTAGTAAGTTTTTGAAGAAAGAGATCATATGTCGCTACGGTATGCCGAAAGAATCGTGTCCGACAATGCACTAAACTTGAACAACGATGCGATATAGCGTAAGTCCGCGATCGATTCAACATTAAGCACCATAACTCGCCGCCATATCGCCTAAAATGAATGGAGCGATTTGAGGCGGCTAATAAAAATATCAAGAAAATTGTGGGGAAAATGGCTGAGACCTACAAGGATTGGCATGAAAAGTTACCACTTGCTCTCTACGCCTATCGAACATCGGTTAGAACCTCTCTACCGGGCAACTCCTTTCTCATTGGTTTATGGGATGGAAGCGGTCTTGCCTATTGAAGTTGAAATCCCTTCACTCCGGGTTTTATCGTGAGCTGAAGTTGGACGAAGCGAGAATGGGTTCAATCTCGATATGATCAATCGAACCTAATTGAGGAAAAGAGGCTAAGAGCCATTCGCCATGGTCAATTGTACGAGAGCGGATGATGCGGGCTTACAATAAGAAGGTCCGCCTGCAGTATTCCACGAAGGAGATTTGGTGTTGAAACAGATCCTCCCTATGCAAAAGGACTTTAGGGAAAGTGGATGCCTAATTGGGAAGGACCGTGCGTTGTAAAGAAGGCCTTTTACGGAGGAGCTTTGATACTAGCCGAGATGGACGGCGAGAGTCCACCAAATCCAATTAATGCGACTCGGTCAAGAAGTACTTCGCATGAAAACGGGCCAAGGCGAAAACCCGCAAAAAGGCGCCTTGAGTTCAAAAGAAAGAAAAAAAAAGGGGAGAGGCCAAGGCAAAAACCCGTAAGGGGCACTTTGAGACCAAAAGGGCTTTGGGTCAAAAACTCGAAAAGGGCGGCTCAAATTATGATCAACTCGGATGGGGCATACAGTGGTTTCGCTGCATCGGAATTAACAGTGAGGAGGTATGTTATGTTTTAGGACATCGACAGAGTACCATGGTTCTCCTAGACACATGTTGAGCTCAGAATGGTATTCAAGAAGTACGTACAGAGAAGCTCGGGCTATGATATCTGGGGCATCAGTTCCGCTCTTACTCATTTTGTACCTTAGCAAAATTTACTGCCTTTGTTCAATTCATTCTTCACGGGTTTTTGTCCCGAATAAATTCCAATTTCATTCATCTCTACAATCTTTTTCCAAGCATTTCATATTGAAGTAATGATTACTGAACAAATAATGTTTTCATGAAAGAAGTTCTGGATATTACTCTGTAAATCTCTAAATAATACAAGAATCCGAAACAGGACAATTATTTAGAACTCACCAGGCTTAAAGGGCTCGGAACCCTTGAATTAAGAGTCTAAGCAGTGACGACATTTTCGGATTCTCTGTTAGAAGTTCAATTGAAGACATACGTCAGGGGTATCACCCTAGCAAGCAGCGAGCAGTGATAACCCAAAAGTTAAAAAATTTGGATCATACCCATGACATTTTGCATGCATCCATTCATTCGCAATACATTGGTTAGGAGCATCTTTCAAGCATGACATCCTAATCATTTGACATAAGCATAGACCCTATGAAGTCAATTCTACAGGTAGGTTCCCCAGAGGACAATGTAGCAAAGTTGATGGGAGTTACAGAAGATACAGATCTTATCTCTACTGAGCAGGAGTAGAGCAGATCGAAAGGCTGAAGCCTTATCTCTACTGAGCAGGAGTGGAGCAGGTTAAAGATGCAGATCCTATCTTCACTGAGCAGGAGTGGAGCGGATCGAAGACAGTAGATCTTATCTCCACTGAGCAGGAGTGGGGCAGATCGAAGATAATGAGCCTTATCTTCACCGAGCGGGAGTGAAGCGGGCTAAAGACAGATAGATCTTATCTCTACCGTAGTAGGAGTAGAGCGGTCGAAAGATCGAAGCCTTATCTCTACGAGAGCAGTAGGTAGAGCAGGCTAAAGATAGTAGATCCTATCTCCACCGGCGGTGAGTGGAGCAGATCGAAGACAACAGATCTTATCTCTACTGAGCAGGAGTAGAGCAGATCGAAAGGCTGAAGCCTTATCTTCACTGAGCAGGAGTGAAGCAGGCTAAAGATAGTAGATCTTATCTCCACTGAGCAGGAGTGGGGCAGATCGAAGATAATGAGCCTTATCTCCACTGAGCAGGAGTGGAGCAGGCCAAAGATACAGATCTTATCTCCACTGAGCAGGAGTGGAGTAGATCAAAGACAACAAACCTTATCTCCACTGAGCAGGAGTGGAGCAGGCCAAAGATACAGATCTTATCTCCACTGAGCAGGAGTGGAGTAGATCGAAGACAACAGATCTTATCTCTACTGAGCAGGAGTAGAGCAGATCGGAAGATGAGCCTTATCTTCACTGAGCAGGAGTGAAGCAGGCTAAAGATAGTGGATCTTATCTCTACTGAGCAGGAGTAGAGCAGATCGAAAGACTGAAGCCTTATCTCTATTGAGCAGGAGTGGAGCAGGTTAAAGATGCAGGTCCTATCTTCACTGAGCAGGAGTGGAGCGGATCGAAGATGATGATCTTATCTCCAGCGGAGCGGAGGGGCGCGATCGAAGACAATGAGCCTTATCTTCACTGAGCAGGAGTCAACCCACTGGTGTGATACCAAATCACTGGCGTCAATCCCGTATAATCAGCTGTGGGGCCAACCCACTGTGGTGCTAAGCCACTGGGACGAGACGCTGAGGTGCCAAACCTCTGGTGACCCAAAGTCACAATAATCAATCTGTGGTACCAAACCACTGGTGTCCCAAAGACACGGATATCATATTCCCCCTCCTCTCATCATACCCATGCAATATGACATAATAATTCGTGTATGCAGTATGTATGCTAGACATATATCAAATATAAGTATAACATGTATTACCATCATAATCAGATAGACATAAAACAACATAATCACCCTCATCAACCTCTAAGGGTATAACCGTAATTTTACCTACCAAGGGCATTTTCGTAATTTACCCACCAAGGGTATATTGGTAATTTACCCACCAAGGGCATTTTCATAATTTACCCACCAAGGGTATATCGGTAACTTACCCACCAAGGGCATTTTCATAATTTACCCACCAAGGGTATTTTCGTAATTTACCCTTCAGTGGTATTTCAGTAATGTACCCACTAAGGGTATTTTTGTAATTTACCCTTCAGTGGTATTTCAGTAATTTACCCACTAAGGGTATTTTCGTAATATACCCTTCAGGGGTATTTTGGTAATTTTGCACCTACAATGGCCTTTCCCAAAGGCCCAAATGTCACCCCGAGCGACTCACTACCATTTCCGGTCGTCTGCCAGGACGATTGGGCCTAAAACTCGATTCCGGCCCATTCGGGCCCACACGCTTCGTGTGGCCCACCTAGCACAAATCTAGCCATGTATATAAGTTCCATCTAGTCTAGTTCACTATATACTACACAATCACACAATTTACTCATAAGGGCCCACGGGCCCATTGGGCCCACTTCTACCATCGCGCCCAAGCGACCCCAACCCACAAGAATACTACTTATGGCCTCAACTATCGCGTCGAAGCCCCACACGTGCGCCGCACGCTCGTGTGGCTACTATTGCCGTGGACAGCACTTCGGCATTCGTCGCTCTACAACTAGAGTAGAGAGAGTTACACACCTCGATAGGACTCGGTGTTAATCCGCGCTCACCAATCTCTGTGCCCAAACGCCTTCCAAGGTGTGTCAACCCTCCTCTGGAATGCTCTTTATATAGCTAGCTCTTCACCTTCCTTCTTTGTATCTTTCCGATGTGGGATCCCTTCGATGAGAGTTTAAATTCAATGAAACTCTTCCCGTCCGCATCATAAAAATAAATACTCCCTTGCTTCTCATGAGATTCGAACCTGTGCTCCCTTGCAACATAATCCACGCTGCTAGCCACTTGGCCACAATCTCCTCTTGTGTCTTAAACCATGCGCAACTAAATATAAATCTATAGCCAAATTAGAGGTCCAAGTAAAAAGAAAACCAAAATGCAAAAGCCAAGACTTGAACCTTGGACCTCCTTCCTTCCTTGTGGTGTCACCCCCTTGTCTCTTATGTGGCGTCACTTTGCCACTTCACCACACACTCCACTTGTGTCATTTTTCCCCACATTTTATTCTTAAGGCCTACCTGCCAACTTCCGTGGTTTTCTCACCTAAAACCAAAATTTCCCCAAAGCTAATATTTGATCCCGGACTTCATAGAAGCCCTCTAACCTTCCAAAATAACTTACCTAATAAGTCTAACTTGCATTAATGCCGTTCTCAAAAATTTTAAAATCAAGGCCCATTGGGCCCAATCCTACTAGGCCCAATTTTGGGATGTTACAAATCTACCCTCCTTAAAGAAATTTCGTCCTCGAAATTTCCAACTCTGAGAACATTCGTACAACCTAACCTACAACACTATGCTTACGTTACGCACTCTGATTCCAATAACCCTAATGTACTTTTAACTAGAATTTAGAAATCCTACACATACTAAAAAAAAACTAACCATTAAAGCAAACAAATATTTAAATGACGCAATCAACTCTATATCCGAACATCACATCCAACCCAAACACAGAATAGATATTCAAAATACAAACATATAACAAAGCAAAGTATCGAAACTTACGGTGCGGATTGGTGCCGGAGACTCGGGTGCCATATTTCAAAAAAAAAAACAGATATATATTTTTCTAAACCATTTTCCAAACCATCTTTTGAAAACATTTTTGAACCCAAACCCACAGTAGATTTTTGAACCTAGGCTCGATACAAAATTGTAACACCCCAAACCCGGCCTAAACGTTACGGCCAGAATCGGCATGTCACATGAAAGGAATGTCTAAAAAGCGTGCATTCGTTAAAAGCTCATATTCTTTATAGTTGTGGTGAGAAATCGAGTTTAAGTAATTTTGAATAAGAAATGGTTTATTATCATTTTAGGAAAATCCCATATTGATCATTTAATAATAAGCAATAAACAAATTGAAAGTTGAAACCAAATAAAATACCCAAGGCCTTATTACATAACAAAAACTCAAATAAAAATAAGTCCAAATAAAAGAAACGAATTTATGAGTAAACATATGTATGGCCTCCACGAGTCCACCTCGGCTCCCAAATCCGCGATCTAATGATTACCCAAAAAATTTAACTAAGGGGTGAGTCATCGAGACTCGGTGTGTAAATCCCCATCCAACAGCCCTTACACAATTTCATATGAAAATATGCATATCATGCACCCAAACCTAGCCATCCGCAACTCCTTTTTCTACCCCGTGTGGTACCAAACCACCGGTGGTGCCAAACCACCGTGTCCAAAGACACGATATCCATCAATATTGTGGTGCCAAACCACTTTGGTGACTCGAAGTCACGAATAGTAGTGATGGGGCCAACCCATCGTGTGATACCAAATCACCGGCGTCAATCCCGTATAATCACCGTGGGGCCAACCCAACCGCGTGGTGCTAAGCCACTGGGACGAGACGCGAGGTGCCAAACCTCTGGTGACCCAAAGTCACAATAATCAATCTGTGGTACCAAACCACTTTGGTGTCCCAAAGACACGGATATCATATTCCCCCTCCTCTCATCATACCCATGCAATATGACAAAATAATTCGTGTATGCATGCAGATGTCATGTATGCTAGACATATATCAAATATAAGTATAACATGTATTACCATCATAATCGAGATAGACATAAAACAACATAATCACCCTAATCAACCTCTAAGGGTATAACAGTAATTTTACCTACCAAGGGCATTTTCGTAATTTACCCACCAAGGGTATATTGGTAATTTACCCACCAAGGGCATTTTCATAATTTACCCACCAAGGGTATATCGGTAACTTACCCACCAAGGGCATTTTCATAATTTACCCACCAAGGGTATTTTCAGTATTTACCCTTCCGGTGGTATTTGATAATGTACCCACTAAGGGTATTTTCGTAATTTACCCTTCAGTGGTATTTCAGTAATTTACCCACTAAGGGTATTTTCGTAATATACCCTTCAAGGGTATTTTGGTAATTTTGCACCTACAATGGCCTTTCCCAAAGGCCCAAATGTCACCCCGAGCGACTCAGCTACCATTTCCGGTCGTCAGTCTTAGGACGATTGGGCCTAAAACTCGATTCCGGCCCATTCGGGCCCACACGCCTTCGTGTGGCCCACCTAGCACAAATCTAGCCATGTATATAAGTTCCATCTAGTCTAGTTCACTATATACTACACAATCGCACAATTTACTCATAAGGGCCCACGGGCCCATTGGGCCCATTTCGGCCCATCGCAGCCCAAGCAGCCCCAACCCACAAGAATACTACTTATGGCCTCAACTATCGCGTCGAAGCCCCACACGTGCGCTTCGCACGCTCGTGTAACTACTATTGCCGTGACAGCACTTCGCGTTCGCCGCTCTACAACTAGAGTAGAGAGAGTTACACACTGATAGGACTCGGTGTTAATCCACGCTCAGACCACTCCTGTGCCCAAACGCCTTCCAAGGTGTGTCAACCCTCCTCCCGGAATGCTCTTTATATAGCTAGCTCTTCACCTTCCTTCTTTGTATCTTTCCGATGTGGGATCCCTTCGTCGATGAGAGTTTAAATTCAACTGAAACTCTTCCCGTCCGCACCATAAAATAAATACTCCCTTGCTTCTCATGAGATTCGAACCCAGCTCCTTGCAACATAATCCACGCTGCTAGCCACTTGGCCACAAGCTCCTCTTGTGTCTTAAACCATGCGCAACTAAATATAAATCTATAGCCAAATTACGAGGTCCAAGTAAAAGAAAACCAAAATGCAAAAGCCAAGACTTGAACCTTGGACCTCCTTCCTTCCTTGTGGCGTCACCCCCTTGTCTCTTATGTGGCGTCACTTTGCCACTACACCACACACTCCACTTGTGTCATTTTTCCCACATTTTATTCTTAAGGCCTACTCGCCAACTTCCAGGTTTTCTCACCTAAAACCAAAATTTCCCCAAAGCTAATATTTGATCCCGGGACTTCATAGAAGCCCTCTAACCTTCCAAAATAACTTACCTAATAAGTCTAACTTGCATTAATGCCGTTCTCAAAAATTTTAAAATCAAGGCCCATTGGGCCCAATCCTACTAGGCCCAATTTCGAGGATGTTACATAAATCATCATAAACCACCACATTATCATTGTACACTTATGGCATGTATAGCTAGACTCTTACACCCGCTACGGTAGTCCTAGAAACGGCTAAACCATAGCTCTGATACCACTAAATGTAACACCCCTTACCCGGGTTCTATGCCGGGAACCGAGCCCGAGGCGTTACCAAACTCAAACCACTTAATCGCCACTTAGGCTCAACGTCATTACTCACTATAACCTTATTCTCGACTTACGAGGCCTCACTCATACACATGAGGGCTCTCGAGACTAATTTGGAACTTTTACGATCCTTAAATTTTTTCTCTTTTATACAGGTCTCACACGCCCGTGCAAGATTAGACACGCCCGTGCATGGACAGACACGCCCATGTTCCCTAGCCGTGCTAAAAACTCGAGCATTCTGCCAATTGCCCCACGACCATGGCACGCCCGTGCTCCCCAACCATGGTGAACACTGACTTCCCTCGCACGGCCTAGAGCACACGCCCATGGGCTGACCGTGTGTCACACACGGCCTAGACAAACGCCCGTGTGTCTATCCACATGGTCAAGAACAAGACTAAGTGTCAAGTTCTTTTCACCCTTCTAACATACACAACATATACTCATCTAACACCATCATAATCAACTCAAATTGAAGTGCATTCTCACATAGAAAACTACATCTTTCTTTCATATAATGTAATAGCCAACAACCATGGCATTATACAAAATAAGCTATCCATCTAAAGGCCAACACATCTTAGCCATTTACAACAAAATCCACTAACTTGTCTAGCCCTTATACATGCCATATAAAAAACATTAAGTTTCATGTACCAAAGTGTGCTGATATGTGGGCTATCTTCTGATGATCCTCGTATCTCGATTCGATTGCTTTTAATCTATAAGACAAGGAAAAGAAAGAGAGTAAGCTTTGAGCTTAGTAAGTTTACACATAAACAATTAAGCAACATAGTATAAGCTAAGCAACCATTAGCATTATACCAACAAGTAATTCACAACTATGCTTACTCTTTCTATCCCTTACCACATTTCCAACACATCATGAGTCACATACTCATAACCATCAAAATGCACCCCGGCATTCTATGTCACATTTACACAATATACAACACATCATTATTTCTCGTAATACATCCACACAGTTTATCCACATAACTTATCCACACAGACTATCCACACAGTTTATCCACATAACTAATCCACACAGCTATTCACACAGTTAGTTCACATAACTAATCCACACAGCTATTACACACAGCTAATACACACAATTAATCCAGACAACTATTATCTCAGTGGTTTTGCACTTAGCACACCACACTTGATTAATAAGGTGGTATCGCACTTAGCCTACCACAAAGGTATTCATAGTGATTCAGCATATAGCTCACCAAACGATATACCTCACGATAGCATCGCACATAGTTAGCTCATCGTCAATATGCATTAGGATGGTATCACACTTAGCCCACCATCTAGCATTATCACAACACATGCACAAGTCTACTTACTTAATCATTCTCGATCATACATTCATTCCACATTTTCTACTACATTCATCCCACATAGGTTCTCAAATATGCTACACACTAGCTAACATTAACAAATTGGAAGTATGAATGCATTATTTATGCATAGACTTACCTCGATACTCAAAAGTATTGAAATGTGCAATTTAGTCCACCACCTTGCTTTTGCCTCGGTTTCAATCCGGGCTTTGTCTTTCTTGATCTATAATGAATAAATCAGCTTATTCAATACACACATTGACTAAATTGACCCACATCTCATACTTTAGCAAAATTACTATTTTGCCCCTAAACTTTCTCATATTTACACTTCAATCCCAAAGGCTCGTAAAGTGATTTTTATTCAACTTTCTACTCTTTCATGCTTAGCCGAACCACTTACTCAACTAAAGCATTCATCAAATCTCACTAAATCACACATGTATGACCAAACTAAAGTTTTTCACAAACTAGTCCCTACATGCATTTTCATGGAAAATCACTTAACAAAAGATGTTTCTACTACATCAAGCTTTCATAATCTTCCATAAAACAACAAAATACATGCATGTCATACATATTTACATTTTTGAACATCCATAATAGCTCACCAAATAGCTAAAAATAGCTTACTCATGCTACTAGGACTTCAAAAATACGAAGAATATCAAAATCAAGCTCAAGAGCACTTACTAGCAAGCTTGAAAATTTGAAAGAGCCTAACAATGGCTTCTCTAATTTTCGGCAGCTTGGGGGAGAAGATGAGTGAATTTTTATCATCTTTTCACCTATTTAATCATTTATTTGATAAATGACCAAAATGCCCTTTTTGATAAACTTCAAATTTTGACTCATTCATGTCCATTTCTGTCCAAAAATTAGAATTTGGGTAAATTGCTATTTAAGGACCTCTAATTAATAATCTAAAGCTATTTCACACAAATAGCTTCTAGAAACACACATTTTGCAACTTTTGCAATTTAGTCCTTTTGGACAATTCAACCACAATTTCACAAAATTGTTTTATGAAACTTTCACACTAGCATGCATACATAATATAAACCTTAAAAACTCATTCATAACCCTCAGATTTATGGTCTCGCACCACCATTCCGACTAGGCCCTAAACCGGGATGTTACAAAGTAGGCTTCAGGATCTGACTAACCTTGAAAAGGGGGAATAGTAAGCTTGATGTTCTTTAGATCGTCATCTTCCCGCCTTTGATCTCTTTGACCGCGGTTTCAGGGTTCTCTCCTTCCAACACTCAGGTTGGACTCATGATCACTTTCGCCTTCACTAAACTCGTTGATGTCATCATCGGGAACCCTTTGTTGTTCACGTCGTTGGTTGGGACGTCTGCGCCGTTGTCTAGCAAATTCAGGAGTCACTTCTCGTGGTCTTTGTGCTTCTACTTGATAGAGTCGATCTTCAAGAGGGTTAAGTCTCCGATCAAGTAGTTTTTCCATCTCTCGCAAGAGAGCTTGCATTTGTAAATCAGGGATGTTTCTGACTGGCTGTCTTCCTTGTTGTTCTTCCACGTTTTGTCCGACATTTTAAGACATCTTAACAGAAATAAGTCCTCACAAACAAAGTCCTCACAGTTCACTCAGAAAGAAAGAAGCTTAATGACACTCACACTCGTGTTTAACACTATTAGTTTGGCTTTTACCTCCCCTCGAATGGTCTCACGCTCTCGTGCCTTTTACCTCTCTACTTTTCTTGTGATTTTGTTTTTGGACTCGCCAAGGCCTATTAGGGCTTAAGGGTCGGTCTAAAAAAAGTTTCAAGGGTTGTAACAAAATAGGTGATAGGGTAGGCCGAAAGAAGAAGTTTAGGTGAAATTGGGATGGTTGTGGGACAAGGGTAAGTAGAGTTGGGTCGAGAAAGATCGTAATTCAAAGAAGAAGAAGAAATCTCAGAATTAAATCGAACTTGGAATTTTTTTTAATCACGAATTTTTTTTATACAAATTTTTTTTAATTCGATTTTTTTAAACTTACTTCGGATCTTCGTTAAGCAGCTTTGGACTTCTCGGTTTAACTAGCTCTAGTACCAGATGATACAGTCTCGGCTTCGAGATGAAATCGAGATGTATTCGTAATTGCCCAATCGAAATCGAGAAGTAAGAAAGATGGAATAGGAAAGAATAAACATAGTTGAAATTAGACTAAGTATAGAATAAAGTAAGAGGGTATGAAGTTTGAATTAATCTAAGTAGGAGAAGTTCAGGTTTAGCTCGGGTTTGGAAAGGGTACTTGGAAAGTGATTTTGGGTTATGGGAGATTCGGGTAAATGCAATTTGGTTCGGGAAGTTGGGAGTCGAATGTTAGGTACGAAATGGTATAGAGAAATGGTTCGAAAAAGGATTGATCGATTAAGCTAGGTAGGAAATGGTTTCGGTTTTAGAAGATGAACGAATTTAAAGGTCAATGAAAGTTGGTACGAAAAGGGATTTTAAGAATCAAACACGAACCAATACCAATTTGGTATCGACCCAAAATGTTTATACGACTCTTAAGGTTCAGAATAGAAGGAATTTGGACCTCGACCCACTATCGGGATTGATAGTGATGCGATCCCGACTGCATCATGTTACGACACAACTCGATGCCACCGAGATTGGCCCAAACTCGAGGGGCCCAAGTGCAAAATAAAGCTTTTAATTTTAGTTTGTTAATTTGGTTGCTGGAATAAGGACTTTGATTTATTTATTTTAGTTACTTTAGTTATTATAATATGAGTCTTTAATTATGTCTTGTTTATTAAATGCATCTTTAACTAATGTCTTGCATTATTGAT
Organism: Gossypium sturtianum; assembly: GCA_025698515.1. Classification (NCBI taxonomy): domain Eukaryota; kingdom Viridiplantae; phylum Streptophyta; class Magnoliopsida; order Malvales; family Malvaceae; genus Gossypium; species Gossypium sturtianum. The sequence goes on along the minus strand of CM046943.1, from coordinate 80,609,879 downwards.
CTACATCTTTTAATTATGACATGCATTATGTTTTCTGCATTTAATAAAGTCATGCATTATGTAACTCTCATGATAGTTAAGTTTGCATAATAAATCATGACATGCATTTAAGCATCTTAGTTTTATAAATGAGTTGCTGGACATTTATTCAACTCATCTTAGTTTAATTAAATAAGTTGTGTTTAATAAGAGGCTTATTAATTAATCTAGTTACTAGGATGTTTTAATGAAGCATGAGTTTAAGTTAACTTAATTCTGCTTCCATAAATTAACTAGTTGCTGCATTAATTGAAGTCTTAACTTTTAGTTCATTTAATAAAGTCAAGTGTTTAATGTGTTTAAGTTAAAGTAGTGTTTAATAAGTGTTTAAATTTGATTAAATTGTTTGTTTAATGTGTTTGAATGTAGGAAACTTTTCAGCTGAAAACCGTTACACTCAAGGGGATGTTACAAAGAATTAATGTGACTTTTCAAGTGAAAACGGTTACACACATGGGGAAGCATTATTTAACATTAAAGGGAGTTGTTATGATCATTGAAGGAAGCATTACATCTCCATTAATTTCGGCAGCAACCTATTCATCTTCCATAACTATTTGAGGCTTAAAAGATCACCCAAGAGTTACAACTTCTCTTTAAGTTGCTGGTGACCATTCGACTGCTAAGAAAGCATGAAACCAAGCATTTAAACTCATTGAAATCAGCTTATTAGGAGTCTTAAAGTTGTTGTTATTTGGCTGGAGGAATTCAAGAGTTTTACCCATTGATTAGATTTTATTTCAGCCATTTAAATGCATAATAAAGCTGAATTCATATCACTCTTTAGCTAACCACATGCAAACACTATATATACTTTGTTAATAGCTTGTAAAAGGGACTTTTGATGCTTAATGAAATTTGTGAGTTATCTACTCTCTTTATTCTTCAAGGTTCAAATTGACTTATCTAGTAGCTTGTAACACCCCAAACTAGGTCTATGCGTTAAGACGAGATTTGGTTTGTTATATCGATCTATCATTCATTTAATACTCTAATGTTTTAGGTAAACAGTTCTATAAAACCTTTCGAAAATGATGTTTAGTTGAAAATTCAGAAAAATGATTTAAAATTTGATGAATTAAGAAATACTAGTTTGAAATCTTATCATTTAGTACTTTAATTGTTTAAATCTTTAAAGTAGTTTTTAAAGAGTTCAAAAGGATTTAAAAACACGAATAGTTAAAGCATCTTCAACATTTTAAAGGAAATTTAAATCCATCCACACACATAAAAATCCATAAAAGTATTAATAGAGGCCTTATTACATCATACCCAAAATAGTAATTAAAAGAAATTACTTAATAAAAGTTCATAGTTTATAAAAACCCATATTCGTAGTATGGCCTCCATGAAGTCATCCTCGGCCCAAGCCTTCACAATTTCCATTACCCAAAATGGTTAAAAGATAGAGTGAGTTACTCGTAACTCGGTGTGTAACTCACTTACCACGTTCATTGAGCCCGATAATCAAGGCATTGTTTTGGGCTTGAGCCCATTTACGAATATAATATAATAAATTAAATGCATGCAAAATAAAATTTCCCAACCAAACCTAATTTCCATCCGCTACACACCCCCGTACCAACCAACACACCTGTGGGGATCAAGTCAACCCACCCCGCCAACACACCAATCGTAGGCAATAAGCCATTTTAAATATATTGTGGTGCACCACCGAACTAGATTGTGACAAAGTCACCGAACTAGAGGCATTAAGCCATTAAAATTTTGTGGCAAAGCCACCGAACTAGATTTTTGGCAACAGGCCTTTCTTCTCTTCATCAGTTATCCCAACCCATGCAATCAGTATGCATAAATTTTATATCCATGTAATAATTTAACAAAAGGCCTACCATACATGTGAGTCTATATTACAAATTTTCATTTGAGCCCATAAGATAAAATAACATTTAGCCCATTTAGCAATCTAGCTAACTTGGGCCCATATATCGATCTAGCAGATTTTCGGCCCATTAACGATCTAGCAGTTTTTGGCCCATTTAACGATCTAGCAAATTTTTAGCCCATTTAACGATCTAGCAGTTTTCGGCCCATTTAACGATCTAGCAGTTTTTGGCCCATTTAACGATCTAGCAATTTTTTGTAAATTCCATGAATTTAACGGTTTTCATACATTTACACAAAAGTGTTAATTACTATGTATTTTCCGATTTTGCCATCTTTACGATTTTATCCCAATATTTACGGTTTTAGTATCTAACCCGAGAGATAAGTGTGAAGTTACACACATGGTTACTTGTGAGAACTAGACTTTCCCGCTCGTCGATACCTAAACGCATCACGATAAATTAGAACACTATAATTTATTCACATATCGAATCTTAGAAATAACGATCTAGACTTTACCCTCAAAATTTCGAACCACTTCTATTTGTGGTTTCTCCTCGATTGATGGTTCGTTACCCGATAAAAATCCACAAACAAACAAAGGTTCGGGAGTACGAATGATTTCAAACAACTGATTCTCCTCGGATGAGCGTCCACAACCCGGTGGAAAATCTCAGATTACTGAAACAGTCCTTTGCTTAAACTTAGGGGGAATAGCGGAACCACCCCTCTTTCGAACACTATTCACCACCCTTTTCGTTCCTATTTTGATTATTTCTAATGATAAAAGATCATGAGTCCGACTAAATATATCAAAATTATGACTAACGGTTACAAGGGTGAGATTGCCTTACCACAAAATATCCTTGTTCCACAATATGCGAATTGAGCGATACGTCCCCTAAATTGAAATCGAGTTATAATCCATCTATATCAAAATGACGAGTAATATGAGAATCTTTGAATAAACTCCTTACCTTAACTCTTTAGATCGATTCCAATGATTCACTATACTCACGAACACTTGAGTTTCGGTCCTCCAAAATCACACTATTGTCCACGATTGAAAAAGAAACGTTTGAGAAGAATACCTATGTATAGTAGGAGATTCGACTATGAATAACAAAGGAAGGGAAAAATGGTTCAGCAATGGAGCAATCTAGCATTCGGCCATGAGAGAAAATAATGAAGAAAATTTAGTTGAGAAGAAAGTAGAAGGATGAAGGAAGGAGATGATGTTGATTCGGTTTTCAAGAGAGAAAAGAGAAAATAAAATAGATGAGTTTATAAGTAAGGTACATTCAGCAATGGGGAAAAGGAGAAGGAAACGAAAATGATCTTAGCTTTGGTATTTCGGCCATAAGAGAAAATGTCTTGAGATGCTAAGCAAAAATGTGTCCAAATGGTAACATGAAATGGTCAAAAACAAAGCTTACCAAAAGCTCAAATTCGACTAAAAGAAAGGTTGAGAAGAGAATTGCAAATTTTGCACAAAAATGCTAGAAATGACCAAAAGCTAACTCCTAATCCTAGCCAAGCTACTAACACATTCGGCCAACCCCCTTAGTCCACAATGCCGTCCATGTTCATGGTCAAAATGGCCATGAAGAAGTTACCAAAACATCAACCTTGATTCAAGCCTTGCAATCCTCCATTTTCCTAAAGTTTGAGAATCTTATCCCCAAAATCAAGCCATTCCATCCCTTAAATCATGCTTGCCATAAACCTTAATATCCTTACCATAAAAATTTAGTCCATCTTATCCATGTTTGATGCTTGGCCGACACATGCTAGGAAAAACCAAAAATAAAAGCTCCTAAATTGCATGCTAGGAGATTCGAACCTCTCCCCTCAAGTCCAACTTATGGCGCCATCACCACTTTGGCAGTTACTCATCTTATGCTAATTTTAGACACTTAAATTAACTTAAGTATCAGTGTCACTTGATCCACTTCAATAAATTCTCAATACTAAAAATTATTCTATACTAGAATACTTCTATGCCCTTTTCAAGGCTATAATAAACACGAAAAAGAAGAAAGGAAAATTTTCATTCATAAGCTAAACACCAAAACATGCAATATATCGATACTCGGATTTTTAGGATGTTACAATTCTACCCTCCTTAAAGAAAATTTCATCCTCGAAATTTACCTGGTTAAAAGAGGTGAGGGTATTGTTGTCGAATTGCATCCTCAGGCTCCCACATAGCTTCCTTCGCTCCGTGATTACGCCATAAAACCTTGACCAACGGCACTGTCTTCTTTCTTAGCTCCTTGACATCTCGGTCTAAAATTTCCACTGGTTCCTCCTCGAAAGACAAGTCTGATCTCAACTCCACTTCTTCTACCGGTACTATGTGTGACGGATCCGATCTATAACGCCTTAGCATGGAAACTTGGAAAACATTATGAATTTGACTCAACTCGGAGGTAATTCAATCGATAAGCCATCGGACCAACACGCTTCATCACACGATATGGTCCAATGAACCTAGGACTCAACTTGCCCTTCCTTCCAAATCTGAAAATTTTCTTCCAAGGTGAGACCTTCAGAAAGACCTGATCCCCCACAGCAAACTCGATATCCTTACGGTTCAGATCTGCATATGACTTCTGTCTATCCGAAGCTTCCTTTAACCGTGCTCGAATGACTTTTACCTTTTCTTTCGTCTCCGATATTAACTCCGGACCTAACATCTGACATTCACCCAATTCAGTCCAACAAGTAGGAGAACGACACCTACGATCGTACAATGCCTCGTAGGGTGCCATCTGAATGCTAGACTGATAGCTGTTGTTATACGCAAATTCTGCCAACGGTAGAAAATCCTCCCAACTACCTTTGAAATCAATCACACATCCCCTTAACATGTCTTCCAATAACTGAATTACTCTTTCCGACTGACCATCTGACTGAGGATGAAAAGCCATACTGAAGTTTAACTTTGTTCCCAAAGCTTCATGCAGAGCTTTCCAAAATCGTGATGTAAACCTAGGATCCCTATCTCGATATAATAGATGCCGGTATCCCATGCAACCTCACAATTTCAGATACATACAGCTTAGCCAACTTCTGTAATGAATAATCCGTACGAACTGGTAGAAAATGAGCAGTCTTCGTCAATCGATCAACTATTACCCAAACAGAATTTTTCTTAGTAGGTGTTAAAGGTAACCCACTAACAAAATCCATAGTTATCCGCTCCCATTTCCAAAGAGGAATCTTTACCGGTTGTAATAAGCCTGACGAAAATTGATGCTCCGCCTTCACTTGTTGACAAGTCAAACATTTTCCCACAAACTCAGAAATCTCACGCTTCAACCCTGGCCACCAATACTGTTCACGGAGATCCCGATACATCTTATTTCCTCCGGGGTGCATAGCATAAGGGCTACTATGCGCCTCCCGCAGAATCATTCGTCTCAAATCAGAGTCCTTAGGCATACAAACTCTTCCACGGAAACACAGCACTCCATCCGTGTTTATACCAAAATCCTCTATTTCACCACTCCCAACTTGCTGAATTAAGGGTCCCAACTTTTTATCTGATATCTGCTTTTCCTTGATTTACTCTAACCATAGAGGCTTCACTTGAAGTTCCGCTAATAGACTACCATCCTCATACAAACTCAGATGAGCAAACATTGCTCTCAAATCAGATACCACCTTACGGCTTAACGCATCAGCTACCACATTAGCCTTTCCCGATGAAACTCGATTGAGAAATCATAATCCTTTAACAGGTTCTATCCATCTTCTTTGTCTCAAGTTTAACTCCTTCTGAGTAAGAAGATACTTAAGACTCTTGTGATCCGTGTAAATGATGGACTTCTCACCGTAGAGATAGTGTCTCCAAATCTTTAAAGCAAACACAACCGCAGCTAACTCCAAGTCATGAGAGGGGTAATTTACTTCGTGCGGTCTCGGTTGGACGAGAAGCATATGCTACTACTTTTCCACTTTGCATCAAAGACACAACCTAAACCCGTGTGAGACGCATCACAATAAACGATAAATTCCTTTCCAAATTTCAGTGAATCAAAACGTGCTTGCTTAAAGTCTGAATCTTCTTCAATTTCTCGAAACTCTCTTGTTGTTTTTCAGTCCAAATATACGGTACCCTTTCCGCAATAGTTTAGTTAAGGGTGCGTGAATCGGAGAAAACCCTCAACAAAGCGTCTATAATAACCACCAACCCCAAGAAACTCCGAATCTCGCCATCGACTTTGGCGCTTTCAATCCAAGATACCTCAATTTTCCGAGGATCCGCCTTATTCCTTCAGCTGATACCACATGACCCAAGAAAGTCACTTCCCTTAACCAGAATTCACATTTACTAAATTTGGCATAAAGTTGATTATCTCGAAGTAACTGCAATACTATACACAAATGCGAGTCATGCTCCTCTTCATTCCTTGAATATACCAAAATGTCATCTATGAACACCACCACAAACCGGTCTAAATATTGTTGAAAGACCTGGTTCATCATGTCCATAAATGCAGCTGGTGCATTGGTCAACCCAAACGGCATCACCAAAAACTCATAATGTCCATAACAAGTTCAGAATGTCGTCTTATGAATATCTGCTTCTTTCACCTTAAGCTGGTGATAACCCGATCTCAAATCAATTTTAGAGAAAACTGAAGTTCCTTTCAATTGATCAACCAGGTCATCAATTCTCGGTAAAGGATACATATTCTTGATCGTCAATTTATTCAACTGCCTGTAATCAATGCACATACGCATCGACCCATCCTTCTTCTTAACGAACAAAACCGGTGCTCCCCACGGAGACACACTCGGTCGAATAAAACCTCGATCCAGTAATTCTTGAATTTGAGCTTTAAGCTCCGCCAACTCCTTCGGTGCCATTCTATAAGGAGCAATGGACACTGGAGCCGCTCGAACAAAAGCTCAATACCAAATTCCACTTCCGATCCGAGGTACACCAGAAGTTCTTCGGAAATACATCCGAAATTCCTTCACCGTTCTCATGTCCTCCACTGATAACTCTTTGGCATCCAAAGCACTAATAAAATCTAGAAATGCTCCGCACCCTTTTCGCACCAACTTTTCTCGCTTTTAACGCAGATACCACATTTGCCAAGTAATTCCTTCGTTCGCCTATCATTACTATTTCTTTATCATCCAAGTCCTTATTGACATCCGCTTTTCAAAGACAAAGTCCAAAGCGCCTGTGTTAACCAACCAATCCATGCCCAAAATTAGATCGAACTCACTAGAAAGGTAATTCCATCAAATTCGCCAAAAATATTTCTCCTTGGATTTCTAAGGGCACGTCTCTAAACAGTTTATTTACAATTACCGACTGTCCTAAAGGACTAATTACCATCATCTCACTATCGGTAATTTCAGATTCTAGATTCAAGTTTCCAGATATGGCGCTAGCAACATACGAGTGGGTAGAACCAATATCTATCAAAGCGGTAACAAGTACATCAAAGATAAAGAACGTACCAGTTATCACATCAGGTGCATTGCCATCCTCGCGGCGTCTAACTGCATATACCAATCCTGGCTGTCTTGCATCCGTGTTACCTCTAGAACCATTGCCTCGACCCAATGCACCTTGACCACGTCCAGCCCCATTACCACCACGACCTGATCCATGACCTCTCGGTGGCTACTGAGTTCCTCTTGCCGGCTGTGCTTCAGTATTATGAACTTCCTGAGTCGTATCCATGCGTCGAGGGTAATTCTTATATTGATGATCCATTGAACCACATTTATAACAAGCACCCATTTTCCTCCAAAGACTCTCCGAATGTCGTTTCCCACGTTCGATCAGCACGACTCGACTCGATTATTAGCTACAGTGCTCTTCCTTGAGTGGCTCATCATTACGAGGCCTCTTGAAACCTTTTTGAAGAACCCGAATACTTTATATCTCTTTTGCCTCTAACTCTTTCCCGATTCGGCGTTACGAGCTCTTAGCCTCTTCGGCTATCTTGGCTTTCTCCACAAGCATGGCAAAAGTTCTAACTTGTTGTGGGGCTATCGTAACCCGCAACTCATCATTCAACCCATCCTCAAAGCGTACACAACGCTCATGGTCCGTTGGCACTATTGTCCGAGTATAGCGACTCAGACGTAAAAACTCAGCTTCATAAGCTGCCACCGTCTTATTTCCTTGAATCAGATTCAAAAATTCCTTCCTTCGGGCGTCCACATAACTTGTGCCTACATATTTCCCCACGAAAGGCAGCTTTGAAGAACTCCCAATTAACTAATGCAGCTTCAGTGCCTTCCCGGACAGTAAGCCACCATTGATAAGCTTCGTCCCTTAGCAAGGACACCGCTCCTCTTAGTTTCTGTTCTACAGTGCACTCGAGGTCTTCCATAATTCGCTCCACCACCTCAAGCCAATATTCGGCAACATTTGGAGCTACACCTGAGACACCTCTGAAAACCTCAGCACCACTTGATTTCAGTCGCTCCGATATCGACCCACGATTTGTTGGCCCAGCTCTAGGTCCAACGACCCTTTCAAGGACTCGCAGCATTGCTCGTGTTAAAGCATTATCTTCTTCCATATGATCATGTGATCCCGTCTCACTCTCGAGCGATGCAGGTGCATCCATTTCTGGCACATGACCCGACACTTCAGACGCAGCACCTCATCCTCTACCATGGCCACGTCTACCGCGTCCACGACCACGTCCTCTAGTGCTCATAATAACTAATTCGGTTTATTCTGGTTACAAGTTTTATGAATCAGAATACTATTTCAGTGTTTATTAACGATGTTTTATGAGATATAAGAGGTAAAGTTGTTTTCGCAATCACGTCCTATAGTCTCAATCTCTATTATTTTCAACACCTAAAACTAGAAGTTCTAGAGTGTTCCTATGATCATATCACAATAATAACAATCAATATACAAATACTTACTTGACTTGGTGCCGGATGCTCGTGGTGCCATACTACCTTTAGAACATAAAGTTTAAAAATTTAAACTGTTTCTCAAACAAAAATTGTTGTTGAACCCAACCACAGCCGAGTTTTGAAACTGTCTCTGATACCATTAAATGTAACACCCCAAACCAGGTCCATGCGTTAAGACGAGATTTGGTTTGTTACATCGATCTATCATTCATTTAATACTCTAATGTTTTAGGTAAACAGTTCTATAAAACCTTTCGAAAATGATGTTTAGTTGAAAATTTAGAAAAATGATTTAAAATTTGATGAATTAAGAAATACTAGTTTGAAATCTTATCATTTAGTACTTTAATTGTTTAAATCTTTAAAGTAGTTTTTAAAGAGTTCAAAAGGATTTAAAAACACAAATAGTTAAAAGCATCTTCAACGTTTTAAAGGAAATTTAAATCCATCCACACACATAAAAATCCATAAAAGTATTAATAGAGGCCTTATTACATCATACCCAAAATAGTAATTAAAAGAAATTACTTAATAAAAGTTCATAGTTTATAAAAACCCATATTCGTAGTATGGCCTCCATGAAGTCATCCTCGGCCCAAGCCTTCGTCAATTTCCATTACCTGAAATGGTTAAAAAGATAGAGTGAGTTACTCAGAACTCAGTGTGTAACTCACTTACCACGTTCATTGAGCCGGATAATCAAGGTATTGTTTTGGGCTTGAGCCCATTTATGAATATAATATAATCAATTAAATGCATGCAAAATGAAATTTCCCAACCAAACCTAATTTCCATCCGCTACACACCCCCGTACCAACCAACACACCTGTGGGGATCAAGTCAACCCACCCCGCCAACACACCAATCGTAGGCAATAAGCCGTTTTAAATATATTGTGGTGCACCACCGAACTAGATTGTGACAAAGTCACCGAACTAGAGGCATTAAGCCATTAAAATTTTGTGGCAAAGCCACCAAACTAGATTTTTGGCAACAGGCCTTTCTTCTCTTCATCAGTTATCCCAACCCATGCAATCAGGTATGCATAACAATTTATATCCATGTAATAATTTAACAAAAGGCCTACCATACATGTGAGTCTATATTACAAATTTTCATTTGAGCCCATAAGATAAAATAGCATTTAGCCCATTTAGCAATCTAGCTAACTTGGGCCCATATATCGATCTAGCAGATTTTTGGCCCATTAACGATCTAGCAGTTTTCGGCCCATTTAACGATCTAGCAAATTTTTGGCCCATTTAACGATCTAGCAGTTTTTGGCCCATTTAACGATCTAGCATTTCGGGCCATTTAACGATCTAGCAAATTTTTGTAAATTCCATGAATTTAACGGTTTTCATACATTTACACAAAAGTGTTAATTACTATGTATTTTTCGATTTTGCCATCTTTACAATTTTATCCCAATATTTACGGTTTAGTATCTAACCCGAGAGATAAGTGTGAAGTTACACACCTGGTTACTGTGAGAACTAGACTTTTCCGCTCGTCGATACCTAAACGCATCACGATAAATTAGAATACTATAATTTATTCACATATCGAATCTTAGAAATAATGATCTAGACTTTACCCTCAAAATTTCGAACCACTTCTATTTGTGGTTTCTCCTCGATTGATGGTTCGTTACCCGATAAAAATCCATGAACAAACAAAGGTTCGGGAGTACGAATGATTTCAAACAACTGATTCTCCTCGGATGAGCGTCCACAACCCGGTGGAAAATCCCGGATTGCTGAAACAGTCCTTTGCTTAAACTTAAGGGGAATAGCGAAACCACCCCTCTTCCAAACACTATTCACCACCCTTTTCATCCCTATTTTGATTATTTCTAATGACAAAAGATCATGAGTCCGACTAAATATATCGAAATTATGACTAACGGTTACAAGGGTGAGATTGCCTTACCACGAAATATCCTTGTTCCACAATATGCGAATTGAGCGATACGTCCCCTAAATTGAAATCGAGTTATAATCCATCTATATCAAAATGACGAGTAATATGAGAATCTTTGAATAAACTCCTTACCTTAACTCTTTAGATCGATTCCAACGATTCACTATACTCACGAACACTTGAGTTTCGGTCCTCCAAAATCACACTATTGTCCACGATTGAAAAAGAAACGTTTGAGAAGAATACCTATGTATAGTAGGAGATTCGGCTATGAATAACAAAGGAAGGGAAAAATGGTTCGGCAATGGAGTAATCTAGCATTCGGCCATGAGAGAAAATAATGAAGAAAATATAGTTGAGAAGAAAGTAGAAGGATGAAGGAAGGAGATGATGTTGATTCAGTTTTCAAGAGAGAAAAGAGAAAAGAAAAGAGATGAGTTTAGGAGTAAGGTACATTCGGCAATGGGGAAAAGGAGAAGGAAACGAAAATGATCTTAGCTTTGGTATTTCGCCAAAAGAGAAAATGTCTTGAGATGCTAAGCAAAAATGTGTCCAAATGGTAACATGAAATGGTCAAAAACAAAGCTTACCAAAAGCTCAAATTCGACTAAAAGAAAGGTTGAGAAGAGAATTGCAAATTTTGTACAAAAATGCTAGAAATGACCAAAAGCTAACTCCTAATCCTAGCCAAGCTACTAACACATTCGCCCAACCCCTTAGTCCACAATGCCGTCCATGTTCATGGTCAAAATGGCCATGAAGAAGTTACCAAAACATCAACCTTGATTCAAGCCTTGCAATCCTCCATTTTCCTAAAGTTTGAGAATCTTATCCCCAAAATCAAGCCATTCCATCCCTTAAATCATGCTTGCCATAAACCTTAATATCCTTACCATAAAAATTTAGTCCATCTTATCCATGTTTGATGCTTGGCCGACACATGCTAGGAAAAACCAAAAATAAAAGCTCCTAAATTGCATGCTAGGAGATTCGAACCTCTCCCCTCAAGTCCAACTTATGGCGCCATCACCACTTTGCCAATTACTCATCTTATGCTAATTTTAGACACTTAAATTAACTTAAGTATCAGTGTCACTTGATCCACTTCAATAAATTCTCAATACTAAAAATTATTCTATACCAGAATACTTCTATGCCCTTTTCAAGGCTATGATAAACACGAAAAAGAAGAAAGGAAAATTTTCATTCATAAGCTAAACACCAAAACATGCAATATATCGATACTCGGATTTTTAGAATGTTACATAGCTAGTGGCGTCAATCTGACTTGTTTCGAACTTATCATCCATTTGGGTGTGGCGTTCAAACCTTTATACCGAGGTTCCTATCTTGCTAGATAGTGGGTCGAGGTTTTATCCAATTCCGTTTTTTACCTTTGAAACATATAAGACTCGGGTCCTTAATTCCTATTAAGGGTTCTTTCTTGTTTCAGCCAATTATCCATTCAATCCATCTATTTTCTTTGTTATTAAACCGCTGCCATTTTCTTAAATCCAACCATTTTTTTCCTTTTAAAACAAATCGAATGAAACCTCTTCGTAGACGATCGGGCAAACTCGTATACGACTCGACTCACCCCGAGGCGGATCGTATCATTTGGTATCAGAGCTAAAAAACGAGGAGCACCGACGTTCGTATTCAATCCGAAATAGGTACGTAGTTTAAAAAAATTTGAAAAAAAATTCAAAAAAATTCGAAAAAAAATTCAAATTTTTTTTTCAAGTTGAATCTCAAAGTTGTAATTGTGTTATTTTCGTGCTTTGAGGAAAAAAAAAGTGAAGCTTTGTGACTTTGATAATTTTTCTATTCTTTTTCTCAATTTTTGAGATCCTGAAGCCAATATTTTTATCTCCCACCCCGATCCTTCAAGAAGCATTTTTAACCATCATTTTATACCATCTGTTTAATCCCAATGCCACCATCCCTAACATTTTTTTTTAGCCTACCTTTACCTAAAATGAATTATCCTTTGCTTTAACCCCTTGAATCCGACCTACAAGTTGCTAATAAGTCTAAGGCAACCTTCCAGAATTTTGAGAGGTGGATTCGAGTGGTAAAAGGCACGAGTGACTCATTAAAGAAAAAGCCAAAATTGAGCGAAATACGAGTGTGAGTGTTCAATATTTACTTTTTATTTCTGAGTGATTTTAGTGAGGTTTGTGGTGAGGTATTTAAATTTTCTATATTTGTTCTTTTTAACATTACTTCTTTCAGTACATAATAATGTCTCGAGAAGAGATTTCCACGTTTGATTTTCAATATTTGTTGGAAGAAATGGAAAGCATGCTCGACCGCAAGATTAAGCCAATTCAAGACAAGCGAGAATCTCAAGCAACAACCCAACGAAAGTAAACTCCAACAAGTCAGAAAATGGAGTCACGACTATCACGAAGACACCTTCCCGATGACTATTCGAGAAGAGATTCTTATCGGGATTCCCATCCAACAAGGTCGTCGAGACAAAGAGAAGAAAGTTTTGAGTTTGAGACTCTTTGAGATAACGGACGAGGAAGTACGAGTTATCCTTCGTACACTTCAAAGACATCACGCACGAAGGAACGTACCTGAAAAATTGATTGAGAAATCAATGAGAATACTATCTCTTTCTTTGAGCAAAACATCCATCTTTTTTATTCTTTTGTATCACCTTCATGTTGTAATCAAATCAAAAAAGAATACAAAAGAAAAGAAAAAGAAAAAGAAATAGAAATAGAAAAAGAAAAAGAAGAGAGTGTAAAAGAAACGAGTGATGTTGAAAAACAAATGAGAGAAAAAGAGGCAAAAGAACAAGAAAAAGTGAGGAATTTGTTTACTAATCCAGATGTGAAATTGCCTCGTTGTGTTTCTTTTCAGGATCCCGAAATATCGAACAATAACCTTCAACTTCAATACCTTTCTGATGAAAGACGCTTTCGTATGATCAGCATAGGTAAGGTTGAAGATGAAATCAAACTACACGAGTTCGAAGGTAAGCGAGGTAAGGAATTTTTAACAACTGAGTCATGGCGATCAGGTTTGAACGTTGTTGAAAATGACTTAGTTTTAAAAAGTTTCCCTTATTTTCGTTTGATTGATTACTATTCTTTGAATGTGGTTGACGTTGTTCTGTATGATCGACAAACCAAAAATTTGATCTTGCATGATAACGGGTTGTCACGAAAAACAAATAAATTCTTTGATCATTTTGTGCATCAACTACTGCCTTGTGAAAATTCCATGAATTGGTGCAAATTTATTTTCAAACATGTGACGAGTTTTGATTGTACGTTTTTGAGTATGCACCACTCCTTTTGGATTAACGTGTTTGATTTATCGAAACCATTGCTACATTTTGACATAAGTAATCAAACTCATGTTTTTAAACCGGGAATTTGTTTTGATTCATTTTGTGGGAAAAACCAGCAACTTAAAGTTTATACAAATAATTTCTATACTTGGTTTTTGAATAAGGAAACGAGGTATGAAAAATTTGTTTTCCCTTTTAATGCGTTCCTTAAACAATTTCTGTGGTTGTCCATGAAGTTTGCGTTTCATTTGGAAAAGGCTAATCCAACCACGAAGCTTCGACTAGACTACATTTTCGAGGAGAGAAGGTTTGTGTTAAATGGAAAAGGTAAAATCGACCCTTATCCTTATGTTCAACAAGGTAAGACGCTTGAAACTTTTGAAACTTGTTTGTTCTCCTCAGATGGTAACAAAATTCACGTTGATGACTTAGTTTTTAAAAATTACTTAGATCGTGATGTGATTAACTGTTCTGCTTCGTTTGAACACGATTTATCTGTTTTGATTGGTTATAAAAAGATTATTGTTTTTGACCCCGGAGACCTTTGTTCTATAGCTTTGTTCAAGTGGTTTGAGAATCGGAATGTTGTTAACTCTCGAATGTTATGTGGTTATGGTTTGTTTCCATCGAAGAAAAAGGTAAGATCGATTTCTGTTTTTGATCCCGGCATCAATTCATATATTCAATTTGTGAATAATGTTTCAGCATTTTCCTTCGAGTTCATCATCCATGGTGTCACTAACCTCTTTCATTTTTGTAAGGGAAGGCAAGCAACTAATCTACTTCCTTTTCGAGTCTTGTGTATTTTTCAGGTTTGTGACAATGAAAATTTTTTTGCGAGCAAATGGCCCGATTTGAGGACAAATCGTCTTCAAGAGGGAGGGTATGATGCGATCCCGACTGCATCATGTTACGACACAACTCGATGCCATCGGCCCAAACTTGAGGGGCCCAAGTGTAAAATAAAGCTTTTAATTTTAGTTTGTTAATTTGGTTGCTGGAATAAGGACTTTGATTTATTTATTTTAGTTACTTTAGTTATTATAATATGAGTCTTTAATTATGTCTTGTTTATTAAATGCATCTTTAACTAATGTCTTGCATTATTGATCTACATCTTTTAATTATGACATGCATTATGTGTTCTGCATTTAATAAAGTCATGCATTATGTAACTCTCATGATAGTTAAGTTTGCATAATAAATCATGACATGCATTTAAGCATCTTAGTTTAATAAATGAGTTGCTGGACATTCATTCAACTCATCTTAGTTTAATTAAATAAGTTGTGTTTAATAAGAGGCTTATTAATTAATCTAGTTACTAGGATGTTTTAATGAAGCATGAGTTTAAGTTAATTTAATTCTGCTTCCATAAATTAACTAGTTGCTGCATTAATTGAAGCCTTAACTTTTAGTTCATTTAATAAAGTCAAGTGTTTAATGTGTTTAAGTTAAAGTAGTGTTTAATAAGTGTTTAAATGTGATTAAATTGTTTGTTTAACGTGTTTGAATGTAGGAAACTTTTCAGCTGAAAACCGTTACACTCAAGGGGATGTTACAAAGAGTTAATGTGACTTTTCAAGTGAAAACAGTTACACACATGGGGAAGCATTATTTAACATTAAAGGGAGCTGTTATGATCATTGAAGGAAGCATTACATCTCCATTAATTTCGGCAGCAACCTATTCATCTTCCATAACCATTTGAGGCTTAAAAGATCACCCAAGAGTTACAACTTCTCATTAAGTTGCTGGTGACCATTTGGCTGCTAAGAAAGCATGAAACCAAGCATTTAAACTCATTGAAATCAGATCATTAGGAGTCTAAAAGTTGTTGTTATTTGGCTGGAGGAATTCAAGAGTTTTACCCATTGATTAGATTTTATTTCAGCCATTTAAATGCATAATAAAGCTGAATTCATATGACTCTTCAGCTAACCACATGTAAACACTATATATACTTTGTTAATAACTTGTAAAAGGGACTTTTGATGCTTAATGAAATTTGTGAGTTATCTACTCTCTTTATTCTTCAAGGTTCAAATTGACTTATCTAGTAGCTAGTGGCGTCAATCTGACTTGTTTCGAACTTATCATCCATTTGGGTGTGGAGTTCAAACCTTTATACCGAGGTTCCTATCTTGCTAGATAGTGGGTCGAGGTTTTATCCAATTCTATTTTTTACCTTTGAAACATATAAGACTCGGGTCCTTAATTCCTATTAAGGGTTCTTTCTTGTTTCAGCCAATTATCCATTCAATCCATCTATTTTCTTTACTATTAAACCGCTGCCATTTTCTTAAATCCAACCATTTTTTCCTTTTAAAACAAATCGAACGAAACCTCTTCGTATATGATCGGGCAAACTCGTATACGACTCGACTCACCCCGAGGCAGGTCGTATCAGATAGGAACCTCAGTATAAGATGGGTAGGTAACAAAGGAATCGATTGACGCCACTAGCTCTCTAGATAAGCCAACGAGTACTAAACGAGATTGGAGAGAAGTGTCTCACAAATTCGACAGAATAACATTATAAATTTGCCAAAAGTTTTTTACAACTGAAAGTAACAAGCTATTTATAAGCTATAGGAGTTAGCCGAATAGGCATGCTTAAAAGCTAAGGAATGTTCAGCCATGATTGGCTTAGATTAATCTAGAAAAGAACTCCTCATCTTGCTGTCCACGTGCAACCATTGGAACACAAACAATCTTCTTCTAGAAGGCTATGTGCAACTGATTTTAATGGAAAGAAAAGGGGGGCTGAAATGCACTTAAAAATTCGGCCTTGGGACTTGAATGATGAGCCTTGGAAATCCGAACAGCCATGCATTGTTTTAGGCTGCTTTGGGGACGTGAATAGCCTTCCCAAACTCCCATACCAGCCTTTAAATACTGCCCACGCATGGAGAAGCAAACCGGCAGCAAATTAAATTCGGCTCCTTTAATGCTTTGTCTTTTACATTCACGAAGCAATCAGCCCATTGATGGCTGCCGTCCAAAACATGCTAATGTGCAAGAATAATCAATGGCGCTTGGGAGATTTAAAAAGTCACGTTGGAATTGTTAAGAGTTATAATGGTGGCTTTGCATGCTGCTGGTTTTGACCGTCTTTAATGTGAGCTTGGGAGAAATAAAGGGTCACGTTGGAAGCATAAACATCAGCTGAATGGTGTCCATGCATGCTGCCGCCCAAGCATTTAATAGCATCCAACAAGCACCTGTACATTAATTTAAAATCAGCTCATTAAATCGTTAGAGACACATTAATTTCCAGCAGCTATAACAACATTTAAACCATGTTTTGAGCTAGGAAACATGAAATAAATGAAAGCTTTTGTTGTCTAAAATTTGGCTGAAACATAGGAGACCATTAAAGGCTGTTTCGGCTAGACATATTAAATGGGCAGCAACTCTTAATTATGTCCTAAGCTAAGCACATTAACTATTAATCATTAAATATGTAATAATTAAAACATAATGAAGCTTATTTAAATGCAGCAAAATTAATTAAAACATATAATTAATATGTCCAAATTTAATTTAATATTTTTCAGCTTATTAACTAGCTAAGGCCGTATGGCTTTAATTAAACTCATCATGCACGTATGAGCTAAAAACGAGCTAAGGTAAGCTCGTGGGCTGGCTGGTTATTGATTTGGAGCTCGGTTGTTGACACAGAGCTAAAGTTGAGCTTGGTATCTTGGATGTAAGCTTGTAGGAGCATGCGACATGAACTTGAAATGGAATTCGAGCTAGCTTTAGTGTCATCCCAAGCTTGCTGAACTAAAGCTCTAATTGCCTCCTTAAATTGCTTCACACGAGCTCTCGTAATCAGCCCTCGAGGTAGCACGATCGGGTCTCGAGTTGCACTTGGCTCATGATAGGGCGTGCCCGTATCATTTTTCCACTTTGTTTTCGATTTTAATTCGCTTCTTAAACAAGTTTTGTGGTTGTACTTAAAATTCACATTCCATTTGAAAAGTGATGATTCAAACACGAAGCTTTGACTACGTTATGTTTTTGAGGAGTGAAGGTTTGTGCTAACGGAGAAAGGTAAAATTGATCCTTTTCTTTCTGCTCATAAAGGTAAGACGCTTGAGCCTTTCGGAACATGTTTGATCTCCTCGGATGATGGAAAAATTTTTGCTAGCAATTTGATCTTTGTAAAACATTTAGATCATGATATGCTTCATCGTTCTATTTTACCTGTTTGTGATCTACCTGTCTTGATGATTGATGAAAGGATTCTTGTGTTTGATAATTCTCATGTGAAAGAGTCCATATTTCATCACATGTGTAGTTCACTTGAAGACTTTGAGATGTTTTCGTTCTCTTTGGATGTTGATAGAAATTCTGTTAATGAATTCTCTTTTTTAAATCATTTAGATCATGAAGTGCTTGAATGTCCTATTCTGCTTATTGATGTTCTATCTATTTTGTTCATTGACAAAAAGAATCTTGTGAACGATAAGTTTTATAATTTATGTGAGAGTAATTTCATATATTGTTCAATGCAAGGTTTGGTTGTTCAAATTCGTGAGCTATGTAAACCATTTCAACTATCTGCTTGTGACGAATATATCTATCATTTGATGTGTTACTCGCATGATGATTTTGACTTGTGGAATCCCATTAGATCGTATGCATGCCTTGAAATCTATTCCATCGTGAGTCAAACATTTGACAAGGCATTATATCTTTCGTATGATAATTTGGTCCTACTCGTTCACATGCGATTTATTTGTTTGGGCTTGAATTGCAAGTGTGTTTAAAACATTTCTAACTAACTCGTGGATATCTTTTTTAGGTGATTCAAAAACTATCCGCCCCATTTGACCGAGGTAAACTGAGCCAAAAGGAATTTTGTTCAGAAAACCAGCGGGTCGATTCGAGGACGAATCATCTTGAATGGGGGGATAATACGGGCACACCCGAGGCACCAGCGATTTACAAATTGATGGAGCTCGGATCAAATGACCCAATTGCCGTGGAGCTAATGTGCACTTTGGTGCACTTCCAAATTGAGCCGGATTAGTCCATTTGAGCTCGATTTGAGCTCACTCGAGCTCACTCCAGCTCATTGAGCTGATTACCTAATTTAATGTTTAAATAAATTGAACTCTTTAATTTATTTATTTTTCCTACAGCAATTTAATGTGTCTAAACATTTTAATTAGGTTGAATTTATGATGTCTTAGTTTAAATTAATTTGTCTCATTTTATTACAGCTTTTTAAAGTGTTTTAATACTAAGATTAAATGTGCAGGTTTTTAGTTAATTTAGGTGGCTGTCGAATTTTCAATGTGTCCTAAATGTGTGTTTAATTTGTCTAAAGTGTCTATTAATGTGTCTTAGCTATGCTTAATTGTTATTCAGCTGATTTGGAATGAATTAATGTGATTTCTTTGTGCATGTAGGTTCAGCCGAATGTACATGAATGCATTTAAGGAGATACATGCACTAGATGCGATGTATGTGGCTAGAACATTAAACGCATGAAGCAATGAACCTGGTGGGTACATGGACGGCTGGAATCATGCATGATGGCTGCCAATTTTTGGCCATTCAAGGTAACCATTCGGCTGGAAAAGAGCTAAGTACATGGATGAATTTTAATGAAGGTTTTTAAGCTGGAATTAAAACAAGTCAGCAGCTCATTCATCTTTCCAAAGGCTGTTCTTGTATAGCAAAGGTCAAGGGAGTTTTGATGGCTGAATTAAACACATGGGAGCTATTCAAAGTCATGTTTTAATGCTGGTAACTTTTCAAACAAAAGGTGTAGCTCTTTCCAAGCTTGGCCGAATCTAGACAAGCACTTTCAGCTCCTTTTCTGTCCAAATGCATTCAGCTATTTTCTTCTTCATTAAGCTGACTCTTCATCCCACATTCAGCCAAACCTAGAAGGTGCATTGACTCCAAGGATTTTTCAACATTCATGCCAAGTGAATTGCCCATCTAGAAGCTGTCCAATTGTCTCCCAATTAGCCAAATTTTGCCAAGGAATTCAAGGGATTTTCTTCTAGATTTTTCCAGCATTTTCTAGCTGAAATTTACTTAGTTTCTAAGCTATGTTAGTGACCATTCGGCTAGCTCTTTCCATAGGCTATAAATACTTTGTTATTTTTATTTGTAATGAGTAAAGAACTTTTGAACCTTAATCATATTTTATGAACTTTGTTCATCGAGTGAGTTTACTCCTCTCTATCTTTCGTACGAGTTTTGATTTCAACTTATCAAGCTTGCTTTTGGCGTCAATCGTTCTCATCCATCAAATTATACCATTGGTTCTTATCTTTCTAGATAATGGGTCTTTGGTCCATCTTCGATTTACATCTTCCACCTTAAACATTATAGAAACCGGGGTGAAACTTCTTAGTGTTAAATCGTTTCTCGTTTAAGTTCATTTCTCCATTCCAACCAAACTATCACCTAGCTATTTTTCATCCAACTTCATTCGTTCCCATTAAACTAATCCATTTCCAAAACACCACCTTCTTTCCTTTCAATCATGGCTGAACCTAATTCCTTCCATATTTCCAAATCATTTCCATCATTCCGCATCCTTCCATACTTAACTTAAATCCCTTTCTATAAGCCAACTTATACTTAGCTTCCGCAAATTAACCGTATTTACTATTATTTGTCCCGAAGACTCAACTTCTCCTCGTAGACGACTGGGCAACTCAAATATGTTTTGACTCATCCCGAGGTGAACCGTATCATCTGGTATCAGAGCTACAAAATGAGGAATTCCGACGATGACGAGAGCCGTAATAGGTTTGTGAAGAAATAATTAAAAAAATCGAACAAAAAAAATTCAAGTTGTAATTTCCTTTTCTTGTAATCAGCATATTGTATTTGATTATATTAAAAAAAAGTAAGAAAGAATTACGAAAATTAAAAAAATGAATATAAAAAAAAAGAAGAGGTGAAGTTATTTTGAAAGTTTTGTAAAGTTCTTGGTTCTTTGTTTCTCATCCTTTCTACCTGATCTTCAAAACCCCCTACCATCATTCAGTTCCTTTGTCATCTATCCCCAACGCCACACATATCCCCGTTTGCCTTTTTTTTCTTTGTTTTAGCCTACCTGATACCCAAACATTAACCCTTGTAACCACTTTGAAGTCGACCCTCAAGCAGTAAATAAGTCTTTCGAAACGAAGTACGAATTTGTGAGAGTGAGGTTGAGCGGTAAAAGGCACGAGTGTACTCATTAGAGAAAAAGCCATAAAACGAGTGAAACACGACTAACCCCAGGCCGTCTCACATCATTTGGTATCAGAGCTTGAAAACGAGGAGCTCTGACGACGATGATCGCGAAGCCGAAATAGGTTCGTAGTTAAAAAAAATTCAAAATTTAAAAAATTCAAAGTGTCCTATTGTACTTAATTTTGTGTATTTGAAGTGAAAAAAATACAAAAATATAAAAAAAAGTGTTCGAAGTTTGTCAAGTACTTGTTGTTTCCTGTTCTTCTCCTCTGTTCCCGATCTTCAAAGTCAATCTTTTAACCCGATCATCCACATTGCTATTCACCATCATTAGGTATTTTTCATTTTACCCAACGCCACACATACCCCATTTGCCTTTTCTTTGTTTTTAGCCAACCTGATTCACCCAAACATTAACCTTTGTAACCACTTTGAAATCGACCCTTAAGCTACGATAGGTTTTCTAAAAACGAAGTACAAATTTGTGCGAGCGAGTCGAGTGGTAAAAGGCACGACTGAATACATCAAAGAAAAAGCCTTATTCGAGTGAAACAAGAGTGTGAGTGATTTTCTTTGTGAGTGCACTTGTGAGACCTTGTGGTGAGGTATAAATAAATCCCTTTCATTTTCTTCAAGTATGGATCGAAGTATGAGCGGAAACGAAGCCGAAGCAAACTGCTACGAGGACGAAATATCTTTAGCCGTACGAGAAAACAAGTTGCTCGTAGTCAAAAGGAGTCTTAGCATCCGAGGCTCGGAGGACAAACAACAACAGGAGAATATCTTCCATTCCCGATGCCAAGTAAGTGGAAAGGTTTGTAGTTTAATCATAGATGGTTGCAGTTGCACCAATGTGGCTAGTACCCTGATGGTCGAACGACTTGGTCTGTCAACCACCCCACACCCGAGTTCATACAAGCTTCAATGGCTCAACAATGGTGGTGAGATCAAGGTAACCCAACAAGTTCGAGTGACCTTCTCAATTGGGAAATACGAGGATGAAATACTTTGCGATGTCGTGCCCATGCACGCGGGACACTTGTTGCTCGGAAGGCCGTGGCAATATGATCGAAGAGTTATCCACGACAGCTACATCAATAGGTACATGTTCCGATATTTGGGAAGATAAATTACTTTAGCCCCATTGACACCGACACAAGTTCTTGAAGATCAAATAAAGTTGAAAGCGTCTGTAAGACTCTCGAAGGAAAAAGAGAAAAATAAGAATGTAAAAGATGAAAAAGAAAATGAGAAAGAAATAGAAAACAAAAAAGAAATAGAAATAGAAAAAGAAGAAAAAGAAAAAGAGATTGAAAAGGAAGAAAAATAAATCGAAAAAGTGAGAGAAAAAGAAGACGAAGAAAAGAAAATTGAAAAAGAAATTGAGATTGAGAAAAAAAGTGAAAAAGAAAAATATGTTGAAAAAGAAACGAAAGAAAATGAAGATAGTGAGCAAGAACAAGAAAAAGAGAGTGATATTTTAACTAACCGCCGCAATGTTTGCTCTTGTTCTGTTCCTTCTTTTCAGGTTTCCAAAAGGCCAAGTGACGATAATTTTCAACTTCAACACCTTGTCGATGAAAGACGCTTTCGTTTGATTAGCAAAGGTAAGGTTGAACATGAAATCGAACCACACGAGTTCGAAGGTGAGCGAGGTAAGGAATTTTTAACAACCGAGTCATGGCGATCAGGTTTGAACGTTGTTGAAAATGACTTAGTTTTTAAAAGTTTCTCTTATCTTTATTTGATTGATTGCTATTCTTTGAATGTGATTGATGTCGTTCGGTTCGATCGACAAACTAAATATTTGATCTTGCATGATAACGGGTTCTCACGAAAAAATAAATAAATTCTTCTATCATTTTGCGCATCAATTACTATCTTGTGGAAACTCCATGAATTTGTGCAAATTTGATTTGATGAATGCAAGGAGATTTGAATGTTTGTTTTTTATGATGTGAAAATCCTATTGGTTTAGCATGATTGATTTAATGAACCCTTTGCTACATTACGACATAAGTAATCAAACTCATGTTTTTAAACCAGGAATCGGTTTTGATTCGATTTGCGGGAAAAACCAGCAACTTAAAGTTTGTGCGAATAATTTCTATACTTGGTTTTTGAATAAGGAAACGAGGTATGAAAAATTTGTTTTCCATTTTAATGCGTTCCTTAAACAATTTCTATGGTTGTCCATGAAGTTTGCATTTCATTTGGAAAAGGCTAATTCAACCACGAAGCATCGGCTACACTATATTCCGGAGGAGAGAAGATTTGTGTTGATCAAAAAAGGTAAATTCGATCATTGTTTTCCCGCTCTTGAAGATAAACAAGGTAAGACCCTTAAAAGCTTTAAGACATTATTGTTCTCCTCAGATGGCGATAAAGATGGTGTTGATGATTTTGTTTTTGTAAAACACTTAGATCGTGACGTGCTTAATAGCTTTATTTTGCTTGATAATGATCTATCTATTTTGATTGTTGACAAAAAGATTCTTATTTTTGATAATTGCATTGATGTATTTGCGAGAGAATCTATAGTCAATCGTCTAATGCATGGTTTGATTGTGCGAGTTTATAAACCATGTAAATCTTTCCAAAACCTTGCTTGTGACGATTACGTCTACCATTTGATTCATTAATCGCTTGACAATCATGATTTGTGGAATCCATTTAAGTCGTATGTATGCCTTGAACCCTATTCAATTTTGTTTCGAACATTTGACGAGGCATTACTTTGTTTGCATGATAATTTGATTCTATCTATCCACATGCGTCATACTTGTCTTGTTTCGATTATGCCTGGGTTGCAATTTTGTTTGCATTGCTTTTTACTAACTCAAGGTTATTCTTTTCAGATGAATCGATTACCATTCGTCCCATTTGACCGAGGGAAGCCGAGTAAAAGGAACTTTGTTCTAGAGAACCAACGGCTCGATTCGAGGAAGAATCGCTTTGAAGAGGGGGGATGATGTAATCCAACCCGGGGCAACCCAAGTCGCATATCTCGAACCTCTCGAGCTCCCCGAAGGTCCATCAATTTTGAGCCAAATTCCAGCTCAATTAAACTTCAATCAATGCGGTTCAGCTCATTCGAGCTCAAGTCAGCTCACACGAGCTCAACTCAGCTTATTGAGCTCGTTATTAGCTCTTTAGCTCATTTAATATTATTTGCTGGAATAAATTAGTTTAAGTAGTTAATTAATTTAGTTAAGTGATTAAATGTGTTTAAGCTATTTAAGTTATCTTAATTCCTACAGCCTTTATTATGTCCTAATCTAAGACAAATTAATTAGGTTCTAGAATTAAAATCAATGTACAGATTTTATTTCATGCTTGCTGTCGAATTTAGTGTGTCTTGTTTAAGACTTTATTTAATTTGTCTAGTTTTTAATTATGTGTATTTAAATTGTCCAAGTTATGTTTTAATTATATTCAGCTGATTTGGCTTGAATTAATGTTAGTTCATGTTTCTTGTAGGTGCAGCCGAATGTGGGCAGCATTTAAAGCCAAGTTCATGCATGGCTTGGTTCAAGGAATTAGCACATGCATGCATGGCTAAGTTCAACGAAATTGGGCTGATTGTTTGGCTTCTCCAAGTGACTATTCAGCCAAGGAGCAGCTGCCCATTGATTTTCCCAAGCATGGCCGATCCACTCCCCAAAATAGCACCTAGGCGTTCACATTTGGTGTTCACACCAAGGACCATTCGGCTGATCATTGTTCACACTTCCAAAGACTTTTCCAACTCCTTTTTCACACATTCAAGGCTGTTCACATTCTCCTTTATTGCTGGTAACTTTTCAGCTAAAGTTAGCATTTTAATGAGCTCATTTAAGCTCATTGGCTACACCTAGCTAGTGCAATGCATCCTTGAAGTGTCCAAATTCGTGCAAGCTGATCAGCCCCTTTCTAGAAGCTGTCCATTGAGCTCCATTCAGCCAAATCTAGCTGCAGCAACTTAAGGATTTAATTCTGGAGTATTTTAGAACATTCTAGCTGAAAATTACTTAGTTATTAAGCTTTTACTTAGGCTATTCGGCTACCTAGTTTAGGCTATAAATAGCTTGCTGTTTCATTTTGTGAAAAAAACTTTTGGCAAATTTTTATATGAACTTTGTTCACAAGAGTGAGATTACTCCACTTCTTATTCGTACGAGTTTTTGGTGACTTATCCAGCGTGCTTGTGGCATCTCTGAATTCGTTTCTGAACTTATCACCTTTCAGTGTGGTGTTCAACCCATTCCCGACATTTCCATCAATCCTCCTTAAACTGAATAGAACCGGGGTGACACTCTCTATAGTGTTGAATTGATTCTCAATTTAAGTCCTATTCTCCATTTCTATCCAACTAACTTTCGTTTATTCGTTCATAAACCGAAACATCCATTATCCATCTTTCATCCATCCTTCTTCCATCTAACTGAACCGAACACCAAATGAAACACCCCCAAACCCGACCCACGAGTCCAGACCGGATCTGGTATGTTCCTCGAGTAAAACGTTTTAATTTCATGTTTATTACTTGGAAAATTTGGGGTGGTTTTATAAAAATACCGAGTTGTTTTGGGGTTAATCTTTAATTCAGAAATCGTTTGTGTTTAGGTGTCTAAACATTTAAATTTTTTTTTTTTTTAGAAAAGTTGCTTAAACTTTAAATTGATAAAATTCGTATCATACTAAATAATTAAAGTGCATGCATAAACAGTTTCATACTAGTGGCCTAATTACATCAAAGGAAAACCCAAAGTAAATCCAAGATACTTATAAGAAAATGAAGAGTCCAAATTGAAAATAATCTTTGTGCTGAGCATGGACACCACTAAGCTCCTACCGACCCGGTCCATCAGTGAGTGTCACCTGAAAAATATTCCCCAACGGGGTGAGTCAAACAGACTCAATGTGTAACCAACACTAAATCCCAATAATTTAGGCATATCAGTTCATACATATGCATATAATTAAATAATAAAATGATGCAAACCCGAACCCAAACCTAGTTACCATCCGCTACACATCAACCGTACCAACCTGCACACCGTGCGGACTACTAAGTCAACCCTCCATCCGCTACACATCATTGAAGGCAGTCGCTGCAGTCGACGTGCTCATCGCCCTTATAATATTCGTGGCATAGCCACCAGATAATTATTTTGTGTCATGAGACACCACATTTAGATAACGTGATCGAAGTCACCACATTCAGATATTGTGACCGAAGCCACCACATTCATATATTGGGGTATATAACCACCAATCACTTCCCCTTTCCATATAACCCATATGCCCATGCCATACAAAACATGCAATATCATGCCATATTCTTTATTCACATTCTTATAGTTTCACATGTGTGCCATAACAGATCATATTATACTCATAGTAGGAGTGGGTAAATGTACCTGAGTACTTTGTACCATTGCATGGTACCTTTGGCCACATTCATATTATTATAAACACACATAACTAATTTAAGCCGTAATCTAATAAGGTTTAGTGTGGGTACACACGATATACTTATCGCTTCCACTCGAGATCCCAAGAATCCCGATTTAATGTTCTAGATCTTAGTCCCTATATTCGGCCAATACTTAATATTTTAACAAAGCCTATTCGGCTATAAACCAAATCCAGAAGAATCAATGCGCCAAAATCTTACCTTGCTGCCGATTTGATCACTAATCAAATCCCGAAACTCCGAGATAATCCTCTTGCAATCGGCTAGCACTAAATCACTTCACTGGATTAGTTTTCGGCTTCTAAGTAAATAAGAATTAAATCTAAGTCACTAAATAGGGCCTTGGCCGAATATCACATGCACTTACCTTGTGGATCTAAATCCCAGTATCACTTGTCCTTGGTCTCTGTCAAAATCCCTACAAGCACTATGTCGGATCCAATTCCAACATTTGAATACATAGCCTTCGCCTAATCTCTCACCTTACTTACCTTAGATCTGAAGTCCCGAATGATCTCCTAGAAGTCGACTACTATGGAAATCCCAAACTCACCTTCAAGGTTTTGGCCAAAGAGCATAAATGGGATTAGAATCTTGATTTCGACAGACCAAAATAGAGAAAAGAGCTTTTAAACCCAAGAGAGATCTCTTACCAAATAGAAAGATCAAGACGCAATTGGTTCACCCACTCTATGTATCAACAAGAGGAAAGAGATGTTGGGTTTTGGCTTTTAATGTTTATAATCAAATCGGCTCTAACAGTAGAGGAGCAATCGGTTATGGCCACAAAATAGAGGATTCGACTTTTGAAAGATTCGTGAGAAGAGAAAGTAAATGATGGAATGTGGTGCGATTTATCTTGGTGACAAAAGGAGATTCGGCTTGAACAAAAGAAATGAGAGATGGAAGGTTTGAGGTGTTGCAACAATGGTGGGATTGAGAGAGGAATATTCGGCTTGGTCAATTGAAGAGGAAGGAAGAAGAAACAAAGAGAGCAAATTGAATTCCTAAGGACTTTTCAGCACAAAAGAGAGAGATGAGAAGAGAAGAAATTTCGGCACATAACCTCCCTTGTATGACCGATTGCCTCACTTACTCCCCCCTCCTAAATTCGGCTAGCATTCAAACACTAGCTACTCCTTGCTTTTCTCCTATTTTCTCTCTTCTTCATCTATTCAAAATAATTAAAAATAATTCAACATTTATCCTCTATCTTAGCCGAATTTTAAAAGGGATTGACCAAGTCCAATCCTCATCTAAATAAAGTCCCTATGCCGTCCACCACTGCTTCCCATTGCCGCAAAAATAAAAATTCCCTTATTGCTTTCCTTGTGGCTCGAACTCAAGACCTCCTTGCACTGCATATGGCGTCACTTTCCTGGGCTTTAAGTGGCGCCTCCTAGCCGCTTAGACATGCCCATTTCTGTGTCATATTTCCCTTACAAATTTCCTTAAGGCCTTATCAAGCTTAGCTCCCTTTTTAAACTTAAAAATCCAATAATTTCTAAGGCATTTAACTATACACTAAGGTTCACAAAAATTCATAGAACACATTCAGAATATTCATAAGCATGCTACTTCATCTAATTTAGTATTAATGCATAAGCCATAATCCAGGATATTATAGTTCTACCCCCTTAAAATAATTTCGACCTCGAAATTACCATGCTAAAATAAGTGAGGGTATTGCTGTCGCATTGCTTCTTCTGGCTCCCACGAAGCTTCTTCCGACCCGTGATTACGCCATAACACTTTGACCAAAGGAACTGACTTCCTTCGCAACACTTTCACATCTCGTTCCAAGATCTGAATCGGCTCTTCCTCATAGGACAAATCTGGCCTTAATTCCACCTCTTCAACCGGAACTACATGAGATGGATCCAAACGATAACGACGTAGCATGGACACATGGAATACGTCGTGTATCTGCTTCAATTCCGAAGGCAACTCTAACTGGTATGCCACTGGTCCAACTCGCTTCAATACCTGATATGGTCCTATAAACCTTGGACTTAACTTCCCTTTGCGACCAAATCTCATCACCTTCTTCCACTAGCGATACCTTAAGAAACACTTGATCTCCCACATCAAATTCTATTTCTTTCCTCTTAAGATCTGCGTCGACTTCTTCCGTCGGATGCTTCCTTCAACCGTCTGCGCGAATTATCTCAACTTTCTCTCCAGATTCTGCCACAATCTCTGGACCCAAAACTTATCGTTCCCCCAATTCCGTCCAACACGTAGGAGTGCGACACTTTCGTCCCATACAACGCTTCATACGGTGCCATCTCGATATCTTGCTTGATAGCCGTTGTTGTATGCAAATTACGCTAACGGCAAATATTCTTCCCAACTTCCTCTCAAGTCTATCACACGATCTCTCAAAGATATCTTCCAACACTTGGATTACTCGTTCGATCGCCGTCCGATCATGGATGAAAAGTCGTAGTGAAATCAAATTTAGTGCCCAAAGCCTGATGTAGAGCCTTCCAAAATCGAGACGTAAACCTTGGATCCCTATCTGAAATAATTGATAGTGGCACTCCATGCAACCTCACAATTTCGCCACATATAACTTTGCTAACTTCGCAAAGAATAATCAACTCTTCCGGAATGAAGTGCACGGACTTGGTCAACCGGTCCACTATCACCCATACCGAGTCCTTCTTAGTAGGCGTAAGGGGAAACCCACTAACAAAGTCCATGGTAATTCTCTCCCACTTCCACTGCGGAATCATTATCGGTTGAAGCAATCTCGACGGAACTTGGTGTTCAAATTTTTAACTTGCGACACGTTAAGCACTTGCCGACAAATTCTCAGAACTTCCTTCTTCGCACTGTGCCACCAAAACTGTTCCTTAGATCCTCAGTACAATTTAGTACCTCCGGGATGCATAGCATAGGGGCTACCATGCGATTCTGAAGAATCCTCCGCCTTAACTCCTTATTCCTCGGCATACGCACCTTACCCTTAAAACACAACACTCCTTCGTTATTAATACCATAATCTTCCAACTCTCCACTCTGCACTTGCTGCAACTTAGCACTTAAGTCCTCATCCATTAACTGACTTTCTTTCACCTCATTCAACCATGTCGGTTTGACTTGCAACTCTGCCAATAAACTTCCATCATCATACAAGCTAAGATGTGCAAATATTGCCCTCAGATCCGACACTACTTTCCGACTTAGGGCATCTGCCACTACATTTGCCTTGCTCGGATGATACTCTATGGAACAATCATAATCCTTCAGTAATTCCACCCACCTTCGCTGTCTCAAGTTTAACTCTTTCTGAGTCAGCAGATACTTAAGGCTCTTGTGGTCCGTGTAGATCACTGACTTTTCTCCATATAAATAATGCCTCCATACCTTAAGAGCAAAGACCACTGCCGCCAATTCCAAATCATGCGTCGGGTAGTTAACCTCGTGTGGCCTTAATTGCCGAGACGCAGAAGCTACAACCTTCCCGTCCTGCATTAGAACACATCCTAATCCTGTGTGAGAAGCATTACAGTACACCACAAAGTCCTTCCCTGCCTCCGGCTGAATCAAAACCGGAGCTTCAGTCAAAACTCTCTTAAGCTTCTCAAAGCTCTCCTGTTGCCTATCTGTCCAAATGAAAGGTACCTCCTTTCTCAACAACTTTGTCAACGGTGCGGCTATTGAAGAAAATCCTTCCACAAACCTTCTGTAGTAGCCTGCCAATCCCAAGAAACTTCGAATCTCAGCCACAGACTTAGGTGGTTTCTAATCTAGTACTGCCTCAATTTTCTTAGGGTCCACCCTTATTCCTTCTGCGGACACCACATGCCCTAAGAATGCAACCTCCTTAAGCCAAAACTCGCACTTGCTGAATTTGGCATATAGCTTCTTCTCCCTTAACACTTGCAACACTTTCTGGAGATGCTCGTCATGTTCTTCCTCAGACTTGGAGTATACTAGGATATCGTCGATGAACACAACGGCGAACCGATCCAAGTAGGGTTGAAAAACCCAGTTCATCATATCCATGAACGCGGCTGGGGCGTTCGTCAACCTAAACGGCATTACTACGAACTCATAATGCCCGTACCTTGTCCGGAAAGCTGTCTTATAGATATCTGCTTTCTTCACCTTAAGCTAATGATATCCAGACCTTAGGTCTATCTTTGAGAATACCGCTGCCCCCTTCAGTTGATCGAACAAGTTGTCTATCCTTGGCAAAGGGTACTTGTTCTTGATGGTCAGCTTATTCAACTGACGATAATCTATGCACATACGCATAGTCCCATCTTTCTTCTTCACAAACAAGACCGGTGCTCCCCATGGAGACACACTGGGTCGAATGAACCCACGATCAAGCAACTCTTGGATTTGAGCCTTGAGCTCAACCAACTCCTTCGGTGCCATTCTATACGGAGCGATAGATACTGGCGCCGTTCCCGGCAGCAAGTCAATTCCAAACTCCACCTCCTTGTCCGGGGTATTCCTGAATAACTCCTCCTAAAGACATCCACAAACTCCTTTACTTGTTCTAACTCCACTAACTCCCTTCTTTGGCATCCAACGCCCTAACAAAAGTCGAAATGCCTTGCACCCTTCCGAACCATTTTATCGACCTTTAAGGCGAGACTACGTTAGACAAGTAGTTTCTTCTTTCTCCTATCATAATTATCGCCTCATCCTCCGGCGTCTTTAACTCCATTCGTTTAGCTGCACAATCCAATATAGCTCGGTGTTCTACTAGCCAGTCCATGCCAAGTATGAGATCGAATTCTCCGAAGGAAAGTTTCATTAAGTCGGCAGAAAATATCACTCCCTGAATTTCTAAGGGTACGCTCCGAAAGATCTTATTCACCACTACAGTTTGGCCTAATGGGCTTACTACAGTCATCTCCCTATCAGATAGTTCAGAGTCTATGCCTAGTGTTTCAACTACACTACATGCAACATAGGAATGGGTCGAGCCCACATCAATCAAATCAAAATAAGGCTTGTTCGCTATAAGGAACGTACCGGTTATGACGTCCAGCGCGTCTTCATCCTCCCTCCGGTGAACCGCATACACTAGACCCGGCTGTCTTACCTCGGTATTGCCAACACCTCAGCCCGGGGTCCCACGTCCTCTTCCAGCACCATTACCTCTGTTATTCAGACCACGACCCCGCTGAGGCTATTGTCCCCCTCTTCCAGCCTGATTAGAACCTTGACCTGTTGGTCGGCCCCCGTCTATTTTTATAGGACAGTCCTTAATCATGTGGTCCTTGGACCCACACTTGAAACATCCCCCTGTCTTCTTCCAACACTCTCCTAGGTGCCTCTTCCCACACTGCTCACAAGTACGATATTGCCCTCCTGTCACAACTTGCTGACCTCGCGGCCCATCAACTCTAGGCCTCTTCTCACATTCCCGCATGACCCAGACGATCTGAATCCTCTCTTTTGCCTATTCCGATCAGAGTTCTACCTTACAGAGTCCTTAACTCCTTCGGCCACTTTAGCCTTCTCCACTAATACGGCAAATTCCCGCTCCTGCTACGGAGCTATCAACAACCTTAGGTCATCCCTAAGTCCGTCCTCAAACCGGACACACCGCTCATGCTCCGTAGCCACTATCCTCGAGCATACCGACTCACCTTAAGAATTCACCTCGTACTCCACCACGAATTTGTTCCTTTGAACCAGCCTTAAAATGCTTTCCTCTGCGCATCAATATAATCGGTACCAACATACTTCTTCCGATACGCCGCCTTAACATATTCCCGGGTAAGATCCTCACCGTGGCACCATCCCGGATCGTGAGCCACCATTGATATGCTTCGTCGCGAAGTAGTGCCACCATCCCTTTGGCCTCCTCAGCTTTTAAATCGAGCTCGTCCATAATTCGCTCGGTTGCCTCCAACCAATACTCAGCCGTACTGGGTGCCACACCAGATACACCACGAAACACCTCAGTTCCATTGGCTCGGAGTCACTCGGGTACAGATTTCTGAGCTCCCATACCTCCACCTGCTCCAGCCACCATCTCAAGAACTCGCAGCATTGCCTGCGATACTGCATCCTCCCCCGTCTGATCTTGCTGCTCAACACCAACAGCTGGTGGTGGGGGTGGTGGTACGTCATTTTCGGACCCTTGTCCAGACCTAACGGGTTCTGATACGGTCATTCTGCCTCTACCACGTCCTCGCACATTACGACCATGTCCCCTAGAACTCATGTCTATGATCGCGCTTTAATCTGATTAAGAAATTTTTATGCATTAGTATTTTGTTCCACTGATTATCCGCGAAGAAATTTTATGAAAGAAGTTTAGAAGTAGTTCTTTTAATCGATTAAAGTTTCAAGTCTTCTATCCTAATTTAAAGGAGCACATTCATTCAACACACATTTATCATTCAAACATTTTCGTCCTATTCCTATCCCAGGGGTATTTTCGTCATTTCACCTACAGGGGTATTTTGGTAATAAATCGGGGTTAATTTAAAAAAAATTGTAAATCAGGGGTAATTTCGTAAATTTTCCAATTCAGGGTTCCTTGGTGATTTTATGAAATAAGGGTATTTCGGTAATTTTTTTTTCCAAACTAGGGTGGCTGGTCCCTTTCGGGTTTTAATTATAGGGTTTAGCCCATCAACGAGTCCTCATAACTAGGGTGAATAGTCACCACGCACCAAGTAGGATTCCAGCGAAGAGGAGGGGAGTCGCTAGGATTGCTTAAATACCAAGCTCTCCCTGAATCCACTCCTAGGCATGCGTCTGCCTATTGCCACACCCTAACTCGACTAAGGTGAACAGTCACTACGCACTGCAGGGATTCCAGTGAAGAGGAGGTGAGTCACTAGGATCGCTTAAATACTAAGCTCTTACGGATCCAATCCTAGACATGCGCATTTACGGTTACCACACCCTAGTCTTGTGGCTCGTTAACGGGTTTGTTTAGTGAAATTAAGTCTTATGAAAGTTTAAGAAGTGGTTTAAACTAAGCCTATAGTCCATCAGAGTCTATTTAAACTAGTCTACGTCCCATAAAGCCCATAAAGCCCACATGTATATCACACAATGGTTTAGGGTACTTACCTGGCAGACTTGGGTCGGAGACTCAGGTGCCATGCTGAGCTAACAGACCTGTTATCCTTTAAAAAGCCCATTTTTAGAAAATGTTTTGGAGCCCAAAAACCCCAGAGCTGAGTTTTGAACCGGGCTCTGATACCAATTTGAAACACCCCCAAACCCGACCCACGAGCCCAGACCGGATCTGGTATGTTCCTCGAGTAAAACGTTTTAATTTCATGTTTATTACTTGGAAAATATGGGGTGGTTTTATAAAGATACCGAGTTGTTTTGGGGTTAATCTTTAACTCAGAAATCGTTTGTGTTTAGGTGTCTAAACATTTACATTTATTTTTAAGAAGAGTTGCTTAAACTTTAGTTTGATAAAAATTGTATCATAATAAAATAATTAAAATGCATGCATAAACAGTTTCATACTAGTGGCCTTATTACATCGAAGCAAAACCCAAAATAAATCCAAGATACTTATAAGAAAATGAAGAGTCCAAATTGAAAATAATCTTTGTGCTGAGCATGGCCACCACTAAGCTCCTGCCAACCCGGTCCATCACTGAGTGTCACCTGAAAAATATTCCCCAACGGGGTGAGTCAAACAGACTCAATGTGTAACCAACACTAAATCCCAATAGTTTAGGCATATCAGTTCATACATATGCATATAATTAAATAATAAAATGATGCAAACCCGTACCAACCTGCACACCGTGGGGACTACTAAGTCAACCCTCCATCCGCTACACATCATCGAATGCAGTCGCTGCAGTCGACGTGCTCATCGCCCTTATAATATTCGTGGCATAGCCACCAGATAATTATTTTGTGTCATGAGACACCACATTCAGATAACGTGATCGAAGTCACCACATTCAGATATTGTGACCGAAGCCACCACATTCATATATTGGGGTATATAACCACCAATCACTTCCCCTTTCCATATAACCCATATGCCCATGCCATACAAAACATGCCATATCATGCCATATTCTTTATTCACATTCTTATAGTTTCACATGTGTGCCATAACAGATCATATTATACTCATAGTAGGAGTGGGTAAATGTACCTGAGTACTTTGTACCATTGCATGGTACCTTTGGCCACATTCATATTATTATAAACACACATAACTAATTTAAGCCGTAATGTAATAAGATTTAGTGTGGGGTACACACCTGATATACTTATCGCTTCCACTGAGATCCCGAAGAATCCCGATTTAATGTTCTAGATCTTAGTCCCCTACATTCGGCCAACACTTAATATTTTAACAAAGCCTATTCGGCTATAAAACCAAATCCCGAAGAATCAATGCAGCCAAAATCTTACCTTGCTGCCGATTTGATCACTAATCAAATCCCAAAACTCCGAGATAATCCTTCTTGCAATCGGCTAGCACTAAATCACTTCACGGATTAGTTTTCGGCTTCTAAGTAAATAAGAATTAAATCTAAGTCACTAAATAGGGCCTTGGCTTAATATCACATGCACTTACCTTGTGGATCTAAATCCCGAAGTATCACTTGTCCTTGGTCTCTGTCGAAATCCCTACAAGCACTATGTCAGATCCAATTCCAACATTTGAATACATAGCCTTTGGCCTAATCTCTCACCTTACTTACCTTAGATCTGAAGTCCTGAATGATCTCCCTAGAAGTCGGCTACTATGGAAATCTCGAAACTCACCTTCAAGGTTTCGGCCAAAGAGCATAAATGGGATTAGAATCTTGATTTTGACAGACCAAAATAGAGAAAAGAGTTTTTTAAACCCAAGAGAGATCTCTTACCAAATAGAAAGATCAAGACGCAATTGGTTCACCCACTCTATGTATCGACAAGAGGAAAGAGATGTTGGGTTTTCGGCTTTTAATGTTTATAATCAAATCGGCTCTAACAGGGTAGAGGAGCAATCGGTTATGACCACAAAATAGAGGATTCGGCTTTTGAAAGATTCGTGAGAAGAGAAAGTAAATGATGGAATGTGGTGCGATTTATCTTGGTGACAAAAGGAGATTTGGCTTGAACAAAAGAAATGAGAGATGGAAGGTTTGAGGTGTTGCGGCAATGGTGGGATTGAGAGAGGAATATTCGGCTTGGTCAATTGAAGAGGAAGGGAAGAAGAAACAAAGAGAGCAAATTGAATTCCTAAGGACTTTTAAGCACAAAAGAGAGAGATGAGAAGAGAAGAAATTTCTGCACATAACCTCCTTTGTATGACCGATTGCCTCACTTACTCCCCCTCCTGAATTCGGCTAGCATTCAAACACTAGCTACTCCTTGCTTTTCTCCTATTTTCTCTCTTCTTCATCTATTCAAAATAATTAAAAATAATTCAACATTTATCCTCTATCTTAGCCGAATTTTAAAAGGGATTGACCAAGTCCAATCCTCATCTAAATAAAGTCCCTATGCCGTCCACCACTGCTTCCCATTGCCGCAAAAATAAAAATTCCCTTATTGCTTTCCTTGTGGCTCGAACTCAAGACCTCCTTGCACTGCATATGACGTCACTTTCCTGGGCTTTAAGTGGCACCTCCTAGCCACTTAGACAAGCCCATTTCTGTGTCATATTTCCCTTACAAATTTCCTTAAGGCCTTATCAAGCTTAGCTCCCTTTTTAAACTTAAAAATCCAATAATTTCTAAGGCATTTAACTATACACTAAGGTTCACAAAAATTCATAGAACACATTCAGAATATTCATAAGCATGCTACTTCATCTAATTTAGTATTAATGCATAAGCCATAATCCAGGATATTACACCAAACATCTTTCTTTCCTTATCTAATCTAAACCCGAACCTTCTTCTTTCGACTTCTAAAAGAATTAAACCCATCTCATATAAAACCTCAATTCCTAACTTAATCAAATATAAGTATAAAACCTATCAAAAGCTTCCACATTTCAACTCTTCAAACAATATCTTTTCGAGTTTTCAAACCACTCCTCATAGACGATCGGGCACTCAAGTGAATGACTCGACTAACCCCGGGCCGTCTCACATCATTTGGTATCAGAGCTTGAAAACGAGGAGCTCCGACGATGACAATTGTGAAGCCGGAATAGGTTCGTAGTTAAAAAAAATTGAAATTAAAAAAAATTCAAAGTGTTCTATTGTACTTAATTTTGTGTATTTGAAGTGCAAAAAAATACGAAAATATAAAAAAAAAGTGTTCGAAGTTTGTCAAGTACTTGTTGTTTCCTGTTCTTCTCCTCTATTCCCGATCTTCAAAGTCAATCTTTTAACCTGATCATCCACATTGCTATTCACCATCATTTGGTATTTTTCATTTTACCCAACGCCACACATACCCCATTTGCCTTTTCTTTGTTTTTAGCCAACCTGATTCACCCAAACATTAACCTTTGTAACCACTTTGAAATTGACCCTCAAGCTGCGATAAGTTTTCTAAAAATGAAGTACAAATTTGTGCGAGCGAGTCGAGTGGTAAAAGGCACGAGTGAACACATCAAAGAAAAAGCCTTATTCGAGTGAAACAAGAGTGTAAGTGATTTTCTTTGTGAGTGCACTTGTGAGACCTTGTGGTGAGGTAGAAATAAATCCCTTTCATTTTCTTCAAGTATGGATCGAAGTATGAGTGGATACAAAGCCGAAGCAATCTACCACGAGGACGAAATATCTTTAGTCGTACGAGAAAACAAGTTGCTCGTAGTCAAAAGGAGTCTTAGCATCCGAGGCTCGGAGGATGAACAACAACGGGAGGATATCTTCCATTCCCGATGCCAAGTAAGTGGAAAGGTTTGTAGTTTAATTATAGATGGTGGCAGTTGCACCAATATGGCGAGTACCCTGATGGTCGAACGACTTGGTCTGTCAACCACCCCACACCCGAGTCCATACAAGCTTCAATGGCTCAACGATGGTGGTGAGATCAAGGTAACC
This sequence comes from Gossypium sturtianum, assembly GCA_025698515.1. Lineage (NCBI taxonomy): Eukaryota > Viridiplantae > Streptophyta > Magnoliopsida > Malvales > Malvaceae > Gossypium > Gossypium sturtianum. The sequence continues at coordinate 80,572,219 of CM046943.1, read as the reverse complement.
CAGCAAGTTCGAGTGACCTTCTCAATTGGGAAATACGAGGATGAAATACTTTGCGATGCCGTGCCCAGGCACGTGGGACACTTATTGCTCGAAAGGTCGTGGCAATATGACCGAAGAGTTATCCACGACGGCTACACCAATAGGTACACGTTCTGATATTTGGGAAGACAAATTACTTTAGCCCCATTGATACCGACACAAGTTCTTGAAGATCAAATAAAGTTGAAAGCGTCTGTAAGACTCTCAAAGGAAAAAGAGAAAAACAAGAATGTAAAAGAGGAAAAAGAAAATGAGAAAGAAATAGAAAACAAAAAACAAAAAGAAATAGAAAAAGAAGAAAAAGAAAAAGAGATTGAAAAGGAAGAAAAAGAAATCGAAAATGAGAGAAAAAGAAGACGAAGAAAAGAAAATTGAAAAAGAAATTGAGATTGAGAAAAAAAGTGAAAAAGAAAAATATGTTGAAAAAGAAACGAAAGAAAATGAAGACAGTGAGCGAGAACAAGAAAAAGAGAGTGATATTTTAACTAACCCCCGCAATGTTTGCTCTTGTTCTGTTCCTTCTTTTCAGGTTTCCGAAAGGCCAAGTGACGATAATTTTCAACTTCAATACCTTCCCGATGAAAGACGCTTTCGTTTGATTAGCAAAGGTAAGGTTGAAGATGAAATCGAACCACACGAGTTCGAAGGTGAGCGAGGTAAGGAATTTTTAACAACCGAGTCATGGCGATCAGGTTTGAACGTTGTTGAAAATGACTTAGTTTTTAAAAGTTTCTCTTATCTTCATTCGATTGATTGCTATTCTTTGAATGTGATTGATGTCGTTCGGTTCGATCGACAAACTAAATATTTGATCTTGCATGATAACGGGTTCTCACGAAAAACAAATAAATTCTTCGATCATTTTGCACATCAATTACTATCTTGTGAAAACTCCATGAATTTGTGCAAATTTGATTTGATGAATGCAAGGAGATTTGAATGTTTGTTTTTGAGGACGCAAAAATCCTATTGGTTTAGCATGATTGATTTAATGAACCCTTTGCTACATTACGACATAAGTAATCAAACTCATGTTTTTAAACCGAGAATCAGTTTTGATTCGATTTGCGGGAAAACCAGCAACTTAAAGTTTTTGCGAATAATTTCTATACTTGGTTTTTGAATAAGGAAACGAGGTATGAAAAATTTGTTTTCCGTTTTAATGCGTTCCTTAAACAATTCTGTGGTTGTCCATGAAGTTTGCATTTCATTTGGAAAAGACTAATTCAACCACGAAGCCTCGGCTACACTATATTCCGGAGGAGAGAAGATTTGTGTTGATCAAAAAAGGTAAATTCGATCATTGTTTTCCCGCTCTTGAAGATAAACAAGGTAAGACCCTTAAAAGCTTTAAGACATTATTGTTCTCCTCAGATGGCGATAAAGATGGTGTTGATGATTTTGTTTTTGTAAAACACTTAGATCGTGACGTGCTTAATAGCTTTATTTTGCTTGATAATGATCTATCTATTTTGATTGTTGACAAAAAGATTCTTATTTTTGATAATTGCATTGATGTATTTGTGAGAGAATCTATAGTCAATCGTCTAATGCATGGTTTGATTGTGCGAATTTATAAACCATGTAAATCTTTCCACAAACTTGCTTGTGACAATTACGTCTACCATTTGATTCATCACTCGCCTGACAATCATGATTTGTGGAATCCATTTAAGTCGTATGTATGCCTTGAACCCTATTCGATTTTGTTTCAAACATTTGACGAGGCATTACTTCGTTTGCTTGATAATTTGATTCTGTCTATCCACATGCGTCATACTTGTCTTGTTTCGATTATGCCTGGGTTGCAATTTTGTTTGCATTGCTTTTTACTAACTCAATCTTTTCAGATGAATCGATTACCATCTGCCCCGTTTGACCGAGGGAAGCCGAGTAAAAGGAACTTTGTTCTAGAGAACCAATGACTCGATTCGAGGACGAACCGCTTTGAAGAGGGGGGATGATGTAATCCAACTCGGGGCAACCCAAGTCGCATATCTCGCACCTCTCGAGCTCTCCGAAGGCCCATCAATTTTGAGCGAAATTCCTGTAACAGTCTGATTTAGACCCTAGTCGAAACAGTGGTTTTGAAACCACAAATCGGAGTTCGTATAATATTTTAATATTATTTTTTGTGCCTATGGTATATGATTAAGCATGTGCTAAATTTCTGTGAAGTTATTTTGCTCGTCTGTGTGTTTAATTTGTGATAAGGACTAAATTGCATAAAAGGTAACAATGGCTTACTACTTGATTAGTGATTAAATCAATGTGGCTTTTAAATGTTAAGGATTTTAGTGGCAATATAGCCACTATTATAGTAAGTGGATGGCAAAGGTCATAAATGACCTTGTAATTATGTGTTATGTATATTATTATTATAGGTTATTTTTTAACATTAATAATTATGTTTATAATAGTAAAACAAAACATGAAATGCCTATCATCATCTTCATTTTGCCACCGAATATTGAAAGAAAGAAAAAGAAGAAAGTTGAGCTAGGTTTTGGCAATTGTAAGCTTGAATTTAGGTATGTTTTGACTTTGGTTTTTGATGATTTTTATGTTTTTTAGATTGTTGCTTAGTCTACTATCAAGCCCATGTTGTAATTTGAAGAAATGATGATGTTCATGAGATGTGCCATTGATGAAGTAGTGAGCTTTGTAATGAGTTTAAGTGTTAAATGAAAGATATGTGTTAAATGAACATGTTTTGTTCATGAAATTTTGATGAGTTCAGCTAATTAGGGTTAAATTGAGAAAATAGCAATTTGAGGGATTAAATTATGAAATTGATAGAAAATATGGGCTTGTATAAGATATGTGAGCATTCGGCTAAGCATGGTTAAATGGTGATTTTGTAAATTTGATGTTTTGAGAAAAATAGACTAAATTGATAAATTGTGCAAATGTGAGGGCTAAATTACAAATTGCCCTAAATGTGTGTTTTTGGATTTAATTGAATGTGTTGTTAAATAAAAGGGTTAAATTTGAATATGTATAGATCAAGAACCGAAGAAATTGGACTTAGATCGCGAGAAAGCGAAAGTAATCGAGTAGCCGTTTCTGTTTCAGTTAAATCGAATCCGAGGTAAGTCATTATACAAATAAACGTGTTTGTATTGAATTATGTATGTTTATATGACTATTGATAATGATACATGCTTACGAGATGTTGTGTATATGAATTCCGAGATAAGATCGACTTAATGATAATGTCTGAGAAGCCCCATACGAACCTAGGAATAGATAGGATTAGCTATGTCATGACATAGGTGTCTGTTCTGTGATATCATGTAAGACCATATCTTGGACGTTGGCATTGATTGGTGATTTCGTGTAAGACCACGTCTGGGGCATTGGCATCGATATGAGATTTATGTGTAAGACCATGTCTGGGACATTGGCATCGTATTGATTCGTGTAAGACCCTATCTGAGATAGTGGCATCGATATCTGAGTACATGTAAGACCTCGTCTAGGACGTTGGCATTGTACGACTATTTCGAGCTTTCTGAATTTCCTATTTAGTTCCGAACGGTTCAACGGGCAAGTCTAAGAAATGAACAACTCTGTAATTTGTACATTTGTTTCAGGTACGTTTGAAAAATACACTATGTGTGTATGAAAGGTAAGTATCTATATGAATTCACTTTGATGAATATGTGCAAAGAAGTGATGAGATAAAATGCGAAGATAATCTCGAATGAGCTTTGTGTATATGTGATATTGATTTGAAGAATGAGGTAAAACATGGCTAAGCAAATGAGCCAAATGCTACATGTGATGTATATGTTATATGAACCAATAATAGCATTGATTTAAAATGATTATATGCATTTTATGCTAAGTTTATTTGTATATGTCTTACTAAGCTTTTGGAAAGCTTACTCTGTGTGTATTTTCTCTGTTTTATAGATCGTCAAAGCTACTGAAGGCTCGGGGACCATTGAAGATCATCATCACACTACTCAACTTGTTTTGGTACTTTTGGAATATGTATATAGCTAGATATGGCATGTATAGGCTAGCCATTTTGGTTATGTTTGAAATGTGTATATTAGCCATGAGATGTGGCTAGATAAGTATTGGTAATATGCTTTGTAACATCCTAAGATTTGAGTATTGTATGTGTTACATTAAATTGGTGATTAAGCTTGTTAGATTATTAATTTTGTTTGTCAAGGAGGTCCTGAGAAGGCTTGGGATCTAATTGGAATTAGTGAAAATTTTTAGCTTTGGTACTTTAAAGAGAGGGAGTCAGTGGATTTATAACATATGGAATTTTTTGAGTAAGAATCTAAGCATAATTGAGCAATTAGTAAAGAGGATATGCGCCACATGTATTGTCTTGAGGGGAGAGGTTCGAATCCCTTGGTATGCATTTTTGTGACTTAAATTTTTGCACTCCCCTATTAAGTGTCGGCCAAGCTTTATTTTTGATATGTTGGACTTTTAATTTTTATGGTAAGGGGCTAAATGGATTAAGGAAACATTGAAGTTGAGGAAAGGAATCAATAGGATAAGGCAAGTAAGGGAACAAATGGCTTAATTTGTGGAATGTGTTATGGATAGAAAAGTTGGCAAAGGTTGACTCTCTTGGCCATGAACTTGGTCGGTTTTTGGGGCTAGAGGGGTTGGCCGAATATTGATAGGGATTAGGAGCTAGTTGGTCAAAATTCTTTAGCAATTTTGTGCACTATTTTCTTTTTCTCCAAAACTTCTCTCCCTAGTCGATTTTGTCATAAGCAATAGGTAAAGCTTTTGTTTTCTTTTGGCCATTTCATTTTTTTTTTGACCATTTTGGTACCATCCTTTTCTCCCTAAACTCTCTCCTTTTGTGCCAAAATCGCATACAACCTTGAGGGACATATTTTTTCAATACCTTTCTTCCTTGGCTGAATGAACACCAATCTCAAAACTTCTTCTTTGTTCATTCTCCATCCTTGAAAACCGAAACATAAACATCTTATCTTCTTTTTTACTTATAAAAAAAATTCTTAAACATCTCTCTCCCTCATTTTTCACCATGGCCAAAATGTCAATGATCATCTCCTTAGCCGAATCTTTCTCTTCATATATATATATATATATATTTTCTTCGCAATCATTCTTTCTACTCACTTTTTGATCGGTCGCTAAGAACCCTCTTCAATTCTTTATTTTCTTTTCCTTTTTGCCGAATCTACATATTGGCTTGGGAGGGTCTTTTTGACCGAAAATATCATCATCTATCCCTCTCTTAGACAAATCTTTTTCGTCTTTATAATGAAATAGAGAAAGGCTGAATTACCATTTCCTCGAAGTTATCTCGTAATCGCTAGAATTCGGACCAAAAACCTTCAAGGTGAGAGTTCTTCACGGTTTTCACGATCATCCTTTATTTATTAAGATAATTAACAGTATGAAAAGGAATAACCGATTCTTATATATAGGGATTTATTCGTGGATTACTCGGAACTTGTGGTAAGCCTACCTATATCACTTTGTTAAGTCCATACTTTAATAGATTATTGATTTATTAAAGATCTAACGAATGGAGGCTCGTAGTAATGTATTGAAAGGGAAACCTAGTGGTGATCTAAAAAGGACTGGATTGACGATCCCAACTCCTAGATTCAAGCGTAGGGCTATTTCGGTAATTTGAGACTTTCCACCGGGTTGTGGACCCTTTTCTGGTGAAAATCAATTATTTGAGGTTGTTCGCAGTTCTGAGCCATTAGCTGTTCGGGGTTTTCCAACGGGTTGTGGACCATCAACCGGGGAAAATTGACAAATCTTAGTTATTAACAATTCTGAGGGTAAATCTTAGATCGTTTCTTTAGAGTAGCTTTATTAGATGGCATTTATTTTTCTAATCGAGCGTTAAAAATATTCTAGGTGTTGACGATCAAGAAAGTGTAGTGCTCACCGTAATCAGGTGTGTAATCTCACACCATATCTCGTGGGTTGGATAACTATATCGTATTAATCATTGGATTAAATCACCAGTTAGTGAAATCGGATAAAATAGTATATTTATCACTTTAATGGTAAAAACTATGAAATCGGTATTAAGACCGTGAAAATTACGAAATTTGCCCTTAATGGGTTAAATCGATAAAAGTGACTGAGTGGGCCTTATGTGAATATGTGATAAATGGGCCAAATGTGATATGTGATAAATGGGCCAAATGTGATATGTGATAAATGGGCCATATGTGATATTTGATAAATGGGCCATATGTGATATTTGAAAAATGGGCCATATGTGATATTTGATAAATGGGCCATAAGTTATATTTGATAAATGTGCCATATGTGATATTTGATAAATGGGCCAAGTGTGATATGAAATTATATAGGCCAAAATATGTAATGGGCCAGATTGCAATAATTTTTATAATAGGCCTTATATTAGAATAATTATATGAATGGATTGTTATGCATATTATATACATGATTGCATGGGTTGGGATATTTGACGAAGAGAAGTTCTGGTAGCTTTGCTACAAAATTCTGGTGGCTTGTCCACAAATTGATATATGGCTTAATGCCCAGTTTGATATATGGCTTAATGCCCAGTTTGGTGTGTTGGCGGGGTGGGTGACTAAAGCTCCCCACAGTGTGTTGGTTGAGTACGGGTGGTGTGTAGCGGATGGAAAACTAGGTTTGGTTGGGAAATTGCATAACACATGCATGTTATATATATGATATAATGCTATGATTGTAATGGGCTTTGGCCCAATAAATGCTAAATTGAATTTTGGCCAGTGAAAGTGGTAAGTGAATTACCACACTGAGTTCTAAGTAACTCACCCCTGTTTTCCTTACTCTCTTGAGTAATGATCGATGATGGAGGCTTGGGCCGGGGGCGACTCGATGGAGGCCATACTACGAATAATGGGTTATTTACATTTCGGATTTCTTTTTAAGTACTTTTTATTATTTTTACTATTTAAGTTAAGCTGTAATAAGGCCTCTGGTTAATTTTTTTTTATGGATGTTTTACTTGTGGATGGATTTTATAATACGCTTTAAATACTTAAGTGGGGTTTCTTTTCTAAAAATAGAAATAAATGTTTTTCTTAAAATAAACATGTATAAAGGGTTTTCATTCTTAAATATTTTAACTCGCAAAATTGCCTGTTAATAACGTTCTTCAAAATTTGTTTTCAAGATTATTTTTGAACTCTATTAAATTTTCTCGAAATACTATTTTAATTTCTTTTAAGTTTCAATTTATAAATTCTTACGTCTCAAATTGTTTGATTTATCAATCAACCTTAATTTTCATTAAACTTCACGTCAAGATGTTTTGAAAATCCGATTTCTTAAAATCTTTAAAAAGACTAGATGTATATTCCTTTCTGTGTGACATGTCAAATTTGGTCTTAACGCATAGACCGAGTTTGGGGTGTTACATTTTATGGTATCAGAGCCCGGTTCAAAACTCGACTGTGATTTAGGTTCAAAAACATTTATGGTTCAAAACTGTTTTGAATTATAGAACTTATGTTTTTAAAGGTAGTATGGCACCACGAGTAACCGGCACCAAGTCAAGTAAGTGTATGCAAATTTAATTATTATTATTATTATTGTGACATGACTATAGGAACACTCTAGAACTTTTAGTTTTAGGTGTTGCAACTATAGAGATTGAGACTATAGGTGCGTTCATGAAAACAACTCTACTTCTTATATATCATAAAACATCGTTAATAAACATCGAATTAGTATAACGATTCATAAAACTTGTGTCGATTAAACCGAAATAGTCAAAATGAGTGCTAGAGGGCGTGGGCGTGGTAGATGTGGCCGTGGTAGAGGCCGAGGTGCTAGGGTTGCGTCTGCTGAGCGTCGGGACATATACCGAAATGGACGCCTTTGCATCACCCGGGGCCGAGGCGGATCACATGACTATACGAGAGAGGACATTGCCTTGACCCAAGCAATGCTGCGAGTCTTGGGAAGGGTTCTTTGGAGCTAGAATCGCCGGCCAGACTCGTGGATCAATTTCGGAATGACTTAGATCGAGTGGTGCCGAGGTTTTTAGGGGTATCTCTAGAGTAGCCCCAAATGTAGTGGAGTATTGGCTCGAGGCTGTGGAGCAGATCATGGATGATTTGGAGTGCACCACTGAGCAGAAACTGAGAGGAGCTGTGTCCTTGTTGAGGGACGAGGCTTATCAATGGTGGCTTACTGTTTGAGAAGGCACTCAGGCTGAACATGTTACTTGGGATTTCTTCAAAACTGCATTCCAAGGAAAGTATGTCGGGGCAAGTTATGTGGATGCCCAGAGGAAGGAATTCCTGAATCTGGTCTAAGGAAATAAGACGGTGGAAGCTTACGAGGCAGAATTTCTACGCTTGAGCCATTATGCTCGAACGATAGTGCCAACTGACCATGAGCGCTGTGTACGTTTTGAGGATAGGCTGAATGATGAGTTGCGGGTACTGATAGCCCCACAACAAGAAAGGACTTTTGCCAAGCTTGTGGAGAAAGCCAAAATAGCTGAAGAGGCTAAGAACTCCAAGCGTCAGAACAGAGACAGAGGTAGAGGCAAGAGGGACTTTAAATACTCGGGTCTTGCTAAAAGGTTTCAGAAGAGGCCCAAGAATGATGAGCTAGCTCTAGCTAGAGCACCTGCTGCTACTGTCGAGATTCAACCATGTGTTGATCAGGGAAGAAGACGACACCACAGTGAATCTTTGGAAGAGAACCGGTGGTTGCTTCAAATGTGGTTCTAAGGACCACCAGTTTAAAGATTGTCCTCGACGGACCGCTTTGAATCAGGAAGCTCGTAACCATGATAGACAGCCAGCTAGAGGCGCTCAACAGCCACTGAGAGGCCGTGGGCCAGGTCGAGGTGGTAATGGCGGTGGACGAGGTCAAGGAGCACTGGGTAGAGGAAATGGCTTCAGGGGTAATGCGGAGATGAGACAGCCAAGGTTAGTGTATGCGGTCAGACGCTGAGAGGATGGTGATGTTCCTGATGTTATAACTGGTACGTTCTTCATCTCTGATGTACCTGTTATTGCTTTAATAGATATCGGATCTACCCATTCGTATGTTGCTAGTGATATATCTGAAAATCTGAACATTAGATCTGAGATTACTGATAGGAAGATGGCGGTAATTAGTCCTTTAGGACAGTCTGTGATAGTGGATAAATTGTTTAGAAACGTGCCCTTAGAAATTCAAAGAGAAATATTTTTGGCGAATTTGATGGAATTGCCTTTCAGAGAGTTTGACCTTATTTTGGGCATGGACTGGTTGGTGAAGCACCGTGCGCACTTGGATTGTGCTGCAAAGCGGATGTCGATAAGGACTTTAGAAGATAAGGAAGTTGTGATGATAGGCGAACGGAGAAATTATTTAGAAAATGTGGTATCTGCTTTAAAGGCAGAAAAGTTGGTGCGAAAAGGGTGTGGAGCATTCCTAGCCTTCATTAGTGCTTTGGATACCAAGGAATTATCGGTGGAAGGTGTTAGAACGGTGAAAGAATTTCTAGATGTCTTTCCCGAGGAACTTCTGGGTTTACCTCCAGACCGGGAAGTAGAGTTTGGCATTGAGCTTTTGCCTGAAACGGCTCTGGTATCCATTGCTCCTTATAGGATGGCACCGAAGGAGTTAGCGGAGCTTAAGGCTCAAATTCAGGAGTTGTTGGATCGGGGATTCATTAGACCGAGTGTGTCACCATGGGGAGCACCGGTCTTGTTCGTCAAGAAGAAGGATGGGTCGATGCGTATGTGCATCGATTATAGGCAGTTGAATAAGTTGACGATCAAGAATAGGTATCCATTGCCGAGAATCGATGACCTGTTTGATCAGTTGAGAGGAGCTTCAGTTTTCTTCAAGATAGATTTGAGATCAGGTTAAGGAGGTAGATATTCATAAGACAGCATTTCGAACTCGTTATAGACATTATGAGTTCTTGGTGATGCCGTTTGGATTGACCAATGCACCAGCTGCATTTATGGACATGATGAACCGAGTCTTTCAACCCTACCTAGACCGGTTCGTGGTGGTGTTCATAGATGATATCTTAGTATATTTGAGGAATGAAGAAGAGCATGACTCACATCTGCGGATAGTATTGCAATTATTGCGAGAAAAGCAACTTTATGCCAAATTCAGTAAGTGTGAATTTTGGCTGAAGGAAGTGACTTTCTTGGGACATGTTGTGTCGGCCGAAGGAATCAGAGTTGATACTCGAAAGGTAGAGGCAGTGTTGGATTGGAAACCACCGAAGTCGATGGTGAGATTCGGAGTTTCCTAGGTTTGGCCGGGTTATTATAGACGTTTTGTTGAGGGGTTTTCGTTGATTGCTTTGCACCCCTAACTAAACCATTATAAGGGAGTACCGTTTGTGTGGTCGGATCGAGTAGAGAGTTTTGAGAAATTGAAGAAGATTTTGACTAAGCGCCCGTATTGATTCAACCTGAGGCTGGAAAAGAGTTTATTATTTACTGCGATGCGTCACACACGGGCTTGGGATGTGTGTTGATGCAAGGTGGTAAAGTGGTGGCTTATGCATCTCGTTAGTTAAGGCCGCATGAAGTCAATTATCCTACTCATGATTTGGAGTTGGCTGCGGTGGTTTTTAACTTGAAGATTTGGAGGCACTACCTGTACGGTGAGAAGTCGATCATTTATACGGATCATAAAAGTCTGAAGTACCTCCTTACCCAAAAGGAGTTGAACTTAAGACAGCGGAGATGGATAGAGCTATTGAAGGATTATGACTTCTCAATCGAGTATCATCCTGGAAAGGCTAATGTGGTAGCAGACGTGTTGAGTCGTAAGGTGATATCAGAGTTAAGAGCAATGTTTGCTCATCTTAGTTTGTATGAAGATGGCAGTTTGCTAGTGGAACTTCAGGTGAAGCCTATGTGGTTAAAGCAGATCAAGGAGAAGCAGTTATTAGATGAAAAGTTGGGTCCCTTAATTCAACGAGTTGAAAGTGGTGTAATAGGGGATTTTGGATTGAATAAAGATGGAGTACTGTGTTTTCGCGGAAGAATTTGTATGCCCAAGGATTCGGATTTGAGACTAATGATTCTGCGAGAGGCGCATAGTAGCCCCTATGCTATGCACCCCAGGGAAATAAGATGTATCGAGACCTTCGTGATTAGTATTGGTGGCCAGGGTTGAAATGGGAAGTTACATGTCAACAAGTGAAGGCAGAACATCAATTGTCGTCGGGATTGCTACAACCGGTGAAGATTCCATTATGGAAATGGGAGCGGATAACGATGGACTTTGTTAGTGGGTTACCCTTATCGCCTACTAAAAAAGATTCCGTCTGGGTTATAGTGGATCGATTGACGAAGACTGCCCATTTTCTACCTGTTCGTACGGATTTTTCACTACAGAAGTTGGCCAAGTTGTATGTAGCGGAGATCGTGAGGCTACATGGGGTACCAGTGTCTATTATTTCGGACAGGGACCCTAGGTTTACATCGCGGTTTTGGAAAGCTTTACATGAAGCTTTGGGAACAAAGTTAAATTTCAGCACGGCTTTTCATCCTCAGTCAGATGGTCAGTCGGAAAGAGTAATTTAGATTTTGGAAGACATGTTAAGGGGTTGTGTGATTGATTTCAAAGGTAGTTGGGAGGATTTTCTACCGTTGGCGGAGTTTGCGTATAACAAAAGTTATCAATCCAGTATCCAAATGGCACCTTATGAAGCATTATATGGTCATAGGTGTCGTACCCCTACTTGTTGGACTGAATTGGGGGAACAGCAATTATTGGGTCCTGAATTGATATCAGAGACGGAAGAAAAAGTAAAGGTGATTCGAGCACGGTTAAAGGAAGCTTCGGATAGACAAAAGTCGTATGCGGATCTAAAGCGTAAGGATATTGAGTTTAAGGTGGGAGATCAGGTTTTTCTTAAGGTCTCACCGTGGAAGAAGATCTTCGATTTGGAAAGAAAGGCAAGTTGAGCCCTAGGTTCATTGGACCGTGTCGCGTGTCGGCGTGTAGGACCAGCTTTATCGCCTTGATTTACCTCTGGAGTTGAGTCAGATTCATAATGTTTTCCATGTCTCTATGTTGAGGCGTTATCGATCGAATCCGTCTCACATAGTACAGATAGAGGAAGTTGAGTTAAGGCCTGACATGTCGTTCGAGGAAGAGCCAGTGAAAATTTTAGATCGAGATGTAAAGGTGCTAAGAAAGAAGTCAGTACCGTTGGTTAAGATTCTATGGTGTAATCACGGAGCAGAGGAAGCTACATGGGAGCCTGAGGAGACAATTCGGCAGCAATATCCTCACATCTTTTAACCAGGTAAATTTCGAGGACAAAATTTTCTTTAAGGGGGTAGAATTGTAACATCCTAAAATTTGAGTTTTGTATGAGTTACATTAAATTGGTGATTAAGCTTGTTAGATTATTAATTTTGTTTGTCAAGGAGGTCCTGAGGAGGCTTGGGATATAATTGGAATTAGTGAAAATTTTTAGCTTTGGTACTTTAAAGAGAGGAAGTCAGTGGATTTATAACATATGGAAATTTTTGAGTAAGAATCTAAGCATAATTGAGCAATTAGTAAAGAGGATATACGCCACATGTATTGTCTTGAGCGGAGAGGTTCGAATCCCTTGGTATGCATTTTTGTGACTTAAATTTTTGCACTCTCCTATTAAGTGTCGGCCAAGCTTTATTTTTAGTATGTTGGACTTTTAATTTTTATGGTAAGGGGCTAAATGGATTAAGGAAACATTGAAGTTGAGGAAAGGAATTAATAGGATAAGGCAAGTAAGGGAACAAATGGCTTAATTTGTGGAATGTGTTATGGATAGAAAAGTTGGCAAAGGTTGACTCTCTTGGCCATGAACTTGGTCTGTTTTTGGGGCTAGAGGGGTTGGCCGAATATTGATAGGGATTAGGAGCTAGTTGGTCAAAATTCTTTAGCAATTTTGTGCACTATTTTCTTTTTCTCCAAAACTTCTCTCCCTAGCCGATTTTGTCATAAGCAATAGGTAAAGCTTTTGTTTTCTTTTGGCCATTTCATTTTTTTGACCATTTTGGTACCATCCTTTTTCTCCCTAAACTCTCTCCTTTTTGTGCCAAAATCGTACAACCTTGAGGGACATATTTTTTCAATACCTTTCTTCCTTGGCCGAATGAACACCAATCTCAAAACTTCTTCTTTGTTCATTCTCCATCCTTGAAACCGAAACATAAACATCTTATCTTCTTTTCTACTTATAAAAAAAATTCTTAAACATCTCTCTCCCTAATTTTTCACCATGGCCGAATGTCAATGATCATCTCCTTAGCCGAATCTTTCTCTTCATATATATATATATATATATATATTTTCTTCGCAATCATTCTTTCTACTCATGTTTTGATCGGTTGGTAAGAACCCTCTTCAATTCTTTATTTTCTTTTCCTTTTTGCCGAATCTACATATTGGCTTGGGAGGGTCTTTTTGACCGAAAATATCATCATCTATCCCTCTCTTAGACAAATCTTTTTCATCTTTATAGTGAAATAGAGAAAGGCCGAATTACCATTTCCTCGAAGTTATCTCGTAATCGCTAGAATTCGGACCAAAAACCTTCAAGGTGAGAGTTCTTCATGGTTTTCACGATCATCCTTTATTTATTAAGATAATTAACAGTATGAAAAGGAATAACCGATTCTTATATATAGGGATTTATTCGTGGATTACTCAAAACTTGTGGTAAGCCTACCTATATCACTTTGTTAAGTCCATACTTTAATAGATTATTGATTTATTAAAGATCTAACGAATGGAGGCTCGTAGTAATGTATTGAAAGGGAAACCTAGTGGTGATCTAAAAAGGAGTGGATTGACGATCCCAGCTCCTAGATTCAAGCGTAGGGCTATTTCGGCAATTCGAGACTTTCTACCGGGTTGTGGACCCTTCTCTGGTGAAAATCAATTATTCAAGGTTGTTCGCAGTTCTGAGCCATTAGCTGTTTGGGGTTTTCCAATGGGTTGTGGACCATCAACCGGGGAAAATCAATAAATCGTAGTTATTCGCAATTCCGAGGGTAAATCTTAGATCATTTCTTTAGAGTAGCTTTATTAGATCGCGTTTATTTTTCTAATCGAGCGTTAAAAATATTCTAGGTGTTGACGATCAAGAAAGTGTAGTGCTCACCGTAATCAGGTGTGTAATCTCACACCATATCTCGTGGGTTGGATAACTATATCGTATTAATCGTTGGATTAAATCACAAGTTAGTGAAATCGGATAAAATAGTATATTTATCACTTTAATGGTAAAAACTATGAAATCGGTATTAAGACCGTGAAAATTATGAAAATTGCCCTTAATGGGTTAAATCGATAAAAGTGACTAAGTGGGCCTTATGTGAATATGTGATAAATGGGCCAAATGTGATATGTGATAAATGGGCCATATGTGATATTTGATAAATGGGCCATATGTGATATTTGAAAAATGGGCCATAAGTTATATTTGATAAATGTGCCATATGTGATATTTGATAAATGGGCCAAGTGTGATATGAAATTATATAGGCCAAAATGTGTAATGGGCCAGCTTGCAATAATTTTTATAATAGGCCTTATATTAGAATAATTATATGAATGGATTGTTATGCATATTATATACATGATTGCATGGGTTGGGATATTTGACGAAGAGAAGTTCTAGTAGCTTTGCTACAAAATTCTGGTGGCTTGTCCACAAATTGATATATGGCTTAATGCCCAGTTTGATATATGGCTTAATGCCCAGTTTGGTGTTGGCGGGGTGGGTGACTAAAGCTCCCCACAGGTGTGTTGGTTGGTACGGGTGGTGTGTAGCGGATGGAAAACTAGGTTTGGTTGGGAAATTGCATAACACATGCATGTTATATATATGATATAATGCTATGATTGTAATGGACTTTGGCCCAATAAATGCTTAATTGAATTTTGGCCCAGTGAAAGTGGTAAGTGAATTACACACTGAGTTCTAAGTAACTCACCCCTGTTTTCCTTACTCTCCTCAGGTAATGATCGATGATGGAGACTTGGGCGGGGACGACTCGAAGGAGGCCATACTACGAATAATGGGTTATTTACATTTCGGATTTCTTTTTAAGTACTTTTTATTATTTTTACTATTTAAGTTAAGTCGTAATAAGGCCTCAGTTAATTTTTTTATGGATGTTTTACTTGTGGATGGATTTTATAATACGCTTTAAATACTTAAGTGGGGTTTCTTTTCTAAAAATAGAAATAAATGTTTTTCTTAAAATAAACATGCATAAAGGGTTTTCATTCTTAAATATTTTAACTCACTAAAATTACACATTAATAACGTTCTTCAAAATTTGTTTTCAAGATTATTTTTGAACTCTATTAAATTTTCTCGAAATATTATTTTAATTTCTTTTAAGTTTCAATTTATAAATTCTTACGTCTCAAATTGTTTGATTTATCAATCAACCTTAATTTTCATTAAACTTCACGTCAAGATGTTTTGAAAATCCGATTTCTTAAAATCTTTAAAAAGACTAGATGTATATTCCTTTCCGTGTGACATGTCAAATTTGGTCTTAACGCATAGACCGGGTTTGGGGTGTTACATGCTTGGGCATATATATATAATATATGATGCATATTTTTGATATGGCTTGATGACAATGAAATGTTCCTATGAATGGAAAACTTGTTGATGGATTAATGCCTTAGAGAATTGGTGAAATTGTGAATGAATCTTGCATGATTTTACTTATAAGTTGGTTGTGCAAATTAGTATACAAGTTGGCATGAATAGGGATGTGATTGAATGAGATGACATGTGGTTCATTTGATATGGTTTTGGTTGCTGATTGTGTATGAAATAATGCTTGTTTAAGATTGTAGGGAGTGACCCAAGTAAGGGTGGCAACTTGGCCTTGTAAATGGCCTGTTTTGCCTACACGGTCAAGGCACACGGGCGTGCCTAATGGCTATGGGATTAAGTCAGTATTTAGCTAAGAATGCACGCCCTAGGCACACAGACGTGCCTAGTAGCCGTGTGATAAAGTCAGGATCGACCACGGGTGTAGCCCACGGGCGTGTCACGACCGTGTGGACAAGTCAGTATATGGCTTAAGAGCACACGGCTATGGTACACGGGCGTGCCTAGTAACCGTGTGAAGAAGTCAGTATACATGCCCTGATTTGGCACAGCCAAGACGCATGGGGGTGTCTGGTGTCCGTGGGAGACACACGGTTAGCCCACGCGGGCGTGTGTCCTGCATAACTAAGAAAAGTTTTAAATTTCTGAGAATTTCCGTAAGTGTTCGACCTAGTCCTGGCCCTACTCTAAAGCATGTTTTAGGTATCGGTGACCAATACAAGGGACTCTTTGATTATTATTGATGAATGATTGTATGAAATTTCTGTAAATGTTTCTGATATGTACGGTAACGCCTTTAACCCTAGTCCGACCACGGATCCGGGTTAGGGGTGTTACAATTCCAACTCAATTAAAATTCAATCAATGCGGTTCAGCTCATTCGAGCTCAAGTCAGCTCACACGAGCTCAACTCAGCTCATTGAGCTCGTTATTAACTCTTTAGCTCATTTAATATTATTTGCTGGAATAAATTAGTTTAAGTAATTAATTAATTTAGTTAAGTGATTAACTGTTTAAGCTATTTAAGTTGTCTTAATTCCTACAGCCTTTATTATGTCCTAATCTAAGACAAATTAATTAGGTTCTAGAATTAAAATTAATGTGCAGATTTTATTTCATGCTTGTTGCCGAATTTAGTGTGTCTTGTTTAAGACTTTATTTAATTTGTCTAGTTTTTAATTATGTGTATTTAAATTGTCCAAGTTATGTTTTAATTATATTCAGCTGATTTGGCTTGAATTAATGTTAGTTCATGTTTCTTGTAGGTGCAAATTAGAATGTGGGGCGAGCATTTAAAGCCAAGTTCATGCATGGCTTGGTTCAAGGAATTAGCACATGCATGCATGGCTAAGTTCAACGAAATTGGGTTGATTGTTTGGCTTCTCCAAGTGACTATTCAACCAAGGAACAACTGCCCATTGATTTTCCCAAGCATGGCCGATCCACTCCCCAAAACAGCACCTAGGTGTTCAAATTTGGTGTTCACACCAAGGACCATTCGATTGATCATTGTTCACACTTCCAAAGACTTTTCCAGCTCCTTTTTCACACATTCAAGGCTATTCATGTTCTCCTTTATTACTGGTAACTTTTCAGCTAAAGTTATCATTTTAATGAGCTCATTTAAGCTCATTGACTGCACCTAGCTAGTGCAATGCATCCTTGAAGTGTCCAAATTCGTGCAAGCTGATTAGCCCTTTTCTAGAAGCTGTCCATTAAGCTCCATTCAGCCAAATCTAGCTGCAGCAACTTAAGGATTTAATTCTGGAATATTTTAGAACATTCTAGCTAAAAATTACTTAGTTATTAAGCTTTTACTTAGGCTATTCGGCTACCTAGTTTAGGCTATAAATAGCTTGCTGTTTCATTTTGTGAAAAAAACTTTTGGCAACTTTTTATATGAACTTTGTTCACAAGAGTGAGATTACTCCTCTTCTTATTCGTACGAGTTTTTTGTGACTTATCAAGCGTGCTTATGGCGTCTCTGAATTCGTTTCTGAACTTATCACCTTTCGGTGTGGCGTTCAACCCATTCCCGGCATTTCCATCAATCCACCTTAAACCGAATAAAATCGGGGTGACACTCTCTATAGTGTTGAATCGATTCTCGATTTAAGTCCTATTCTCCATTTCCATCCAACTCTCTTTCTTTTATTCGTTCATAAACTGAAACATCCATTATCCATCTTTCATCCATCCTTCTTCCATCTAACTAAACCAAACACCAAACATCTTTCTTTCCTTATCTAATCTAAACTCGAACCTTCTTCCGACTTCTAAAAGAATTAAACCCATCTCATATAAAACCTCCATTCCTAACTTAATTAAATATAACTATAAAACCTATCAAAAGCTTCTGCATTTCAACTCTTCAAACAATATCTTTCCGAGTTTTCAAACCACTCCTCGTAGACGATCGGGCACTCAAGTGAACGACTGACTAACCCCGGCCCGTCTCACATCAATAGGACTATAAATAGTTGTTGAATTTCAGTTGTAAAAATAACTTTTGTCAATTTGATTTTATGAACTTGAGTTCAAAGAGTGAGATTACTCCTCTTCAATTTTATACGAGTTTTCGGTTGACTTATCAAGCAAGCTTGTGGTGTCTCCAAACTTGTTTCCCGAACTTATCACCTTAACCGGTGTGGCGTTCAACCTTTTCCGACGTTTCTATCGTTCACCTTAAATCGTATAGAACCGGGGTGACACTACATATAGTGTTGAGTCGATTCTTGAGTTTGAGTTCTATTTTCCATCTCCATCAATCTATCTTTACTTATCCTATCCTAAACCGAGTCACCCGAATATCTTTCTTTCTTTAACCATCCAAAACCGAACCATTTCATTCCGTCTTCTAAATCTAATTCCAATAATATTAACCTCCATTCCTAACTTAAATATACTTAAAACGAAAACCTATCAAAAGCTTCCGCAATTCACTCTCCAAACACCTATCTTTCTGAGATCTAAACTTCTCCTCGTAGACGATCGGGCACAACCGTGAACGACTCGACTAACCCCGAGCCGTCTCACATCATTTGGTATCAGAGCTTGAAAATGAGGAGCTCCGACGATGATCGAGAGGCCTGAATAGGTTCGTATTAAAAAAATTGAATTCAAAAAAAAGGTTTCAAATTGTATTCAAGTTCTCTTGTATTAATTTCGTGTATTTGAAAAAAAAAGAAATACGAAAATATAAAAAAAAAGTGTTCAAAGTTATGCAAGTACTTTGTTCTCTGTTCTTCTCTTCAGACTTTGAAATTCAAAACCATCATTTTACATTCATCTTTCTACCCCGATCATCCAAGATCCTATTTACCATCATTTGGTAACCTCCTTTCACCCCAACGCCACACATACCCTAATTTCATTTGTTTTTTCAGCCTACCCAATACACCCGACATTATCCTTTTGTAACCACTTTGAAGCTAACCCTCAAGCTGTGATAAGACTTCTAAAAACGAAGTACGACTTTGTGAGAGAGAGTCGAGCGGTAAAAGGCAAGAGTGTGCGAGTCCATTCGAGAGAAGAAAAAAGCCAAAAATGAGTGAAAACACGAGCGTGAGTGCAAACTCCTTATTTTCTTTCCGAGTGGATTTTAGTGAGGTTTGTGGTGAGGTATTTAATTTTATATTTTTGTTCTATTTAACATTTCTCCTTTTCAGCAAATAATAATGTCTCGAGAAGAGTTTTCCGCGTTTGATTTTCAATATTTTTTGGAAGAAATGGAAAGCATGCTCGACTGCAAAATTAAGCCAATTTGAGATGAGCTAAAACCTCGAGCAACAACCCGACAGAAGCAAACTTCACCAAGTCGGGAAACGGAGTCAAGATCATCACGGCGATACACGTCTAAAGACTATTCGAGAAGAGATTATTATCGGGACTCCTAATCAACAAGGCTTTCGAGACAACGAGAAGAAAGTTTTGAGTTTGAGACTCTTCGAGATAATAAACGAGAAAGCACGAGTTATTCCTCATATGCTTCAAAAAAGTCCTTCCCGAAGGATCATTCCCGAAGAAATAAACGAGAAGCCTACGAAAATACTTTCTCTTTCTTTGAGACAAACGATTATCTTCTTGATTCTTTTGTATCATTTTCATGTTGTAATGAAAAGACGAGATAAAAAGAAATAAGAAGAAAAAGAGAGATAAAAGAAAAAGAAATTGAAAGTGAAGAAAAAGAGAAAATTGAAAAAGAAAGAAAAGAAGTCGAGTTAGAAAAAGAAACACAAGAACAAGATGAGCGAGAAAAAGTGAGTGTTGATTCAACTAACCCAATTGAATTTCGTTCTTGTTCTGTTTCTTCTTTTCAGGTTACCGAAAAGCCGAGTGGAAAATATCAACTTCAATATCTTCCTGACGACCGACGTTTTTGTATGACCAAAAAAGGTAAGGTTGAAGATGACATCGAACCACACGAAGCCGTAGGTAAGTTAGGTAAGGATCATCTAGCACTTGAATTTCCACTATCTTCCTTAAATGGTGGTGAGACGAGCTTTTCTAACACCAATCTTTACGTTAACCAACCCAAAGGTGAAGTAGTGTTTAATCGAAACTCGATCTCGCGTGGTAATGAATTTTCATGTAAAAATCTCAATTTGTTTGATTGTGGTAATTATGTGACTTATTTATTGCCCTATTTGAAATCCTCGAGTTTTTGCAAATCTGATTTGAAGTTCGTAAAGAGTTTTGATTGTTCGTTTTTGTGTATGCAAAAATCTTTTATAGATTTAACGTGTTTGATTTAACGAAACCTTTGCTACACTTTGGCGTAAGTAATCAAACTCATGTTTTTAAACTCGAAATCTGTTTGGGTTCGTTTTGTGCAAATAATCAATATTTGTTGAGTGGTTGGTCACTGCCAAAGGGAACGAGATTTGACCATTTTGATCACTATTTAAGATTGTTCCTTAAACAATTTCTGTGGTTGTACTTGAAGTTCATGTTTCATTTGAAAAAGGTTAATTCAACCACGAAGTTTCGGCTACACTGTACTCCTGAGGAGCGAAGGTTTGTGTTGATCGAAAAAGGTAAATTCGACCTTTGTTTTCCTGCTCTTGTAGATAAACAAGGTAAGACTCATAAAAGTATTGAAACTTGTTTGTACTCCTCGGATGGTGACAAAAATCACGTTGCTGATTTTTTTCTTGTAAAACACTTAGATCGAGATGTGCTTAATAGCTTTATTTTGCTTGATAATAATCTATCTGTTTTGATGGTTGATAAAAAGATAGTTGTTTTCGATAATTGTCATGATGCATTTGTTGGTGAGTCCATATTCAATCGTACATTGCAAGGTTCGATTGTGCCACTTTGTGAACCATGTGAATCTTTTCAATTACCTTCTTGTGACGATTATGTATACCATTTGATTCATTACTCGCGATCGAATCATGACTTTTGGAAACAATTTGAGACATTTGAATGCCTTAAAACATGTCCATTTTTGTTTCAAACATTTGACGAGGCATTGGCAAGTAAATTAATTTGTTTTCATGTTGTTTTGCATCTGTTCACTCGCATGCGTCTTATTTGTCATGTTATGCTTACATTCGGACTACGAGTTTGTTGGCATTACTTTTTGCTAACTCATGGCTATTCTTTTCAGGTGACTCGATTACCATCCGCCTCGTTCGACCAAGGAAAGCCGAGTAAAAGGAACTATGTTCTAGAGAACCAATGGCTCGATTCGAGGACGAATCGCTTTGAAGAGGGGGGATGATGTGAGCATACCCGGGGCAACCCAAGATGCCTATCTCGATCCTCTTGAGCTCCCCGAAGGCCCATCAATTTTGAGCCGAATTCCAGCTCAATTAAACTTCAATCAATGTGGTTCAGCTCACATGAGTTTATTTCAGCTCATTGAGCTCGGTTTAATTTCTTTTCAGCTCATTTTAATTATTTAATTGCTGGACTAAAATTTAGTTTAAGTTAATTAAATAATTTAGTTAAGTACTAAATATGTTTTAAACTATTTAATTTGTCTTAGCATTTTCGGCATTTATAGGATTAAATCATTTAAGTTGTCTAAATTACTACAGCAATTTAATTTGTCTTGAGCTCAATTAATATGTCTTCCTACAGCCATTTAAGTTTTCCTTAGGCCAATTAAGTTGTCTTGAGTCCTACAGCTAATTAATATGTTTTATTCTAAGACAATTTAATTAGGAGCTAAAATCATAATTAATGTGCAGGTTTTTGATTACATTACTGCCGAATTTAATATGTCCAAGGGGAGAACTTAATTTTTTTAAATTATTTGGTGCAGGTACACTCCTTGGACGTCCAGGTGCATGGCTGAAGATTTAAGGGAGTTTTTTTTAGCTGGAATTAAACCACAACAGCTCATTCCTCTTCCCCAAGTGGCTGTTCGTGTAATGCAAAGGTCAAGGAGTTTTAAAAGCTGAATTAAACACATGGTAGCTGTTCCAAGTTTCATTTTAATGCTGGTAACTCTTCAACAAAAGGTTGTAGCTCATTCAAAGCTTGACCAAACCTGGACATACTCATTTAGATCCAAATGCATTCAGCTGGTTCCTTCCCCATTAAGCTGACCCTTGGCGTCCCACAGCAGCTGAATTTGTCATTCTAGAAGCTGTCCCTTGGAACCTCATTCAACCAAACCTAGACTTGTGCAATGCATCCATGTAAGTGCCACATTCATGCAAGTTGATCATCTTCCTTCTAGAAATCGTCCGATGAGCTCCATCAATTGAATTTAGCTTCATCAAATTAATGTTTTAATTCTGGAATATTCCAGCTTATTCTAGCTGAATTTTAGCTTAGCTATTAAGTAGTTAGTGACCATTCGGCTAGCTAGATACAGGACTATAAATAGTTGTTGAATTTCAGTTGTAAAAAAAACTTTTGTCAATTTGATTTTATGAAATTGAGTTCAAAGAGTGAGATTACTCCTCTTCAATTTCGTATGAGTTTTCGGTTGACTTATCAAGCAAGCTTGTGGTGTCTCCGAACTTGTTTCCCGAACTTATCACCTTAACCGGTGTGGCGTTCAACCTTTTCTGACATTTCCATCGTTCACCTTAAACCGTATAGAACCGGGGTGACACTACATATAGTGTTGAACCGATTATCGAGTTTGAGTTCTATTTTCCATCTCCATCAATCTATCTTTACTTATCCTATCCTAAACCAAACCATCACATATCTATCCTTATCCATCTTTATTCATCCCTACTAAACCGAGTCACCCGAATATCTTTCTTTCTTTAACCATCCAAAACTGAACCATTTCATTCCGTCTTCTAAATCTAATTCCGATAATATTAACCTCCATTCCTAACTTAAATATACTTAAAATGAAAACCTATCAAAAGCTTCCGCAATTCACTCTCCAAACACCTATCTTTCCGAGATCCAAACTTCTCCTTGTAGACGATCGAGCACAACTGTGAATGACTCGACTAACCCCAGGCCGTCTCACATCATTTTCTTAAACACCTTGGATGCTCAAGTATTACACCTAAGCATTCAAGTGAATTGAATCAGCTGAATTAAAGAATTAAATCATATTGAAGGAAGAAGTTACTTAGGCCTAGAATTTCAAAAGTTTGTAAACTTTATTTCAGCTCATTATTAGCTCATTAAGCTTAACAAAAGTGACCACTCGGTTAGGCCTTTCATATCACTATAAATAGTTGCATTCAGCCTATTGTAGGGGACTTTTTGCTGAATTTATGCTAAATTTGAGATTTGTGAGTTATCTAATTCTCTTTGTTCTTTTGGAACTGATCTGACTTATCAAGCATAGCTTGTGGCGCCTTTCCTTTCCATTATTTGCCAAACTTATCACCTTTGGTGTGGCATTCATTATACCTATGGTTCCTATCACTTTTGATAGCGGGTCAAGGTTCTTTGTTGATTTTCCTAAACCGAATTCCCATAAGAACTATTTTGAGTCTCGAGTCAACAATCATTTTATTGTTGGTTCATTCTCTGCCCTTATCTGAATTCCCTATCTATTGCTTAATTATCTTTCTTTTCGACCTTTGTTTGTAGCCATTGCCTATATTTTCCATTCCTTTTGAAACGAACCAAGTCTTACTCAAATTCACGATTGGGCAATCAAACGACTTGAATTATTCACGAAACGAGTTCGTATCAGCCTCCATGAATTGTACCAGCCGAACATGCATCTTCCCAATACATTGAACCTACATGCATGAACCTTGTTTAATTGCTCTCCAAAATTTGGCTGCACCTAATAAACACATGAACAACATTAAATTAAACTAATTTCAGCTGGACATAATTAAAATAGAATTTAGACATATTAAATGGACACTAGACAAATTAAATAAAGACTAAATAAGACACATTAACAATCGACTATGACTTGGACATAATAAAAACATGTAGTAAACTAAGACAAATTTAATTAAGTTAGGACACCATAAATTTGGCTAGGACAAAGCATATTAATAACATAAGACATATTTATAAGCTGTATAAATATTAACTAAGTTAATTTAATTTATTCAAATATTAAAGTAAATGAGCTGAAAGTAATTAAATGAGCTCAACGAGCTAAAGTGAGCTCATGTGAGCTGGACCGAGCTGAATTTAGCTTGCACCAAGGTGCAAGGATTGCTCAAAATTTGGACCCGAGCTTGTCCATCTTCTTCGGGTTGGAATTTGCTCCAAAATTGGCTTGTTAGAGCCGCAACAGCCTCGTGCATCTGTTTAGCTCGAGCTCGAGTTATGGGGCCTTGAGGGAGCTCGAGAGGATCAGAAATTGAATTCACGGGTGCCCCTGGTGTGCTCACATCATCCCCCCTCTTCAAAGCGACTTGTCCTCAAGTCAAAATCTGCTTCAAAAGGGGACAAATAAGACACGTTAAAACTAGAACTTATATTATATTCACCCGATAAATCAAGTTTGTAAGAGTTCTCGTTGATGCATTCTAAAACTTGAAAGGGTCCGTCTCCTCGAGGTAATAACTTGGACCTCCATTGGGCTGGGAAACACTCCTTGCGCATATGGACCCAAACCCAGTCTCTGGGTTTGAACACAACTTTCTTTTGGCCTTTGTTTGCTTGTCGAACATAAGATTCGATCCTTACCTTTATGTTAGCCCGCACCTTTTGATGTAGCCTCTTCAGAAAGTCAGCCTTTTTCCTAGCATCAGAATGAATCAATTGATTATTAGGCAAATGTAATAAATCTAAAGGTGTTAATGGGTTAAACCCGTAAACTACTTCAAAAGGTGAATGTTTTGTTGCCGAATGAACAGTTCTATTGTAGGCAAATTCAATATGGGGCAAACATTCTTCCCACGATTTTAAATTCTTTCGAATTATAGCTCGTAGTAGGGTGGAAAGAACTCGATTGACCACTTCCGTTTGTCCGTCCATTTGAGGATGACAAGTGGTTGAAAATAATAGCTTAGTTCCAAGTTTTCCCCACAGAGACCTCCAGAAGTGGCTAAGGAACTTGGCATCACGATCAGATACGATGGTGCGTGGAATTCCATGTAATCAGACAACATCCCTAAAGAACAAGTTAGAAATGTGAACGACATCGTCAGTTTTAGTACAGGCAATAAAATGTGACATTTTAGAAAACTGATCGACAACCACAAAAATGGAATCCTTCCCCGTCTTTGTTCTAGGAAATCCAAGGATAAAATCCATGGATATATCCGTCCACGAAGTTTCAGGTATCGGAAGGGGAGTGTAGAGACCATGGGGTTGAATCTTGGATTTTGCGTGTTTACAAGTTAAGCATCATTCGCAAATTCGTTCTACATCTCGCCTCATCCTTGGCCAATAGAAGTGCTTGCTAAGTGTCGCTAGAGTCTTGCTAACTCCGAAATGCCCCATAAGACCTCCATTATGGGCTTCATGTACTAGGACATCTCGGATTGAGCTTTGAGGAACACAGAGCTTTCCTTCCTTAAATAAAAATCCGTCATACCTATAAAAGTTCTCAAAAGCAGTTTTCTTACAGGCAGAATAAATTTCATCAAAGTCAGGATCATTAGCATACAAGTCCTTTAAGAAAGAAAATCCAAGCAGTTTTGATTCAAGTGAAGACAACAATGTATACCTTCTCGAAAGGGCATCGGCAACAATGTTATCTTTACCTTTTTTGTACTTTATGACATAGGGAAATGACTCGAGATACTCGATCCATTTGGCATGCCGTTTGTTCAACTTTTGTTGGCCTTTGATATGCTTCAAAGCCTCGTGATCGGAGTGAATCACAAACTCCTTTGGCCACAAATAATGCTGCCACGTCTCGAGAGCCTGTATTAACGCATACATTTCTTTGTCATACACCGGGTAGTTAAGTGGGGCTCTGTTGAGCTTTTCACTGAAATATGCAACGGGTCATCCGTCTTGGGTTAGAACAGCGCCTATTCCAACACCTGAGGCATCACACTCAAGTTCAAAGGTCTTAGTAAAATCGGGTAAGGCAAGTAACGACGCATTAGTAAGACAATTTTTAATGTCATTGAAGGATTTTTCTTGTTCATCTTCCCAATGGAAAGCAGAGTTCTTCTTGATCATAGTAGTCAACGGTGCGACTATGGTGCTGAAATTGGGCACGAACCTTTGATAAAAACTAGCTAAGCCATGAAAGCTCCAGACTTGGCTAATGGTCTTTGGTCTTGACCAATCTTGTATGGCCTTTACTTTCTCTTGGTCCACTTCCAAGCCTTGCGAACTCACTACAAAGCTAAGGAAAATAACTTTGTCAGAACAAAAAGTACATTTTTTTAAATTAGCAAAAAGAGTCTCCTTAAGCAAAGTTTCCAAAACAGATTTTAGATGCATCACATGGTCTTCCAACGTCTTGCTATAGATCAAAATATCATCGAAGTAAACGAAGCAAAACTTACCAATGAAAGGTCTCAAAACATGGTTCATCAATCTCATAAAGGTGCTAGGTGCGTTGGTTAAGCCAAATGGCATGACCAACCACTCATACAAGCCGTGTTTTGTCTTGAAGGTGGTTTTCCATTTGTCGCCTTCTTGCATTCAGATTTGGTGGTAGCCGCTTTTCAAGTCAATTTTCGAGAACAGTTTAGCTCCACTTAGCTCATCTAACATGTCGTCTAGCTGAGGAATTGGGTTCCGATATTTGATTGTGATTTTATTTACAGCACGACAATCTACGCACATTCGCCATGTGCCATCTTTCTTGGGCACCAAAAGAACTGGAACGGCACAAGGGCTAAGGCTTTCTCGAATATAGCCCTTTTCCATCAACTCGTTAATTTACCGTTGCAACTCTTTGGTCTCTTCAGGATTCATCCTATAGGTGGGTCGGTTCGGAATAACGGCTCCAGGCACAAAATTGATTTGATGCTTGATTCCACGAAGAGGTGGCAACCCACTCAGAGTATCTTCCGGAAAGACGTCTTGGAAATCCTGCAAAAGAGCTAAAACAGAAGAAGGTAGTTCCTTGGTTAACTAGTTAGCGTTAAAAAGAGTTTCCTTTTACATGAGTACAAGAACAGTTTGCCTCGTCAAAAGGGCGTTCCGGATTTCACTTTCTTCCGCAATCAAACTTTTTTTCTTTTTCTTCTTTTTCTTTTTGTAACATCCTGAAATCGGGGCTATTTGTGATTGAATTATTTTTCATGTGTTTGAACTTTTGTGTTATTAATTATGGTGTGGTAAGGCTTAATTATGGACTTTGAGTAGGTTCGGTTTAGTAGAATAAATTTTTGTATGGTTTATTTAATGAAGTGGATTAAGTGAGCTTAGCACTTAAGTTAATTTAAGTGTTAATTAAAGCACATGAGGAATTAGTGGCAAAGTGGTTATGGTGTTTGAACTTATAGCTTGGGGTTAGAGGTTCGAGTAGCATGTTTAACATTTTGAAGGTTTATTTTTGAATCCTTGCATTGATGAACAGGTCAAACTTATTTATGATAGGTTGGACTATTCCTTTTGGTAAGTTGAAAATTTGTTATGGAAAGCTTGAAGATAGGGATAAGAATCTTGAGTTTATGGTATAATGAGGGGACAAAGGCATGGAAGGTGGGGATGTTTTGGAAAGAAATCCTATGCCTTAATGCATGAATGTGGACTGGCATGTAAGGCTAGGGGAGTGGCGAATTTTTGGTAGGTAGCTTGGAGGATGTTGACCAACCTTTTGTTTTGTGCATCATTTTGTGTTTGTTTTTCCTCTCCAAAAGCTCTCATCTTTGGCCGAATGTATAGGGTACTTTTGGTGCAAAAATATTTCTTTTGATGACAACTTCATTTTGTTGGAAACAAAATACCACTTTCTTTCTCTCATTTGTCTTTTGAACCAAACTACATTTTTGCATCTTGTGCATTTTCTTCTTTGGTAAAGTTTGTGGTGACCGAATATCATTTCTCCCATTTCTCTTTTTCTTCCTTTGATCAATTCTTTTTCATTCACTTTTCAAATTTTATCAAAACCAAAAACCATTCTTTCTTTCTCTAAACTTTGGCCGAATCTCCTACACCATTATCTTCCATCTACTACTTTTCTTTTCTTCTCAAAACCGAATCCCCTATTTCTCCTTTCTTCTCAATAATTTCTTTATTAGCCAAATATACTCCTTTGGGTGTGCCGAAACTCGCTTCTTCCATTTAGAAGTATCTTGGTCAAATATTGAAGGTGGTAAGGATTTATTTTAAGGGATTATTCTTTTGATTATTCAAAAGCCGAAGGCTATTATATTAATGGTTGCCGATTGTAGGGAAGTGAAGCGCCACGCGTCTGGGTTGCGTAGTTAGTACTCGAAGGTGATTAGGTGAGGTTTTGGATTCAAATGATAACCCCTCGAGATTATTTTGGTTTGGCCGAATGGCCTTGGTACTAACTTTGGGTAATGGCCGAATATAGGGCAAGGGAAACTTGTGTGGCCGATTGTCTCCTTAGGGATTTAGACTATCGTTGGTGACAGATGTGTACATACACACTTTATAATTAATTAACGTGCAAAGTATTATGTGTATGCTAATCGGATTTGTGTAGATTTGAGTTTAATACCATAAAGGTATAGCAAGGCTTCAGTAAGTCCTTGACAATATGATTTGCTATTTGATGCTTTTGGGAAGCATGACATATTTGGTATATGTGACTTATAAATGATTATTGGTAAATCCTATATATGTTGCTAAATGAGTATGTTGGCATGATTTACGTAATTATCATTGATTGATGTGGGTTTTATGAGTGGAGGGGCGGTGATATTCGTGTCGACGGACACCGGTGTTTTGGTAACACATTGTGACTACGGTCACGAGAGGTTTGGCACCTCCGGAGGTTTGGCACCTCATAGCGTCTCGTCCCGTGGGCTTAGTACCACCGTGGGTTGGCCCCACATTTGAGATATGGGATTGACGCCAGTGATTTGGTATCACACGATGGGTTGGCCCCATCATTTGATTATGACTTCGGGTGACCAGTGGTTTGGTACCACAATATTGACGGATTTCGTGACTATACGTCACCAGTGGTTTGGCACCACCAGTGGTTTGGTACCACACGGGGTAGAGAAAGGCGTGCGGATGGCTAGGTTGGGTGCATATTAAACTTGTGCATATTAAATTAATTATGATTTGTGTATGATGTTACATTAAACCGGAAAAAGGGTTACATATTGGGTCTTGATGACTCACCTTTTCCTTTAACATTTTCAGTGACTCGTAGTTGCGAGATAAGGAGCCGGATGAACTCGAGGCGCCATGCAATGAAAATATGGACTAGGTGGATTTGGAACTATTTTTATTTTAATATGGGTTTGATTTATTTTGTTTAAGATGTAATAAGGCCTCCTAAAATTTGCACTTGGATTATTTTATGTTTTGATAAATTGCTTAACTATTTTATGATATTAAAATGGGTACACATGTTTTTCTCAAATTAATTCGTAAAAATATTTTATTGTGCCATCGGCTACACTTGAAACTGTAACAACCTAACTTAGTATATTTTAAACGACATTAAGTAATGCTTTCTTCATAACACCTCAACTGTTTTAAATCAAAACAATATCTTTTATCAAAATTTAAAACGACTTAAAAAGGGATTTTCAAAAGTTTTTCCTCCGTAGCATACCAAATTCGGTCGTAATGTTTGGGCCGGGTTTGGGGTGTTACAAATTGGTATCAGAGCCCGGTTCAAAGCTCGGCTGTGGGGGCCCAAGGCCCAAAAATGTTTTGGTAGGTCTATTCAAATATTTTGGTTTTGAATAAGCATGGCGACACTTAGGAGTCTCGAGCACCGATCCGCCTGGTAAGTACCTCTAACTTTTTGTATAGATTATTATTATAGAAGGGTAAGTAGGGAGCGTAGTTAGTGTGATAGGTGTTGAACCTTAGGACTAGTCCACCCCAACAAAACTCATAAGACTTTAATGGCCTAATTAAAACCAACCCGTGACCAAGTCGCCGAGTTAGGTGTGGTAACCTTAGTGCGCATGTCTAGGATTGGATCCGGAAGAGCTTGGTATTTAAGCGATCCTCGTGACTCACCTCCTCTTCGCGGGATTCCTACAGTGCGTAAGGCCGGTTCACCCTAACCAAGAGGACTCGGTCATAGGCTAAACACGTTAAGTAAAACCCAAAAGGGATTAACCCTATTTTGTGAAAGCTGTAAGTTTTAAAAATCGTTATGATACTCATTTCAATAGCAGCAAAAATTTACTTTCGGAAAATTTTCAAAATATTCTTCAACTTACCAAAATTACTGAAATGTCCCTAGTGGCAAAATTACAAAAAAATACCCCTGGTTTTCAAAATTTTGCCATACCTTTAAATTGAGAATTTCTCAAAAATACTCCTCAGTTTTAGAAATTACAAAATGTTTTAATTTATAAAAGTTTTCAAATATCTTCGGTTTATTACAAAAATATCCCTGTAGGAAAATGACTAAAATACCCCTGGGATAGAAATGGACAGTAATGCCCGAAGAGTGCATAGGTATGAAAGGTATAGGGAATGGATGTACTTTTCTTTGTAAATTAGGACAGAAGACTTAAAACTTTGATTGATCGAAAGAATCTCTATTAAATTCTTTTCATAAAATTTCTTCGCGGATAACCAAGTGAAACATGTACTAATTCATAAAATTTCCTAATCAGATTAAAGCGCGATAGTTAGAATGAGCTTTAGAGGACATTGCCGTTGTCGACATGGAAGGGGTAGGATGACCGTGTCAGAACCTGTCAGATCAGGTCAGGGATCTGAGAATGAGGTACCACTGCCACCACCACCCCCAACCTTTGGAGCCGAGGAGCGAGGATCGGACGGGTGATGATGCGGTGTCACAAGCGATCTTTGCGAGTTCTAGAGAGAGTAGCTGGAATGGGTGGAGGTGGAGGAGCTCGGAAGTCGATGCGAGAGACTTCGAGCTAACAGAGCTGAATTTTTCCAAGGTGTGTCCGGTGGCGCCCAATACGATCGAGTATTGGCTAGAATCGATCGAAAGAATCATGGATGAGATAGATCGGCGAATGAGGAGAAACCGAAAGGAGCGGTGTCGCTTCTCAAGGATGAGTCATATCGATGGTGGCTCACGGTTCGAGATGGTGCTACGGTAGATGATCGACTTGGGAATACTTCAAAGCCGCTTATCGGAAAGAAGTATGTGGGCACAAGCTACATTGATGCATAGAGGAAAGCTTTTACGGGGTTGGTACAAGGAAATAAGTCCGTGTCGGAGTATGAAGCGAATTCTTGAGGTTGAGCCGCTATGCTCGAGGTATAGTGTCAGCGGAGCATGATCGTTGTGTCCGCTTTGAAGACGAACTTAGGGATGAGTTAAGGTTGCTTTGATTGCTCCGCAGCGGGAGCGTGAGTTTGCCGTCTTGGTGGAAAAGGCTAAGGTAGCCGAAGGGGTCAAGGAGTCCGTGAGACGTAACTATGATGGGAACAAGCGAGAAAAGAGGATTTGGGTCGTCTAGATCGGGTGGTAATGTTCGAGAAAGGGCGAGCGAGTGGGCCGAATCGAGCGGGAAGGCCCATGGTCGCTAACCGAGACCTGGCTCACTTTGTAATCGCTATGGCAAATCGCATTGGGAGGTTGTTGGACCGGTGAGAAGGGTTGCTTTGAATGTGGGTCTTTGGACCACCGTGTAAGGGATTGTCCTCGGAAGTTAGCCAAGAATCGATCGGAGGGTCGAACCGTGCTCGGGCTAGGAATGTAGGACCACCACAAAGGGGTCGTGGTAATGGTAGAGGAGGAAATGGATCTAATCGAGGTCGCGAATTTCGGGCGGAGGTACAGGCGACACGTAAGCAAGCGGCTGGTCTAGTCTATCTGGCGGGCGTCGAGAGGAAGGTGACGCACCGGACGTTATAACCGTGACGTTCTTAATCTTTGGTGTTCCATATCTTGCTTTGATTGATGTGGGTTCGACGCATTCATACGTTGCTAGTAGTGTGGTAGAGACTATGAACTTAGACTTGAGACCGCTTCTAGGGAGATGATCGTAATTAGTCCTTTAGGTCACTCTGTAGTTGTTAATAAGCTATCTGAGAGATGTACCTCTAGAACTCCAAGGGTCGTGTTTGTGGTCGATCTGATGGAGCTGCTTGTTTGGGGAGTTCGATTTGATCCTTGGTATGGACCGGTTGGTTAAGTATCAAGCAAGGTTGAACTGCGCGCTAAGCGCATGGTTCTTAAGATGGTGAGGGTGATGAAGTGGTCATGATAGGTAATAGAAGAGATTACCTATCTAATATAGTGTCTGCGTTGAAGAAAGTGAAAAGATGGTCGGGAAAGGTTGTGAGGCGTTTTTGGTTTGAATTTGTGCTTTGGAAGCTAAGGAGTCGCGGTTGAGAAGGTCCGAACAGATGGGAATTCGCTGATGTGTTCCCGAAGAACTTCTCAGGTGCGCCTCCCGGATCGGGAAGTTGAATTTGGTATAGACTTGCTACAGAGCGGCACTGTGTCAATAGCACCTTACCGAATGGCGAAGAAAGGAATTGGTGGAGTGAAGGCTCAAATTCAGGAGCTTTTGGACCGAGGATTTATCCGACCAAGTATATCTCCGTGGGGAGCACTTTGTGTTGTTTGTTAGGAAGAAGGATGGTTCAATGCGGATGTATATCGACTACCGCCAATTGAACAAGTTAACGATCAAGAACAGTGTCCGTTGCCCTCGGATTGATGACTTGTTTGACCAAGCTGAAGGGTGCATCGGTATTTTTGAAGATAGATCTTAGGTCGGGATATCATCAACTCAAGGTGAAAGAGGTTGATGTGCACAAGACGGCATTCCTAACAAGGTATGGGCATTACGAGTTTTGGTGATGCCTTTTGGGTTGACTAATACACCAGCGACATTCATGGACTTAATGAATAGAGTGTTTCAAAGAAGATACTTGGATCAATTTGTCGTGGTGTTTATAGACGACATATTGGTTTACTCAAAGATGGAGAAGGAGCATGACATGCATTTACGTATAGTTCTACAAGTCTTGAGAGAGAAGTAGTTATATGCCAAATTCGGTAAGTGTGAATTTTGGCTTAGAGAGGTGGCTTTCTTAGGTCATGTGGTGTCGTGGAAGGGATTAGAGTAGATCCTCGCAAGGTGGAAGCGGTGTTGGATTGGAAACCCCTAGGTCGATGGCGAGAAATTGAAGCTTTTTGGGTGCGCAGGATATTATTGGAGGTTTGTGGAAGGATTCTCTTTAATCGCAGTGCCGTTGACTAAGTTGTTAAGAAAGGGAGTTCCATTTGTATGGTCGGAGAAGCAACAAGAAAGTTTTGACAAGCTAAGGAAGATTTTGACTAAGCTCCGGTTTTGGTACAACTGAGGCGGGAAAGTTGTTTACGGTTTCTTGTGGCGCATCCCATACTTGGTTTGGGATGCGTATTGATCTAAGAAGGGAAGGTAGTGGCCTATCGTCCCGTCACCTAAGACCGCATGAGGTTAACTATCCAACGCCGCGACTTGGAGTTAGCGGCGAGTTTTCGCTTTGAAAATATGGCGGCATTACTTGTATGGGGAAAAGTCAATAGTCTACACGGATCATAAAAGTTTGAGGTATCTTTTGACTCGTAAGGATTTGAATTTGAGGCGTCGGTGGATTGAATCTGTTAAAAGACTACGATCGTTCGATTAAGTACCATCCGGTAAGGCGAACGTGGTGGCTGTTGCCTTGAGCCGAAAAGTCGTGATGCAGACTTAAGAGCGATGTTTGCTCATCTCGATCTATCGACGACGGAAGTCTTTTGGCGAATCGCAAGTTAAACCGACTTGGATCGAGGAGATTAAGGAAAAGCGGTTGGTGGATGACGGTTTGAATGCAAGGAGGTTGCAAGTTCAAGGCGGTGGTTTGGAAGGGTAGTGCAGTTTGTGCAGCGAGGGAGTGTTATGTTTTCAAGGGCGAGCTTGTATGCCGAAAAGATGTGGAGTTGAGGCAAAGAATTCTCCAAGATGCACATAGCAGCCATACGCTATGCATCCGGAGGTAGCAAGATGTATGGAGATTTGCGAGAACAGTTTTGGTGGCACAGGTTGAAGCGTGAGGTAACCGAATTAGGTGGGTAAGTGTCGACGTGTCGCAAGTTAAAGCCGAACATCGGTTGCCATCGTGGTTACTCCAACCGGTGAAGATTCCTCGGTGGAAATGGGAGAGGATCACTATGGATTTTGTCGATGGATTACCCCTCACGCCTAGTAAGAAGAACTCGGTTTGGGTAATTGTGGATCGACTAACTAAGTCGGCGCATTTCATACCGATGAGGGTAGATTATTAAGCTTGAAGCTAGCAAAGCTATATGTAGCCGAGATAGTAAGATTGCATGGTGTGCCAAGATCGATTATCTCGGATAGGGATCCGAGGTTTACATCAAGGTTTTGGAGAGCTTTGCATCGGGCCTTGGTAACGAGATTGGACTTCAAAGACGACTTTTCACCCATAAGCCGACGGACAATCGGAAAGAGTGATACTGATTTTAGAAGATATCTTTGAGAGGTTGCGTTTTGGATTTCAATGGTAGTTGGGAAGAGTATCTACCATTGGTAGAATTAAACATAACAACGATTATCAAGCGAGCATTCAAATGGCACCATTCGAGGCACTGTATGGATGGAAGTGCCGTACTCCTACGTGTTGGACAAAATTAAAGGGGCGACATGTCTTGGGTCCAGATTTGGTAGCGGAAACTGAAGATAAAGTTAAGTTAATCCGGACTCATCTCAAGGAGGCATCGAGATAGGCAAAAGTCTTATGCCGACCTCAAGCGCAAAGAAATGGAATACGAGGTAGGAGATAAAGTCTTTCTGAAGGTGTCGCCTTGGAAGAAAGTGTTGCGATTTGGGAGAAAAGGGAAGCTAAGCCCTAGGTTCATTGGGCCATATACAGGTGTTGAAGCGAGTGGGACCGGTAGCTTATCACTCGAGTTGCGGTAGAGTTAAGGCAAATTCACGATGTCTTCCATGTGTCAATGCTTAGGCGATATCGGTCCGATCCATCGCCACGTTGTGCTGTGGCGGATTGAGGTTAATTCGGACTTATCTTTCGAGGAGGAGCCGGTTCGGATCTTAGATCGTGATGTCAAGGTTCTGCGTAGGAAGTCGGTACCTTTGGTGAAAGTATTATGGCGAAACCATGGTACGGAGGAAGCGGCGTGGGAACCCGAGAATGTGATCTGGCCAGAAGAATACCCCCATCTTTTACGATCGGGTAATTTCGAGGTCGAAATTATTTTAAGGGGTAGAAGCGTAACATCCCGAAATCGGGGCTATTTGTGATTGAATTATTTTTCATGTGTTTGAACTTTTGTGTTATTAATTGTGGTGTGGTAAGGCTTAATTATGGACTTTGAGTAGGTTCGGTTTAGTAGAATAAATTTTTGTATGGTTTATTTAATGAAGTGGATTAAGTGAGCTTAGCACTTAAGTTAATTTAAGTGTTAATTAAAGCACATGAGGAATTAGTGGCAAAGTGGTTATGGTGTTTGAACTTATAGCTTGGGGTTAGAGGTTCGAGTAGCATGTTTAACATTTTGAAGGTTTATTTTTGAATCCTTGCATTGATGGACGGTCAAACTTATTTATGATAGGTTGGACTATTCCTTTTAGTAATTTGAAAATTTGTTATGGAAAGCTTGAAGATAGGGATAAGAATCTTGAGTTTATGGTATAATGAGGGGACAAAGGCATGGAAGGTGGGGATGTTTTGGAAAGAAATCCTATGCCTTAATGCATGAATGTGGACGGCATGTAAGGCTAGGGGAGTGGCCGAATTTTTGGTAGGTAGCTTGGAGGATGTTGACCAACCTTTTGTTTTGTGCATCATTTTGTGTTTGTTTTTCCTCTCCAAAAGCTCTCATCTTTGGCCGAATGTATAGGGTACTTTTGGTGCAAAAATATTTCTTTTGATGACAACTTCATTTTGTTGGAAACAAAATACCACTTTCTTTCTCTCATTTGTCTTTTGAACCAAACTACATTTTTGCATCTTGTGCATTTTCTTCTTTAGTAAAGTTTGTGGTGACCGAATATCATTTCTTCCATTTCTCTTTTTCTTCCTTTGATCAATTCTTTTTCATTCTCTTTTCAAATTTTATCAAAACCAAAAACCATTCTTTCTTTCTCTAAACTTTGGCCGAATCTCCTACACCATTATCTTTCATCTACTACTTTTCTTTTCTTCTCAAAACTGAATCCCCTATTTCTCCTTTCTTCTCAATAATTTCTTTATTAGCCAAATATACTCCTTTGGGTGTGCAAAACTCTCTTCTTCCATTTAGAAGTATCTTGGTCGAATATTGAAGGTGGTAAGGATTTATTTTAAGGGATTATTCTTTTGATTATTCAAAAGCGAAGGCTATTATATTAATGGTTGCCGATTGTAGGGAAGTGAAGCGGTTCAGCGTCTGATTGCTTGCGTGAGTTAGTACTCGAAGGCGATTAGGTGAGGTTTTGGATTCAAATGATAACCCCTCGAGATTATTTTGGTTTGGCGAATGGCCTTGGTACTAACTTTGGGTAATGGCCGAATATAGGGCAAGAGAAACTTGTGTGGCCGATTGTCTCCTTAGGGATTTAGACTATCGTTGGTGACAGGTGTGTACATACACACTTTATAATTAATTAACATGCAAAGTATTATGTGTATGCTAATCGGATTTGTGTAGATTTGAGTTTAATACCATAAAGGTATAGCAAGGCTTGAGTAAGTCCTTGACAATATGATTTGCTATTTGATGCTTTTGGGAAGCATGACATATTTGGTATATGTGACTTATAAATTATTATTGGTAAATCCTATATATGTTGCTAAATGAGTATGTTGGCATGATTTCTGTTAATTATCATTGATTGATGTGGGTTTTATGAGTGGAGGGGCGGTGATATTCGTGTCGACGACGGACACGGTTTTTGGTAACACATTGTGACTACGGTCACGGAGGTTTGGCACCTCCGGAGGTTTGGCACCTCATAGCGTCTCGTCCACGTGGCTTAGTACCACCGTGGGTTGGCCCCACATTTGAGATATGGGATTGACGCCAGTGATTTGGTATCACACGATGGGTTGGCCCCATCATTTGATTGTGACTTCGGGTCACTAGTGGTTTGGTACCACAATATTGACGGATTTCGTAATGCTTTCTTCATAACACCTCAACTGTTTTAAATCAAAACAATATCTTTTATCAAAATTTAAAACGACTTAAAAAGGGATTTTCAAAAGTTTTTCCTCCGTAGCATACCAAATTCGGTCGTAATGTTTGGGCTGGGTTTGGGGTGTTACACTTTTCTTGTTTTCTTTTCTCTTTCTTTTGCTATTTTTGTTTTCTTTTTCTCACTTTTCTTTTCTTTTTCACTTTCTTTTTCTTTTTTTACAATTGTTTTCTTATCTTTTTCTTTCGATAGTTTTACAGATGCTTTCAATCTTGTCTGATCTTCATGGACTTGCGTCGGTGTCAACGGGGCTAACGTGATTTGCTTTCCCAAGTACTTAAACGTATACCTATTGGTGTAGCCGTCATGAATAACTCTTCGATCATATTGCCACGGCCTTCCAAGCAACAAGTGTGATGTGATCCGGCCCGGGTTAATCAAGTCCTTTCAAGTAGTTGCCCGATCGTCGATGAGGAGAATGTTCGGTGCGTTGAAAATTAAAGTTTGGCTAAGATATGCGAAAGCTAACAAAGTTGTTTAGAAAAGAATGGTAGGTTTAGAAAGATGTAGTAGGCTCGGTTTAATAAAAATAACAAAGATAGGTAATTTGGAATAATTGATGGGGATGGATAACGAACTTAATGGAAGAAAGATTCAACACTATATCGTAGTGTCACCCCGTTTCTTATGTCGTTAAGGTGGTAGGATGGAGATAGTAGAATGAACGCCACACCAAGGCTGGTGATAAGTTCAAACAAGTCGGGAAGACGCCACCAGCAACGCTAGATAAGTCAAACAAGACTTGTACAAAATAGGAGAGGAGGTAAACTCACTCGTGAACAAAATGTTCATAAATTTTTTTAAAGTTCAAAAGTCCTAAAAGTTCCTTTCAAAATGGCTGGTTACGCATATTTATAAGGATAGAAAAGCTAGCTGAAAGGTCACATCTTAATGTGCTAATTAAAACTGAAATTAAACTCAAGACTCTTGATATTCTTGTAACAATTTACTCCATGCTCGAATTCACTTTAATTCAGCTTGAATGATCATCCTTGAATGCTTAAAATGTCTCTTGAGTTGTCCCTTGGCTAGCTGAAAAGACACCAGCAACTAAATGGTGTTTTGAATGCTTGTTTTCATCTTTAAATGGGCAAAAACTGCTGGTAGGTGAAAGGGTGTTGTTGCTAAATTTAAGAGGAGTTAAAATGCTCCTTAAAACTCCTTAATTGATGTATTAAACATCCCTTGTAACAGCCACTTCATTGGTAACCAAAAATCACCTAAAAAGTCACTTTAATTAAGTTGTAACAGCCTTGAAATGTAACGGTTGTGAGCTGAAGAGACACCTGCAATAAATACATTAAAATGAACTTATTAAACACATTTAAACACTAATTAAACTCAAACACATTAAACACTTGACTTCAATAAATGAACTAATAGTAGTAAAGACATCAATTAATGCAGCAACTAGTTTAATTAAAGAAGCAGAATTAAATAAACTTAAACTCATGCTCCATTAAATAATCCTAGTAACTAGATTAGTTAAGAGCAACACTTATTAAATAAAGTTCAACAAAACACTTATTAATTAAACTAATATGAGTTGAATAAATGTCCAGCAACTCATTTATTAAACTAAGATGCTTAAATGCATGGTTTGAAATGCAAACTAAATAAACAAATGAGTTACTTAATGCAAGATTTAATTTAATAATGCAGACTTAAACTAACATGGGAGTTACATAATGCATGTCATTATTTATGATGCGTACTTAACTAGCATGGAAGTTACATAATGCATAACTTTATTAAATGCACAATGCACAAAGTGCAAATCTAAAATTAAAAATATGCAAACTTATTAATTTAAATAAAACTATATTAAATTAAAAAGTCCTTAAAACATTGGCCCAATAATCAATCAGGTCTATGAGATGTTTCATCTTGCACTTGGGCCCTTCAAGTTTAGGCCAATTCTGAGGTCGGCGAGTTGTGTCGAAACATGATGTGACCGGGTTCGCATTATACCCTCCCTCTTGAAGACGATTTGTCCTCAAATCGGGCCACTTGCTCGTGAAGAATCTTTCAAAGTCATATCCCCCTTGGTTGATAAAGTTGGAAAAGTTGCTACTGATAACCTGGAAATCACATATGGCTCGAAAGGAAAATATGTCATTTACATACCCTCCCTCTTTAGGAGAAAGCCCTCTCGACTTGTCACCTACATGATAAAGAAAGAAATTAGTGACAAGATAATTTATATGCTCAAAAGAAGTTCTTGAAATCTCATTCAAAAATTGAGCATATGAAATAATGCCGGGATCAAAAATAGAAATCAGACTTACCTTTCCATATTGAAACAAAAAGTTCACCAATGGAATCAAACCAAAATCACATAACACTCGAGAGTTAACAACATTCCGATTCTCAAATCTCTTGAACAAAGCTATGGAACAAAGGTCTCCGGGGTCAAAAACAAGGTTTTCTCTAATCAATTTAAATTGACTTAAGAGTTTTATGGTCGACAC
This sequence comes from Gossypium sturtianum, assembly GCA_025698515.1. NCBI lineage: Eukaryota > Viridiplantae > Streptophyta > Magnoliopsida > Malvales > Malvaceae > Gossypium > Gossypium sturtianum. The sequence continues at coordinate 80,532,455 of CM046943.1, read as the reverse complement.
TATGAAAGGATCACGAAACAATTCAAAGTCATTATCACGCTAAACATGTTCGAATCTCGTGTACCACAATGTAGAACAACCTCTAGAATAAAAAAATATGATTTTGATTTTGCAAGATAACAACATTCACAGGCTTTGTTTTCGGAAATGAAGATAAAATTTGAAGAAGATGAGCAAGTTCAATACATTTATTCAGAATGGAATTACGATGCTCACCTTTACTCGGTAACAACTTGGGAAAGCGTGCTCCGAGTTTGAACACATGATTTTGATCACTCGTTTCTTCATGTAACAAAAATTTCATTTTTACCAAGAATTCACCCATGCTAAAGAACAAGAATTTAAGCATACAATCATTCAATTGATCAAATCTTGCAAATCTCATTCGAATAGGCATGCAAATACACAAAAGTTTTGCGTGAGAATTCGTAGAATTCACAAAACCATTACAATCAAACAATTCAATCTTTTTATGTGCATAATCTTTATCATTCAAGATCAAATTTTGTATATGCTGATTTAATAGCATGACATCAACAGAATTGCTAATGCAAAATTTATCATGAGAAAAACTTGTCATAGCACTAGCTAGAGCGAAATCATCAACTTTAGTCATAAAATGACAAGTAATCCAATCAAAATGAAGAACTCTTTCACAAACCAAGTTTTCAGTAATTTTCTCAATAACATTCAAATGTGATTGTCGTGATTCAATGGCTAAAAACTCTTTACCTTGCTTACCTTTAGGCGCTTATGGTTTAATGTCAACTTCGACCTTACCTTTCTCGATCAATTAAAACCGTCTCTCGTAGGTAAGGTAATGAAGTTGAAGCTCATCACTCGGCCTTTCGAAAACCTGAAAAGAAGGAACAGAACAAGAACATATTTCATGTGGGTTAGTTGAAACACTCCTCACATTTTCTTGTTCACTTGCCTCTTTTTCTCTTATTTCTTTTTCCTTTTCACTTTTGTCTTTTTCCTCACACTTTTGTTCGATCTCAATCTCGTCTTTCTTTTTCTCACTCTCATGTTCTTTCTCAAATTTTGTCTCTTTTTCAACTTCTTTTTCTTTTTCTTCTTTTTCAATTTCTTTTTCAACTTCTTTTTCTTTTTCACTTTCTTTTTCTTTTTCGATTTGATTACAACTTGAGGTTGATACATAGGAATCAAAAATATAAGTGTTTGGATCAAAGAAAGAGGAAATATTCTCATAGATATCACGATCAATTCTTCGTAAATAATTCTTCGTGCGTGACGTCTTTGAAGCATACGAAGAATAACTCGTGCTTTCTCGTTCGGCATCTCGAATGATTTTTGACTCGAAGTTTACTTCTCGTTGTCTCAAAAGCTTTCTTGAGTAGGAGTCCCGATAATAATCTCTTCTCGAATAGTCATCGGAAAGGTGTCTTTGTGATGGTCGTGACTCTGTTTTCCAACTTGGTGGAGTTTGCTTCCATCGGGCGCTTGCTCGAGGTTCAAGCTTGTCTTGAATGGGCTTAATCGTCGAGCATATTCTCCATTTCTTTCAATAAGTATTGAAACTCAAATGCTGAAAACCCGTCTCGAGACATGATGAATTAATGAAAAGAAGAAATGTTAAAAGAACATAAAACAGAAAATTAAATACCTCATTACAACCTCACAAAGTCACTCGGGAAGAAAAAAATAGATTTTCACTCTCACTCGTATTTGCACTCGTTTTCAAGGATTTTTCTTTCTCTCGAATGATCTCACACTCTCTTGCCTTTTACCACTCGACCTCATCTCACGATTTCATATTTCATCTCGAAAGAACTATTTGCTTGCTTCGGGGTCAATTTTAAAGGGTTTAACAAAGGATAAGTGTTTGGTGTAAGGTAGGCTGAACAAAAGAAATTTTTGGGTATGAGTGTGGCATTTGGGGTAGAAGAATTGGGGTTAGAAAAGTCAATCTTGATGATCGGGAAACAGAATAGAAGAAATGAGAACATAAACTTACAAAAATGTCACTTTTTTTTCGTTTTTTTTCGTTTTTTTTTCACTTCAAATATAATATGCTGATTTCAAAAGAAATAAAATACAACTAATAGTAAATACATCAATTAATGCAGCAACTAGTTTAATTAAATAAGCAGAATTAAATAAACTTAAATTCATGCTCCATTAAATAATCCTAGTAACTAGATTAATTAAGAGCAACACTTATTAAATAAAGTTCAACAAAACACTTATTAATTAAACTAAGATGAGTTGAATAAATGTCTAGCAACTCATTTATTAAACTAAGATGCTTAAATGCATGGTTTGAAATGCAAACTAAATGAACAAATGAGTTACTTAATGCAAGACTTAAACTAACATAGGAGTTACATAATGCATGTCATTATTTATGATGCATACTTAACTAGCATGGAAGTTACATAATGCATAACTTTATTAAATGCACAACACACAAAGTACAAATCTAAAATTAAAAATATGCAAACTTATTAATTTAAATAAAACTATATTAAATTAAAAAGTCCTTAAAACATTGGCCCAATAATCAATCAGGTCTATGAGATGTTTCATCTTGCACTTGGGCCCTTCAAATTTAGGCCAATTCTAAGGTCGGTGAGTTGTGTCGAAACATGATGCGATCGGGTTCGCATCAAAGTGTCCCGTGTGCATGGGTACGACATCACAAAGTACTTCATCTTTGTATTTGCCGATTGAGAAAGTCACACGAACTTGTTTAGTTACCTTGATTTCACCACTGTCGTTGAGCCATTGAAGCTTGTAAGGACTCGAATGCGGGGTGGTTGGCAGGCCAAGTCGCTCCACCATAAGAATACTCGCCACATTGGTACAACTTCCTCCGTCGATTATCAAACTACAAACCTTTCCATGTACTTGGCATCGGAAATGAAAGATGTTTTCCCGTTGCTGCTCATTTTCCGGACATTGGATGCTTAAGCTTCTTTTGACAACGAGTAGCTTGCTAGTGCGAATAGGCATGGACTCCTCCTCCTCATGGCATATTGTTTCGGCCTTGATTCCACTCATGCTTCGGTCCATATCTTTAGCAAGAAGGTAGTTAAACCTCACCACAAATTCTCACAGGTCACTCAAAAAGAAAGATAAGTGTTTGTGATACAAACTCGTTTCGTGAATGATTCGAGTCATTTGTTGCCGAATCGTGAATTTGAGTAGAAATGATTTGTTTTGAAATGAACTAAGTTTTAATAAAGAAAAGGCTGATGAATGAAAGAAATGGGTTTAAAATAAGGTAACAAAATAGTTAAACAAAGATAACAGATAATTTGACTAAGGCCGAAAAAAACCAACAATATTGGTGATACGATCGCGCCCTGGAGTGCATCAAGTTCGAGCAAGGATTCAATGGTGCTGCCCCAAGGACCAATTACGCGAGCTCGAGCTAAGCAATACAAAGAGGCCATTTCGACCTTAGTTAACCAAATGTGGGGGCGAGACTTTGGTTGGAGAAATAGATCGAGTTGGGACCAGCTCAATGAAGTTTCCTTTCAACTTGTTGCAAACTGATTTCAGCTCAATTCCAACTCTTTGAACCGTTCCAACTAAATTGAACTTTTTATTTAATATTCAACATTGCATTTAGTTTGCATTTTTAAATATTTGCATTTAAGCATCTTAGTTAATATGCTGCCCATTAATTCATCTTAGTTTAATTAGTTGAGTTTCTTTTAATAAATTTAATTTAATAGTTGCTTCATTAATTAATCTAGCTACTAGGTTAATTTATTGATGCATGAGTTAAGTTCAATTAATAATGCTTTACTTAATTAAACTAGTTACTGGAATAAATAATGCTTAAGTGTTAGTTCATTTATTTAAGTTAGTTATTAATTTGTTTTAAGTTTAATAATTGCATTAATGTGTCGGTTAAATGTGTTAATTGTAGGTGACTTTTCAACTCACATCCATTACTTCTAAAAGCTATTATGCATTCAATGGGATGGCTTTTCAAGTGAATTCGGTTACACAAGAGGGGGCTGATATAAAGAGGCTTAATTCATTAAGAAGTTGTTTTATTAATTAAAGAAGAACATTATTCTTCTTTAATTTCGACAGCCTCTTTGTTTTCAACTTTCATAACCGTTGCTTCATGAGTAGTCAATACTTGCAATCAATTCTTCATCAAAGAGGCTGGTGACTTTTTGGCTGATCATGGAGACTTTAAAGGACTTTAACAGCAACTTAATTGAAGAAATTATTCACATTGAATATGGGAGTTACTTGGCTAGAATTTTAAAAGATGAGACTTTTCATTTGAGCTCATTAGTAGCTTCATTTAAAAATGACCATTCAGCTAGCTTCTTTTGATACTATAAATACATGTAATCAACCTATTGTAGGGAGATTTTGATCTTTTTGCTTAGTTTGAAAACATTATTGAACTTATATGAAATTTGTGAGATTTCTTTCTCTCATATTTTGTTGAAGAACTCGTTAGCTTATCTAGGTCATTAGTGGCGTCAACCTGCCTTCTTTTTTATCCTGAACTTATCACTATCAAATAGTGTGGCATTCACCCTTATACCAAGGTTCCTACTTTGCTAAGTAGTGGGTCGAGGTTCTCCTATTCTCCATCCGACCATCTTGAAAACTTATAAGCATTTGGGTCAATATTTTCTAATATTGGTTCATGTTTGTTTTTGAGATCATTTTCATTCCATTCCATCTTTTCGTTTCATCATAATCAATCCATCCATTTCCCTTTCTATCCATTCTTTGTTATCCAACTTCCATTTTTATTTCTATAATTATATTCTCCAAAATTGAACCTATACATATTTTTCACAACAATAAACCCCTTTTTGAACCCTTAAATATAGCTTCCACCATTATTTTTACCTTAAGATGTCCTCTTAAAAAGAGCTGAACGATACTTATTCATAGACGATCGGGCAAACTCGCATATGACTCGACTCACCCCGAGGCGGATCGTATCATTTGGTATCAGAGCTACTAAAACGTGGAGTACCGACGTTCGTATTCAATCCCGGAATAGGTTCGTATTAAAAAAAGTTAAAAAAATTTGAAAAAAAATTTAAGTTGTATTTTACTTCTTTTGAAATCAGCATATTGTATTTGAAGTGAAAAAAAATGAAAAAAAATTCGAGTAAAAAAAAAGTGTGCATTTTTGAAAGTTCTTATTTTTTTTCATCTATTCTGTTTCCCGATCTTCAAAGCCCTTTTATTATTATTATTCACCCCCTACCCCAACGCCACACTCCAAAACTATTTCCATTTTCTTCCAGCCAACCCTTAACCCCTCATCATAATCCTTTGTTAAACCATTTGCAACCGACCCCTAAGCCTACAAAAAGGCCTTGGTGAGTCCGACTACGAAATTGCAAGAGAAAATTTGAGTGGTAAAAGGCACGAGCGTGTGAGACTATTCGAGTGGAGGTAAAAGCCAAACAAGTGTAAACACGAGCGAGAGTGCAAACCATTAATTTTTCTTTTCGAGTGAAATTGTGAGGATTTTGTTGTGAGGAATTTAATTTTTGTTTTACTTAACAAATTTCTTTTCAGCAATCAAAGATGTCTCGCAAAGAATTTACTGAATTAGAGTTCCAATTTTTTGTGCAAGAAATGCAAAGAATGGTGAATTCTAAATTCGATATATTGCATGAGAGATTAGACCGTGAGAAGAAAAGAGACCAACAGGAACGAATGTCTTCAAGTCAGAAAGTGGAATCAAGAATATCACGAAGACATACATTCAATGATCATTCAAGAAAAGATTTCCATTGTGATTCCTATTCATCATCGACTTCGAAACGAAGGGATTTCAATTGAGATTTCTTTTCGTCAAGGAATTCAAGACGACGAGAGTCTGACCTCAATTTTGAAACCGTCCAAGATGACATCCAAAGAGATAGGCATACCTCTTTCCGATCTTTAAAGAAATCCTACTAGGAGTATTTTTCACGAAGCATTGATTAAGATTCTTATGCAAATAATTTTCTTTCTTTTGAACAAAATCATTATTTTTATGATTCTTTTGAATCTACTTGTAAAAAGAAAACGAGAAAAGCAAAAGAAGAAAAAGAAAAAGAAATAAAAGAAAGGCAAGAGGTGAGTAAGAGAGAAAATGAGAGATTCTTAAAAGAGCTTGAGAAAGTCATTGAAAAAGCCAATGAAAAAGAAAAAGAACAAAAAGAGAGTGAAAATGAGATTGAAAAAGAAATTGAAAAAGAGAATGAAAAAGAGTTTGAGAGAGAAAAAAAAGTTGAACAAGAACAACGAGTGGAAAAAGAGATTGAGGAAAAAGAAACGAGAGATCTCGAGAAAAAAGAATCAAGTGAAAAATAAAGTGACCAAGCAAGGATTGTTTCCACTAACCCACCTGTTCGATCTTCTTGTGATGTAACTTTTCAGGTTCCTAAAGTCTTGTACGACCAATTCCAGCTTCACTACCTTCCAAACGAGAGAAGTTTTCGGTTATTTGAGAAAGGTAAGTACGCAAATGACGGCACCCACTTGTGATTAAAGGTAAGAAAGGTAAGGATTCTATGTTTATCGAATCAAGGATTGCTCATAAAGATTTTGATGGGTTAATTTCTAATATGCCTCCATCATTTGATTTGATTAGTCCTTGTTCATCTCTTGATGACCCTGCTTCGAAAAGTGCCGTGAAAATTCTGTTTTGTGACACGTTTGATCCTTCTATTGGAATGGCTCACCCTAATCGAATTTTAGATGTGTTTGATAAAAGCTTTTCACATACTAATTTTGGTTATATAAACTCTTTGAACTCATGTGTTAAATATGTCTGTTTAAACATGCCTGTTCTTTTGGTTCATGATAGATTTGAATCTTTGAATAGTTATATGTTCACCATGCCTTTGTTTGACATACATGTTAAAAGGCTTTCACATGCAATGTTCAAACCGTTTGATTTTGGCCTTCAAGATAAAACTTTAAATTTTTATAAGAGATTCCCATATCTTGATCTACTTGGTTTTGTCAACTCTACATGTTTGCTTGATCGAGTGGAATTTAAGTCTTGTAGTGAGTTGATTACATCATTTTCTAACAAGTTGTGGACTTTGGAAATTATTCAAAATATGTTGCATATTGGAACGAATGATCAAGTTCGTGTGTTCAAACCTGGTATTTGTTACTTTGTTTCATTTTATAGAAACTTCAAGCAACTTGTTTGTTGTGCATCTTATTTAAGTTTGTTTGATATTCGTACTTTAATTAAGGCAATGAAACTTAATGACTTTGGTTTTGTTTTGTTCCTTAATCATATTGTTTGGCCACATATGAAATATTTGTTTCATTTTGAAAAGGTAAGGCTAATATATGGACTTGAATCAAATTTCCAATATGATCTATCTTTCCCTTTTAAGTCCATCACTTCTGTTAATATTAACCAATCTCGTTTTTGTGAATTCCACACTTCGAGGAGCATGAGATGTCATGGTGTCTCATCACCCATCCAAGTTGTTCGAGATAAAAGGTTTGTATTACATTACATTTCTGAGGAGAGAAGATTTGTCTTGATTGACAAAGGTAAAACCAATCATAAATTTTATTCTCTTCAAGATTATCAAGGTAAAGTCTCTGAAAATTTTCAAATACGTTTGCTTCATTCAAATGAAGATGAAAATTTTATTGATTGGATGTTTGGAAATTATTTGAATCATGATGTGTTTGATTGTAGTTTTTGGCCTAGTATTGATTCGTTTGTGTTGGATTGTGACAATTGACATAATATTTTCACAAATCATGATAATAAGCAAATGATTGAAAGATGATGGCCATGGTACACTTTGCGTGTACAATCACATGAATTTCTATTTTTGAATAAACATATTGAAAAGTTTTGGATGTGGATTAGCATGCTTAACTTATTGCAAATATTCATGACTAAGTATCCTTTTATCCAATTGAATCCACATGTTTGCATTGATGGAATAATGAAACTTTTCAATAAATTGAAGTATGTTTGCTTTGTCCAATTGAGATTATTGCCATATGATCTTTGGACTACATTCTATATGAGCTATTTGGATTTGAATACTTTGCACTTGTCATTGTCAAAATTGATAAGTCATTTTGGCAAAATAAAATCAGCTTTTTTTTAGCATTTGGTTTATCTTTAGGTTTTTGTTGTCTTAACCCATTGTTACTTATCTATGATGGTGATGTGCTTTCTTGTCCATTGATAAATCATTTCCAGAATTGTGTGATATCTTCCATTCCGTTCGATCGAGGAAAGCTGAACAAGAGGAAATATTTTCCAATAGAGTAACAACCCGACTTGAGGACAAGTCGCCTAAAAGAGGGGGGAATGATATGATCGTGCCCTGGAGTGCATCAAGTTCGAGCAAGGATTCAATGGTGCTGCCCCAAGTACCAATTATGCGAGCTCGAGCTAAGCAATTCAAAGAGGCCATTTCGGCCTTAGTTAACCAAATGTGGGGCATGTAACATCCTTAAATTAGGGGTCTGGCATTTTTGTGTTGTTGCATGTGTTTAGCTGGAGTAGCTTGTTATTTAGGCGCGTTTGGGGGTCCTGGAGAGGCTCGGGTTTGAGCCAGAGCCTTGGTAAAATTTTGCTTTTTGGGCATAAGGGGAGAGAGCTAGTGGAAGCAGGCCTTAAGGATAATTATTTGTGTTTGATGAAACAAAAGTGAGCTTAAGGTGGAGTGGATGTGGCGTCACTAGTAGAGCAAAGGGGGAGGAGTTCGAATCACATCTGCTGCATTGTGAAGCTTTAATTTTTGTGCTCAAGGTGGGGAAGAGGTGGCATTCGGCTGGGACTCTACCAAGGTGGTTGTTGAATGAGTCAAGCAATTCAAAATGGATGGAGGAGAGGAGCTTGGGGAGTTTGAAGTGGTCAGCTAGTTTGAATTGGTGGATGGAGAATGAGTGGGGGAGGAAATCAAGGAGAAAATCGGGGGAGAGGAGTGAGATGTAGTGGTTGGCCGGTTGTGGGGTGTGTCGGGAGGTGAAATTTGGCTAGGGAGTAAGGGGGATGCATATTCGGTCTTGTGGCAAGTTTGTGCCGAAATTTCTTTTGGGGTTTTCCTTATTTTCCCTCTCTGCGATTTTGTGCAAATTTTGAGCTGTTTGTTTAGTGTATTTGGGTTACTTTCACACGTACCATTTGGTTGAAGACCTTATTCTTTTTGTTTTTCTTTCTTCATCATTTCTTTCTTCTAGCCAAAACTCACTTCCCACCATTCTCCTTTTTGCATCTTTTTCCACACCATTAACACCAAAGTCGAAACTCCTTTCTTCATCAATCGAGTTCTCTTTTCTTGTCTATAGCCGAACCTTCTCTTGTGTCAAACTGAATCTGTTTCTTCATCCTTACTGCTAGCCGAACACCAAGAGGCAAAGTGTTAGAATCTCTTTTGACTGCCGAAAGTCTCTCTCCATTCAGTTTTTCTAGTCGCAAGGTAATTGGATCCTCTATTTGTGTGATTTCTTTTTCTCTTTTCCTTTCTCTTGGTTATGGCCAAATGGGTGATATACTTCTTTCCTATCGTTTTCTTCTCTAGTGATACCATAAGCCGGGTACTCTATACCTCAACCTCGTGTGGTGTTGGTTATCATCTCTGAAGGGTGTAAGGGTTCGACTCTCGACTGATCAAGAACCTGTTATTGCCAAAACTAGGGGTTCACTTCGGTCTATTCTCATAGTCGAATCTGTTTTGGTTCGGTTCCTCTTTAATCTAGGTAAGGGGTTTTACTCTCTGGTTCTTTTGTGTCTATTTCTTCCAATCTGTTCTATTCTGCCTTAACCCAACCTCCTTGTTAGACAACTATCGTTCTCTCTGAAAGTACTGTACTGATCAAGACTCTCTTCATGGATGCGAGTGCTAGTCGTTCTAAGGAGGTATCGACAAAGGAGCCTGAGGGGAGTGGACTTGTAGTCTCTACTTCTAAGTTCAAACGATGTGCGGTGTTAGCGGTTTGAGATTTTCTGCCAGGTTGTGGTAGAGAGCCGACATCAGTTTGGGATAGACAAATCGTTGTTATTCCCACTAGTGAGAGTGACGGCGTTCAGGAGTGTTTAGTTCTTCGCGTAATCAGGTGTGTAATCTCACACCTTCATTTGTTTGTCTAGTATTAAACTGTGTATTGGCTAGAAGCCAAAATAACCGTAACGGAAGATGAGATACCCTAGTGGGTGAGGTTGGAGATACCAGGTAAATAACAGTTATGACTATGCTATTCGAATAACTTAGCATGATTATACGTGTGTTCAGATTATCCAATGTACATTGTTATATGTTTGCATTCATCACATTATGATAATATGTTGCATGGGATTGGGATATGATATTGATGAAAGGGGCAGTGTATTTCGGTGACTCTGTCACATTATTTCGGTGACTCTATCACATTATTTCGGTGGCTCTGCCACGTATTTCGGTGACTCTATCGCATTATTTCGGTGGCACTGCCACAATTTCGGTGATGAGCAGCGTGTCTGCCATCGATGGTGTGTAGCGGATGAGGGTTGATTGTAGAAATCCCCACCGGTGTGTTTTGGTTGGTCGGGTGGTGTGTAGCGGATGGATTACTATGCTGGGCTGGGTCGCATTGCATTCATTATCTGCTATACCATGTTAATAGGGCTAAGCCCAGTTTGATTTCGTAAGGGCTAAGGCCCAATTGGACTTTTAATGGGCTCCGGCCCAGCTATTGATCGTGTGGGGAATTACACACTGAGTTCTCGTAACTCACCCCTCTGCTTAATTTTGCAAGTAATTCCTAGCTTTGCGGATTTGGGAGCTGGGGTGGACTCCGTGGTGGCCATGCGCTATTTCTTCCGTAAACTCTGTTTTTCATTACTTTAAACTTATTTTAATTTGGGATTTTGTTCTGTAATAAGGCCACTAGGATTTTAATTTTGTTTTTGTTTTAATGCATATATTATCTATGATGAATTGATCAGTACGGGGTTTCCCTAAAAATGCAAACAACCGTTTTCCAAAATATTAAAGAACGGTTCACAAACTATTGAAAATTCAACTCGGGTTTTCTTAAAACTTCATAAACTTTCAAAATGGCACGTTTTCTGAAAACCATCGAATCTGATTTCTCTATTATAAAACAATCTTCTGGAGTAGTAATACTTATAATGTTTTGTAAGAAACATTAAATCAAGTTTGTTTTTTAATTGAACCAAAACTCAAAATTTTTAAACGATCACGAAGTTCTTTAAACACTTTCCATGTGACATGCCAGATCCAGTCATAACGTCTAGGTCGGGTTTGGGGTGTTACATTTTATGGTATCAAAGCCTAGTTGTAAAACTCAGCTGTGGATTGGGTTTGACAAAGTTTTCCAAAATTGGTTTGAAATCTAGTTTAAGAAATGTATGTCTTTCTGAGAGTATGGCACCCGAGTCTCTGGCACCAAATCCGTAAGTCTTCTGACTTTGTTTGATATTATGAAATGATGTTAGAAAGAAAATATTAGAATTAGTGTTGTATGACTGCTAGCTATAAGAGTTAAGACTGTAGAAACTGAGTCATTAGCAAGTTCGATCTACGAAAACAACTACTATACTTACTTTGCATAAAACATTGTTAATAAACATTGGAATTATACACTAATTCATAAAATTTCTAATTAGATTAATTCGATTCAGCAAACATGAGCACAAGAGGACGTGGACATGGTGTACGCGGCCGTCGTAGAGGTCGGGGTGCTAAGGCTGGATCCTCAGAATCTAGACATGTGCCGGAAGGTGAAGTGCCAGCATTGCCAGTAGCGGAGGCAGGGACTCAAGACAGAAATGGAGGGGACGATGCTTTGTCCCAAGCTATGTTACGAGTCTTGGAACAGGTTGCTGGAGCAAGCACTGGATCGGTAGCTCGGGAATTTATTCCTGAGCGACTCCGGGCAAATGGGGCTGAGATATTTAGAGGCATTTCTGGTGTGGCCCCAAACGTAGCTGAATACTGGCTGGAAGCGGTCGAGCAAATTATGGATGACCTGGACTGCACAGTAGAGGAAAAATTGAAAGGAGCAGTGTTCCTCCTACGAGATGAGGCATACAAGTGGTGGCTCACAGTGAGGGAAGGTACTCAAGCAGACCGTATCACCTGGGACTTCTTTAAGATAGCGTTCCAGGGAAAGTATGTTGGGGCGAGTTATGTGGACGCCCAGAGGAAAGCATTTCTGAATTTGGTTCAAGGGAATAAGTCCGTGGATGAATATGAGGCAGAATTTCCTGCGCCTAAGTTGTTACGCTTGGGGTATCGTCACAACTGATTATGAACGCTGTGTTCAGTTCGAGGATGGTCTGCGGGATGAGCTGCGAGTACTGATAGCTTCGCAGCGGGAAAGAGATTTCACCGTGTTAGTCGAGAAAGCAAAAATAGCCGAAGAAGTAAAGCGGTCTGAGAGATAGAACTGGGATAAGGATAGGTGTAGGAATAAGAGAAGTTTTGGGTCGTCAGGATCTTCTGAGGGATTCCAAAAGAGGCCTAGGTTCGATGGGCCAGGCTGAGTTGCGATGCCTGTTGCTGTTGGTCAGATTCGACCGTGTGCTCAGTGTGGGAAAATACATTCGGGGGAGTGTTGGAGAAGAACTGGAGGATGCTTCAAGTGTGGATCTAGGGATCATTTGATAAAGGATTGTCCACAAGAGGTGGCTAGGGTGCGGATGGTAGGTGAGGGGATTGTGCAATCAAGCAGAGGTGGTCAGCAGCCGCCAAGGGGTCGTGGTCCGGCCAGAGGGGGAAATGGGCTTGGTCGAGGTCGTGGAGCACTGGGCAGAGGTGCTGGGAATACAGATGCAAGACAGCCGGGATTGGTGTATGCGGCTAGACGTTGAGAGGATGGCGACGCACCAGACGTCATAACCGGTACGTTTCTTATATTTGATGAACCGTTTACTACTTTGATTGATATTGGGTCTATACATTCATATGTTGCCTGTACTATATCTGGGACTTTGGGTATAAAATCTGAGGTTGCTTCTAGAGAAATGTCTGTGGTTAGCCCATTAGGACAATCTGTGGTAGTGAACAAACTATTTAGGAATGTGCCTTTAGTAGTGCAAGGGATTGCTTTTCTAACAGACTTGATGGAACTGCCGTTCAGCGAGTTTGATCTGATCTTAGGCATGGACTGGCTAGTTAAGCATCATGCCAACTTGGACTGTGCTGCTAAGCGTATGGTCTTAAGAACTCCAGAGGATGATGAAGTAATTGTGATAGGAGAAAGAAGGAATTACTTGTCCAATGTGGTGTCGGCACTAAAGGCCGAGAGGATGGTGCGAAAAGGGTGCAAGGCATTTTTGGCCTTCGTCAGTGTTTTGGATTCTAAGGAATTGTTTGTAGGAGATGTCAGAACGGTGAAAGAGTTCTCGGACGTCTTTCCTGATGAACTTCCAGGGTTATCTCCTGATCGCGAGGTCGAGTTTGGCATTGAGCTATTGCCAGGATCGGCTCCGGTGTCCATTGCCCCTTATAGGATGGCACCGAAGGAGCTGGTAGAACTTAAAGCTCAGATCCAAGAACTGTTGGACCGTGGATTTATCCGACCAAGTGTATCACCGTGGGGAGCGCCGGTATTGTTCGTCAAGAAAAAGGATGGGTCGATGCGAATGTGCATTGATTATAGGTAATTGAACAAGTTGACTATTAAGAACAAATACCCGCTACCAAGAATTGACGATTTGTTCGATCAACTGCGAGGAGCTTCGGTTTTCTCGAAGATAGATTTAAGATCTGGGCACCATCAGCTAAAGGTCCAGGAGGCGGATATTCATAAGACTGTGTTCCGAACTCAGTATGGGCATTACGAGTTTCTAGTGATGTCATTCGGGTTAACAAATGCACCAGCCATTTTTATGGACATGATGAACCGGGCTTTCCAACCCTATCTAGATCGATTTGTGGTAGTGTTCATAGATGACATTTTGGTGTACTCAAGGACTAAAGAGGAGCATGATTCGCATCTTCAGATTGTTCTGTAGATACTGAAAGAGAAGCAACTTTATGCTAAATTCAGTAAGTGCGAGTTTTGGCTGAAGGAAGTGACGTTCTTGGGGCACGTTGTGTCTGCGGAAGGGATTAGAGTCGATCCCCGAAAGGTTGAAGCCGTGTTGGATTGGAAGCAACCGAAGTCAGTGTCTGAAATTCAAAGTTTTCTGGGTTTGGCTGGGTACTACAGAAGGTTCGTTGAGGGGTTTTCGCTAATTGCTGCACCTTTAACCAAGCTGTTACGAAAAGGAGTACCGTTTGTTTGGGCCGATAAGCAACAGGAAAGCTTTGAGAAGTTAAAGAGGATTAGATTGAGGCACTAGTACTAATTCACTGAGGTGGGAAGGAATTTGTCGTCTCATCAGATGCATCGCATTGCGTGGTTGGGCGTGTGTTAATGCAAGAAGGGAAGGTAGTAGCATATGCATCTCAGCAATTAAGGCCACATGAAGTGAATTATCCCACTCATGACCTGGAGCTAGCTGCAGTGGTGTTCGCTCTAAAGATATGAAGGCACTATCTATATGGGGAAAAGTCGGTTATCTATACGAATCATAAGAGCCTGAAATACCTCCTTACTCAGAAGGATTTGAATTTAAGGCAGCGAAAGCGGATTGAATTATTGAAAGACTATGACTGCTCGAATGAGTATCACCCGAGTAAAGCTAACGTGGTGGCAGATGCGTTAAGTCGTAAAGTGATATCAGATTTGAGAGCAATGTTTGCTCACCTCAGTCTGTATGAAGATGGTAGCTTGGTAGCCGAACTTCAAGTGAAGCTGACATGGGTAAGTCAGATTAAAGAGAAGCAATTGTTAGACGAATTATTAAGTTCTCGACTTCAACAAGTGGAAGGTGGCGAAGCAGGGGATTTTGATCTGGACAGTGAAGGGGTATTATGTTTTCATGGAAAGGTTTGTATGCTAAAGGACTCTGAGTTGAGACAGATGATTCTGCGGGAGGCGCATAGTAGCCCTTACGCTATGCATCATGGTGGAAGTAAGATGTATCGAGACCTGCGTGAGCAGTATTGGTGGCCTAGTCTAAAACGGGAAGTTACCGACTTTGTGAGTAAGTGTTTGACATGTCAGCAAGTGAAGGCGGAGCATCAATTGCCTTCGGGGTTGCTGCAACCGGTGAAGATTCCACTTTGGAAGTGGGAGAGGATAACGATGGATTTTGTTAGTGGGCTGCCCCTTATGCCTACTAAGAAAGATTCAGTGTGGGTAATCGTTGACCGGTTGACTAAGTTCGCACACTTCATACCGGTCTGTACCGATTATTCGTTACAGAAGTTGGCTAAGCTATATGTGGCAGAAATTGTGAGGTTGCATTGGGTACCCGTGTCTATCATATCAGACAGGGATCCTAGATTTACATCACGGTTCTGGAAAGCGTTACATGAAGCTTTGGGTACAAGGCTGGATTTCAGCACAGCGTTCCATCCGCAGACCGATGGTCAGTCGGAAAGGGTAATTCAGGTTCTGGAAGACATGTTATGGGGCTGTGTAATCGACTTCAGAGGTAGTTGGGAGGATTATCTACCGTTGGCGAAATTTGCGTAACAACAACGGCTATCAATCCAAAGATTCGGATGGCACCCTACGAGGCGTTGTATGGTCGTAGGTGTCGTACCCCTACCTGTTGGACAGAGTTGGGTGAGCGACAGTTGTTGGGTCCGAAATTGATCTCAGAGACTGAAGAAAAGGTTAAGTTGATTCGGGCTCGGTTAAAGGAAGTTTCTGATAGGCAAAAATCGTACGCAGATCTGAAGCGTAAGGAAATAGAATTCTCAGTGGGTGATCGGGTCTTTCTGAAAGTCTCACCCTGGAAGAAGGTTTTAAGATTTGGACGGAAGGGCAAGTTGAGCCCCAGATTCATCGGGCCTTATCGAGTGTTGAAATGTGTGGGACCAGTGGCTTATCAGCTTGAGTTACCTCCAGAGTTGAATCGGATACATGTTGTATTCCATGTTTCGATGCTGAGGTGCTACCGTTTAGACCCATCTCACATAGTGCCGGTGGAAGAAATTGAGGTGAGACCTGATCTGTCTTTCGAAGAAGAACCAGTGCAGATCTTGGATCGGGATATCAAGGTATTGAGAAGGAAATCGGTTCCATTGGTCAAAGTGTTGTGGCGTAATCATGGTTTAGAGGAAGCCACGTGGGAGCCGGAAGAGGCAATGCGACAGCAATACCCTCATCTCTTTTGACCAGGTAAATTTTGAGGCCGAAATTTCTTTAAGGGGGGTAGAACTGAAACATCCTTATATTAGGGGTCTGGCATTTTTGTGTTGTTGCATGTGTTTAGCTCGAGTAGCTTGTTATTTAGGCGTGTTTAGGGGTCCTGGAGAGGCTCAAGTTTGATCTAGAGCCTTGGTAAAATTTTGCTTTTTGGGCATAAGGGGAGAGAGCCAGTGGAAGCAGGCCTTAAGGATAATTATTTGTGTTTGATGACACAAAAGAGAGCTTAAGGTGGAGTGGATGTGGCGTCACTAGTAGAGCAAAGGGGGAGGAGTTTGAATCACATCTGCTGCATTGTGAAGCTTTAATTTTTATGCTCAAGGTGGGGAAGAGGTGGCATTCGGCTGGGACTCTACCAAGGTGGTTGTTGAATAAGTCAAGCAATTCAAAATGGATGGAGGAGAGGAGCTTGGGGAGTTTGAAGTGGTCAACTAGTTTTAATTGGTGGATAGAGAGTGAGTGGGGGAGGAAATCAAGGAGAAAATCGGGGGAGAGGAGTGAGATGTAGTGGTTGGCCGGTTGTGGGGTGTGTGGGGAGGTGAAATTTGGCTAGGGAGTAAGGGGGGATGCATATTCGGTCTTGTGGCAAGTTTGTGCCGAAATTTCTTTTGGGGTTTTCCTTGTTTTCCCTCTCTGCGATTTTGTGCAAATTTTGAGCTGTTTGTTTAGTGCATTTGGGTTACTTTCACACGTACCATTTGGTTGAAGACCTTATTCTTTTTGTTTTTCTTTCTTCATCATTTCTTTCTTCTAGCCGAAACTCACTTCCCACCATTCTCCTTTTTGCATCTTTTTCCACACCATTAACACCAAAGCTGAAACTCCTTTCTTCATCAACCGAGTTCTCTTTTCTTGTCTATAGCCGAACCTTCTCTTGTGCCAAACTGAATCTGTTTCTTCATCCTTGCTGCTAGCCGAACACCAAGAGGCAAAGTGTTAGAATCTCTTTTGACTGCCGAAAGTCTCTCTCCATTCAGTTTTTTCTGGTCGCAAGGTAATGGGATCCTCTATTTGTATGATTTCTTTTTCTCTTTTCCTTTCTCCTTGTTATGGCCGAATGGGTGATATACTTCTTTCCTATCATTTTCTTCTCTAGTGATACCATAAGCCGGGTACTCTATACCTCAACCTCGTGTGGTGTTGGTTATCATCTCTGAAGGGTGTAAGGGTTCGACTCTCGACTGATCAAGAACCTGTTATTGCCGAAACTAGGGGTTCACTTCGGTCTATTCTCATAGCCGAATCTATTTTGGTTCGGTTCCTCTTTAATCTAAGTAAGGGGTTTTACTCTTTGGTTCTTTGGTGTCTATTTCTTCCAATCCATTCTATTCTGCCTTCACCCAACCTCCTTGTTAGACAACCATCGTTCTCTCTAAAAGTACTGTACTGATCAAGACTCTCTTCATGGATGCGAGTGCTAGCTGTTCTAAGGAGGTATCGACAAAGGAGCCTGAGGGGAGTGGACTTGTAGTCTCTACTCCTAAGTTCAAACGACGTGCGGTGTCAGTGGTTCGAGATTTTTTGCCAGGTTGTGGTAGAGAGCCGACATCGGTTTGGGATAGACAAATCGTTGTTATTCCCGCTAGTGAGAGTGACAGCGTTCAGGAGTGTTTAGTTCTTTCACAGTAATCAGTGTGTAATCTCACACCTTCATTTGTTTGTCTAGTATTAAACTACGTATTGGCTAAAAGTCAAAATAAGCATAAATTGGATGAGATACCCTAGTGGGTGAGGTTGGAGATACCAGGTAAATAACAGTTATGACTATGCTATTCGAATAACTTAGCATGATTATACGTGTGTTCAGATTATCCGATGTACATTGTTATATGTTTTCATTCATCACATTATGATAATATGTTGCATGGGATTGGGATATGATATTGATGAAAGGGGCAGTGTATTTCGGTGACTCTGTCACATTATTTTGGTGGCACTGCCACAATTTCGACAATGAGCAACTTGACTGCCATCGATGGTGTGTAGCGAATGAGGGTTGATTGTAGAAATCCCCACCGGTGTGTTTTGGTTGGTCGGGTGGTGTGTAGCGGATGGATTACTAGGCTGGGCTGGGTCGCATTGCATTCATTATCTGCTATACCATGTTAATAGGGCTAAGGCCCAGTTTGATTTCATAAGGGCTAAGGCCCAGTTGGACTTTGAATGGGCTCGGGCCCAGCTATTGTTCGTGGGGGGGATTACACACTGAGTTCTCGTAACTCACCCCTCTGCTTAATTTTGCAGGTAATTCCTAGCTTTGTGGATTTGGGAGTCGGGGTGGACTCTGTGGTGGCCATGCGCTATTTCTTCCGTAAACTCCGTTTTTCATTACTTTAAACTTATTTTAATTTGGGATTATGTTCTGTAATAAGGCCACTAGGATTTTAATTTGGTTTTTGTTTTAACGCATATATTATCTATGATGAATTGATCAGTACGGGGTTTCCCTAAAAACACAAACAACCGTTTTCCAAAATATTAAAGAACAGTTCACAAACTATTGAAAATTCAACTCGGGTTTTCTTAAAACTTCATAAACTATTTCAAAATGGTGTGTTTTCCGAAAACCATCGAATATGATTTCTCTATTATAAAACAGTCTTCTGGAGTAGTAATACTTATAACGTTTTGCAAGAAACATTAAATCAAGTCTTTTTTTTAATTGAACCAAAACTCGAAATTTTTAAACGATCACGAAGTTCTTTAAACACCTTTCCATGTGACATGCCAGATTCGGTCGTAATGTCTAGGCCGGGTTTGGGGTGTTACAGGGCGAGACTTTGGTTGGAGAAATAGATCGAGTTGGGACCAGATCAATGAAGTTTCCTTTCAACTTGTTGCAAACCGATTGCAGCTCAATTCCAACTCTTTGAACCGTTCCAACTAAATTGAACTTTTTATTTAATATTCAGCATTGCATTTAGTTTGCATTTAAGCATCTTAGTTAATAAATGAGTGCTGCTCATTAATTCATCTTAGTTTAATTAGTTGAGTTTCTTTTAATGAATTTAATTTAATAGTTGCTTCGTTAATTAATCTAGCTACTAGGTTAATTTATTGATGCATGAGTTAAGTTCAATTAATAATGCTTTACTTAATTAAACTAGTTGCTGGAATAAATAATGCTTAAGTGTTAGTTCATTTATTTAAGTTAGTTATTAATTTTTTTTAGTTTAATAATTGCATTAATGTGTCGGTTACATGTGTTAATTGCAGGTGACTTTTCAACTCACATCCATTACTTCTAAAAGCTGTTATGCATTCAATGGGATGGCTTTTCAAGTGAATTCAGTTACACAAGAGGGAGGCTGATATAAAGAGGCTTAATTCATCATTAAGAAGTTGTTTTATTAAATAAAGAACAACATTATTCTTCTTTAATTTCGGCAGCCTCTTTGTTTTCAACTTCCATAACCGTTGCTTCATGAGTAGTCAATACTTGCAATCAATTCTTCATCAAAGAGGCTGGTGACTTTTGAAGAAATTATTCACATTGAATATGGGAGTTACTTGGCTAGAATTTTAAAAGATGAGACTTTTTATTTGAGCTCATTAGTAGCTTCATTAAAAATGACCATTCAGCTAGCTTCTTTTGATACTATAAATACATGTAATCAACCTATTGTAGGGAGCTTTTGATCTTTTTGCTTAGTTTGAAAACATTATTGAACTTATATGAAATTTGTGAGATTTCTTTCTCTCATATTTCATTGAAGAACTCGTTGGCTTATCTAGGTCATTAGTGGTGTCAACCTGCCTTCTTCTTTATCCTGAACTTATCACTATCAAATAGTGTGGCGTTCACCCTTATACCAAGGTTCCTACTTTGCTAAGTAGCGGGTCGAGGTTCTCCTATTCTCCATCCGACCATCTTGAAATCTTATAAGCATTTGGGTCAATATTTTCTAATATTGGTTCATGTTTATTTTTGAGATCATTTAAATTCCATTCCATCTTTTCGTTTCATCATAATCGATCCATCCATTTCCCTTTCTATCCATTCTTTGTTATCCAACTTCTATTTTTATTTCTATAATTATATTCTCCAAAATTGAACCTATACATATTTTTCACAACTATAAACCCCTTTTTGAACCCTTAAATATAGCTTCCACCATCATTTTTACCTTAAGATATCCTCTTAAAAAGAGTCGAACGATACTACTTCGTAGACGATCAGGCAAAATCGCATACGACTCGACTCACCCCGAGGCGGATCATATCAATTGGATCGTTGACCCGAATCTCAAATGGCTCTTAGGTGATTTACGATTTAGGGAAAACAGCAAAGGATAAACCTTGACCCACTATCAATTAGTGATAGGAACCAAAGGTATACGCCACACTTGAAAGTGATAAGTTCGGCAAAGAATGGAAAGGATAGAAGCCACAAGCTATGCTTGATAAGTCAGATTAGTTCCAAAAGAACAAAGAGAATTGGATAACTCACAAATCTCAAATTTAGCATAAATTCAGCAAAAGTCCCCTACAATAGGCTGAATACAACTATTTATAGTGCTATGAAAGGCCTAACCGAATGGCCACTTTTGTTCATCTTAATAAGCTATTAATGAGCTGAAATACAGTTTACAAACTTTTGAAATTCTAGGCCTAAGTAACTCCTTCCTTCAATATGATTTAATTCTTTAATTCAGCTGATTCAATTCACTTGAATGCTTTAGGTTTCATACTTGAGCATCCAAGGTGTTTAAGAAAACTTTTGAAGTCTCCCTTGGCCAACCGAATAGACACCAGTAGCTTTTAATGGAATTTAAGCTCATGGAATGACCTTTCAAACAATAATCGGTTATGGAACAAGAAAAGGCTGCTGCCAATTTAAGGAAGTGTAATGCTATCCTTTTTAATTGATATAACAGCTCCTTTTAATGATGTATAGTGCCCCTTTATTTGTAACTGATTTCTACTTGAAAAGTCACTTTAATCAATTTGTAACAGCCCTTGAATGTAACAGTTTCCAGCTGAAAAGACACCTGCAATCAAACACATTAAAACAAACACATTAATCACATTTGAACTCATATTAATCACAAAACATATTAAACACTTAACTAAAATAAATAAACTTAAAACTTATGCATCAAAAAATTATTCCAGCAACTAGATTAATTAAGAGAAGCATAATTAAATAACTTAAAACTTATGCATCAATAAATCATTCTAGCAACTAGATTAATTAAGAGAAACATATATTAAATAAAGTTCAACAATAACTCAATTATTTAAACTAAGATGAGTAATTTATTCCAGCAACTTAATTAATAACTAAGATAAGCATTTATTCTAACAACTCAATTAACTAAGTTGAGTATTTATTCCAGCAACTTAATTTAATAACTAAGATGAGTTCAATTAAAAATAAAGTTCAGCAACTCAATTATTAACAAACTGAAATTAAAAGCCTCATTTTGCACTTGGGCCCCTCGAGTTTAGGCCAATTCTGATGTCATCGAGTTGTGTCGAAACATGATGCGCCGGGATCGCATAATACCCTCCCTCTTGAAGACGATTTGTCCTCAAATTGGGCCACTTGCTCGCGAAAAATCTTTCATCGTCACAAACACCTTTGTTCATGAACCCTCCCTCTTGAGTAGGATACCATTTCAAATTGTCACCTACACAATAATGGAATAAATTAGTGACATTTTGAATTTTGAACAGAAAATAACTTTTCGACAACCGATCAAAACTTGGAATGCTTAAACCGATACCGGGATCAAAAATTGAAGTTGATCTCACCTTCTCATAATGAATCAAAATGTTCTTCAATGGAAACAAGCCAGAACCACAAAGTACTATGAAGATATAATCTTGGAAATCAAAAGTGCATTGCTCAAACACCTTGAATTTGCAATCTCCGAAATCAAAGATTTGATTTTGGCTTTGTAAGTCACCAGAATTCACAAGCTTTGTTTTCGAAAATAAAGATAAATCATCACACAAGCAAAGATTGTTCACACATTTACTCACATAAAATTTACGATACATACCTTCGCTTATCATCAACTTATGAAAACGTACTCCGGGTTTGAACACATAATTTTGATCACTTGTCTCACAGTGCCACAAAAATTTTGTTTTCACCAAGACATCACACATGCCAAGCAAACAAGATTTAGGCATACAAACATTGGAACAATCAACCCCCACAATTCTCATTCGAACAGGCATGCAAATACATGAAGGTTTTGCACAAGGATGTAAAAAGCTCACATTATCGTCACGATCAAGTAGATTAAATGTTTTTCGTGAAAACTCTTTATCACACATGATCAAGCTTGGTACTTCCGATTTAATCGAACGTCTTCAACAAAATTGCCAACAGCAAACTTGTCATAGAAGTAACTTTTCATTGCACTAGTCGAAACAAAATCATTAACAATAATAGACGATCGACAATTAACCAATTCAAGGTGAGAAGCTCTTTCACAAAATAAGTTTTCGGCAATCTTGTCAATAATAGTCAAGTGAGATTGGGAAGATTCAAACTCGGTAGAACCCTTACCTGACCTACCTTTAAACACTTATGGATTAACGTCAACTTCTATCTTACCTTTCTCGATCAATTGAAACTGTCTCTCGTTGGGAAGGTAATGAAGTTGGAGCTCGCCACATAAACCTTTAGAAACATGAAAAGATGAAACACGAGAAAAACTCACACATTGGTTAGCAAAGTTATTCCTCACTTTTTCTTGTTCTCTTTCATCTTTTTCTCTCGTTTCTTTTTCAATCTCTTTTTTAATTTTCTTTTCTTTTTCATATTTTTTTTACTCTCAATCTCTTTTTGCTTTCTCTCTCCCTCTTTTTCTTTCATTTCTTTTTTTCTTGTCTCAATTTCATTCCATATGCGCTCATTTTCTTTTATTACCATTTCATGTTTCTCTTTTCTTTTTGTTTCTTTTTGTCTCGTTCTTTGATGCAAACTCGCCCAAGAAGCTAGATGCCGAGTCCATGGAGCTACCATCGGGACCAATCACTCCAGCCCATGCCAAGAGATTCCAAGATGCCGTAGCAAGCTGCATTGCTCGAGTGTGGATTGATATGATGGCCGATCATAAAGTGTCCAGCTCAACTAGCTCGATTTGCACTTTGCTTCAAGCTGATTTAGCTCGTGTTAGCTCAATTCAGCTCAATTCGGCACCTAGCTAGCTCAATGAGCTGATTACATTTATTTTGAATAAATTTAAATTATTTGTGTTAGTTAAATTCAGCTCAAATTATTTAATTAAATAAAAGTGTTAAAATCTGGAAAAATTTAATTTTAGGTATTAAATATGTTTTATATTAATACATGCTTTTAATATGTCTTAAGTTAAGACATAAATTAAATGTGTTTAGTTTAAGACATAATTTTAATGTGTCTAGACTAAGACAAATTTATTAGTGGCTGCTAATTAATTTGTCTTAGCCGAATTAATGTGTCTTAGCCTTATTTAATTGTTGCTCATTAATTTGTGTAGGATACATGCATGGACGGTGATACGGGCACGCCCGGGGCACCCACGAATTTCAAATTAAAGGAGCTTGGATCGAATGTTCCAAATGCCGTGAAGTTGATATGCACTTTGTTGCATTTCCAACTTGAGCCGGATTAGTCCATTTGAGCTCAATTTGAGCTCACTCGAGCTCACTCCAGCTCATTGAGCTGATTGCTTAATTTTAATGTTTTAAATAAATTGAGTTTTAATTTATTTATTTTCCTACATCAAATTAAATGTGTCTAAATATCTTATTTAGTGTTGGATTTAATTTTTCTAAGTCTAAATTTAATTTGACTCAATTTATTACAGCCTTTTAAGTGTTTTTAAAACTAAAATTAATGTGCAGTCTTTTTTGGTTAAATTAGGGGCTGCCGAATTTAGTATGTGTCCTAATGGTGTCTTTAAGTTGTCTAAAACGTCCATTAATGTGTCCATAGCATGTATTTAATTATATTCAGCTGATTTGGCTTGATTTAATGTGAATTCATGGCCTTTGTAGGTTCAGCCGAATCTATGGAGCACATTTAAGAGATACATGCACCTAGGTGAAGTGTATGTGACCAAATGCATCAATGCACTTGGAGGATGCATGGACGGCTGGATCATGCATGTTGGCTCCTCATTTTTGGCTTCCCAAAAGGCACCCTTTCAGGCAAAGAGACACCAGCCCATTCACCTCTCCAAGGTGGCCGAATGTCTCTCCCATACACATCAAAGACATTTCACACTTGCTGCACAAGTCAGGCTGTTCGGTTGCTCACTTTTCATCCAAAAGACACCAATTTAAGAGCCTAATTAAGTAAGGGACGTACCTAGCTGCTGCATGCGTCTTCAAGGGACCTTAAAATACATTTCTCCTTCTAGAAAGTTGCCCCTTGACGTCCCCAAAGCCTGCACATGGAGTTGGACGAATTTTTGGACAATCAACCTTCTAGAAACCGTCCAATGGAGTTCCTTTTGCTACCAAATACATTCATCAACTTTCCTTCTCCATTAAGGTGACTTTAGAACGTCCCAAGAGGCTGAATTTGGAGCTTGGCCATTGACCTTCTTTAGACATTCAGCTTACCAAGTAATTGATCCATCTAGAAGCTGTCCATTAGTCTCCCATTCAGCCGAACTTAGCCAAGAAGATCATTAGACTTTATTCCAGATTTTTCCAGCAATTTATGGCTGAAATTAAACTTAGTTATTAAGGGTTTTATGTCTATTCGGCTAGCTATTTAGTTGGCTATAAATATTTTCTACTTTTCATTTGTAAGGTTACACAGTTGAACTTTGAATATATTTTATGAACTTTTGTTCATTGAGTGAGATTATTCTCCTCTCTATCCTTCGTACAAGTTTCGATTCCGACTTATCAAGCTTGCTTGTGGCGTCAATCGTTTCTCTTCCATAACCTTATACCAACGGTTCTTATCTATCTAGATAACGGGTCGTGGTCCATATCGATTTCCATATTTCCACCTTGAACCATATAGAAATCGGGGTAACACTTACTAGTGTTAAATCATTTCTTTTTTCAAGTTCACTTATCCATTTCCATAAACTATCTTTTACTAAATTTATCTCCCTACAATTTTTCCTTAAACCGAGAACCTACATCAACCATAATTCTTTCTTTCACTAAACCCAAACCTATCCTTCCATTTTCTAAAAACCATTTCCATCATTTCTCAAACCCCCATTCCTAACTTAATTCTCTTTTTAAACCTAATTCAATTAAAATCTTCTACAAATCAACTCACCAAACCCCTATCTTTTCCATACTTTCTCTAATATTTTTTTCGAAGGCTTGTTTTCTCCTTGTAGACGATTGGGCAACCTGCATACGTTTCGACTCACCCGAGGCAGACCGTATCATCTGGTATCAGAGCTATAAAATGAGGAGTTTCCGATGACGACGAGAGCCGGAATAGGTTCGTGAAGTAAAAAAAAAGATAAAAAAAAACAAAATTTTCCAAGTTGTAATTTGGTTTCTATTGTATTTATTTTCATGCATTTGAAGTGTTAAAAAACGAAAATTCAAAAAAAAGAAGTAAAAAAAAAGTGAAGTTCTTGAAGTTTTTGCAAGTTTTGTGTCCCCATCTTTTCTATTCCGTGTCCCGATCATTGAAATCATTCTTCTACCCCGACCCTCAAATTTCTTCAACCATCATTTGGTACCCTCATTCTTCTACCAGATCTTCAAAACCCTCATTTGTTTTTTTTCTTTGTTTAGCCTACCCGAACACCCAACGTTTCCCCTTGTTAACCACTTTGAAGTCGACCCTCAAGCCACAATAAGTCTTATCGAAATGAAATACGAATTTGTGAGAGTGAGATTGAGAGGTAAAAGGCACGAGAGTACTCATCAGAGAAAAAAAGCCACAAAATGAGTGAAATATGAGTGGAGTGAATTTTTTTCTCTTTCGAGTGACTTGTGAGGTTTTTGTGGTAAGGAATTTAATTTTGTTTTATTTTGAGCACAACATTTTTCTTTCAGCAACAAAGTCATGTCTCGTCAAGAGTTCACCGAATCGGAGATCCAATACTTGGCATAAGAAATGCGAAGAATGGTGAATTCAAAATTCGACAAGTTGCACGAAAGATTAGATCGTGTGGAAAAAGGAGCCTTCTATAACGAGACACTTCAAGTCGAAAAATGGACCCAATAACCCCACGAAGATATACCCCCGAATATTACTTGAAGAAGTCCCGACGTGAGTCCTTTTCGCCATCGATTCCGAGACGAGAAGTTGACTATGATTCTTACTCCCTCCAAGATGACGTGCAAGTTGATCGATATACCCGTTCAGAAACTTCCAAGAAAACATCCTCGAGGTATTCTTCTCGAAGAACCGCTCCCGTTGACTATTCGAGAAGTGACTATTATCAAGAATCCTACTTAACGAGGCCGTCAAGACGAAGAGAAGGAAGTTACGAGCTCGATTCTTTTCAAGGCGATGGACGGGAAAGCACAAGTTATTCGATGTATGATTCAAATAAATCCCGCACGAAGAATCTTACACAAAGGATTGAACGTGATTTCTATGAGAGAATGTCCTCTTTCTTTGAGTCAAACCCTTCGTTTTATGATTCTTTTGTATCATCTTCTTTTTGTAATCAATTTGAAAAAGAAGAACAAGAAAAAGAAATCGAAAGAAAAGAAAAAGAAAACGAGAGTGAAAAAGAAGAGTGTAACAGCCCGATTTAGGGCCTAGTCGAAATAGTGGTGCGAGACCACAAATCTGAGTTAGTAAATTGAGTTCTTAAGGTTTATGACATGTTTGCATGATAGTATTAAAGTTCCATGTAGAAATTTTGTGAAATTGACATGGAATGATCAAATAGGACTAAATTGCAAAAGTTGCAAAATATGAGTTTCTAGAAGCTTTTTGTATGAAATAGCTTTAGAAATATTAATTAGAAGTCCTTAAATAGCAATTTTCCCAAATTATAATTTTTGGACAAAAATGGACATGAGTTAGTAAATTGTAAATTTTTAAAGAGAAGGGCATTTTGGTCATTTACCAATTAAATGATTTAAAATAGGAAAAATATGATAAAAAATTCATTCATCTTCTTCCTTGGTGCCGAAAATTTGAAGAACCCCACAGCTAGGGTTTGTTCATCTTTCAAGCTTGCTAGTAAGTTCATCTTAGCCCCATTTTTAATATTCTTCGTATTTTTGAAGTTCTCGTGTTATGAATTTGCTATTTTTAGCTATAAAATGAGCTAAGATGCATGTTCAAAAATCTACCCAATAGTGACATGCTTGTAAAATGATATTTTATGGAAGTTTATGAGAGTTTGATGTTAGATAAACATATTTTCCTTAGTGAATTTCATAAAAAATGATAGTATGGACTAATTTGTAATAGTTATGAAATTGGACATACCTATTAAAAATAGTGAGAATTGATGATTGTTATAGTAGATAAAATGAATCAGCTAAGCATGATGTTTAAGAAAGTTAAATGAGAATCATTTTACGAGCCTAGGGGCAAAAGTGCAAATATGAGAAAGTTTAGGGGCAAAATAGTAATTTTGCCAAAGTATGTGTTAAGAGTCAATTTAGTCAATGTGAGTATTAAATGATCTAATTATTATTATAGATCAAGAAAAATGAAGCCCGGATCAAAACCGAGGCAAGAACAAAGTCGAGGACTGAATTGCATTTCTACACACATTTTGTATATTGAGGTATGTTTGCATGTTTCCTAAGCTTTATTATTAATATCATTGAATTGCTTAGTATAATGTAGAATATATTTTAATTCCATGAGATTGTTTAATGCTATGTTAAACAAAGAAATCAATGAGATCAAGCATGAGAAAGTCCCGATTGAAGTTGAATTACTTAGGATACTCGATCTATCACATGAAATGAGAAAGTCCGTATAAGACCAAGCCAAGGCATGGCATCAGCAATCAAGCAAGTTATCATGTAAGACCAAGACAAGTCTTGGCTTTGAAGAGTTATTATGAGATGAGGACCCATATAAGCCCAAGCCAAGGCATGGCATTGGTGAGTCTCCAAGCAAAGTTATCATGTAAGTCCAAGACAAGTCTTGGCATTGAAAAGCTATACAGAGATAGAGATCCCATGTAAGTCCAAGCCAAGGCATGGCATTGGTGAGTAACAAGAAAGATTTCATGTAAGTCCAAGCCAAGGCTCGGCATGGACAAGTAAAGATACCAGGTAAGACCATGTCGAGACATGGCAATGGTAAGTTCCCAAGGGAACTCATAAGGAAGACTTCGTGTAAGCCCATGTCAAGACATGGCATCAATACCAAGTAAGAGATCCCATGTAAGACTATATCAAGGATATAGCATTGGCATCAAGACACATGTGTTTTGAGATTTAGTATCCTCTGTTATTCATAGTAATTCATCGGGCAAAAGAGTAAAGATTAAATGAGAAAGTAAGAAAGTTAAGTAAGTAAAGTTATTATCAAGTTATGCTAGTCAGAGTTAATTAAAGGTATTATTCATGATATGAATGATGAAGTTGAGATTATGCTTATCATAGTAAAGTATACTGATCTATGTGATCAAGTGATACAGTATCTTGTTACCGCATTTGTATATGAGAATAGTAAGTACCATGAGATATGTAAGAATCGCAAGAGTAAGTAAGCTTAAATACTTGAGATTTCATAATGCCATTGTTTATGATGAATGGTTAATGTTAAGCAAATATATTTCTATGAGAATTACATGCAAACTTACTAAGCTAAATGCTTACGTCCTTTATTCTTTCTTTCCATGTAGTCCCGCCAAGCTAATCTCGTGGATCATCGTCACCGAGCTCGAGAGCACACTATCAATCGCTATTTTGGTATAGCCAAGTTGTTTATATTAAGTATGGCATGTATAGGAAACATTTCATTTTGAGTTATGTTTTAAAACTAGCCAAAGTGTTGGCTATCAAGCTTAGTATTCTTTTTGTATATGGCCAAAGAGATGAGTCATGAATGATTAAGTATGTATGTTTTAATCTATCAATGAAGTATGCATCCTTGTTCATGTTAGATGTAATACTTGAGTTGTTGAATTGAGCATGAGTTTGGTCTTGATTTCAGGGTGGAAATCAGCTTGGTAAATAGCCTCTAAGTGCCCACACGGATGGACACACGGGTGTGTGTCTAGGCCGTGTGCATCCTACACCTTTGTATCTTAAGTCAGAATAGACCACGGGCTAATCTCACAGCCGTTTGTTTAGACCGTGTGTGATACACGGTTAGAACATGGGCGTGTGCCCCAGCCGTGTGAACAAGTCAGTATATCAAGGTATAGCACACGGTTTCAGTCCATGGACGTGTCAAGACCGTGTGAGATTAGTCAGTGTCGACCACGGTTGGGAGACATGGGCGTGTCTTAGGGGTACACGAGCGTGCCCCAAGCCACATGGGCGTGTGACCCCTTTTTCCAAGAAAAGTTCTTGATTGTATTCCGAAAGTTCCCAGATATGTGTTTAAGGCCTCATAGGCGTATGATATGTACATTTTGACTAAGAAAGAAGAGTTTCTATTTCGAAACAAAATTTTACAGCCCGTAAGTACATGTTTAAGTGAGTTCAAGCATGGTAATGTCTCGTATCCAGTCTTAGCCTTGGACTCGGGTATGGGGTGTTACATTTAGTGGTGTCAGAGCTACGGTTTAGTCGATTCTAGCACTAACGTAGCACGAGCACAAGTCTAGCTATACATGCCATACGTAAGAATGTTTTTATAATGATAGTGTGACGACTCATGACGACTTAAATTATGTTTATACATTTAGTAAATGGATCCTGATAGAGCTGTGGAGGATGACGTAGAAAGTAACACACCGGCTCCCGCTGAAGGGACGGTGCCGAATAAGAATGAGAATAGACCCACTACGGTGAGTCAAGAAGGATGAGAAGAGGCTAGAGAAGCCTTCCTCCATATGATGAATACATGGTATACGGAGTTCGTTCGTACGAACCCGAATGCGCAACCCCCTCCACTGCCACCTATTCCTCAACCTATCCCAGTAGCCCCTCAAGTAGTAGGGGTGGTAAGAGGAGAGAAGCCTCCAGTTGATAGAATCAGGAAACATGGGGCTGAAGAATTCTGGGCTAGAAAAGATGATGATTTGGAAAAAGCTAAATTCTGGTTAGAAAATACCATCAGGGTATTTAATGAGTTGTCATGCACATCTGAGGAATGCATGAAGTGTGTAGTCTCTCTTTTAAGTGACTCTGCCTATCAATGGTGGAACACATTGGTGTCTGTGGTAC
This sequence comes from Gossypium sturtianum, assembly GCA_025698515.1. Taxonomy (NCBI): domain Eukaryota; kingdom Viridiplantae; phylum Streptophyta; class Magnoliopsida; order Malvales; family Malvaceae; genus Gossypium; species Gossypium sturtianum. The sequence continues at coordinate 80,501,993 of CM046943.1, read as the reverse complement.
CGAGGGAAAAGGTCACATGGGAATTCTTCAAAGAAGAGTTCAAGAAAAAGTATATCAGTCAAAGGTTCGTGGACCAGAAAAGAAAGGAATTTCTAGAGTTAAAGCAAGGCAAGATGTTTGTGACTGATTATGAGCGTGAGTTTGTACGGCTCAGCAAATACGCTCGAGAATGCGTGTCCACCGAGGCCATCATGAGTAAGAGATTTGAAGATGGGCTAAATGATGACATCAAATTGTTTGTTGCTGTCCTAGAACTGAAGGAATTCATTGTGCTAGTAGAGAGGGCTTGTAAAGCCGAAGAACTAGTAAAGGAGAAGAGAAAGTCTGAAATAGAGTCTCGTGACTCTAAAAAGAGACAGTGGAATAAGTCATTCCAATCCACATCCAAGAAGTCAAGAGATTTCTCCACCCGATCGGCTACTTCCACTGGGTTTTCAAGGAAGGACAAGAGTAAGCAGTATTCGGAAAGTAAGACACAGACAACCTCAGTTGCTAGTGTGGGGAACATCCGATTGGATAGACCCGAATGCCCACTGTGTGGCAGACGTCATTTTGGAGAATGTCGAGCACATGAAAATGCATGTTTCAGATGTGGTTCCTAGGACCACTACATAAAAGATTGTCCAGAGACAATGAAAGAAGATAGAGCTTAGAACCCGAGATCTGGGAGTGTAGTCAGAGGAAGACCGCAAAGGAACCCAGGAAGTGGGGCAAGTGGAAGGGGTAACCCTAGAGAGCAGGCTGCGAGACCCGAGGGTAGGGCGCTCATGAGGACTTATGCCATTCGCGCTCGCGAAGAGGCATATTCTCCTCGATGTTATTACGGTACCTTTTCTCTTCATGATGTTAAAGTTATTGCTTTAATAGATCCCGGGATCCACACACTCTTACATTTGTATGAAACTAGTATCCAGTATGAATATGCCTATATATTCTACAGAATTTACGATTAAGGTGTCTAATCCTTTAGGCAAGAGTGTGTTAGTTGATGAAGTATGTAAAGATTGTCCATTAATGATTAGAGGTCAAGATTTTAAAAAGCAAATCTTATGTTGCTACCATTTGATGAGTTTGACATCATTCTTGGTATGGACTAGTTGACCACTCATGATGTAATAGTTAATTGTGGGAAGAAATATATTGAGACGAGATGTGAGAATAGGGATATTCTCCATATAGAACCAGATGAGCAAAGTAAATCATCGACAATGATTTTTCACATGACGACACAGAGATACATAAGAAAGGGGTACGAGGCATATTTGGCCTTTGTGATGAATGATAAAGAAACAGAGTTAAAGATTGAGTCGATCACTTATAGTATGTGAGTACGTGGATGTTTTTCCCGAAGAATTACCAGGACTACCCCGATGAAGAGAGACGAGTTCAAAGATTGAACGGCTCCCGTCTTCGTACCAATATCTATTACTCCTTATAGAATGGCTCCAATGGAGTTAAAGGGGCTGAAGTCACAGTTGCAAGAGTTGACAGATAAAGGCTTTGCTAGGTCAAGTTGTTCTCCCTGGGTGCTCCAATTTTATTTGTGAAAAAGAAAGATGGCACCATGAGATTGTGCATAGATTACCGTCAGCTTAATAAAGTGACGGTGAAGAACAAGTACCCACTGCCTAGGATCGATGATTTTTCCGACCAATGGAAAGAACCACCGTGTTCTCCAAAATAGACCTGAGATCCAAGTACTATCCATTAAGAGTAAAGGAATCCGATGTGTCTAAGACAGGCTTTTCGAACAAGGTATGGGCATTATGAATTTTTAGTCATGCCTTTTGGTTTGACCAATGCTCCTGCGGTATTCATGGACTTAATGAACCGCATTTTTAGACCATACCTTGACAAGTTTGTTGTCATTTTCATTGATGACATACTGATTTATTCCTGAGATGAGAATGAGCATGCTGAGCACCTACGGACAGTTTTATAGATTCTACGAGAAAATCGGTTGTATGCCAAGTTCAGTAAAAGCGAATTTTGGCTCAAGGAAGTAGGATTTCTGGGACATATTGTCTCGAGAGAAGGAGTTCGAGTACACCCCAGTAAGATTTCGGCTATTATGGACTGGAAGCCACCGAAGAATGTCTCTGAGGTTAGAAGTTTCCTAGGCCTAGCCAGCTAGTATAGACAATTCATCAAGGGGTTTTCTATTATTGCAACCCCGATGACTAAATTTTTATAGAAAAATGTGAAGTTTGAGTGGACAGAAAGATGCCAACAAAGTTTCGAGAAACTGAAAGCGATGTTGACAGAAGCTCCAGTTTTAGTACAACCTGAGGCAGGGAAAGAATTTGTGATTTATAGCGATGCATCCTTAAATGGAGTAGGCTGTGTACTTATGCAAGACGGCAAAGTGATTGCTTATGCCTCAAGACAGTTGAAGCCTCATGAGAAGAATTATCCGACCCACGATCTAGAGTTGGCTGCCATAGTCTTCGCATTGAAAATATGGAGACACCACCTATATGGTGAGAGATGTCAGATTTTCACCGATCACAAAAGTTTGAAGTACTTGATGACGCAGAAAGAGTTGAACCTAAGGCAGCGGAGATGGTTAGAGTTGATAAAAGACTATGAGATGGTCATTGACTACCATCCTGGGAAGGCGAATGTGGTCACCGACGCTTTGAGTAGAAAGTCCCTATTCGCATTAAGGGTAATAAATTCACGGATGACTTTATCCACTAATGGTTCTATTCTAGCTGAGTTGAAAGCTAGACCAGTATTCCTCCAAGAGATTTTTGAGGCTCAGAAAGAAGATATTGAATTGCAAGTCAAGAGAGCTCAGTGCGAGACAGATGTTGAGTCTGATTTCCGGATTAGTCCCAATGGAAGTCTGATGTTCAAAGATAGAATTTGTGTACCAAGAAAGGACGAGCTTATTCAGAGAATTTTGCATGAGGCACATAACGGATGTTTATCTGTACATCCGGGTAGTACCAAAATGTTTAATGACTTAAAGCAATAGTATTGGTGGCCGAGAATGAAGAAAGATATTTAAGAGTTTGTTTCCAAATGCTTGATTTGTCAGCAAGTAAAGGCTGAACACCAAGTACCTTCGGGTTTGCTTCAACCCATTTTGGTTCCGGAGTGAAAATGGGACCGTATTACTATGGATTTTGTAACGGGTTTACCATTATCTCTGAGCAAGAAAGATGCTGTATGGGTTGTAGTTGATAGACTCACGAAGTCAGCTCATTTCTTACCTGTACGAGTTGATTACTCACTATACAAGTTGGCAAACTTGTATGTGTCAGAAATAATAAGGCTTCACGGTGTTCCGTTGTCTATTATCTCGGATAGAGATCCGAGGTTCACATCCAGATTTTGGAAGAAGTTGCAAGAGGCCTTAGGTACAAAGTTGAACTTTAGTACCGCTTTTCATCCTCAAACTGACGGTCAGTCGGAGAGGTTAATTCAAGTACTCGAGGATATGCTCAGATGTTGTATTCTTGAATTCCGAGGCAGTTGGGAAAAGTTTCTCCCATTGGTAGAGTTTGCCTACAATAATAGTTTTCAGTCGAGTTTAAAGATGGCGCCTTATAAGGCTCTATATGGGCGTAAGTGCAGAACGCCTTTATTTTGGACTAAACTCAAGAAAAACCAAATTCACGGGGTTAATTTGGTTAGAGAAGCTGAAGAGAAAGTGAAAGTGATACGAGAATGTTTAAAAGCTGCATCAGATAGACAGAAGTCCTATTCGGACTTAAAGAGAAAAGAGATAGAGTATCAAGTCAGAGATAAAGTTTTCTTGAAAGTGTCACCATGGAGAAAAGTTCTCAGATTTGGCCGGAAAGGCATGTTGAGTCCACGTTTTATTGGACCGTATGAGATTACCGAGAAAGTTGGGCCGGTAGCTTATCGATTGGCTTTGCCATCAGAGTTAGAAAAGATTCACGATGTGTTTCACGTGTCCATGTTGTGACGCTACCGATCAGATCCTTCACATGTAATTACCCCATCAGAGATAGAGATTCATCCCGACATGACTTATGGTGAAGAACCAGTTAAGATTTTAGCTCGGGAAGACAAGCAGCTAAGAAATAAAAGTATTGCTCTGGTAAAAGTATTGCGGCAAAGACATGGAATAGAAGAAGCTACGTGGGAACCAGAAAAGAGCATGAGAAACAAGTATCCAAACCTGTTTGCTGGTAAGATTTTCGAGGACGAAAATTCCTAAGAGGGGGAGAATTGTAACAGCCCAATTTAGGGCCTAGTCGGAATAGTGGTGCAAGACCATAAATCTGACTTAGTAAATTGAGTTCTTAAGGTTTATGACATGTTTGCATGATAGTATTAAAGTTCCATGTAGAAATTTTGTGAAATTGACATGGAATGATCAAATAGGACTAAATTGCAAAAGTTGCAAAATATGAGTTTCTAGAAGCTTTTTGTATGAAATAGCTTTAGAAATATTAATTAAAAGTCCTTAAATAGCAATTTGCCCAAATTATAATTTTTGGACAAAAATGGACATGAGTTAGTAAATTGTAAATTTTTAAAGAGAAGGGCATTTTGGTCATTTACCAATTAAATGATTTAAAATAGGAAAAAGATGATAAAAATTTCATTCATCTTCATCCTTGGTGCCAAAAATTTGAAGAACCCCATAGCTAGGGTTTGTTCATCTTTCAAGCTTGCTAGTAAGTTCATCTTAGCCCCGTTTTTAATATTCTTTGTATTTTTGAAGTTCTCGTATTATGAATTAGCTATTTTTAGCTATAAAATGAGCTAAGATGCATGTTCAAAAATCTACCCAATAGTGACATGCTTGTAAAATGATATTTTATGGAAGTTTATGAGAGTTTGATGTTAGATAAACATCTTTTCCTTAGTGAATTTCATGAAAAATGATAGTATGGACTAATTTGTAATAGTTATGAAATTGGTCATACCTATTAGAGATAGTGAGAATTGATGATTATTATAGTAGAGAAAATGAATCAGCTAAGCATGATGTTTAAGAAAGTTAAATGAGAATCATTTTACGAGCCTAGGGGCAAAAGTGCAATGAGAAAGTTTAGGGGCAAAATAGTAATTTTGCCAAAGTATGAGTTAAGAGTCAGTTTAGTCAATGTGAGTATTAAATGATCTAATTATTATTATAGATCAAGAAAAATGAAGCCCGAATCGAAATCGAGGCAAGAACAAAGTCGAGGACTAAATTGCATATCTACACACATTTTGTATATTGAGGTACGTTTGTATGTTTTCTAAGCTTTATGATTAATATCATTGAATTGCTTAGTATAATGTAGAATATATTTTAATTCCATGAGATTGTTTAATGCTACGTTAAACAAAGAAATCAATGAGATCAAGCATGAGAAAGTCCCGATTGAAGTTGAATTACTTAGGATACTCGATCTATCACATGAAATGAGAAAGTCCGTATAAGACCAAACCAAGGCATGGCATCGACAATCAAGCAAGTTATCATGTAAGACCAACACAAGTCTTGGCATTGAAGAGTTATTATGAGATGAGGACCCATATAAGCCCAAGCCAAGGCATGGCATTGGTGAGTCTCCAAGCAAAGTTATCATGTAAGTCCAAGACAAGTCTTGGCATTGAAAAGCTATAAAGAGATAGAGATCCCATGTAAGTCCAAGCCAAGGCATGGCATTGGTGAGTAACAAGAAAGATTTCATGTAAGTCCAAGCCAAGGCTCGGCATGGACAAGTAAAGATACCAAGTAAGACCATGTCGAGACATGGCAATGGTAAGTTCCCAAGGGAACTCATAAGGAAGACTTTGTGTAAGCCCATGTCAAGACATGGCATCAATACCAAGTAAGAGATCCCATGTAAGACTATATCAAGGATATAGCATTGGCATCAAGACACATGTGTTTTGAGATTTAGTATCCTCTGTTATTCATAGTAATTCATCGGGCAAAAGAGTAAAGATTAAATGAGAAAGTAAGAAAGTTAAGTAAGTAAAGTTATTATCAAGCTATGCTAGTCAGAGTTAATTAAGAGTATTATTCATGATATGAATGATGAAGTTGAGATTATACTTATCATAGTAAAGTATACTGATCTATGTGATCAAGTGATACAGGTATCTTGTTACCGTACGAGTATGAGAATAGTAAGTACCATGAGATATGTAAGAATCAGTAAGAGTAAGTAAGCTTAAATACTTGAGATTTCATAATGCCATTGTTTATGATGAATGGTTAATGTTAAGCAAATATATTGCTATGAGAATTACATGCAAACTTACTAAGCTAAATGCTTACGTCCTTTATTCTTTCTTTCCATGTAGTCCCGCCAAGCTAATCTCGTGGATCATCGTCACCGGAGCTCGGAACACACTATCAATTGCTATTTTGGTATAGCCAAGTTGTTTATATTAAGTATGGCATGTATAGGAAACATTTCATTTTGAGTTATGTTTTAAAACTAGCCAAAGTGTTGGCTATCAAGCTTAGTATTCTTTTTGTATAAGGCCAAAGAGATGAGTCATGAATGATTAAGTATGTATGTTTTAATCTATCAATGAAGTATGCATCCTTGTTCATGTTAGATGTAATACTTGAGTTGCTGAATTGAGCATGAGTTTGGTCTTGATTTCAGGGTGGAAATCAGCTTGGTAAATAGCCTCTAAGTGCCCACACGGATGGACACACGGGCATGTGTCTAGGCTGTGTGCACCCTGCACCTTTGTATCTTAAGTCAGAATAGACCACGGGCTAATCCCACGCCTGTTTGTTTAGACCGTGTGTGATACACGGTTAGAGAACATGGGCGTGTGCCCCGGCCGTGTGAACAAGTCAGTATATCAAGGTATAGCACACGGTTTCAGTCCACGGGCGTGTCAAGACCGTGTGAGATTAGTCAGTGTCGACCACGGTTGGGAGACATGGGCGTGTCTTAGGGGTACACGGGCGTGCCCCAAGCCACATGGGCATGCGACCCCTGTTTCGAGGTAAAGTTCCCGATTGCATTTCAAAAGTTCCCGGATATGTGTTTAAGGCCTCATAGGCTCATGATATGTACGTTTTGACTAAGAAAGAAGAGTTTCTATTTCGGAACAAAATTTTACAGCCCGTAAGTACATGTTTAAGTGAGTTCAAGCATGGTAATGTCTCGTATCCAGTCTTAGCCTTGGACTCTGGTATGGGGTGTTACAAAGAGAAAGAACAAAAAGAAGTTGAAAAAGAGGAAAAAGAAATTGTGAGAGAAGAAGAAAAAGAAGAAAGAAACATTGAAAAAGAAACGAGAGAACAAGATGAGTGAGAAAAAGTGAGTATTGATTTAGCTAACTCATCAAAATTTTGTTCTTCTTCTATTTCTACTTTTTAGGTCCCTGATAAATCGCACGATGACCTTCAACTACAATACCTTCCCGACGAGCGACGTTTTCATATGATTGAAAAAGGTAAAATTTAATTACACAAGCCGGACGGTAAGGAAGGTAAGTGTCCTAAAGCGTGTTCGTCTCCACCAAATTTTTTGAATGATTGTGATTATTTGGATAGCATCATCGATTGCCATTCTTTGATTAATTGTGACGAATTAAATGGTGGTAAGACGAGTTCATCTCATAAAAATCATTGCGTTGCAAATTGTGACGATGGAGTCACGTATATCCGAAAAATGCAAGACTCGATAAGGTATGATGATGAATTTTCTTTTAATCTTAACTTGTTCGATTGTGGTTATTACGAGCTGTGTTCATTACCTAATACGGAATCTTTGAGTTTTTGCAAATCGGTTTTAAAACATGTCAAGAGTTTTGATTGCTCGATCTTGAATGTGCGTAAGTCTTATTGGTTTAATAAGTTTGTTTTATCGAGACCATTGGTACATCTTGACTCAAATAATCAAAATCAAGTTTTTAAACCGGGTATTGTTTTTGATCTGTTTGATGGAAAAATCAAGTATCATCAATTGTGTGTGAGAAATTCCTATTGTTTCGATACTTGGTTTGTGAGTAAGGTTGCGAAATTTGTTCATTTTTTTTAACTTTTATTCGCTCCTTAAACAAATTCTGTGGACGCACTTAAATTTCACTTTCCATTCGAAAAGGTTCGAATTGAACATGAAGCTTCGACTACACTACATGTCTACGGAAAGAAGGTTTGTATTGCTCGACCAAGGTAAGCATGATCTTTGTTTTTCCGCGCATCAAGGTAAGTCTACTGAAATTGTTAAAACATTTTCGTTCTTTTCGGATGATGACATGCATTGTGCTAATGAACTACTTTTTGCAAAACCATTAGATCGTGATATGCTTAGCTGTTCCAAATTGCTTACTTATGATCTATCTGTTTTGGATGATGATAGAACACATGATGCTAATTTTTATTTTGTAAAACATTTCGATCATGAAGTGCTTGAATGTCTCATTCTACCTATTGATGATCCATCTATTTTGTTCATTGATAAAAAGAATTTTGTGTTCGATACTTGTTATGATTCATGTGCGAGTGGTTTCATATATCGTTCAATGCAAGATTTGGTTGTTCCATTTCGAGTATCATACGCACTTTCTCACCTATATGCTTGTGACGATTATATCTATCATTTGATGTGTTACTCGCATGATCATTTTGTCTTGTGGAATCCATTTACATCATATGCATGCCTTAGAGATTATTCAATTTCATTCCACAAATTTGACAAGGCATTGTTCCTTTTGTATGACAATGTGATTCCACCTGTTCGCATGCAATTAACTTGTTTTATTTTGCTTACGTTTGGATTGCGAATCTATGTGAAGCTTTATTTGTTAATGCATGATTATACTTTTCAGGTGTCACGAATATCATCCGTTCCGTTTGATCGAGGAAAATCGAACAAGGAGGATTTTGTTTGAAGAAACCAACAGGTCGATTCGAGGACAAATCGTCTTGAAGAGGGGAGGGATGATACGGGCACGCCCGGGGCACCCACGAATTTCAAATTGAAGGAGCTTGGATCGAATGTTCCAAATGCCATGAATTTGATATGCACTTTGTTGCATTTCCAACTTGAGCCGGATTAGTCCATTTGAGCTCAATTTGAGCTCACTCCAGCTCACTCCAGCTCATTGAGCTGATTGCTTAATTTTAATGTTTTAAATAAATTGAGTTTTAATTTATTTATTTTCCTACAGCAAATGAAATGTGTCTAAATATCTTATTTAGTGTTGTATTTAATTTGTATAAGTCTAAATTTAATTTGTCTCAATTTATTACAGCCTTTTAAGTGTTTTTAAAACTAAAATTAATGTGCAGTTTTTTTTGTTAAATTAGGGGCTGCCGAATTTAGTATGTGTTCTAATGGTGTCTTTAAGTTGTCTAAAACGTCCATTAATGTGTCCATAGCATGTATTTAATTATATTCAGCTGATTTGGCTTAATTTAATGTGAATTCATGGCCTTTGTAGGTTCAGCCGAATCTATGGAGCACATTTAAGAGATACATGCACCTAGGTGCAATGTATGTGACCAAATGCATCAATGCACTTAGAGGATGCATGGACGGCTGGAACATGCATGTTGGCTGCTCATTTTTGGCTTCCCAAAAGGCACCCTTCCAGCCAAGGAGACACCAGCCCATTCACCTCTCCAAGGTGGCCGAATGTCTCCCCTATACACATCAAAGACGTTTCACACTTGCTGCACAAGTCAAGGCTGTTCGGTTGCTCACTTTTCATTCAAAAGACACCAATTTAAGAGCCTAATTAAGTAAGGGGCGTACCTAGCTACTGCATGCATCTTCAAGGGACCTTAAAATACATTTCTCCTTCTAGAAAGTTGCCCCTTGACGTCCCCAAAGCCTGCACATAGACTTGGACGAATTTTTGGACAATCAACCTTCTAGAAACCGTCCAATGGAGTTCCTTTTGCTGCCAAATACATTCAGCAACTTTCCTTCTCCATTAAGGTGACTTTAGAACGTCCCAGGAGGCTGAATTTGGAGCTTGGCCATTGACCTTCTTCAAGCATTCAGCTTACCAAGTAATTGATCCATCTAGAAGCTGTCCATTAGTCTCCCATTCAGCCGAACTTAGCCAAGAAGATCATTAGACTTTATTCCAGATTTTTCCTGCAATTTATGGCTGAAATTAAACTTAGTTATTAAGGGTTTTATGTCCATTCGACTAGCTCTTTAGTTGGCTATAAATATTTGCTAATTTTCATTTGTAAGGTTACACAGTTGAACTTTGAATATATTTTATGAACTTTTGTTCATTGAGTGAGATTATTCTCCTCTCTATCCTTCGTACGAGTTTTGATTCTGACTTATCAAGCTTGCTTGTGGCGTCAATCGTTTCTCTTCCATAACCTTATACCAACGGTTCTTATCTATCTAGATAACGGGTCATGGTCCATATCGATTTCCATATTTCCACCTTGAACCATATAGAAACCGGGGTAACACTTACTAGTGTTAAATCATTTCTTTGTTCAAGTTCACTTATCCATTTCCATAAACTATCTTTTACTAAATTTATCTCCCTACAATTTTCCTTAAACCGAGAACCTACATCAACCATAATTCTTTCTATCACTAAACCCGAACCTATCCTTCCATTTTCTAAAAACCATTTCCATCATTTCTCAAACCTCCATTCCTAACTTAATTCTCTTTTTAAACCTAATTCAATTAAAAGCTTTCGCAAATCAACTCACCAAACCCCTATCTTTTCCATACTTTCTCTAATATTTTTTTCGAAGGCTTGTTTTCTCCTCGTGGACGATTGGGCAACCCGCATACGTTTTGACTCACCCGAGGCAGACCATATTAGACGGCAAGGGGTAGCAAGGAGTGTGCATGGACGACATTTAAAGGTTGCTGATTTCTCCCATAAGCCTCTTCGTGGAGACCATTGGACAAGGGATTTAATTCCCAGCTGATGCCTTTTCGTGGAGCTCAAAGGAGCTGCTGTTTTGAGCTTCCTCAAGAGCCAATTTCGTGGAAAGCAAGGGCCAATAGTTGCCTCAATAATTCCAATAACTAGCAATCTTGAAGGCTGCTCATATTCGGCCAAAGAGGCATGTTTCTTCAAGCTAGCTATTTCTCTTCCCCAAAGTAGCAATTAAGCTCCTTAAAACACCTTAGCTGAATGTGGACTTTTCATCATTAAGTGGCCAGCCGAATCATCAAACTCTAGAAGCATTCTTTTCAGATTTTAATTAAGAACAATCTAGAATATGCGTAGGAAATTATTAGGAAGCTTCCTAAAGAAACTTAAGGTTTAAGGAGCTGCCAAAGAGGCCATTCGGCTAGCCTTAGTTCAGCTTATAAGTATGCTATGTATTTCATTGTAAAGAGGCTAATGAACAATTTTATAACTTTGTTAACTTGTGAGGTTGTTTTCAACTCTCGTTATTCTCCAAAGACTTGTTGACTTATCAAGCACCCTTGTGGCGTCATCCTTGTCTTTGCTATCCCGAACTTATCACTTTGTGACCCCAAAGTGTGGCGTTCAACTATACCGAGGTTCCTATCAACTTTGATAGCAGGTCGAGGTTTCAATCCTTCACTTAACCATTTTATCGAAAACTATCTCAACCTAAGTGTTCATATAAGCCTCGGGTTAACACACTCTATTGTGTTAGTTCAGCTTGGACCCTTAGTCCCGAACTTCCATCCATCGATTCCCAACCTATCCATACACCAGCGAACCTACTTGAACCATTTCATTTCTTTCTTAAACCGTTTCTTGAAAACTAAGCCTTCAATTACTCAATTTACAATCGAGCACATATTACGACTCGAATCTTCAACGAACCGAGTGCGTATCAAGTTGGTATCAGAGCTAGTCAAATTCGAGTAAGTATCGACATTCTCGGGAGTCCTGAAATTATATTTTGAAAAAAAATATTCGGAAAAAAATATTCGAAAAAAATATCCAAGTTGTATTTTTATTAAAATATAGTATTTGAATTATTTTTAAAAAAAAAAGAAATACGAAAAAAAAGAGTGAAGTATTCAGTTTTGTTCCATTCTCCTTCATTCTATTTCCCGATCAACAATTCCTTCTACTATTGCTTCGTCCCCAAAACGCCAAATTCAAACCCGACGTTTTATTTTCCTTGTTGAAAGCCTACCCAAACCCGACATCATTTCCCACCAAACCACATCAATTTTGTAAGCCGACCCCAAACGGTGCTGATTCGTCTACCTAGTTTGCAGAGAACTTCGAGAAGCGAAAATCGAGTGGTAAAAGGCAAGAGAGATTGGTGAGACTATCCGAGAGAAATAAAAGCCGAAGTGAGAGTTTTTTTCTTTGTGAGTGATTGGTGAGTTCTTGTTGTGTGTGATTAAGAAAGTTTCAAAATGTCACGGAGCCCGAAAAGGAAACTAAATGAAGGAGGCAGATTTCGTCCCGTAAGGAATGTCGGAGGAGGAGTTCCAGATCTCACTTAACAAGCAATTATGCGAGAGATGGAGCGACTATTTGATCACAAGCTCGAGCAAATCGAAGATTGACTATTTCGAGTTGAAACCCGAGAGGTACGTGAGGCCACTCCGGAAGCTACAAGATGAGGGCGGGAGCGTCCAAACCACGATCCTTACAAAGTGAGTGATCCTTCCTCTGTTCGAAGCGTACATCAACGAGGCCAACAAAATCGGGCGCCTAGAGATCGAGACCGTCCCGATGACAATCTCAAAAATATCAAGATGTCTATTCCTCCATTCCAAGGGAAGAATGATCCCGAAGCCTACTTGGAATGGGAAAAGAAAATGGAACTCGTCTTCGAGTGCCATAATTACTCGAAAAACAAAAAGGTCAAGCTCATAGCCATTGAATTCTCAGATTATGCGATCGTGTGGTGGGATCAATTGGTGACCAGTCGAAGGAGAAAAGGGGAGAGGCCTATTTCTACTTGGGTCGAAATGAAGGCAGTTATGCGGAAACGTTTTGTGCCCTCCTACTACCATCGAGAGTTGTATCAGCGGCTGTAAAATCTCACACAAGGAAATCGAAGCGTCGAAGACTACTACAAAGAAATGGAAATTGCTACGATAAGAGCTGACGTGGAGGAAGATCGTGAAGCAACAATGGCGAGATTTCTAGCCGACCTAAATCGAGATATTGCCAATATCGTCGAGCTTCAGCACTACGTTGAAGTTATGGACATGGTTCATATGGCAATAAAAGTCGAGAAGCAATTGAAGCGGAAAGGAGTCACCCAGACGTATCCAACGACTTCTACCAACAAATGGACTCAAGGAACAAGAAAAGCTCCCATCCGGCCTAAGGAGCCTTTTGTTGCTGCTAAGCCCAACCAACTAAGTGGCGAAGCTAGCAAAAATAAAAATGAGGCTGTTCCGAATCGTTCTTGCGATATAAAGTGTTTCAAGTGTCAAGAAAGAGGCCACATCGCTAGTCAATGTCCTAATCGACGAGTGATGGTGGTGCGGTCAAATGGCGAGATCGAGTCCGAAGATGAACGAGAGGAGGATCCTGAAATACCCACGGAGGAAGATGAAGAGCTCGAGTTTCCCGTCGAAGGAGAAATACTCGTTGTCAAGTGAAGTTTGAATATATAAGGAGTCGAGGAGGAACAACAATGAGAAAACATCTTTCACAACTGTTGCCATGTTCAAGGCAAGGTGTGTAGCCTGATTATCAACGGAGAGAGTTGCACCAATGTCGCGAGTTCTTTGCTCATTGAAAGACTTGGTTTAGCCACCACGAAGCATCCAAATCCTTACAAGCTGTAATGGCTAAACGACAGAGGTGAACTCAAAGTTACGAAGCAAGCAAAGGTGGCATTTTCCATAGGCAAGTATCAAGACGAGATGATTGGTGACGTTGTACCAATGCAGGACACCTATTGTTGGGGCGTCCTTGGCAGTTTGATCGACGGGTGGTCCATGATGGTTACACGAACCGGTATTCATTTAAACATCTCAGAAGGAATGTCACACTAGCCCCTCTCACACCGAAGAAAGTGTATGAAGATTAGCTCAAAATGAAGCAATCCATTGAGAGAGAAAAAGAAAAAGAGCAAAATAAAAAGAGTGAAAAGAAAAAGAAATGAAAAGGTGAGGAGAGCGAGTCAAAAACAAGAGTGACCAAAGAAAAAGAAAAAGAGAGCGAAAATGAAAAACGAGTGTTTTTACGAGAAAAAGAGAGATTCATAAATTGTTGTTGGCGAGGTAACCCATTCTTGCACTTATGTACAAAGAATGTTTGTTGGAAACTAATGAAATTGATAATGCTTTGTGATACGGGCACGCCCGGGGCACCAACATTTTGCAACTTGATGAGCCCGGGGTCCAACACCATAAGCACTCCATGCACCTTGGTGCTCGTCTAAGTTGAGCCGAATTAGCTCATTTGAGCTCAATTTCAGCTCACTTGAGCTCACTCCAGCTCATTGAGCTGATTATTTAATTTAATGTTTTAAATAAATTGAACATTTTATTTATTTATTTTTCTACAGCAAATTAATGCGTCCTAATGTTTTAATTTGTGCCGAATTTAATTTGTCTAGGGCCAATTTAATTTGTCACATTTTATTACATGCTTTTAAGTTGTTTAGTTTTAAAAAATTAAATGTGCAGGTTTTCTTTAAATTGCTTGCTGCCAAATTTAGTATGTCACGCTTAAGACTTTATTTCATTTTTTTTCTAGTCTTAATTATGTGTAATTGAATGGTCCAAGACATGTTTTAATGTTGTTCAGCTGATTTGTTCATGAATTGTGCAGGTGCAGCCGAATTTTGAGGAGAGCATTTAACATGGTGCATGCATGCAAGGTTCAATGCACTTGGATGATGCATGTTCGGCTGGACAAGGGATTAATGAGTTTTAGTTGCTAAATTTTAATTGGTTGAATTAATGTGCAGCCATTAACTTGTTTCAACATAATTTAATTATGCTTAAAGTTTAAAAACATGCATGCTCTGCTAAAATTAATGAGATGTTTGCTGCATGTTCAAGTCACTTGGGCGGCTGATACGGCTCGCCTCGAGATGAGTCGAGTCGTATGCGAATTGCCCAATCGTCTACGAGGAGGAATAAAGCCTTCGGGAATTAATAGGAAAATATGGATGAGTTTGCGGAAGCTTTTAAGTGAATTTGTTTTGAGAAAAGAAATTAAGTTAGGAATGGAGGTTGGAAAATGAAGGAAACGGATTAGATTAATGATTGGATAGGTTCGGCTATAATTAAGAAAGGAAAATATTGATAGGGAATGGCTCGGGTGGATAGAAAATGAATGAAGGTGGGTGAAGTTAATGGTTAGATGATAATTTGGTGGAAATGGAGAATAGGACTTAAACACAGAAACGATTCAACACTAGAAAAGTGTCACCCCAGTTTCTAAAATTGTTTAAGGTGGAAAAATGGAAATCGATGATGGACCATGACCCATTATCTAGAAAGATAAGAATCGATGGTATAATAGAATGGAAGAGTACGATTGACACCACAAGCAAGCTTGATAAGTCAAAATCGAAACTCGTACAAAAACGAAGAGGAGATAAAACTCACTCGATGAACAAAAGTTCATATATTTAAATCAAAGTTCAAAAGTCTATCCCTACAAATGAAAATAACAAATATTTATAGGCCAACAAGAGCTAGCCGAATGGTCACAAAATGCCTTAAGGACTAAGAAAATTTGAGCTAGAAAATGCTAGAAAAACCTAGAAGAAAATCCCTTAGTGTTCCTTGCTAGGTTCGGCCAAACATGGCCCATGGTATGCTTGCAAGTTCGGCTGAATGTGGCCCTTGGGAAGCTTGCAAGATTCGGCTGAATGTGAGGGAATAAAGGGCAGCCTCTAGATGGTTCAAATTCAGCTTCTTGGGATGCCAAAAGCCTTCTTATTGGAGAGGGAAAATTGGCTGATTAATCACCTTGGAGACGTCAACCATCAGCAGCACATTAAGTTCCATTTGTGCCGTCCAAGGAACTTGTTCATGCAGCAAATTAATTCCTTTGTTGTTCACGAAAAACATGTGCTTTGAAAAGCTAAACAAACAGCTCATAAATAACGTCCCATGCATGTAGACAACCCCTTTAATGGTCGTTTCATGCATGCTCAACATCCCATTAAATCCATCCACCAACATGCCTCTTAAATGGTTGTTCATGCATGGAGAAAAACACCCAGCAACCCACTTAATGTGTCGCCAAGCATGCACCAACATAGCATTAATTTTGGCAAATCATTGCTTTTAATCCTTCATTAATTTTTCTTCAATTTGATTGTTATTCCAGCCGAAAAGGTGCCTTGAGAAACCAATAATCAGCAGCATTAATATCTTGCTTCCAGCCATCCATGCCCCTCCAAGGTACATTGATGCATTTCGGCCAAATACATTGCACCAAGTGCATGTATCTCTTTAAATGTTTTTTGGGAAATTCGGCTGAGCCTATAAAAGCCATGAATATTCATTAAATCACTTTAACTCAGCTGAATAACATTTAAACATATCCATGACACCTTAATAGACACTTTGGACACATTAAACACACCATTTAGGACACATTGAATTTCGGCAGCCCCTAATTAACTAGAAAAACCTACACATTTAATTTAGTTTTAAAACAACTTTAAAACATGCAATAAAATGTGACAAATTAATTTAGGCTTAGACAAATTAATTTAGACACCAAATAAAATATTTAGACATATTAATTTGCTGTAGGAAAATAAATAAATAAAGATTCAATTTATTTAAAGCATTTAAAATTAAAGAATCAGCTCAATGAGCTGGAGCGAGCTCGAGTGAGCTCAAATTGAGCTCAAATAAACTAATCCGGCTCAATTTGGAAGTGCACCAAAGTGCACGTCAACTTCACGGCACTCGGGTCCTTTGATCCAAGCTCATCAATTCGTAAAACGTTGCAAGCCCCAGGCATGCCCGTATCATCCCCCCTCTTCAAGATGATTCATCCTCGAATCGACCCGTTAGTTTTTCGAACAAAATTCCTTTTGGCTCGGTTTTTCTCGGGCAAATGGGGTGGATAGTTTTCGAATCACCTGAAAGAGATAATCATGAGTTAGCAATAGTTGTGTCAAACAAGCTTGCAACCCAAATGTGATTAGCACCAAACAAATAATTCGCATGTGAACGGGCAAAATCAGATTATCATACAAAAGGAACAATGCCTTATCAAATGTTTGAATCATAATTGAATAGGCTTCATGGCATGCATATGATTTAAATAGAGTCCACAAGTCATAATTATCATGCGAGTAACACATCAAATGAGAGATATAATCGTCACAGGCAAGGAGTGGAGAAAGGGCATATGGCATTCGAAATTGAACATCCATACCTTGCTTTGTACGAAATAAGAAACCACTTGCACATGAATTATAAAATTTATCGTACACAGGATTCTTTTTGTCAATGAACAAAACAGATATATTATCATTAAGCAGAATGGAACATTCAAGCACTTCATGATCTAGATGATTTACAAAATGAAAATCAGCATCATGTGTTCTATCAACATACAAAAAAGATAGATCATAAACAAGCAAATTGGAACAACTAAGCGTATCATGATCTAATTGTTTTGCAAAAGGCAGTTCATCAACACAAAGCTTGTCATCATCCGAAGAGAACAAAAATGCATCAACAATTTCAGTAGACTTACCTTTATGCGCGGAAAAACAAAGATCATTCTTACCTTGGTCAAGCAATACAAACCTTCTTTCTTCAGGCATGTAGTGTAGTCGATACTTCACGTTTGAATCAGCACGTTTCAAATGGAATGTGAATTTCAAGTGCAACCACAAAACTTGTTTAAGAAGTGAATAAAAATTGAAAACAAAATGAACAAATTTCGCAACCTTACTCAAAAACCAAGTACCGATACAATAGGAATTTCTCACACACAATTGTTGATACTTGATTTTTCCATCAAACGAATCAAAAATAATTCCCGGTTTAAAAACATGCGTTTGATTATTTAAGTCAAAATGTATCAATGGTTTCTTTAATTCAAATATGTTAAACCAATAGGAATTGTGCATGCTCAAGATCGAGCGATCAAAACTCTTGACGTGCTTCAAGACAGACTTACAAAAACTCAAAGATTCTGTATTAGACAATGAAAAAATCTCATAATACCCACAATCAAACAAGTTGGGATTAAAAGAAAGGTCATCGTCATACCTAATCGAATCCTGCATTTTTCGAATATATGTTACTCCACCTTCACAAATTGCAGCGCAATGTTTCTGATTAGACAAGCTCATCTTACCATCATTTAAAACATCACAATGAATTGAGGGATGGCAAATGACGATATTATCCACATATTCACAAACATTAGAAAAATTTGGTGGAGACTGAGTTTCTTCAAAGCTCTTACCTTCTTTACCTTCCGGCGTAGGCAGTTCAATTTCACTTTCAACCTTACATTTTTTAATCAAACAAAAACATCACTTGTCGGGAAGGTATTGAAGTTGGAAGTCTTCGTACGATTTGTCGGGAACCTGAAAAGTAGAAACAGAAGAAGAGCAAGCTTCAAGGGGGTTAGTTAAAGCATCTCTCTCTTTTTCGCGCTCATCTTGTTCTTTTGTTTCTTTTTCACACTCTTTTTCTATCTCAATTTGTTTCTCAATCTCGATTTCAAATTTTCTTTCTTCATTTTCTTTTTCTCTCTCAAATTCTTTTTCAATTTCTTTTTCTTTATTTTCTTTTTCTTCTTTTTCAATCTCTTTTTCTTCACTATCATTTTTATTTTCTTTTTTCTCATTTTGATTTTCTTTTATCTCGTTTTCTTTTTTATTTTGATTACAACAAGAAGATGTTTCAAAAGAATCGAAAAGAGAAGGGTTTGACTCAAAGAAAGAAGTCATTTTCTCATAGAAATCACGTTCGATCCTTCGTGTAATATTTTTCGTGCGTGACTTCTTTGAATCATATGACGAATAACTCATGCTTTCTTGTTCGTCACCGTAAATGGCTTCAAACTCGTTGTTCGCTTCACTTCGCCTTGAATTCCTCGTTGAATAGGATCCTTGATTGATATTTCTTCTCAAACTCTTTAAGGAGTAAGAGTCATAGCATGAAACTTCTTGACTCAGAATTGATGGCGATAGGGAATCACGACGGGACTTCTTCAGGTAATATTCGGGGGTATATCTCCGTGAGGTTCTTGGTTCCATTTTTTGACTTGAGGAATCTCGTTCGTCACCTCGAAAAGATTCAAACTCATATCTTTCTTCTCTCTATCTCGAAAGCCTTGACGAACATGAGTCTTGATAAGAGTCTCTTCGCGACTAGTCTCAGGATGTATATCGCTGTGAAGAACTTGACTCCATTCTCCGACTTGATGACATCTTTCAGTCAAACATGCTTTCCATTTCGCTCAACAAGTATTGGAAGTCAGCGGCGGAGAACCCTTCTTGTGACATGTTTGTTGCTGAAAAGAAACTGTTATAAAGAAAGAAAATAAATAGAAAATTAAAATGCCTTACCACTAAAATTACAAGTCACTCACAAAGAAAAATCACTCCACTCGTGTTTCACTCGCTTTATGGCTTTTTCTTTGATGAATACACTCGTGCCTTTTACCGTTCAACCTCACTCTCACAAATTTGTACTTTATTTTGAAAGACTTATTTGCTGCTTGAGGGTCGGCTTCAAAATTGGGTACAAGGGAAAACGTTGGGTGAATCGGGTTGGCCAAAACAAAGGGGGAAGGCAAATAGGGTAGGGGTGGCATTAGGGTAGGAAGGCTGAAACCAAAATGATGGTAGAAGATCGGGGTAGAAAATAATTCAAACAAACTTCTCACACCTTTTTTTTTAACTCGAAATTTTTTTATATTTTTTTCAATTTTCGTATTTCTCTTTTTTTTCTTTTTTTTACTTCAAATACACTATAATGAAATCCAAGAAACAAAAATTACAACTTGAATTTTTTTTGTTCGAACTTTTTTTTAACTCACGAACCAACTTCCGGCTTCACGATCTTATCAAAAATCCTCGTTTGGTAGCTCTGATACCAGATGATACGGTTCGCCTCGAGAATAGTCGAGTCGTATGCAAATTGCCCAATCGTCTACGAGGAGGAATGGAGCCTTCGGGAATTAATAGGAAAATATGGATGAGTTTGCGAAAGCTTTTAAGTGAATTTGTTTTGAGAAATGAAATTAAGTTAGGAATGGAGGTTGGAAAATGAAGGAAATGGTTTAGATGAATTATTGGATAGGCTCGGCTATAATTAAGAAAGGAAAATATTGATAAGGAATAGCTCGGGTGGATACAAAATGAATGAAGGTGGGTGAAGTTAATGGTTAGATGATAATTTGGTGGAAATGGAGAATAGGACTTAAACATAGAAACGATTCAACACTAGAAAAGTGTCACCCCGGTTTCTATAATTGTTTAAGGTGGAAAAATGGAAATCGATGATGGACCACGACCCATTATCTAGAAAGATAAGAACCGGTGGTATAATAGAATAGAAGAGTACGATTGACACCACAAGCAAGCTTGATAAGTCAGAATCAAAACTCGTACGAAAACAAAGACGAGATAAAACTCACTCGATGAACAAAAGTTCATATATTTAAATCAAAGTTCAAAATTCTATCCCTACAAATGAAAATAACAAATATTTATAGGCCAACAAGAGCTAGCCGAATGGTCACAAAATGCCTTAAGGACTAAGCAAATTTGAGCTAGAAAATGCTAGAAAAACCTAGAAGAAA
This sequence comes from Gossypium sturtianum, assembly GCA_025698515.1. Taxonomy (NCBI): domain Eukaryota; kingdom Viridiplantae; phylum Streptophyta; class Magnoliopsida; order Malvales; family Malvaceae; genus Gossypium; species Gossypium sturtianum. The sequence continues at coordinate 80,481,347 of CM046943.1, read as the reverse complement.
ATCCCTTAGTGTTCTTGGCTAGGTTCAGCCGAACATGGCCCTTGGTATGCTTGCAAGTTCGGCTGAATGTGGCCCTTGGGAAGCTTACAAGATTCGGCTGAATGTGGGGGAATAAAGGGCAGCCTCTAGATGGTTCAAATTCAGCTTCTTGGGATGCCAAAAGCCTTCTTATTGGAGAGGGAAAATTGGCTGATTAATCACCTTGGAGACGTCAACCATTAGCACATTAAGTTCCATTTGTGCCGTCCAAGGAACATGTTCATGCAGCAAATTAATTCCTTTGTTTTTCATGAAAAACATGTGCTTTGAAAAGTTGAACAAACATCTCATAAATAACGTCCCATGCATGTAGACAACCCCTTTAATGGCCGTTTCATGCATGATCAACATCCCATTAAATTCGTCCACCAACATGCCTCTTAAATGGCTGTCCATGCATGGAGAAAAACACCCAGCAACCCACTTAATGTGCCGCCCAAGCATGCACCAACATAGCATTAATTTTGGCAAAACATGCTTGCTTTTAATCCTTCATTAATTTGTCTTCAATTTGATTTCTATTCCAGCTGAAAAGGTGCCTTGAGAAACCAATAATCAGCAGCATTAATGTCTTGCTTCCAGCCATCCATGTCCCTCCAAGGTACATTGATGCATTTCGGCAAAATACATTGCACCAAGTGCATGTATCTCTTTAAATGTTTTTTGGGAAATTCGGCTGAGCCTACAAAAGCCATGAATATTCATTAAATCACTTTAACTCAGCTGAATAACATTTAAACATATCCATGACACCTTAATAGACACTTTGGACACATTAAATACACCATTTAGGACACATTGAATTTCGGCAGCCCCTAATTAACTAGAAAAACCTGCACATTTAATTTAGTTTTAAAATAACTTTAAAACATGCAATAAAATGTGACAAATTAATTGAGGCTTAGACAAATTAATTTAGACACCAAATAAAACATTTAGACATATTAATTTGCTGTAGGAAAATAAATAAATAAAGATTCAATTTATTTAAAGCATTTAAAATTAAAGAATCAGCTCAATGAGCTGGAGCGGGCTCGAGTGAGCTCAAATTGAGCTCAAATAGACTAATCCAGCTCAATTTGGAAGTGCACCAAAGTGCACGTCAACTTCATAGCACTCGGGTTCTTTGATCCGAGCTCATCAATTCGTAAAACGGTGCAAGCCCCGAGTGTGCCCGTATCAGCGGCACATTAAGTACAAGGCATGAATGATAATTAATGGGTGCAGGTACCTAGCAAGGGATGACAATTAATGAGCTGCTTGAGAAGCATGCATGGGCATTAAGAAGCTGCCGAAATTCTTCTTTTCATGTGTGCCTTTTCGAGTAAAGCAATGGACAATGCATTGAATGCTATTTCTTGAACAGCAAAGGACTTAAATAAGCTGATGGTGCAAGGTTTTCAAACACCTTTTCGGAAACACTCATGGGACAAATTTAAGAGGATGTTTGGACGGCATTTATTGAAGTGTCTCCCATGCATGGACGTACTTAAATGTTTTGCTGGAGCATTAAAGAAAAGCATGCATGAAGTATCCATTCTTCAAGGCTGAACGTTTTCACTCTCCAAGAAGCATCTTAAGGAGTTCACACTAGCTATCCATATTCGGCCTTCCTTTGAAAGTCTATTGGAGTTCATTTGGTTCCTATTCAGCAGAATTTTTGCAAGCAATTTGAAGGCCACATTCAGCCGAATTTTGCCAAGCAAACCAAGGGATTTTATTCTAGATTTTTCTAGTCATTTATAGCTGAAATTTACTTAGTCTTTAACTTATGATAGTGACCATTCGGCTAGTTCCAAGATAGCCTATAAATAATTGCTATTTTCATTTGTAATGTTAGACAGTTGAACTTTGATTAAACTATATGAACTTTTGTTCATTAAGTGAGTTTATCTCCTCTTCATTTTTGTACAAGTTTCCTAGACTTATCAAGTTGCTTGTGGTGTCTAGACTTGTTCTTCCATTCTAATATACCATTGGTTCTTATCTTTCTAGATAACGGGTTGTGGTCCATCATCGATTTCCATATTTCCACCTTAAACATTATAAAAACTGGGGTGACACTTAATAATGTTAAATTGTTTCTCGTTTAAGTTCTATCTTTTCATTACCAACAACTTATCATTGCTTATTCACTTTTCCTTAAACCGAAAACCTTTATCATCCCTGTTTCTTTCTATCACCAAACCCGAACCTATCCTTCCATCATCTAGACCTTTCCATCATTTTTCACCTCCATTCCTAACTTAAAACCATTTCCAAAAGCAAACTTATTCAAGCTTCCGCAAACTCAACTTCAATTCTGACTATTTTCCTGAAGACTTAATTCCTCCTCGTAGACGATTGGGCAATTCGCATACGACTCGACTCATCCTGAGGCGGACCGTATCATCTGGTATCAGAGCTACTAAACGAGGAGTGCCGACGACATTCGTATCAAGCCGAAAGTAGGTTCGTTAAAAAAATTCAAAATTAATAAAAAAAGAGTTGTATTTATTTTCTTTGTAAATCATCATATTGAATAGAAGTATTAAAAAAAAAAGATACGAAAATTCAAAAAAAAAGTTTTAAAAAAATATACGAGTTAAAAAAAGAAGAAGAAGAAGTGTGAAGTGTTGCAAGTTCGTGATTTGTTTTCATCTTTTCTACCCCGATCTATCAAAACTCTTTACCCATCATTTGGTATTCCCCTCATTTTCACCCAATGCCACCCACCCTTACCCCCATTTGCCTTTTCTTTGTTTCTAGGCTACCCTACACCCGTATACGTTTCCCCTTGTTACCAAGTTTTGAAGCCGACCCTCAAGCAGCAAATAAGTCTTTCAAAACAAAATACAAAATTGTGAGACGACACGAGTGGTACATTAGAGAAAAAAGCCATATTCGAGTGAAACACGAGTATGAGCGATTTTTCTTTGTGAGTGACTTGTGAGTTTTGGAAGTAAGGTAATTCAATTTCTCTGTTTATTTTTCTTCATCACATTTTCTTTTCAGCAATAAAAACATGTTTCAAGAAGAACTTTCCGCCGATGACTTCCAATTCTTGGTGAACGAAATGGACCGAATGCTCGAGAAAAAGCTAAGTCCAATACAAAAGTGTTTGGACCGAGCGGAGGAAAAGGCTCGACGAAAGCACACTACAACAAGTCGAGAAACGGAGTTGCGACCATCTCGGAGACCCACTTTTGGTGATTATTTGAGAAAAGATTTCCGTCATGACTTCCATTCATCATCAACTTCAAGATCAAGAGATTTCTATCAAGATTCCTCTTCATCAAGAAGTTCAACGTTCAATGACTATGTAAGAAAAGATTATTATCGAGGCTCCTACTCAACAAGACCTCCGAGACAACAAGAAGAAAGCTACAAGTTTGAGGCTCTTCGACATGAAGAACGCGAAAGTACGAGCCACTCATCGAATGCTCCAAAGATGTCCCACACGAAGAATCTTACACGAAGAATTGAACGTGATTTCTATGAGAAAATGACTTCTTTCTTTGAGTCAAACCCTTCTCTTTTCGATTCTTTTGTATCATCTTCTTACTGTAATCTAATCGAGAAAAGAGAAAATGAAAACGAGAGTGAAGAAAAAGAGAGTGAAAAAGAAAATAAAGAAAAACAAATTGAAAAAGAAATCGAGAGAAAAGAAAATAAAAATGAGAAAAAAAAAGAGCTTGAAAAAGAACAAGAAAAAGAAAGAAAAGAAAGCGAGTTAGAAAAAGAAACAAAAGAACAAAATGAGCAAGAAAAAGTGAGTGTTGATTTAACTAACCCATTTGAAGATTGCTCTTCTTCTGTTTCTTCATTTCAGGTTCCCAATATACCGCACGATGACTTTCAACTCCAATACCTTCCAGACGAAAGACGTTTTCATATGATTGAAAAAGGTAAGGTTGAAAATGAAGTTGAATCACATGAGCCGGAAGGTGAGAAAGGTGAAGTCACGTATATCCGAAAAATGAAAGACTCGATTAGATATGCCGATGAATTTTCTTTTAGATCCAACTTGCTTGACTGTGGTAATTACGAGATTTGTTCATTGTCCTATGCTAAATCTTTGAGTTTTTGCAAATCTGTTTTAAAACATGTCAAAAGTTTTGATTGTTCGCTTTTGAATGTGCATAAGTCCTATTGGTTTAACATGTCTGATTTATCGAAACCGTTGCTACATCTTGGTTTAAAAATAATCAAACACATGTTTTTAAACTGGGAATTATTTCTGATTTGTTTTGTGGAAAAATTAAGTATCATCAAATGTGTGTGAGAAATTCCTATTGTTTTGATACTTGGCTTTTGAATAAGGTAACGAACTTTGCCCACTTTTTGTTCAATTTTTATTCATTCCTTAAGCAAGTTCTGTGGTTGTACTTAAAATTCACATTCCATTTGAAAAGTGTTGATTCAAACGCGAAGCTTCGACTACACTACATGCCCGCGGAGAGAAGGTTTGTATTATTCGAGCAAGGTAAGAATGATCTTTGTCTTTTCGCACATAACGATAAGTCTATTGAAATTGTTGATGCATTTTTACTTCGGATGATGATAAGCTTTGCATTGATGAATTGGTTTTTGCAAAACATTTAGATCATGATATGCTTAATCGTTTTATTTTGCCTGTTTGTGATCTATCTGTCTTCATGATTGATAAAAAGATCTTTGTGTTAGAAATTTTTTGTGGTTCAAGTGTGAGAGAGTCCATATTTCATACAAAGCAAGGTTTGGTTGTTCAATTTCGAGTGCCATATGCATTTTCTCAACTACCTGCTTGTGACATTTATGTTTATCATTTGATTTATTACTCGCATGATAATCATGTCTTTTGGACTTCCATTAAATCGTATGCATGCCATGAAGCCTATTCAATTATGATTCAAACATTTGATAAGGCTTTGATCCTTTTGTATGATAATGTGTTTATGCCCGTTTGCGTGCGATCTATTTGTCTTGTTTTGCTCATATTTGGTTTGCAAGTTTGTTTGAAACAACTCTTGCTAACTCCTGGTTACCTTTCTCAGGTGATTCGAAAATTATCTACCCCATTTGACCGAGGTAAACTGAGCCAAAAGGAATTTTGTTTGAACACCAATGGGTCCATTCGAGGACGAATCGTCTTGAAGATGGGGGGATGATACGAGCACGCCCGGGGCACCAACATTTTGCAACTTGATGAGCCCGGGGTCCAACTCCTTAGCACTCCATGCACCTTGGTGCTCGTCTAAGATGAGCCGAATTAGCTCATTTGAGCTCAATTTCAGCTCACTTGAGCTCACTCCAGCTCATTGAGCTGATTATTTAATTTAATGTTTTAAATAAATTAAACATTTTATTTATTTATTTTTATACAGCAAATTAAGGCGTCCTAATGTTTTAATTTGTGCCGAATTTAATTTGTCTAGGGCCAATTTAATTTGTCACATTTTATTACATACTTTTAAGTTGTTTAGTTTTAAAAAATTAAATGTGCAGGTTTTCTTTAAATTGCTTGCTGCCGAATTTAGTATGTTGTAACACCCCAAACCAGGTCTATGCGTTAAGACGAGATTTGGTTTGTTACATCGATCTATCATTCATTTAATACTCTAATGTTTTAGGTAAACAGTTCTATAAAACCTTTCAAAAATGATGTTTAGTTGAAAATTTAGAAAAATGATTTAAAATTTGATGAATTAAGAAATACTAGTTTGAAATCTTATCATTTAGTACTTTAATTGTTTAAATCTTTAAAGTAGTTTTTAAAGAGTTCAAAAGGATTTAAAAACACGAATAGTTAAAGCATCTTCAACGTTTTAAAGGAAATTTAAATCCATCCACACACATAAAAATCCATAAAAGTATTAATAGAGGCCTTATTACATCATACCCAAAATAGTAATTAAAAGAAATTACTTAATAAAAGTTCATAGTTTATAAAAACCCATATTCGTAGTATGGCCTCCATGAAGTCATCCTCGGCCCAAGCCTTCACAATTTCCATTACCCAAATGGTTAAAAGATAGAGTGAGTTACTCGAGAACTCGGTGTGTAACTCACTTACCACGTTCATTGAGCCGGATAATCAAGGCATTGTTTTGAGCTTGAGCCCATTTACGAATATAATATAATAAATTAAATGCATGCAAAATGAAATTTCCCAACCAAACCTAATTTCCATCCGCTACACACCCTCGTACCAACCAACACACCTGTGGGGATCAAGTCAACCCACCCCGCCAACACACCAATCGTAGGCAATAAGCCGTTTTAAATATATTGTGGTGCACCACCGAACTAGATTGTGACAAAGTCACCGAACTAGAGGCATTAAGCCATTAAAATTTTGTGGCAAAGCCACCGAACTAGATTTTTGGCAATGTGCCTTTCTTCTCTTCATCGATTATCCCAACCCATGCAATCGGTATGCATAACAATTTATATCCATGTAATAATTTAACAAAAGGCCTACCATACATGTGAGTCTATATTACAAATTTTCATTTGAGCCCATAAGATAAAATAGCATTTAGCCCATTTAGCAATCTAGCTAACTTGGGCCCATATATCGATCTAGCGATTTTCTACCCATTAACGATCTAGCGCTTTTGGCCCATTTAACGATCTAGCAAATTTTCGACCCATTTAACGATCTAGCAGTTTTTGGCCCATTTAACGATCTAGTAGTTTTCGGCCCATTTAACGATCTAGCAGTTTTCGGCCCATTTAACTATCTAGCAAATTTTTGTAAATTCCATGAATTTAACGGTTTTCATACATTTACACAAAAGTGTTAATTACTATGTATTTTCCGATTTTGCCATCTTTACGATTTTATCCCAATATTTACGGTTTAGTATCTAACCCGAGAGATAAGTGTGAAGTTACACACATGGTTACTGTGAGAACTAGACTTTCCCGCTCGTCGATACCTAAACGCATCACGATAAATTAGAACACTATAATTTATTCACATATCGAATCTTAGAAATAACGATCTAGACTTTACCCTCAAAATTTCGAACCACTTCTATTTGTGGTTTCTCCTCGATTGATGGTTCGTTACCCGATAAAAATCCACAAACAAACAAAGGTTCGGGAGTACGAATGATTTCAAACAATTGATTCTCCTCGGATGAGCGTCCACAACCCGGTGGAAAATCTCGGATTGCTGAAACAGTCCTTTGCTTAAACTTAGGGGGAATAGCGAAACCACCCCTCTTCCGAACACTATTCACCACCCTTTTCGTCCCTATTTTGATTATTTCTAATGACAAAAGATCATGAGTCCGACTAAATATATCGAAATTATGACTAATCTTACAAGGGGGTGAGATTGCCTTACCACGAAAATATCCTTGTTCCACAATATGCAAATTGAGCGATCGTCCCTAAATTGAAATCGAGTTATAATCCATCTATATCAAAATGACGCGTAATATGAGAATCTTTGAATAAACTCCTTACCTTAACTCTTTAGATCGATTCCAACGATTCACTATACTCACGAACACTTGAGTTTCGGTCCTCCAAAATCACACTATTGTCCACGATTGAAAAAGAAACGTTTGAGAAGAATACCTATGTATAGTAGGAGATTCGGCTATGAATAACAAAGGAAGGGAAAATGGTTTGGCAATGGAGCAATCTAGCATTCGGCCATGAGAGAAAATAATGAAGAAAATTTAGTTGAGAAGAAAGTAGAAGGATGAAGGAAGGAGATGATGTTGATTCGGTTTTCAAGAGAGAAAAGAGAAAAGAAAAGAGATGAGTTTAGGAGTAAGGTACATTCTGGCAATGGGGAAAAGGAGAAGGAAACGAAAATGATCTTAGCTTTGGTATTTCGGCCAAAAGAGAAAATGTCTTGAGATGCTAAGCAAAAATGTGTCCAAATGGTAACATGAAATGGTCAAAACAAAGCTTACCAAAAGCTCAAATTCGGCTAAAAGAAAGGTTGAGAAGAGAATTGCAAATTTTGCACAAAAACGCTAGAAATGACCAAAAGCTAACTCCTAATCCTAGCCAAGCTACTAACACATTCGCCAACCCCTTAGTCCACAATGCCGTCCATGTTCATGGTCAAAATGGCCATGAAGAAGTTACCAAAACATCAACCTTGATTCAAGCCTTGCAATCCTCCATTTTCCTAAAGTTTGAGAATCTTATCCCCAAAATCAAGCCATTCCATCCCTTAAATCATGCTTGCCATAAACCTTAATATCCTTACCATAAAAATTTAGTCCATCTTATCCATGTTTGATGCTTGGCCGACACATGCTAGGAAAAACCAAAAATAAAAGCTCCTAAATTGCATGCTAGGAGATTCGAACCTCTCCCCTCAAGTCCAACTTATGGCGTCATCACCACTTTGCCAATTACTCATCTTATGCTAATTTTAGACACTTAAATTAACTTAAGTATCAGTGTCACTTGATCCACTTCAATAAATTCTCAATACTAAAAATTATTCTACACTGAGATACTTCTATGCCCTTTTCAAGGCTATAATAAACACGAAAAAGAAGAAAGGAAAATTTTCATTCATAAGCTAAACACCAAAACATGCAATATATCGATACTCGGATTTTTAGGATGTTACAATTCTACCCTCCTTAAAGAAAATTTCGTCCTCGAAATTTACTCCAGTTAAAAGAGGTGAGGGTATTGTTGTCGAATTGCATCCTCGGGCTCCCACGTAGCTTCCTCCGCTCCGTGATTACGCCATAAAACCTTGACCTACTGCAGACTGTCTTCTTTCTTAGCTCCTTGACATCTCTGGTCTAAAATTTCCACTGGTTCCTCCTCGAAAGACAAGTCTGATCTCAACTCCACTTCTTCTACCACCGGTACTATGTGTGACGGATCCGATCTATAATGCCTTAGCATGGAAACATGGAAAACATTATGAATTTGACTCAACTCGGAGGTAATTCAATCGATAAGCCACTGGACCAACACGCTTCATCACACGATATGGTCCAATGAACCTAGGACTCAACTTGCCCTTCCTTCCAAATCTGAAAATTTTCTTCCAAGGTGAGACCTTGAGAAAGACTGATCCCCACAAAGAAACTCGATATCCTTACGCTTCGGATCTGCATATGACTTCTGTCTATCCGAAGCTTCATTTAACCGTGCTCGAATGACTTTTACCTTTTCTTTCGTCTCCGATATTAACTCCGGACCTAACATCTGCCGTTCGCCCAATTCAATCCAACAAGTAGGAGAACGACACCTACGATCGTACAATGCCTCGTAGGGTGCCATCCGAATGCTAGATGATAGTCGTTGTTATACGCAAATTCGCCAGCCAGTAGAAAATCCTCCCAACTACCTTTGAAATCAATCACACATCCCCTTAACATGTCTTCCAATAATCGAATTACTCTTTCCGATCGACCATCCGATCGAGGATGAAAAGCCGTCTCAAAGTTTAACTTTGTTCCCAAAGCTTCATGCGAGCTTTCCAAAATCGTGATGTAAACCTAGGATCCCTATCCGGTATAATAGATGCCGGTATCCCATGCAACCTCACAATTTCGGATACATACAAATTTAGCCAACTTCAATGAATAATCCGTCATTTAACTGGTAGAAAATGAGCAGTCTTCGTCAATCGATCAACTATTACCCAAACAGAATTTTTCTTAGTAGGTGTTAAAGGTAACCCACTAACAAAATCCATAGTTATCCGCTCCCATTTCCAAAGAGGAATCTTTACCGGTTGTAATAAGCCTGACGGCAATTGATGCTCCGCCTTCACTTGTTGACAAGTCAAACATTTTCCCACAAACTCAGAAATCTCACACTTCAACCCTGGCCACCAATACTGTTCACGGAGATCCCGATACATCTTATTTCCTCTGGGGTGCATAGCATAAGGGCTACTATGCGCCTCTCGCAGAATCATTCGACTCAAATCAGAGTCCTTAGGCATACAAACTCTTCCACGGAAACACAGCACTCCATCCGTGTTTATACCAAAATCCTCTATTTCACCACTCCCAACTTGCTGAATTAAGGGTCCCAACTTTTTATCTGATATCTGCTTTTCCTTGATTTGCTCTAACCACAGAGGCTTCACTTGACGTTCCGCTAATAGACTACCATCCTCATACAAACTCAGATGAGCAAACATTGCTCTCAAATCAGATACCACCTTATGGCTTAACGCGTTAGCTACCACATTAGCCTTTCCCGGATGATACTCGATTGAGAAATCATAATCCTTTAACAGTTCTATCCATCTTCTTTGTCTCAAGTTTAACTCCTTCTGAGTAAGAAGATACTTAAGACTCTTGTGATCCGTGTAAATGATGGACTTCTCACCGTAGAGATAGTGTCTCCAAATCTTTAAAGCAAACACTACCGCAGCTAACTCCAAGTCATGAGTGGGGTAATTTACTTCGTGCGGTCTCAGTTGACGAGAAGCATATGCCACTACTTTTCCACTTTGCATCAGCACACAACCTAAACCCGTGTGAGACGCATCACAATAAATGATAAATTCCTTTCCACCTCAGTCTGAATCAAAACTGCAAGCTTCCGTCAGAATCTTCTTCAATTTCTCGAAACTCTCTTGTTGTTTTTCAGTCCAAATATACGGTACCCCTTTCCGCAACAGTTTAGTTAGGGGTGCAGCAATCAGAGAAAACCCCTCAACAAAGCGTCTATAATAACCAGCCAACCCCAAGAAACTCCGAATCTCAGCTACTGACTTTGGCGGTTTCCAATCCAGTACAGCCTCAATTTTCCGAGGATCCACCCTTATTCCTTCAGCTGATACCACATGACCCAAGAAAGTCACTTCCCTTAACCAGAATTCACATTTACTAAATTTGGCATAAAGTTGATTATCTCGAAGTAACTGCAATACTATACGCAAATGTGAGTCATGCTCCTCTTCATTCCTTGAATATACCAAAATGTCATCTATGAACACCACCACAAACCGGTCTAAATATTGTTGAAAGACCCAGTTCATCATGTCCATAAATGCAACTGGTGCATTGGTCAACCCAAACGGCATCACCAAAAACTCATAATGTCCATAACGAGTTCAGAATGTCGTCTTATGAATATCTGCTTCTTTCACCTTAAGCTGGTGATAACCCGATCTCAAATTAATTTTGGAGAAAACTGAAGCTCCTTTCAATTGATCAAACAGGTCATCAATTCTCGGTAAAGGATACCTATTCTTGATCGTCAATTTATTCAACTACCTGTAATCAATGCACATACGCATCGACCCATCCTTCTTCTTAACGAACAAAACCGGTGCTCCCCACTGAGACACACTCGATTGAATAAAACCTCGATCCAAAGAATTCTTGAATTTGAGCTTTAAGCTCCGCCAACTCCTTCTGTCATTCTATAAGGAGCAATGGACACCGAGTCGCTCTGTGCAAAAGCTCAATACCAAATTCCACTTCCCGATCCGAGGTACACCAGAAGTTCTTCGAAATACATCCGAAATTCCTTCACCGCTCTCACGTCCTCCACCGATAACTCTCTCGGCATCCAAAGCACTAATAAAAGCTAGAAATGCTCCGTACCACTTTTCGTACCAACTTTTCTGCCTTTAACGCAGATACCACATTTGCCAAGTAATTCCTTCGTTCGCCTATCATTACTATTTCTTTATCATCCGAAGTCCTTATTGACATCCGCTTTTCAGCACAGTCCAAAAGCGCCCGGTGCTTAACCAACCAATCCATGCCCAAAATTAGATCGAACTCGCCGAAAGGCAATTCCATCAAATTCGCCAAAAATATTTCTCCTTGGATTTCTAAGGGCACGTCTCTAAACAGTTTATTTACAATTACCGATCATCCTAAAGGACTAATTACCATCATCTCACTATCGGTAATTTCAGATTCTAGATTCAAGTTTCCAGATATGGCGCTAGCAACATACGAGTGGGTAGAACCAATATCTATCAAAGCAGTAACAGGTACATCAAAGATAAAGAACGTACCAGTTATCACATCAGGTGCATTGCCATCCTCGCGGCGTCTAACTGCATATACCAATCCTGGCTGTCTTGCATCCGTGTTACCTCTAGAACCATTGCCTCGACCCAATGCACCTTGACCACGTCCAGCCCCATTACCACCACGACCTGATCCACGACCTCTCGGTGGGGCTGCGAGTTCCTCTTGCCGGGCTGTGCTTTAGTATTACGAACTTCCTGAGTCGTATCCATGCATCGAGGGCAATTTTTATATTGATGATCCATTGAACCACATTTATAACAAGCACCCGTTTTCCTCCAGCACTCTCCAGAATGTCGTTTCCCACATTCAGTACAGTCTCGACTCTGATTATTAGCTACAGGTGCTCTTCCTTGAGCTGGCTCATCATTTCGAGGCCTCTTCAGAAACCTTTTTGAAGAACCCAAATACTTTATATCTCTTTTGCCTCTAACTCTTTCCCGATTCTGACGTTCTGAGCTCTTAGCCTCTTCGGCTATCTTGGCTTTCTCCACAAGCGTGGCAAAAGTTCTAACTTGTTGTGGGGCTATCAGAACCCGCAACTCATCATTTAACCCATCCTCAAAGCGTACACAACGCTCATGGTCCATTGGCACTATTGTCCGAGCATAGCGACTCAGACGTAAAAACTCAGCTTCATAAGCTGCCACCGTCTTATTTCCTTGAATCAGATTCAAAAATTCCTTCCTTCGGGCGTCCACATAACTTGTGCCTACATATTTCCCCTGAAAGGCAGCTTTGAAGAACTCCCAATTAACTAATGCAGCTTCAGTGCCTTCCCGGACAGTAAGCCACCATTGATAAGCTTCATCCCTTAGCAAGGACACCGCTCCTCTTAGTTTCTGTTCTACAGTGCACTCGAGGTCTTCCATAATTCGCTCCACTGCCTCAAGCTAATATTCGACAACATTTGGAGCTACACCTGAGACGCCTCTGAAAACCTCAGCACCACTTGATTTCAGTCGCTCCGATATCGACCCACAATTTGTTAGCCCAGCTCTAGGTCCAGCGACCCTTTTAAGGACTCGCAGCATTGCTCGTGTTAAAGCATTATCTTCTTCCATATGATCATGTGATCCCGTCTCACTCTCGAGCGATGCAGGTGCATCCATTTCTGGCACATGACCCGCCGCAGCGACGCAAAGACTCATCCTCTACCACGGCCACGTCTACCGCGTCCATGACGACGTCCTCTAGTGCTCATAATAACTAATTCGGTTTATTCTGGTTACAAGTTTTATGAATCGAATACTATTTCAAAGGTTTATTAACGATGTTTTATGAGATATAAGAGGTAAAGTTATTTTCGCAATCACGTCCTATAGTCTCAATCTCTATTGTTTTCAACACCTAAAACTAGAAGTTCTAGAGTGTTCCTATGATCATATCACAATAATAACAATCAATATACAAATACTTACTTGACTTGGTGCCGGATGCTCGTGGTGCCATACTACCTTTAGAACATAAAGTTTAAAAATTTAAACTGTTTCTCAAACAAAAATTGTTGTTGAACCCAACCACAGCCGAGTTTTAAAATTGGCTCTGATACCATTAAATGTAATACCCCAAACCAAGTCTATGCGTTAAGACGAGATTTGGTTTGTTACATCGATCTATCATTCATTTAATACTCTAATGTTTTAGGTAAACAGTTCTATAAAACCTTTCGAAAATGATGTTTAGTTGAAAATTTAGAAAAATGATTTAAAATTTGATGAATTAAGAAATACTAGTTTGAAATCTTATCATTTAGTACTTTAATTGTTTAAATCTTTAAAGTAGTTTTTAAAGAGTTCAAAAGGATTTAAAAACACGAATAGTTAAAGCATCTTCAACGTTTTAAAGGAAATTTAAATCCATCCACACACATAAAAATCCATAAAAGTATTAATAGAGGCCTTATTACATCATACCCAAAATAGTAATTAAAAGAAATTACTTAATAAAAGTTCATAGTTTATAAAAACTCATATTCGTAGTATGGCCTCCATGAAGTCATCCTCGCCCAAGCCTTCATCAATTTCCATTACCTCAAATGGTTAAAAGATAGAGTGAGTTACTCGTAACTCAAGTGTGTAACTCACTTACCACGTTCATTGAGCTGGATAATCAAGGCATTGTTTTGGGCTTGAGCCCATTTACGAATATAATATAATAAATTAAATGCATGCAAAATGAAATTTCCCAACCAAACCTAATTTCCATCCGCTACACACCCCCGTACCAACCAACACACCTGTGGGGATCAAGTCAACCCACCCCGCCAACATACCAATCGTAGGCAATAAGCCATTTTAAATATATTGTGGTGCACCACCGAACTAGATTGTGACAAAGTCACCGAACTAGAGGCATTAAGCCATTAAAATTTTGTGGCAAAGCCACCGAACTAGATTTTTGGCAACAGGCCTTTCTTCTCTTCATCAGTTATCCCAACCCATGCAATCAGGTATGCATAACAATTTATATCCATGTAATAATTTAACAAAAGGCCTACCATACATGTGAGTCTATATTACAAATTTTCATTTGAGCCCATAAGATAAAATAGCATTTAGCCCATTTAGCAATCTAGCTAACTTGGGCCCATATATCGATCTAGCAGATTTTTGGCCCATTAACGATCTAGCAGTTTTCGGCCCATTTAACGATCTAGCAAATTTTTGGCCCATTTAACGATCTAGCAGTTTTCAGCCCATTTAACGATTTAGCAAATTTTTGTAAATTCCATGAATTTAACGATTTTCATACATTTACACAAAAGTGTTAATTACTATGTATTTTCCGATTTTGCCATCATTACGATTTTATCCCAATATTTACGGTTTAGTATCTAACCCGAGAGATAAGTGTGAAGTTACACACCTGGTTACTGTGTGAACTAGACTTTCTCGCTCGTCGATACCTAAACGCATCACGATAAATTAGAACACTATAATTTATTCACATATCGAATCTTAGAAATAACGATCTAGACTTTACCCTCAAAATTTCAAACCACTTCTATTTGTGGTTTCTCCTCGATTGATGGTTCGTTACCCGATAAAAATCCAGGAACAAACAAAGGTTCGGGAGTACGAATGATTTCAAACAACTGATTCTCCTTGGATGAGCGTCCACAACCCGGTGGAAAATTCTGGATTGCTGAAACAGTCCTTTGCTTAAACTTCGGGGGAATAGCGGAACCACCCCTCTTCCGAACACTATTCACCACCCTTTTCGTCCCTATTTTGATTATTTCTAATGACAAAAGATCATGAGTCTGACTAAATATATCGAAATTATGACTAACGGTTACAAGGGTGAGATTGCCTTACCACGAAATATCCTTGTTCCACAATATGCGAATTGAGCGATACGTCCCCTAAATTGAAATCGAGTTATAATCCATCTATATCAAAATGACGCGTAATATGAGAATCTTTGAATAAACTCCTTACCTTAACTCTTTAGATCGATTCCAACGATTCACTATACTCACGAACACTTGAGTTTCGGTCCTCCAAAATCACACTATTGTCCACGATTGAAAAAGAAACGTTTGAGAAGAATACCTATGTATAGTAGGAGATTCGGCTATGAATAACAAAGGAAGGGAAAAATGGTTCGGCAATGGAGCAATCTAGCATTCGGCCATGAGAGAAAATAATGAAGAAAATTTAGTTGAGAAGAAAGTAGAAGGATGAAGGAAGGAGATGATGTTGATTCGGTTTTCAAGAGAGAAAAGAGAAAAGAAAAGAGATGAGTTTAGGAGTAAGGTACATTCGACAATGGGGAAAAGGAGAAGGAAACGAAAATGATCTTAGCTTTGGTATTTCTGCCAAAAGAGAAAATGTCTTGAGATGCTAAGCAAAAATGTGTTCAAATGGTAACATGAAATGGTCAAAAACAAAGCTTACCAAAAGCTCAAATTCGGCTAAAAGAAAGGTTGAGAAGAGAAATGCAAATTTTGCACAAAAATGCTAGAAATGACCAAAAGCTAACTCCTAATCCTAGCCAAGCTACTAACACATTCTGCCCAACCCCTTAGTCCACAATGCCGTCCATGTTCATGGTCAAAATGGCCATGAAGAAGTTACCAAAACATCAACCTTGATTCAAGCCTTGCAATCCTCCATTTTCCTAAAGTTTGAGAATCTTATCCCCAAAATCAAGCCATTCCATCCCTTAAATCATGCTTGCCATAAACCTTAATATCCTTACCATAAAAATTTAGTCCATCTTATCCATGTTTGATGCTTGGCCGACACATGCTAGGAAAAACCAAAAGTAAAAGCTCCTAAATTGCATGCTAGGAGATTCGAACCTCTCCCCTCAAGTCCAACTTATGGCGCCATCACCACTTTGCCAATTACTCATCTTATGCTAATTTTAGACACTTAAATTAACTTAAGTATCAGTGTCACTTGATCCACTTCAATAAATTCTCAATACTAAAAATTATTCTATACCAGAATACTTCTATGCCCTTTTCAAGGCTATAATAAACACGAAAAAGAAGAAAGAAAAATTTTCATTCATAAGCTAAACACCAAAACATGCAATATATCGATACTCGGATTTTTAGGATGTTACATATGTCATGCTTAAGACTTTATTTAATTTTTTTCTAGTCTTAATTATGTGTAATTGAATGGTCGAAGACATGTTTTAATGTTGTTCAGCTGATTTGTTCATGAATTGTGCAGGTGCAGTCGAATTTTGAGGAGAGCATTTAACATGGTGCATGCATGCAATGTTCAAAGCACTTGGATGATGCATGTTCGGCTGGACAAGGGATTAATGAGTATTAGTTGCTGAATTTTAATTGGCCGAATTAATGTGCAGCCATTAACTTGTTTCAACATAATTTAATTATGCTCAAAGTTTATAAACATACATGCTCTGCCAAAATTAATGAGATGTTTGCTGCATGTTCAAGTCACTTGGGCGGCACATTAAGTACAAGGCATGAACGGAAATTAATTGGTGCAGGTACCTAGCAAGGGAATGAAATTAATGAGCTGCTGGAGAAGCATGCATGGGCATTAAGAAGCTGCCGAAATTCTTCTTTTCATGTGTGCCTTTTCGAGTAAAGCAATGGACAATGCATTGAATGTTATTTCGTGAACAGCAAAGGACTTAAATGAGCTGATGGTGCAAGGTTTTCAAACACCTTTTCAGAAACACTCATGGGACGAATTTAAGAGGATGTTTGGACGGCATTTATTGAAGTGTCTCCCATGCATGGACGTACTTAAATGAGTTGCTGGAGCATTAAAGAAAAGCATGCATGCAGTATCCATTCTTCAAGGCTGAACGTTTTCACTCTCCAAGAAGCATCTCAAGGAGTTCACACTAGCTGCCTATCCATATTCGGCCTTCCATTAAAAGTCTATTGGAGTTCATTTGGTTCCTATTCAGCCGAATTTTTGCAAGCAATTTTGATACGGGCATGCCCGGGGCACCATCGATCTTCAAGTCGACGAGGCTCGACGCCAAAGTCCCAAGTGCCGTGGAGCTTGTGTGCATCTTGATGCACTTCCAAATTGAGCCAGATTAGCTCAAATCGAGCTTAATTTGAGCTCACTCGAGCTCGCTCCAGCTCATTGAGCTGATTGCTTTTTAATTTAATGCTTTAAATAAATTGGACAATTTAATTATTTAATTTCTACAGCAAGTTAAGTGTCTAAATATTTTATTTAGTGTCAAATTTAATTTGCCTAAGTCTAATTTAATTTGTGTCATTTTATTACAGCCTTTTAAGTGTGTTTTAATTTAAGAATTAAAGTGCAGAATTTTTTCATTAAAATAGGGGCTGCCGAATTTAGTATGTGTGCTAAGTGTGTGTTTAATGTGTCCAAAGTGTCTATTGATGTGTCTTGGACATGATTAATTGTTAGTCAATTCATTTGGCTTGATTTAATATGCATTCATACCCTTTTGTAGGTACAGCCGAATGTACATGAAGCAATTAAGAGATACATGCACTTAGGTGCATTGTACTTGGCCGAATACATCCATGTATTTGGTGGGTGCATGGACAGTTGGAAGCATGGTTAAATGCTGCTTATTTTTGGATTATCAAGGTGCCTATTTGGTTAAAAAAATAATTCCATGAAGACACATGCATGGAAGGAGTTAAATGCATGATGCATGAACAGCCAATTTCAACGAATGAAGAAATAAATGCATGGTTGGAGTCATGAACGTCCAAGGGAGTTTTAATGGCTGAATTAAACACTTGCAAGCCATTCAAAGACATGTTTAAATGCTATAAATTCTTCAAACAAAAGGTGCAACTCATCCCCAATGTTGGCCGAACCTAGACAAGCCTTTTTAGCTCCTTTGCTGTCCAAATTCGTTTGGCCACTTTCTTCTTCATTAAGATGTCTTCAAAATGTCCCAAATGGCTGAATTTACATATCCAAGAGGGTTACTCACGTTCTCCCTTATTGCTGGACACTTTTCAGCCAAAAGAGACCAAATTAATAGCTCAATTATTGCATGGGACGTACCTAGCTGCTGCATGCATCTTCAAGTGACTTAAAATTCATTTTCCCTTCTAGAAAGCTGCCCATTAACATTCCCAAAGGCTGTACATGGACTTGGACGAATTTTTGGGACCATTAATCTTCTAGAAACCCATCCATTGGAGTGCCATTGATGCCATATACATCCAAACGAAATTGCAAGCACATCAAGGCCACATTCAGCCGAAATTTGCCAAGACACTAAGAGACTTTATTCTAGATTTTTCTAGCTTATTTTAGTTTAATTTTTACTTAGCCTTTAAGCTATGACCATTCGGTTAACTCCTTCAGTTGGCTATAAATATTTGTTATTTTCATTTGTAAAGGGTAACAACTTTTAGAACTTTCATCTTTGAATTTTAATCAAAAAAAATATATGAACTTTTGTTCATTGAGTGAGTTGATCTCTTCTCCACTTTCGTACAAGTTTCATAGACTTATCGAGCTATGCTTGTGGCATCTATCACTTGTTCTTCCATTTAATTATACCAACGGTTATTATCTTCCTAGATAACGGGTCGTGGTCCATCTTCGATTCCATCCTTTCCACCTTAAACATTATAGAAACCGGGGTGACACATTCTTGTGTTGAATCGTTTCTGGTTTAAGTCCTTTAATCCATTTCCACCGAAACATCACCTATCCCTTTATCCCTCTTCCTTCATTAGAAAACTGAACCTATCATTCCATATTTCCAAATTATTTCCATCATTCTCCCATATTTAACTCAAATTCCTTTCTATAAGTAAACTTATTCATCACTTTCGCAATCTTAACCGTATTTCCTCTCATTGTACCGAAGGCTTAAAATTCATCCTCGTAGACGATTGGGCAACTCACATACATTTCAACTCTTTCCGAGGCAGACTGTATCAAATTTGAATGCCACATTCAGCCGAATTTTGCCAAGCAAACCAAGGGATTTTATTCTAGATTTTTCTAGTCATTTCTAGCTGAAATTTACTTAGTCTTTAAGTTATGATAGTGACCATTCGGCTAGTTCCAAGATAGCCTATAAATAATTGCTATTTTCATTTGTAATGTTAGACAGTTGAACTTTGATTAAACTATATGAACTTTTGTTCATTAAGTGAGTTTATCTCCTCTTCGTTTTCATACAAGTTTCCTAGACTTATCAAGTTGCTTGTGGCGTCTAGACTTATTCTTCCATTCTAATATACCATTGGTTCTTATCTTTCTAGATAACGGGTCATGGTCCATCATCGATTTCCATATTTCCACCTTAAACATTATAGAAACTGGGGTGACAATTAATAGTGTTAAATCGTTTCTCGTTTAAGTTCTATCTTTCCAATGCCAACAACTTATCATTGCTTATTCACTTTTCCTTAAACCGAAAACCTTTATCATCCCTATTTCTTTCTATCACCAAACCCAAACCTATCCTTCCACCATCTAAACCTTTCCATCATTTTTCACCTCCATTCCTAACTTAAAACCATTTCCTAAAGCAAACTTATTCAAGCTTCTGCAAACTCAACATCAATTCTGACTATTTTCTCGAAGACTTAATTCCTCCTCGTAGATGATTGGGCAATTTGCATACGACTCGACTCATCCTGAGGCAGACCGTATCACTTTACCTACTCCTATTGTTTCTTTGTTGCAGGAATTTAGAGATGTATTTCCCGAAGAAGTGCCAAACAAACTGCCTCCCATTCGAGGCATCGAGCACCAAATCAATTTCGTACCTGGTGCAGCAATTCCTAATAGACTGGCCTATCAGAGTAATCCCGAGGAAACGAAAGAGTTGGAAAGACAAGTCGCTGAATTGATGGAAAAGGGGTACATCCGTGAAAGTCTAAGTCCGTGCGCGATTCTAGTCTTGTTGGTTCCTAAGAAAGACGGATCATGGCGAATGTGCATTGACTGCTGCGCCATCAACAAAATCACCGTCAAATATCGCCATCCTATTCCCCACCTTGATGACATGCTCAACGAACTTAGTGGAGCACAGCTTTTCTCAAAGATTGACTTTAAAAGTGGCTACCATCAAATCTGAATGCGGGAGGGAGACGAATGGAAGGCCGCGTTCAAGACTAAGTACGGTTTGTACGAATGGTTGGTAATGCCATTCGGACTTACAAACGCCCCTAGTACTTTCATGCATTTAATGAATCATGTTTTACGTTCATTTATTGGAAAATTCTGTGTTGTGTATTTTGATGATATTTTGGTCTATAGCAAAAGTTTGGAAGACCATGTTCAACATTTGCGTGCGGTGCTGGAAGTGTTGCAAAAAGAGGTACTTTATGCTAACTTAAAGAAATGTTCTTTTTGCACTAACAAAGTTGTCTTTTTAGGCTTTGTTGTAAGCGCTCGTGGCTTGGAAGTTGACCAAGAAAAGGTCAAGACGATCAACGAATGGCCGCGTCCAACTAGCATCAGCCAAGTGAGGAGTTTTCACGGGTTGGCAAGCTTCTACCGAAGGTTTGTGCCTAATTTTAGTTCTTTAGCTGCCCCCTTGACAGGTATAATCAAGAAAAATTCTCCTTTTGTGTGGACTGATGATCAAGAGATTGCTTTTAATAAGATTAAAGAATGTCTAACTAATGCTCCATTGTTGCCTTTACCTGATTTTAACAAGACATTTGAGATTGAGTGTGATGCTTCAGGTATTGGTATCAGCGTTGTTTTGATGCAAGACGGATGGCCTGTCGCGTATTTTAGCGAGAAGCTCAACGGGGCCACGTTGAACTATCCAACGTATGACAAAGAATTGTATGTGCTGATTCGGGCCCTAGAGACGTGGCAGCACTATTTATGGCCGAAGGAATTCATAATCCATTCGGACCACGAGGCTCTAAAGCATCTCAAAGGACAAACAAAGCTCAATAAATGACATGCCAAGTGGGTGGAATATTTGGAGTCGTTCCCATACGTGATCAAATATAAAAAGGGTAAGGAAAACGTTGTAGCTGATGCAATATCGTGAAGGTATGCACTTGTCAATTTGTTGGATTCTAAACTGCTTGGTTTTGAGTTTATAAAAGAACTTTACAAATTTGATGCTGATTTTGGAGAAATTTACGAGAATTGTTTGCATGGAGCTCATAAAAAGTACTTTCAGCATGAGGGATATCTTTTTCGCGAAGGCAAGCTTCGCGTGCCTCAAGGATCCGTGCGAGACGTCCTTGTGGATGAAGCCCATAGTGGTGGACTTATGGGCCACTTTGAAGTTGCTAAAACTCTAGCAATATTGCACGAGCATTTCTTTTGGCCCAAGATGAAATGAGACGTTATAAGGAAATGCGAACGCTGCATCACTTGTAAGAAAATGAAGTCACGAATTAAGCCGCATGGGTTGTATACTCCATTGCCTATTCCCGATGCGCCGTGGGTTGATATTTCGATGGACTTCATTCTAGGCCTTCCTAGAACCAAATGAGGGAGAGATTCTATATTCGTTGTTGTCGATCGTTTCTCAAAAATGGCTCATTTTATCCCTTGCAATAAAACTGATGATGCTACTAACGTTGCTAATATATTTTTCAAGGAAGTTGTTAGGTTGGACGGGATTCCTCGAACCATCGTCTCCGATCACGACACAAAATTCATAAGTCACTTTTGGAGGACATTGTGAGGGTAAGTTAGGTACCAAACTCTTGTTTTCGATGACATGCCACCCCCAAACGGATGGCCAAACTGAGGTAGTTAACCGCGTACTATCAACATTACTTTGAGCCATCTTGCACAAAAATTTGAAGATGTGGGAAGAATGCTTACCTCACGTGGAGTTCGCATACAATCAAACTGTTCATTCAGCCACAAAATACTCTCCTTTTGAGGTAGTATATGGATTTAACCCAATTACCCCTTAAAACAAACTCGGTTCCATAAATTAATCAGAGTCGTATGTTTGCCCGATCGTTAAATAAGAAGGTTTCGTTCGATTTCGGAAAGGTTTAGGATGATAGGTTTAGGAAGGTCGAGAAAGCAAAGATGGGCTCGAAAGATGGATGGCTATTCAATTTAAGAAGGCTCGGTTATGAAAGAAATGGGAAAGTTCGGTGAAAGAATATAATCGGGAAATTAGGTCAAGAATGAACCAACTCTTCAGTTGAAGGTTGACCCGAGACTTAAAAGACTTAAGTTGTTTTGAATGGAAATTACGAGACCTCGACCCACTATCTAAAGAGATAGGAACCTCGGTATAATAGGTTTCAAACGCCACAGGTAAACGTGATAAGTTCGGCCAAACAAAAATGGGTTGACTCCACTAACTAGGTAGATAAGTCAACAGAGTCTTTGGACGAAAGTTGAGAGAAAAATTCTCACCAAAATTTGGCAGCAATTCATTAAGGTTCAAAAGTTCCTTTTCATTGGAAAATGACAAGTATTTATAGCCTACTTCATGGACTAGCCGAATGGTCATTACTTAGCTTACAAGTTCAGCTTTTAATTCACATTAAAGGGGCTGATTGTTCTTGAATTTTTCCAGAATTTTCCCTTATGCTTGGAGAATGTTGAAAGCCCCTTCTAGATGCCTTGAGAGTTCAGCTGAATTGAAGAGAGAGCTTGGGAGCTAGTGAAGCATGAAAATTCAGCCTAGGGACTTGGAGAGCTTTAATGGTGATTCATGGATGAGCTGAACAGCTACTCCACATTTAAGGCTGTTTTTGGGGGCTTTAATGGTTGCTTGGTGTGAATTAAAGAAGGGCAGCAGTTGGATTAGTTCTATCATAAATATACTAGCTGGTGAGGACTTCCATGGAGCTTTGGTGAGCTGAACGGCTGCCTTGGAGGGTGAAGCAGCAACCTTCATAACTCCTTTGCTGTTCACGATGGGCGCATGGGGGAGAACAAATAGCAGAAGCCCATTGATTACCGTCGGGTGAAAACCAAGCATGAGTTAAAGAGGCTGTTGGGGAGAGTGACGGCCAGATTTGGGGGAACCCAAAAAGCACCTTGAGGAGCTGAATGGTGTTGGCCGAATAGTCACCTTGAAGACATAAAAAATCAGCAGCCTAATTAATTCACTTCATGCCGTCCAAGGTAGATGAATTTATTATGCTCATGCCGTCCAAGGTAGATGAATCTGCAGCAAATTAAATCAGCTCATTAATTCATAAAATCAGCACATTAAAATGGGCAATTGGACACCATAAATTCGGTAGCCACCTTAGGACATAATTAAAGCATGTTTGAACTAAGACAAGTTAAATAGGCTTCTTAAATTTGGCTGGAACTAGACAACATTAAAACAGCATTTAATCTTAGACAAATTAATTACTTGTATTAAAAAGAACATAATAAACATTATGAATTAATTTTAGACATATTTATTATAACTCAATTTAATTTTAACTTAAATGGCTGTATCTAAATTAACTAACAATTTATTTAATTAAGTCCAGGAATTTAATTATTTATTTCAAGCATATTAACGCATGCAATGGTGAACTAGGCACGAGTTTCTTGAGCTGAGTTTTAAGCTAGCTGAGCTTGAAGAAAATTGCATGGATGGTCCAATCCAACGTTCTCGAGCAGTCCAACTAAGGTGTTGCTCCAAATTTTATCTACAAGGGCCGAAACCTCCTCCTTGAACCTTTTAGCACGAGCACGAGTGATTGGCCCCTTTGGAAGCTCCAATGGATCTTCGACAGCTTCGGAGGGTGCCCGAGCCACGGTCGTATCATCCCCTCCCCCTTCGAAATGACTTGTCCTCAAGTCGAATCGCTCGTTCATTTTGAAGCTCATGTTCCCCTTTGGTTTGTTAAAAACAAATGGGGCGAGGGATCTCGTATAAATCTGCTCACACAAATTCTCAACACTCGGAATTGAGTTAGTAACACAAGTCATTTTGGAAGATATGCAAAAATTATCAACAGCCTAATTTGTATAGGCACACAAAACACGATCTTGCTGATCATCCAACAAAGTTTTACTCCAACAATTCAAAGGAAATGTAGACACAAAGATCTTAAGCCATTCACTCTCCTTGAATTGGGCTTGATCCAAACAATTCAGTTTGCCATAATGGTTCACAGAACAAGCTTCCCGATCAAGAAACAGTATAGAAAAAAATCTTGGCAAAGCTTGTTCAACGATGAAATTTTCAAACGCAATTTTCAAACGCAATTACTTCACAGTTACCAAAAATGGAAGCCTTAATATCGTCATTCACAGTAATCGATTGTCCACTAATCCAAAATGAACAACTACTTCCAACAAAGCAATTTACGTTCCCAAAATTCAGAAGGTGAACAAAGTCATTAAAGTGATCCCAATTGAGTGGTTTAGGAAGTTGGAAATACTCACCTTGCTTACCTTCAGAGAGAAAGGAGTGAGAGTCAATTTTACCTTGTGCTTTTAGCACAAACTTTCTTTAATTGGCAAGGTATCGCAATTGAAGTTCTTCGGTCGACTGAACCTGGAAAGAAGAAGAAACAAATAAACAACGGTTAAGTAAAACTCCTTTCCTTTTCTCATTTTGTTTCTTTTCACTTTCTGTTTCAATTTTGTCTCTCTCACTTTTCTTTTCTTTTTCATTTTTATTTTCTTTTTCTTTTCTTTTTTCTTCTCTCTTGTTTACTTCAACTCTCGAATTATTTTCACTTGATTTGTCCTCTTCCCTTTCTTGTGAACTTTTTTCTTTTCTTTCGAAGTCTCCAAAGAAAGCCTTAAGTGTTGCTGATCTTCCATCACTTTTTGCGGAGAAAATGGTGCCAAAATGATATTCTTGCCTTTATACTTGAATGAATACTGATTTGCGAACCCATCATGTTTGACTCGACGGTCAAACTACCACGGTCTTCCTAACAATAGGTGGCCTGCATGCATGGGTACGACGTCACACAAGACTTCGTCATGGTAGTTGCCAATCGAGAATGGAATGTTTGCTTGTTTGGTCACCTTGAGTTCGACTCCTTCATTGAGCCATTACAATTTGTAGGGGCTCGGGTGCTTGAGAGTTGGCAAAGACAACTTCTCGATCATGAGAGTGCTCACAACATTCGTGCAACTTTCGCCGTCAATTACAACACTGCACACTTTTCCTAAAACATGACAACGAGTATGGAAAAGGTTTTCTCGTTGAGGCTCACTTACCGAGTTTTGTGCATTGAGACTTCGTTTGACCACAAGCATTTTTCCCTCAACAGCAAATTCTACTTCTTCGTCATTTTCGGATAGATGCTTGACTTTGCCTTCATTTTTCTCTACTTCATCCTCCGATTCAATTTCGCCATTGGGTAACACGATCATTGTATTTTGGTTCGAACATTGACTCGCTATGTGCCCTCGGCCTTGGCACTTAAAACATTTGATGTCTCGGGATCGCGATCGAACGTTTTCAGGGGCCTTGCCTTTACTTGGTTCGGCCACAGTTTTGTTGGGCTTTATGGACACCACGGGTTCTTTTGGCTGACTTGTCGGGACATCCTTGCTTGGACCTTGGTTCCATTTGGGTGCACTCAAAGTAGAATATCCTCGTACGGCTCTTTTTCTCTTGAGCTGCTTCTCCACCTTAATGGCCATATGTACCATTTCTTCGATCTCAATGTAATGTTGGAGTTTGACTATGTTGGCGATGTCTTTATTCAAACCGGCCAAGAATCTTGCCATGGTGGCCTCCCGGTCTTCCTCGATGTTGGCTCGGATCATGGCTATCTCCATCTCTTTGTAATAGTCGTCCACACTACGATTGCCTTGAGTAAGGTGTTGTAACTTTTGGTACAGCTCTCGATGGTAGTATGTCGGAATGAACCTTTTGCGCATCAAGGTTTTAATTTCAACCCACGTGTTGATTGGCTGCTCCCCGTTCCTCCTCCAGCTAGTGGTTAATTGATCCCACCAGACCATTGCGTAATCGGAGAATTCGATGGCCGTTATCTTCACTTTCTTACTTTCCGAGTAGTTGTGACACTCGAAAACTAACTCGATCTTCTTTTCCCATTCTAAGTACGCCTCCGGATCGGATTTACCTTGAAATAGGGGTATTGACAATTTGATGTTCTTCAAATCGTCATCTACTCGGCCTCATTCTCGTTGGCCACGATGTTGTTGGCCTCTCCATCGTCCACTTTGATTGGATCCATGATCACTCTCGGCTTCACTTGGCTCGGTCCAATCTTCTTCAAGTGCCCGTTGCCTTCCTCGTCCCCTTGGCGGACTTTGAGGTGTTCTTCCTCGTTGGGCACGTTCTTCGACTTGGCCGAGCATTTCTTGGATTGGCTCGAGTTTGCGATCGAATAGTCGTTCCACCTCCAGTAATAGTGCTTGGAGATTAAGATCTGGTACATTTCGTATAGGTTGTCTATCGGTTCTCTCCGCCATATTGTGCTCCAGACTTCGTGACATGAATGATTTCAATCCTCACCACAAATCCTCTCGATCACTCGGAAAGAAAGAATAGATGTCACTCACACTCGTGTTTGCACTCTATTCGACTTTTACCTTCGCTCTATTATGCTCACACACTCGTTCCTTTTTCCGCTTGTTTCTTCTCTCGTGATTTTGTATAAGACTCGGGGTGACCAAATCTACTAGATCAAAGGGTCGGCTTCAAGGGGTTACAAGGGGTGAAGTGATAAGGTACAGGTGGGCTGAAAGGAAAAGAGTAAGATATTGAATAAGTGTGGCGTTAGGCTGGAAGGGGTAGGAAGGAATATGTCGAGGATCGGGAATTAATCGAAGAAAAGAAAATAACTCAACTTTCACTTTTTTTTATTCCAAATTTTTTTTTGTTTTTATAATTCGTATACCCCTTTTTTTAATTCGTAATAATTTTTTTAACTCGTATACTTTTTTTTATAAAACTAATACGTACCTAATTTGGGTTTGCTTCGAACATCCGAACTTCTCGTTTAATTAGCTCTGGTACCAGATGATACGAACTCGATTCCGTAAATTAATCCGAGTCGTATGTTTGCCCGATCGTTAAACAAGAAGGTTTCGTTTGGTTTCAGAAAGGTTTAGGATGATAGGTTTAGGAAGGTCGTGAAAGCAAAGATGGGCTCGAAAGATGGATGGCTATTTGATTTAAGAAGGCTCGGTTATGAAAGAAATGGGAAAGTTCGGTGAAAGAATATAATCGAGAAATTAGGTCAAGAATGAACCAACTCTTCGATTGAATGTTGACCCGAGACTTATAAGACTTAAGTTGTTTCGAATGGAAATTACGAGACCTCGACCCGTTATCTAAAGAGATAGGAACCTCGGTATAATAGGTTTCGAACGCCACACGTAAACGTGATAAGTCCGATCGAACAAAAATGGGTTGACGCCACTAACTAGGTAGATAAGTCAACGGAGTCTTTGGACGAAAGTTGAGAGAAAAGTTCTCACCAAAATTTGGAAGCAATTCATTAAGGTTCAAAAGTTCCTTTTCATTGGAAAATGACAAGTATTTATAGCCTACTTCATGGACTAGCCGAATGGTCATTACTTAGCTTACAAGTTCAGCTTTTAATTCACATTAAAGGGGCTGATTGTTCTTGAATTTTTCCAGAATTTTCCCTTATGCTTGGAGAATGCCGAAAGCCCCTTCTAGATGCCTTGAGAGTTCAGCCGAATTGAAGAGAGAGCTTGGGAGCTAGTGAAGCATGAAAATTCGGCCTAGGGACTTGGAGAGCTTTAATGGTGATTCATGGATGAGCTGAACAGCTACTCCACATTTAAGGCTATTTTTGGGGGATTTAATGGTTGCTTGGCGTGAATTAAAGAAGGGTAGCAGCCGAATTAGTTGTGTCATAAATATACCAGCTGGTGAGGACTTCCATGGAGCTTTGGTGAGCTGAACGGCTGCCTTGGAGGGTGAAGCAGCAGCCTTCATAACTCCTTTGCTGTTCACGATGGCCGTAGGGGGGAGAGCAAACAGCAGCAGCCCATTGATTGCCGTCGGGTGAAAACCAAACATGAGTTAAAGAGGCTATTAGGGAGAGTGACGGCCAGATTTAGGGGAACCAAAAAAGCACCTTGAGGAGCTGAATGGTGTTGGCCGAATAGTCACCTTGAAGACATCAAAAATCAGCAGCCTAATTAATTC
Source organism: Gossypium sturtianum (assembly GCA_025698515.1). Taxonomy (NCBI): domain Eukaryota; kingdom Viridiplantae; phylum Streptophyta; class Magnoliopsida; order Malvales; family Malvaceae; genus Gossypium; species Gossypium sturtianum. Next base: position 80,452,821 of record CM046943.1, on the reverse strand, counting down.
ACTTCATGCCGTCCAAGGTAGATGAATTTATTATGCTCATGCCATCCAAGGAAGATGAATTTGCAGCAAATTAAATCAGCTCATTAATTCATAAAATCAGCACATTAAAATGGGCAATTGGACACCATAAATTCGGCAGCCACCTTAGGACATAATTAAAGCATGTTTGAACTAAGACAAGTTAAATAGGCTTCTTAAATTCGGCTGGAACTAGACAACATTAAAACAACATTTAAACTTAGACAATTTAATTACTTGTATTAAAAAGAACATAATAAACATTATAAATTAATTTTAGACATATTTATTATAACTCAATTTAATTTTAACTTAAATGGTTGTATCTAAATTAACTAACAATTTATTTAATTAAGTCCAGTAATTTAATTATTTATTTCAAGCATATTAACGCATGCAATGGTGAACTAGGGACGAGTTTCTTGAGCTGAGTTTTGAGCTAGCTGAGCTTGAAGAAAATTGCATGGATGGTCCAATCCAACGTTCTCAAGCAGTCCAGCTAAGGTGTTGCTCCAAATTTTATCTACAAGGGCCGAAACCTCCTCCTTGAACCTTTTAGCACGAGCACGAGTTATCGGCCCCTTTGGAAGCTCCAAGGGATCTTTGGCAGCTTCGGAGGGTGCCCGAGCCACGGTCATATCACCCCTCTTGATTTGGTTCCTATGCCTGCTAATGAGTTAGTGAATGTAGATGACAAAAAGAAGGCCGAGTTTGTTAAGCAGCTGCACAAAAATGTCAAAGATAACATCAAGAGGAGAACCGAATAATATGTTCGAGGAGCCAATAAGGGGCGTAAACGAGTTGTATTCGAACCCGGTGACTGGGTTTTGTTCCACATGCGCAAAGAACGATTTTCCAAGCAAAGGAAATCCAAACTTCAACAAGGGGTGATGGTCCATTCCAAGTGTTGGAACGGATCAACGATAACGTTTACAAAATCGACTTACCGGGTGAGTATGGAGTAAGTGCAAGTTTTAACGTTGCTGATCTCTCTCCTTTTGGTGTAGGTGACGATTCGAGGACGAATCGCCTTGAAGAGGGGGGATGATGCGAACTCGCCCAAGAAGCTAGATGCCGAGTCCATGGAGCTACCATCAGGACCAATCACTCGAGCCCGTGCCAAGACATTCTAAGATGCCGTAGCAAGCTACATTGCTCGAGTGTGGATTGATGGGATGGCTGATCATAAAGTGTCCAGCTCAACTTGCTTGATTTGCACTTTGCTACAAGCTGATTTAGCTTGTGTTAGCTCAATTCAACTCAATTCGGCACCTAGCTAGCTCAATGAGCTGATTACATTTATTTTGAATAAATTTAAATTATTTGTGTTAGTTAAATTCAGCTCAAATTATTTAATTAAATAAAAGTGTTAAAATCTGGACAAATTTAAGTTTAGGTATTAAATATGTTTTATATTAATACATGCTTTTAATATGTCTTAAGTTAAGACATAAATTAAATGTGTTTAGTTTAAGACATAATTTTAATGTATCTAGACTAAGACAAATTTATTAGTGGCTGCTAATTAATTTGTCTTAGCCGAACTAATGTGTCTTCACCTTATTTAATTGCTGCTCATTAATTTGTGTAGGATACATGCATGGACGGCAATGGGTAGCAAGGAGTGTGCATGGACGACATTTAAAGGCTGTTGATTTCTCCCATAAGCCTCTTCGTAGAGACCATTGGACAAGCGATTTAATTCCCAGCTGATGCCTTTTCGTGGAGCTCAAAGGAGCTGCTGTTTTAAGCTTCCCCAAGAGCCAATTTCGTGGAAAGCAAGGGCCAATAGTTGCCTCAATAATTCCAGCAACTAGCAAACTTGGAGGCTACTCATATTCGGCCAAAGAGGCATGTTTCTTCAAGCTGGCCATTTCTCTTCCCCAAAGCAGCAATTAAGCTCCTTAAAACACCTTAGCTGAATGTGGACTTTTCATCATTAAGTGGCCAGCGGAATCATCAAATTCTAGAAGCATTCTTTTCAGATTTTAATTAAGAACAATCTAGAATATGCTTAGGAAATTACTAGGAAGCTTCCTAAAGAAACTTAAGGCTTAAGGAGCTGCCAAAGAGGCCATTCGGCTAGCCTTAGTTCAGCCTATAAGTATGCTATGTATTTCATTGTAAAGAGGCTAATGAACAATTTTATAACTTTGTTAACTTGTGAGGTTGTTTTCAACTCTCCTTATTCTCCAAAGACTTGTTGACTTATCAAGCACCCTTGTGGCGCCATCCTTGTCTTTTCTATCCCGAACTTATCACTTTGTAACCCCAAAGTGTGGCGTTCAACTATACCGAGGTTCCTATCAACTTTGATAGTGGGTCGAGGTTTCAATCCTTCACTTAACCATTCTACTGAAAACTATCTCAACCTAAGTGTTCATATAAGCCTCGGGTTAACACACTCTATTATGTTAGTTCAGCTTGGACCTTAGTCCCGAACTTCCATCCATCGATTCCTAACCTATCCATACACCAGTGAACCTACTTGAACCATTTCATTTCTTTCTTAAATCGTTTCTTGAAAACTAAGCCTTCACTTACTCAATTTACGATCGGGCACATATTACGACTCGAATATTCAACGAACCGAGTGTGTATCATTCTTTCATTACAAGATGATGATAACATATAAGAATCAGAATGACAGGCTGTTGAGGGAAAAGAAGTGGAAGAATCTTTATATAAGTCGCGTTCATTTCTTCGTGAAAAAACCTCCATGGAAGAGTACGAAACACGCTCATTTTTTCGTAAGGACTTCTCCGTAGATGAATACTTTGAGGCACTTGAAGAGAAATTCCTACCTTCTCGTTGGTAGCCTCGAAAGGTTTCAAACTCATGATTTGCTTCATACCGACTCGACTTCCTTGATGAATAAGAATCTCGATATGAGTCTCTTCCCACATAGTCATTGGATGCTTGACTCCGTGATGATCTTGACTCCGTCTTTTGACTCGGAGAGATGCGCTCCTGATGGGCTCTTGCTCGTTGGGCCCGCTCTTCGGCACGAACCAATCATTCTTGTAGGGGTTTTAATTTTCAATCGAATAGTTGATCCATTTCTTTCATCAAATCTTGAAGTTCGAAATCTAAAGGCTCTTCTCTGGACATGATTTCTTGATGGAAAAGAAAAGAGTCTGAAAATAGAAGATGAATACCTCACCAATACAAACCTCACGATCACTCTCAAAGAAAGATAAGATGGCACTCCACTCGTGTTTGCACTTGATACTTGGCTTTTTCTAAACTCGGATGAGCTCACAACCCTCGTGCCTTTTTCCACTCACTCTGCTTTTCTAAGTTCTTAAGGAACTATTTAAACTTAAAAAGCAGTTGTTGTAGGTCAGCTTGCAAGTTTGATGTTCGAGTTTGGTAGGGAATATTGTAGGACAAAGGTAGGCTTGAAACAAGATATGAAGAAGATTGAGTGTGGCCGAATGGTAGGATGTTGATTGGGTATTTCCAGACAGCAAGCAGAATTTTCAGAAAAACTCAACAGTGAAAAAGAAACTTGAACAATTTTCTCTTTTTTTTTTCACGATTTTTGTTGTTGTAAAACTTGATATTCACTCCTTGAATTTGAATGGAGGCTGATTTTTTTTTTAAATTTGAATTTTTTTCAAATGAAATATAATACCGTAATGCCGAAAATGTTGATTCTTACCTGATAAACCAAAATAGTAACATATTTTGAAACACCCCCAAACCCGGCCCACGAACCCTGACCGGATCTGGTATGTTCCTGGAGTAAAACAGTTCAAAACTTGTTTGTTACTTTGGAAAATTTGGTCATTGTGAAGAGAAATCATTTGGAGTTGTGATATCAAAGAAATCGGTGTCATTTTAAAAGTCTAGGTTTTAATAAAACTTTGTTTAAATATTTTCAGAACTCATAAGTTAAAAGAAATACCGAGTTTTTAGAGTTTATCATTAAATTGAAAATCGTTTGTGTTTAGGTGTCGAAACATTTAAAATATATTTTTAAGAAAAGTTATTTAATAATAAATGTATCATAATAAGCCGAATAGAATGCATGCTTTAAACAGTTAAAAGTAATGGCCTTATTACAACTGAAAAATACCAGATAAATCCTGAATAATAAAGTATTAAGAAAACGCAAGTTCAACTTTTGAAATCCCGAAAATATTCAGCCTGGCCACCACATAGTCTCCGCTGACCCGGTCCATCTACTGAGTGTCACCTGAAAAGATATCCCACAACGGGGTGAGTCAAACAGACTCAGTGTGTAACAGCCAACACCAATCCCAATGATTTAGGCACATCAAATCATACACATATAACGAATATAAATAATGATGCAATCCCGAACCCAAACCTAGATAACCATCTGCTACACATCACCCGTACCTACCATCACACCGTGGGGATTACTAAATCGACCCTCCATCCGCTACACATCATCGAAGGCAGTCGCTGCAGACGACTTGCTCATCACCCTTATAAATTTTGTGGCATAGCCACCAGATAATGTGACAGAGTCACCATATAACAATTTGTGACATAAGTCACCACATTCAGATAATGTGACATAAGTCACCAGATATTGTGGTAAAAACCACCAGATCACTTCCCCTTTTCATATTCACCCATATGCCCCATGCGTCATACAATCATGCATACATCATGCCATTTTCCTTATTCCATATTCATAACACTTTCACATATGTGCCATATTCCAAATGTTCATAACATTTATTAACATAATATTAAAGGTTACGTACCTGAATACTCTGTACCATTGTATGGTACCTTTGGCCACATTTCCATATTATTAACAACACATACATAACATTAGTACCATAAATCTATCGGGAATTAGCGTAGGGTTACACACCTGGTTACTAACGCTTTCACTGAAATCCCAAAACTCCTGATCTAATGCTCTAGATCCCTAGTTCCTACATTCGGCCAAACACTATATCATTTGACTGGTTAGTTTTCGGCTTTTGAACGAATAAGGAACATATCCGAATCACTAGAACCCTTACCTTGCGGATCTAAATCCCGAAATTAATCCTTGCTCCTGGTGATGTCGAAATACCTATAGGCTCATGTTAGATCCGCTTTTCAATCACTAATGAACTTAATAAATGGCCTTTGGCCTAATATCACCATTGCTTACCTTAGATCTAGAAATCCCGAAGATCTCCTCTAGAAGTCGGCTACTCCAAAAACCCCGAAAGATCCTTCAAGGTTTCGGCTAGAAACAATAATGGGATTAGTGCCTTGATTTTCGACAGTTAGAGAAAGAAAAGAACAAGAGTTCGGCTACAGAGATCCTTACCAATAAGATGACTAAGACGCAATTGATCACTACCTTCAAGAAATCGGCAAGAGAGCTTGTAGGAGAAATCGATTCAAAGAGTGGCAATGAAGTGAACTTTCGGCTTTGAACCTTTGGCTAGGGGTTACCTTGAGTGTTCGGCTTTTGATGATCACTTAGAGAGATTCGGCTTCAACAAGGGAAAGAAAAGAAAGAATATGAGGCTTATGGAGAATCGGCAATGATGGGATTTGAGAGAGGAATATTCGGCTTGGTCAATTGAAGAGGAAGGGAAGAAGAAACAAATAGAGCAAATTGAATTCCTAAGGACTTTTCGGCACAAAAGAGAGAGATGAGAAGAGAAGAAATTTCGGCACATAACCTCCCTTGCATGACCGATTGCCTCACTTACTTCCCCCCTCCTGAATTCGGCTAGCATTCAAACACTAGCTACTCCTTGCTTTTCTCCTATTTTCTCTCTTCTTTGCACATTCAAAATAATTTTAAATAAATCAACATTTATCTTCTACCTTAGCCGAATGTTAAAAGGAATTGACCAAGTCTAATCCTCATCTAAATAAAGTCCCTATGTCATCCACTCATCGCTCCCCATTGCCGCAAAAATAAAAGCCCCAAAATGTTTCTTGTGCTGCTCGAACCCAAGCCCTTGCATACTGATTATGGCGTCACCTCCCTAGGCGTTAAGTGGCGCCTCCTTGCCACTTTAACAAGCCCATTTTTTTATCTCCAAATTCCCTTACAATTTCTCTTAAGGCCTCTCAGGCTTAGCTCCCTTTTAAAACTTAAAATCAAATAATTTCTAAGGCTTTTTCCTACACTCTAAAGTTCTCAAGAATCATAAAACATATTTATAATACACACAGGCATGCTACTTCACACAATTAAGCAATAATGCACAAGCCCTAAATCCCAGATATTACATATTTTAAACCCACATTTAGCATGCTTTTGGGTGATTTAAGCCTTGAATTGTGTAATTTGGTGCTCTTAATCCTTTTTTTTCATGTTTTATACTCAGGAAAGCACCGGAGGATGAAAAGAACAAGAAACGGGCTTAAAAAAGACCAAATGGGCCAAATCAAAAAATCCACATGGCCTGGGCCCAAGCAACACGGCTGTGCCTCCCTAATCAGACCTGAACACGGCCTAGGCCCAAGCAACACGGCCGTGCCTCCCTAATCAGACCTGAACACGGCCTGGCCACGATTCACACGGGCGTGTGCCAAGGGCGTGTCCCTACCGTGGAGAAGAGGAATTTCACTCGGATTTGGATACTTAGGGGTAAAGAAAAACATTCCAAAAGCCTATATAAACACCCGAGAGGCCAACTTTCAAGGGCGTCCAGCTAGGCCAAGGAGCCGAGCCAGAAAGATCAGAATTGTGGAAATTACATGAAGAAAGCCAGTTGATTCATCTTAAGAAATCAGAGTTATACTCAAGACGGAGGATCTCTCTTCAATTACTTCGGGGGGTTTTAGAGTTTTTCTTATGTTTTGTTTTATCTTTTCTTTTGAGATGTATTCTATTATCATTATGAACTAAACCCTCAAATACCTGAGAGGGATGAAACCTAAGATGAATCTTGTTATCGTTTGCTGAACTATATGATAAATATTTGATTTATTCTTAATTATGTGTTCTTAATTCTTGTGTTGATATTTCCGGGATATTAATTCAAGTTTGAGGTGGAGGAGCAAAAGTCCCTGCCTAAGAGTAGATCTAGCATAATTAAACGGAGTTGATCGCACGCCTAGAGATAGGGTGACTAGATTTTGTCGGATTAGGGTTAAACCTAATATGGGATTCCATAGATTGAGTTAATGCAATTCTAGGGGTTTTAATTAGAAAGATATTTCAATTAATCAACCTAGGGATAGATGTTATTTGCTTCGGAAGAGGGTTTAATATACATTAGGGAATCTTACGGATCAAGTTAAATGAATAAATCGTCTGGTTCAGAGTTAGATAACAAGTGAAGTCTAGGTAGATTCTTCCTTGGGTATTGTTTTAATCAATTGATTTTTCCCACAAGTATTTCCCTAATTTCATTCTTTTTGTCTCATCGTCTTTAGCTTATTAGTTAATTAATTTTCTAGATTAAACTGATTCACTTCAATTTTAAGGCTAAATAATAAAAAGAAAGTTAGTATTAGTACTTTCGGCTCCTTTGGGTTCGATAATCCGGTCTTGCCACTAAGCTATACTACTATTCAATAGGTACACTTGCCTCAATCGTTGTCATAGTTAGTTTTTAGGCTCAATCATTCTCATTATAAATTTTAAGACTGTGACAACACCGATCATGGCGCCGTTGCCGGGGAACTGAAATATTAAGAACACTCAATTTTTATTACTTTAGCCATTTTTATTTTCTGCAATTTTACTCTTATTTTGTTTTCTATTTTTATCTTTCTAAATTTTAGTCTTTGCTCCTTGTAGGTACCTCTAGTTTATGACTAGAAGGAACCCGACAGGACCTTTAATTTACGATAGTGAGATCGAAGCAACCGCTCGCAGAAACTGGAGAGAAATTAGGCGAAGTCTACTATACATAGAAGAAGGGAAAGAAAACATCATCAATACCACTGAGGAGATGGCTGAAAATAATCTGCTACCTCCAGAGATGGCCGAAAATCAGGCTCCTCGAACTATGTATGATTATGCTAAGCCTAGTTTAGTTGGTACTGAATCTAGTATTGTTAGACCTACTATTGCTGCAAATAATTTAGAATTGAAACCTAACACTATACAAATGATACAACAGTTCGTTCAGTTTGATGGTTTGCAGGATGAGGATCCTAACACACACTTAGCGAATTTTCTGGAATTCTGCGACACTTTTAAAATTAATGGCATTTCTGATGATGCCATCCGACTTCGATTATTTCCCTTTTTCTTTGAGGAATAAAGCTAAACAGTGGTTGCATTCTCTTCCCCGAGGATCAATTACTACATAGGAACAAATGACTGAAATTTTTTTATTAAAATATTTTCCACCGACCAAAATAGCCAAATTAAGGAATGATATCTCTTCTTTTGTGCAGATGGATTTAGAATCACTTTACGATGCATGGGAGAGATACAAAGATCTATTGAGAAGGTTCCCATACCATGGGTTACCCTTGGGACTACAGGTCCAAACTTTTTACAACGGTGTGAACCCCTCAACTAGGCAGTTAATCGATTCAGCAGCCGGTGGAACTCTGAATAATAAAACACCTGAAGCAGCTTATAAATTTATAGAGGAGATGTCCCTAAATAACTATCAGTGGCAAGTCACGAGGAAAAAGCCCACGAAAGCTGCTAGTGTTTTCAACCTCGATGCAGCAACCATGCTATCGAATTAGGTAGATGTGTTAACTAAAAAATTTGACGGTTTGTGTAATTCCTTGCAGGTACAACCCGTTATGCAGTGCGAAACAAGTGGAGGTGTGGCGAATCCTGAGTACCCACCCTACGGACATGGAATAGAAGGCGAACAAATGAACTATGTAAGTAATAATTTCAGATATAAAAATAACGCTTATAGCAATACTTACAATCCAGGTTGGAAGAACCACCCTAATTTTTCATGGGGTGGTCAAGGAAATCAAAGACAACAACACCCTCTAAATTTCCAACAGCAGCAGTACCCACAGGAAAAGAAGCCAAACCTTGAGGAGATGCTGACAAAATTCATGGCAGCCACAGAAACACATTTCCAGAGTATAGAAACAAAACTTGAAAAACAAGAAGCATCGACACAAGAGCTCAAAGATCAAATTGGGCAAATCACCAAGATCTTGACGGAACGACCACAAGGTAGATTACCAAGCAACACTGAAACTAACCCAAGGGAGCAGATTCAAGCCATATCAACTCATGATAATGTAGGGTTAGATGAGCCTCATTTAAGACAAGAGAATGTGGTAGAAGAAGGAAGTAAAAAGCCAAAATCGGTAATTAAAGAGTACCAACCTCGTATACCATACCCCGAGGTGATGAAGAAGGATGACACAGAGGAACAGTTCGGTAAGTTTCTTAAACTTTTAAAGAAATTACATATTAACTTACCATTACTTGAAGCTCTTTCGCAGATGCCAGATTCAAGGAAATTCTTAAAAAAGCTTTTGACAAACAAGCGAAAGCTAGACGAGGAATCGCATGTGGAACTCAACGCAAAGTGCTCAGCAATTCTCTAAAATAAATTAACAAAAAAGTTAAAAGATCCAGGAAGTTTTACAATTCCATGCTTAATTGGTAGTTTATCTATTGATAATGCGTTAGCTGATTTAGGGGCAAGCATAAATGTCATGCCTTATAAAATGTTTAAACAACTAGGTCTAGGGAAACCCAAACAAACTAGGATGGGCATTCAATTAGCTGATAAAACTGTTAGAATTCCTAGGGGTATAATCGAAGATGTGCTAGTAAAGATTGATAAATTCGTATTCCCCGTAGACTTTATTGTTTTAGACATGGATGAGGACAATAGTATCCCATTAATTCTAGGAAGGCCCTTTTTAGCAACTGTCAGGACTAAAATTAATGTCGACGCAGGTGAACTCATACTCTGTGTAGGTGACAAGACAGTCACTCTTCAGGCTCTCGATTCGACTAGAACATCAAGCAAACAAGGTGAGAAAGTAAATTCTATTGATAACCATTTGGTTAACCATTCATTACAGGAAGCACCACAAAAGAACACAACTAAACCCGATCCTAGACCCAATGCCAACAAAGAAACAACTCATAAGGATCGAAGGGATCAAGTTGATGAACTAGACGAGTGGAAGACACATTTTAAGGAAACACTAGGAATATACGAAGAGAAATCGAAGGAACCACCAGACGAGCTCGTAGGAACAACAAATCACTTTAAAATAGGAGACCAGGTATTGTTAAATAAAACAGACCCTCGAATATCTCCTCCTAACCCTAACAATAACAAAGAAATCCCTTTTAGGGTAATTAGTGTTTTCCCATACGGAACAGTCGAGGTAAGTAATCCTATTTTTGGTACTTTCAATATAAGCGCATCTCGACTTGAACTTTATCATGATAATGAAACTGATAGCATGAGGAAGGACTTCCAACTCCTCAAACCACCCTGATGATGCGAATGAGAGGAAAGTCTAGCTTAAGACTTTAAACGAGCGCTTCTCGGGAGGCAACCCGAGCACTAACTCCATTAACTTTTACATTTTTTATTTTTACTTTTATTTTTCCTTTTCAGCATTTAATTTTAAACTAACCAAAGTGCAGATTTTCAGACCACACAGCCTTGCACACGGCCGTGGCCGTGGTTGTGTGGATACTACGGATTTTCATACTGACATAGTAGAGGTAGTACGAGCCAATGACGAAAGATTTCCAGATCACGGACGACTATAAATTGCCACGGCCGTGTGATATAACCGTGGCTGACACTGAGGGAAGACACACGGGCTCCAACTAACTAGCCACGGCCGTGCGATGCGGCCGTGGTCGACACTATTTGATCCTACATGGGCATGGTGACCATGAAATAGGCGTGGGAGAAACGAACGAAACACAACACGGCCGTGCAATACGGTCGTGTGACCCAACACGCCCATGGTACACGGGCGTGGGGATGTACCAGTTTTGAAAATTCTATTTAAAACACCCCTTGCCCTCTTTTCTCACCCACTCCCCATCCCTTTTTCCCTACTCACATTCACCCTCCCCTCCCAACCCCTCGATTCTTTCCTCTATTCCTCCATCTACAAAGCCCTTGAGCTATACCACATCCATGTCGAAGAAACGGAAAGATCCAAGCACAGTCTCCCTGTGGGAGACCAATCTATATAAGTTCATGCCGGTCGCTTCAATTATTCGACAAGCCAAGGGTCTTTGAGACCATTCTATTTTTCTTCTTATTTACTCTTCTCCTTTATTTTTCCTTATCTTTATTTCTCTTCTGCGTAATTTAATTTAATTTATTTTAGTTTCTTAGTTTTAGGTTCTTCAGGCTGCTTGGGAATCACGCCACAATGACCCTAATATCCACCCTTACAGAAATGTCTTCCTCCAACGCAGCCCGAATATTGTGACCCCATAAAAAATTTAGGGAGTTTCACCTCTAACCCTATCTTTTGATTTTCTATACTATATCTATCTTTGTACATTGAGGGCAATGTACATTTTAAGTGTGGGGGGGTGAACAACCTAAAAGGTGCCTAATTTTTTTCATTATTCTCAAATTCCTGAAATTAGGTGCCAAACTTTTTGCATTATTCTCAAATCCTGAATTATGTCTTGTTTCTTAAGTAAGTTTCTCATATTATGACTAGAATGAAATTTCCTGTGATTTATGATTTTTATTGATATATTTTATATTAAGTCATTGATAATTGTGCATTGATGATTAAACTTTAATATACTAGAGAAGTCAAGCATGATAAGTCTATTTTTCAAAATAAAAAAAAAATTAGGTTGTCTACCTGAATTTGAATATTACTTTGAAGTTTGAAATTTGCTAGGTTGACATCAAAAAGCCATAATTTTTGTGAGATGTTGAGCCTTATAGAGCATATATTCTTTTTCTTGCTCACTTTATTGATTATGAGTGTGTCAACATTGATTTGTTATTCTAGAACTTGCATCGATTATACATGTTGAGACCACACCTTTGATTTGATACACTAAAATGATAAAGGCACCTAGGTTTTAACCCACTCACTCCACTTCTAAGCCTACCCATTTTTATTAACCCCTAGTGAACCCCGTTGATCCTAACAACCCTTTTTATTGACTCATCCACTAATATTATCCCAAAACCCTTTGTTTTTGTTATCACCATTCCTTTTGACTACCCTTATATCGCGATTTGATTTGATCGATTGCCTATTGATTTTGATAGTAAATTCATCAAGTATTATAAATATTTGATTTGTTCTTAAAAAAATCGAAGTATATTCATTATTAGTTCGGTGATTAAGTGAGCTTATACGTTTAAATTCCAATTGTTGAAAAAGAAGCTCGTATTAGTAATAGTATTATTATTACAAGTTCTTAATTGATGTAATTGTTTATTATCAGTTCATTGTTTCTGGTTAGGTAATTTGTCAGGTCAATCTCGGTTCTAACCTTCTAATTTAACCTATATCCACACCTTAACCCAAGCCCCGTTACAACCCTGTTAAAGACCTTTTGATTTGTGTATTATCTCATATTATAGTGGTGGAGATATGATTCTCAAGCAAGCCTATGGGATTAACTTTTCATGTTCAACTTATGAGTGCTTAATTTTTGTACCTTAAACACCTCGAGTGATTTGAGTGAATCTTTAGTGAGGATGTCAATCCTTGTCAATTTTAAATCAGAGGTAATTATTTAGATGAGGGGAAACACTTATGTTTTCATGCTACAAAATGTATGACTTAGATTATTTGAATCTTTAGGACTCTTAGAGTTGAATTATCCATGTACGAATTATCTTTGAATTATGATGAAACATTATTGAAGAATATTATGAATCAAGAAAGTTCGTTTTATACTCAAAAAAGCACCGGAGGATGAAAAGAACGAGAAACGGGCTTAAAAAAGACCAAATGGGCCAAATCACAAAATCCACACGGCTGTACCTCCCTAATCAGACCTGAACACGGCCTAGGCCCAAGCAACACGGCCGTGCCTCCCTAATCAGACCTGAACACGGCCTGGCCATGACTCACACGGGCGTGTGCCAAGGGCGTGTCCCTACCGTGGAGAAGAGGAATTTCACTCAGATTTGGATACTTAGGGGTAAAGAAACATATTCCAAAAGCCTATATAAACACCCGAGTGGCCAACTTTCAAGGGCGTCCAGCTAGGCCAAGGAGCCGAGCCAAAAAGATCAGAATTGTGGAAACTACTTGAAGAAAGCCAGTTGATTCATCTCAAGAAACCGGAGTTATACTCAAGACGGAGGATCTCTCTTCAATTCCTTCAGGGGGTTTTAGAGTTTTTCTTATGTTTTGTTTTATCTTTTCTTTTGAGATGTATTCTATTATCATTATGAACTAAACCCTCAAATACCTGAGGGGGATGAAACCTAAGATGAATATTGTTATCGTTTGCTGAACTATATGATAAATATTTAATTTGTTCTTAATTATGTGTTCTTAATTCTTGTGTTGATATTTTCGGGATATTAATTCAAGTTTGATGTGCTTAGGTGGAGGAGCAAAAGTCCATTCCTAAGAGTAGATCTAGCATAATTAAGCGGAGTTGATCACACGCTTAGAGATAGGGTGACTAGATTTTGCCAGATTAGGGTGAAACCTAATATGGGATTCCATAGATCGAGTTAATGCAATTCTAGGGGTTTTAATTAGAAAGAGATTTCAATTAATCAACCTAGGGATAGACGTTATTTGCTTCGGGAGAGGGTTTAATATACATTAGGGAATCTTACGGATCAAGTCAAATGAATAAATCGTCTGGTTCAGAGTTAGATAACAAGTGAAGTCTAGGTGGATTCTTCCTTGGGTATTATTTTAATCAATTAGTTTTTCCCACAAGTATTTCCCTAATTTCATTCTTTTTGTCTCATCGTCTTTAGCTTAGTAGTTAATTAATTTTCTAGATTAAACTGATTCACTTCAATTTTAAGGCTAAATAATAAAAAGAAAGTTAGTATTAGTACTTTCGGTTCCTTTGGGTTCGACAATCCGGTCTTGCCACTAAGCTATACTACTGTTCGATAGGTACACTTGCCTCAATCGTTGTCATAGTTAGTTTTTAGGCTTGATCATTCTCATTATAAATTTTAAGACTGTGACAACACCGATCATTACCCCAAATTTGCTAGCTCTGATACCAAATGATACAAACTCGTTTCGTGAATGATTCGAGTCGTTTGTTGGCCAATCGTGAATTTGAGTAGAAATGATTCGTTTTGAAATGAACTAAGTTTAACAAAGAAAAGGCTGATGAATGAAAGAAATGGGTTTAAAATAAGGTAACAAAATAGTTAAACAAAGATAACGGATAATTTGACTAAGGCCGAAAAAGAACCAACAATATTGGATTGTTGACCCGAATCTCAAATGGCTCTTAGGTGATTTACGGTTTAGGGAAAACAACAAAGGATAAACCTTGACCCACTATCAATTAGTGATAGGAACCAAAGGTATACGAACGCCACACTCGAAAGTGATAAGTTCAGCAAACAATGGAAAGGATGGACGCCACAAGCTATGCTTGAAAAGTCAGATCAGTTCCAAAAGAACAAAGAGAATTGGATAACTCACAAATCTCAAATTTAGCATAAATTCAGCAAAAGTCCCCTACAATAGGCTGAATACAACTATTTATAGTGCTATGAAAGGCCTAACCGAATGGTCACTTTTGTTCAGCTTAATGAGCTAATAATGAGCTTAAATAAAGTTTACAAACTTTTGAAATTCTAGGCCTAAGTAACTTCTTCCTTAAATATGATTTAATTCTTTAATTCAGCTGATTCAATTCACTTGAATGCTTTAGGTTTCATACTTGAGCATCCAAGGTGCTTAAGAAAACTTTTGAAGTCTCCCTTGGCCAGCCGAATGGACACCAACAGCTTTTAATGGAATTTAAGCTCATGGAGTGACCTTTCAAACAACAATCGGTTATGGAACAAGAAAAGCCTACTGCCACTTTAAGGAAGTGTAATGCTGTTCTTTTTAATTGATATAACAGCTCCTTTTAATGATGTATAGTGCCCCCTTTATTTGTAACTGATTTCTACTTGAAAAGTCACTTTAATCAATTTGTAACAGCCCTTGAATGTAACGGTTTCTAGCTGAAAAGACACCGGCAATCAAACACATTAAAACAAACACATTAATCACATTTGAACTCATATTAATCACAAAACACATTAAACACTTAACTAAAATAAATAAACTTAAAACTTTTGCATCAATAAATTATTCCAGCAACTAGATTAATTAAGAGAAGAATAATTAAATAACTTAAAACTTATGCATTAATAAATCATTCTAGCAACTAGATTAATTAAGAGAAACATATATTAAATAAAGCTCAACAATAGCTGAATTATTTAATCTAAGATGAGTAATTTATTCCAGCAACTTAATTAATAACTAAGATAAGCATTTATTCTAACAACTCAATTAACTAAGTTGAGTATTTATTCCAGCAACTTAATTTAGTAACTAAGATGAGTTCAATTAAAAATAAAGTTCAACAACTCAATTATTAACAAACTGAAATTAAAAGCCTCATTTTACACTTGGGCCCCTCGAGTTTAGGCCAATTCTGATGTCGTCGAGTTGTGTCAAAACATGATGCAGCTGGGATTGCATCAGTTTGTCACTCTCGTTCGTGTTTGCACTCTCTTTTAAGGCTTTTTTTCTTTCTCTCGAATGATCTCACACTCTCTTGCCTTTTACCGCTCTTTCTCACTCTCGTAACTTCGTATTTTGTCTCGTATAGACCTATTTGCGGCTTCGGGGTTGGCTTCAAGAATGGTTACAAGGGTTGCGATGTTATGGTGTAGGTAGGCTGAATGAAAAGAAGATTTGGTATGTGTGGCATTGGGAAGGGGAAAATGATGGTAGAATGGTTTTGATGACCGGGAAACAGAAATGGAAAGGGATGAGTACAAAAACTTGCAAACTTCACTATTTTATATATAATTTTTTTATACTCATATTTCTTCTTTTTTTTTCACTTCAAATACAATAGAATGAATACAAGAAAAATAAAATACAACTTGATGATTTTTTTTTAATTTTGAAATTTTTTTATGAACCTATTTCGGGATTATCTCGTACGTCGACGCTCCTCGTTTGCAAGCTCTGATACCAAATGATGTGATCCAGCCCGGGTTAATCGAGTCGTCTCACGTAGTTTGCCCGATCGTCGACGAGGAGTAATTCGAGTTGTCAAAAAGGGTATTTTAGTTTAGAGGTTGCAGAAACTTTTAAGTTGGTTTAAGGTGATTGGTAAGTTTAGAAAGTTGTACGCTCGGTTTAATAATAAAAGAAATAAAGGATAGCTAAGTCGGATACGAGGTGGATGTGGAAAATGAACTTAAGCAGCAAGATCGATTCGATACTATAGCGAGTATCGCCCTGGGACTTATATGGCTTAAGGTGGGAAACAGAAATAGGAAAATGGGGAATGAAAAAAAAATTAAATCAAGAACGATTCAACACTATACGAAAGTGTCACCTAGGTTCTTATACAGTTAAGGTGGTCGGATGGAGATAGTAGAATGAACACCATACTGGAATACGGTGATAAGTTCGGAAACAAGTCGGGAAGACGCCACTAGCACGCTAGATAAGTCAACGAGACTTGTACGAAATATGAAAGGAGATAAACTCACTCAAGAACAAAATGTTCATTAAACAAATTGGCAAAAAGTTCTTTTCAACTGAAATCAGCCAACTATTTATACTAATTAGCTAAGGTAGCCGAATGGACTAAATACAAGCTTAATAGCTAAGCAAACTAAGCTAGAATGAGCTAGAAAATTCTGGAAATAAATCATTAATTTGCTGTAGCTAAATTTGGCTGAATGGAGTCAAAGGTACAGCTTCTAGATTAAGCAAATGAACTTGGAAAACTTGCATGGGGCATGGCAGTAGCTAGGTTCGGCCAATGAGCTCATTAAATTGTAATCTTTAGCTAAAAAGTTACCAGCATTAAAGTGAGTCTTTGAACAGCCTTTGATGTGTGAATGGCCGATTTTGAAAGGCCTTCATAGTGTGAAAGCATAGCCGAATGGGCATGGGAGTGTGAACACCATAATGTGAAAGGAATGGGCTGCTTTGGGGAGCTAATCAAGCAAGCTTGGACATTAAGTGGCTGGACACCCTTTGGCCGAATAGGTGCCTTGAGGAGCCATGTAATATCCGGGATTTATGGCTTATGCATTAATGCCTAATTGTATGAAGTAGCATGCTTATGTGTATATGAATGTGTTTTGTATGAATTTTGTGAACCCTAGTGTGTAGTCAAATGCCTTAGAAATTATTTGACTTTAAGTCTAAAAAGGGAGAGCTAGGCTAAGGGGGCCTTAAGAGAAATTGCGGGGGGATTTATGACACAAGATTGGGCTTGGTAAAGTGGCTTGGAGGCGCCACTTAGGGTCTTGGTATGTGACGCCTCAAGCAAGGGAGAAGGGAGGAGGTTCGAATCATGTTGGCAAAGATGGGAGTGTGGCTTTTATTTTGCATGTTACGCGTCAAGAAGGGAAGAAGTGTTGGACGACATGTGGACTTCAAAAAGATGAGGATAAGTCTTGATATTTTTTTTAAAATTCGGCTAGATGAGGGGAGATAATGGTTGACCATTCAAATTATTTTGAATGGGTAGAGAAGAGAGAAAGTAGGAGCAGAAAAAGGGATGTGATAGGAGGAGATGTAGTGGCCGAATATAGGACTTTAGGGGCTTGCATTTTTTTTCGGCTTAGAAGTGTGGCAAGGGAGTAAGTGCCGAATTTTTCTTTTAGTCAGCATCCATTCTCTTCTTCTTTCTCCTTTAGTCTTCTGGCCGAATTCTCCTAAGTGTTTCCCAAGTCATCTTTTTCTTTCTTTCCCTTCAACCATACCCCTTCCTCTGTGCTCTCTCTTTCTTAATATTTTCTTGGAAGCCGAATCCCCAAGGAAGGTGCTGTCGGCCACTCTCTTTTAGTCTCTTCAAATAACGTGTAGTGGTAAGTATTTCTCTCCTAGCAATCGGTTATGGGTTTCTTTCCATTTGAGTGCCGAAATCAATGGTTAAGCCTTGATTTCTAAGGATGGCCGAATGTGTATTAAGCCATAATTTCGTGTTTTGGTTGTAGCCAGTGTGAAGGAGTCTTTCGGGATTGGAAGTGATCGAGGTAAGTGATATGAAGCATTCAGCCATGGGCCACTTTCATGGGATTAAGTGTTAAAACTGAATCTAACATATACCTATAGGGATCTCGACATCGCCAAGAGCAAGTAGCAATTTTGAGATTTAAGATTCGCAAGGTAAGTGAACCTGAACATTCGGCCAAGTCTATATTTAGTGATTCAAATATGTTTCTTAGTTATTTAGAAGCCGAAACTAGCCAAGTCCGGTGATCTAGTATTGGCCGATTGCAAGGAAGGAGTGTCACAAAGTTTCGGGATTTGATTAGTAATCAAATCGGCAGCAAGGTAAGGATTTTGATTGCAATAATCCTTCGGGATTTGATTGTTTAGCCGAATGGCTTTTTACTAAAAGTACTAAGTGTTGGCCGAATATAGGAACCAAGGATCTAGAGCATTAGATCGAGACTTTCGGAATTCAGTGAACACATTAGTAAACCAGGTGTGTACCCCACACTAACTCTTAATAGATTTATGGCATCAATTTAATATATGTGTTAATAATAATGTGAAAAGTGGGCAAAGGTACCATGTGATGGTACAAAGTACTCAGGTACGTAACCTTAACATTATGTTAATAAATGATATGAATATTATTATGATATGAATATTTGGAATATGGTACATATGTGAATATCGATAAGAATGTGAAATAAGGCATAAGGCATGATAGTGCATATTCTGTGTGACATGGGGCATATGGGTTATATGGAAAGGGGAAGTGATCCGTGGGTTTATACCACAATATCTCGAATGTGGTGACTCATGTCACGAAATCGAATGTGGTGACTTATGTCACAAATTACTATCCGTGACTTTGTCACATTATCCGTGGCTATGCCACAACTTATAAGGGCGATGAGCATGTTGTCTCGCAGCGATCGCGCTTCGATGATGTGTAGCGGATGGAGGGTCGACTTAGTAGTCCCCACGGTATGATGGTTGGTACGGGTGATGTGTAGCGGATGGTTATCTAGGTTTGGGTTCCTGGATTGCATCATTATTTATATTCATTATATGTGTATGATTTGATGTGCCTAAATCGTTGGGATTGGTGTTGGTTATACACACCGAGTCTGCTTGACTCACCCGCTGTGGTATATTTTTTCAGTGACACTCGATGAACGGACCGGGTCGGCGGGAGCTTAGTGGTGGCCATGTTCAACTCGGACTTTATTTTAATTTTGGACTTTTTACTTCTAAGTATTTTGGATTTATTTTGGGTTTTGCTTTGATGTAATAAGGCCATAGCTATAAACTGATTATGCATGCATTTTTATTTATTTTATTATGATACAATTTTTATCAATTTAAAGTTTAAGCAACTTTTCTTAAAAATAAATTTTAAATGTTTAGACACCTAAACAGAAACGATTTTCGAATTAGAGATTAACTCCAAAACAACTCGGCATTTTTTTTATAAAACCACCCAAATTTTCCAAAGTAATAAACATGAATTTGAAACGTTTTACTCGAGGAACATACCAAATCCAGTCTGGGCTCGTGGGCCGGGTTTGGGGTGTTTCAGTTTGGTATCAGAGCCCAGTTTTAAACTCTCGGCCTTGGGTTTAAAGCCCATAATGTTTTCAAAATAGAGCCCAAATAAGTTTTGTGAAAATTTTTGGAATTGAGCAGGTTTTTCTGGCATGGCACCTAAGTCTCCGACCAAGTCCACTGGTAAGTACCCTAATCATTTGTATGATTTGTATGTGGGTATAACGGGAACGTAGATTAGTATATTAAGTTATTGAACCCTAGGATTAGCTTACTTCAACACAGAATTACATAAAACTTTAAGGCCTAATTAAACAAACCTGTGAGTAAGTCACCGAGTTAGGGTGTGGCAACCATTGTGTGCATGTCTAGGATTGGAATCAGGAAGAGCCTGGTATTTAAGCAGTCCTAGTGACTCACCTCCTCTTCACTCGAATCCTACCTGGTGCGTAGTAACGGTTCACCCTAACCAAGAGGACTCATTCACAGGCTAAACTCAATAATTAAAACCCAAAAGGGACTAGCCATATTTTTATAAAAACCTTAGTTTTAAAAGCACCAAATTACCCCTTTGATTTGTAAAAACTCTTTTACAAAATTTTTCCAAAATATTCCCGATTTACAAAAATTTACTAAAATACCCCTGGGTTGAGAAATTACTAAAATACCCTTGGTTTATGAAATTACCACACTACCCTCAATTTTTTCTAAAATATTCTTACTTTACAAAAATACCAAAAACCCCTATTTTGCAAAACATCAAGATACCCTGGTTTGGAAATTTACCAAAATACCCATATAGGACAAATTACGAAAATACCCCTGGGATTAAAACGGACAAAAATGTACAAGTGATGAATGTGGGTAGTAGATACTACTGAATGAAGGTGCTTCTTTCTCTAAACTAGGATAGAAGACTTGAAACAAAACTCTGAAATGATCGAAAGAACTACTACTAAACTTCCTTACATAAAACTTGTTCGTGGATAATTAGTGGAACAAAGACTAATGCATAAAACTTTTTAAAATAGATTAAATCGCGATCGTAGACATGAGTTCTAGGGGACGTGGTCGTAATACGCGAGGGCGTGGTAGAGGCAGAATGGCCGTATCGGAGCCCGTTAAGTCAAACCGTAGTGGTGAATAGGATATTTCGCAATGTACCTCTAGAGATTCAGGGAGTGATATTCCCTGCTGACTTGATGGAACTACCTTTCGGAGAATTTGATCTCATACTTGGCATGGATTGGCTAGTGGAACATCGGGCTATATTGGATTGTGCAGCTAAGCGAATGGAGTTAAGGACCCTAGAGGATGAGGAGATAATTATGATAGGAGAAAGAAGAAACTACTTGTCTAACATAGTTTCGCATTATTAAAGGCTGATAAGATGGTTCGAAAAGGGTGCAAGACATTCTTGACTTTCGTTAGTACGTTGGATGCAAAAGAAGAAGGAGTTAGTGGAGTTAGAACCGTAAGGGAATTTGTGGATGTTTTCCTGAGGAGTTACTCGAATACCCCGATAGGGAGGTGGAGTTTGGAATTGACTTATCGCTCGAACGGCGCCAAAGATATCTATCGCTCCGTACAGAATGGCACCAAAGGAATTGGTTGAGCTCAAGGCTCAAATCCAAGAGTTGCTTGATCGTGGGTTTATCCGACCCAGTGTGTCTCCATGGGGAGCACCGGTCTTGTTTGTGAAGAAGAAGGATGGAACTATGCGTATGTGCATAGATTATCGTCAGTTGAATAAGCTGACCATCAAGAACAAGTACCGCTGTTTGAGGATAGACGACTTGTTCGATCAACTGAAGGGGGCAGCAGTATTCTCGAAGATAGATCTAAGGTCTGGATATCATCAACTTAAGGTGAAGGAAGTAGATATCCATAAGACAGCCTTCCGAATAAGATACGGGCATTATGAGTTCTTAGTAATGCCGTTCGGATTGACGAACGCCCCAGCCGCGTTCATGGATATGATGAACCGGGTTTTTCAACCTTACTTGGATAGGTTCGTCGTTGTGTTCATAGATGACATCTTAGTATATTCCAAGTCTAAAGAGGAGCATGATGAGCATCTCCGGGCTGTGTTGCAAGTATTAAGGGAGAAGAAGCTTTATGCTAAATTCAGCAAGTGTGAATTTTGGCTAAAGGAGGTCGCATTCTTAGGGCATGTAGTGTCTGCAGAAGGGATAAGAGTGGATCCTAGGAAGATTGAGGCAGTGTTGATTGGAAACCACCTAAGTCTGTGGCGGAGGTTTGTAGTTTCTTGGGATTGGCAGGCTACTACAGAAGGTTTGTAGAAGGGTTCTCATCAATAGCTGCACCTTTGACGAAGTTGTTGAGAAAGGAAGTACCTTTCGTATGGACAGATAAGCAACAGGAGAGTTTTGAGAAACTTAAGAGGGTTTTGACTGAAGCTCCGGTTTTGATACAGCCAGAGGCAGAAAAGGATTTCGTGGTGTATTGTGACGCTTCTCATACAGGATTAGGATGCGTATTGATACAAGACGGGAAGGTAGTCGCTTATGCGTCTTGACAATTAAGGCCGCATGAGGTTAACTACCCGACGCATGATTTGGAATTAGCGGCGGTAGTCTTTGCTCTTAAGGTATGGAGGCATTATCTTTATGGGGAGAAGTCAGTGATCTACACAGACCACAAGAGCCTTAAGTATCTGCTGACTCAGAAAGAGCTGAACCTGAGACAGCGAAGGTGGATGGAGTTATTGGAAGACTACGATTGTTCTATAGAGTATCATCCGGGCAAGGCGAATGTAATGGCAGATGCCCTAAGTCAGAAAGTAGTGTCGGATCTGAGGGCAATGTTTGCACATCTTAGCTTGTATGATGATGGAAGTTTATTGGCAGAATTGTTTGACTTTAAGTCTAAAAAGGGGGAGCCAGGCTAAGGGGGCCTTAAGAGAAATTGCGGGGGGATTTATGACACAAGATTGGGCTTGGTAAAGTGGCTTGGAGATGCCACTTAGGGTCTTGGTATGTGACGCCTCAAGCAAGGGAGAAGGGAGGAGGTTCGAATCATGTTGGCAGCATGGGAGTGTGGCTTTTATTTTGCATGTTGGCGTCAAGGAGGGGAGAAGTGTTGGACGGCATGAGGACTTCAAAAAGATGAGGATAAGTCTTGATATTTTTTTTTAAAATTCGGCTAGATGAGGGGAGATAATGGTTGACCATTCAAATTATTTTGAATGGGTAGAGAAGAGAGAAAGTAGGAGCAGAAAAAGGGATGTGATAGGAGGAGATGTAGTGGCCGAATATAGGACTCTAGGGGCTTGCATTTTTTTCCGGCTTAGAAGTGTGGCAAGGGAGTAAGTGTCGAATTTTTCTTTTAGTGAGCATCCATTCTCTTCTTCTTTCTCCTTTAGTCTTCTGGCCGAATTCTCCTAAGTGTTTCCCAAGTCATCTTTTTCTTTCTTTCCCTTCAACCTTACCCCTTCCTCTTGTAGCCAAATATTTCATAACCCTTTGAGAGCCATAGCCGAACCCTGTGCTCTCTCTTTCTTAATATTTTCTTGGAAGCTGAATCCCCAAGGAAGGTGCTGTCGGCCACTCTCTTTTAGTCTCTTCAAACAACGTGTTGTGGTAAGTATTTCTCTCCTAGCAATCGGTTATGGGTTTCTTTCCATTTGAGTGCCGAAATCAATGGTTAAGCCTTGATTTCTAAGGATGGCCGAATGTGTATTAAGCCATAATTTCGTGTTTTGGTTGTAGCCAGCGTGAAGGAGTCTTTCAGGATTGGAAGTGATCGAGGTAAGTGATATGAAGCATTCGGCCATGGGCCACTTTCATGGGATTAAGTGTTAAAACCGAATCTAACATATACCTATAGGGATCTCGACATCGCCAAGAGCAAGTAGCAATTTCGGGATTTAAGATTCGCAAGGTAAGTGAACCTGAACATTCGGCCAAGTCTATATTTAGTGATTCAAATATGTTTCTTAGTTATTTAGAAGCCGAAACTAACCAAGTCCGGTGATCTAGTATTGGCCGATTGCAAGGAAGGAGTGTCACAAAGTTTTGGGATTTGATTAGTATTCAAATCGGCAGCAAGGTAAGGATTTTGATTGCAATAATCCTTCGGGATTTGATTGTTTAGCCGAATGGCTTTTTACTAAAAGTACTAAGTGTTGGCCGAATATAGGAACCAAGGATCTAGAGCATTAGATCGAGACTTTCGAAATTCAGTGAACACGTTAGTAAACCAGGTGTGTACCCCACACTAACTCTTAATAGATTTATGGCATCAATTTAATATATGTGTTAATAATAATGTGAAAAGTGGGCAAAGGTACCATGTGATGGTACAAAGTACTCAGGTACGTAACCTTAACATTATGTTAATAAATGATATGAATATTATTATGATATGAATATTTGGAATATGGTACATATGTGAATATCGATAAGAATGTGAAATAAGGCATAAGGCATGATATTGCATATTCTGTGTGACATGGGGCATATGGGTTATATGGAAAGGGGAAGTGATCTGGTGGTTTATACCACAATATCTGAATGTGGTGACTCATGTCACGAAATCTGAATGTGGTGACTTATGTCACAAATTACTATCTGGTGACTTTGTCACATTATCTGGTGGCTATGCCACAACTTATAAGGGCGATGAGCATGTCGTCTGCAGCGACTGCCTTCGATGATGTGTAGCGGATGGAGGGTCGACTTAGTAGTCCCCACGGTATGATGGTTGGTACGGGTGATGTGTAGCGGATAGTTATCTAGGTTTGGGTTCGGGATTGCATCATTATTTATATTCATTATATGTGTATGATTTGATGTGCCTAAATCGTTGGGATTAGTGTTAGTTATACACACTGAGTCTGTTTGACTCACCCCGTTGTGGGATATTTTTTAGGTGACACTCAGTAACGGACCGGGTCGGCAGGAGCTTAGTGGTGGCCATGTTCAACTCAGACTTTATTTTAATTTTGGACTTTTTACTTCTAAGTATTTTGGATTTATTTCGGGTTTTGCTTTGATGTAATAAGGCCATAGCTATAAACTGATTATGCATGCATTTTTATTTATTTTATTATGATACAATTTTTATCAATTTAAAGTTTAAGCAACTTTTCTTAAAAATAAATTTTAAATGTTTAGACACCTAAACACAAACGATTTTCGAATTAGAGATTAACTCCAAAACAACTCGGCATTTTTTTATAAAACCACCCAAATTTTCCAAAGTAATAAACATGAATTTGAAACGTTTTACTCGAGGAACATACCAGATTTGGTCTGGGCTCGTGGGCCGGGTTTGGGGTGTTTCAAGCCAAATGGATCAGCCTCAATGCATTGTACCAGCCGAACATGCATCTTCACCATACATTGAACCTACATGCATGAACCTTGTTTAATTGCTCTCCAAAATTCGGCTGCACCTAATAAACACATGAACCACATTAAATTAAACTAATTTCAGCTGGACATAATTAAAATAGAATTTAGACATATTAAATGGACACTAAACAAATTAAATAAATACTAAATAAGAGACATTAACAATCGGCTATGACTTGGACATAATAAAAATATGTAGTAAACTAAACAAATTTAATTAAGTTAGGACACCATAAATTTGGCTAGGACAAAGGATATTAATAACATAAGACATATTTATAAGCTGTATAAATATTAACTAAGTTAATTTAATTTATTCAAATATTAAAGTAAATGAGCTGAAAGTAATTAAAGGAGCTCAACGAGCTAAAGTGAGCTCATATGAGCTGGACCAAGCTGAATTCAGCTTGCACCAGGGTGCAAGGATTGCTCAAAATTTGGACCCGAGCTTGTCCATCTTCTTTGGGTTGGAATTCACTCCAAAATTGGCTTGTTAGAGCCGCAACAGCCTCGTGCATCCGTTTAGCTCGAGCTCGAGTTATGGGGCCTTGAGGGATCTCGAGAGGATCATAAATTGAATTTGCGGGTGCCCCGGGTGTGCTCACATTAGATTTAATGTGTTCATTTTGTGTTTAGGTTCAGCCGAATGCATGAAGAGGAGTTAATGCAAGGTGCATGCACAATTGAGGTTCAATGGATGGCATTTAAAGGAGCACATATATTTGGGACGTTCATGCAAGAGGGAGCTGCTGAATGTTCATGTATTTGAAGATTCATGGACCGTATTTATGGAGGAACATACATTGGGACGTTTCATACATGCTTCATGCATTTTCAAGATGACCATTCAAGTATTCAAGGCTCATTAAAGCTTCATTCGGCCAAGGGATATGTAGGAGCATTAAAGGGCTGCACATTCATGGAATTAAGTTTTTCTTCAAGGTTAAGAATGCATGAATACATCAAGTGAAGCAACATGATGGTTCGGCCAATCCATGCACCATCTTCAAGCATGAACCAAATTTTAATACTTCATTTATGCCCATAGCCGAATCTAGACAAGCCTTTGAGATACCATACATCCATCAACATTCAAGCTGATGTTTACTTAATCAAGAAGCTGTCCATCGAAGAACCAATCTCCCGAATTTAGACAACACCATTAGTGATTGTATTCTAGATTATTCTAGCCTATTCCATAGCCGAATACTTAGTCTTTAAGCAATGTAATTTGTCCATTCGGCTAGCATAGTTAGATAGCTATAAATACTTAGCTATTTTCATTTTGTACAGACTTTTGCCATTTTATTTCAATAAATCTTTGTTTCTGTGAGGTTAACTTCCTCTCAATTTCGTACGAATCTCGAGTGACTTATCTAGCTTGCTAGTGGCGTCTATCGAACTTGTTTTGAACTTATCACCATTCATTTGGTGTGGCATTCACCTATCCTTCTACCAATCCATCCTACCACCTTAAACAATATAAGAACCAGGGTGACACTCTTTATAGTGTTAAATCGCTCTTAACGTTTAAGTTTGATTTCCATTCCACCAACTATCCCAAATTTTCTTATCTTTATTTTCTTGTTAAACCGAACCTATTTTATTCATATATTACTTATCTTTACTTCTTTGTCAAACTTTCGCTTTTACCTTAGCCAAAATACCCCTTTCAACAACACGAACGAAACTTCTCATCGACGATCGGGCAATTTAAGTGACTCGACTCAACATCATCTAGTCGGATCGCATCAGCTACAAAGGGGTTTGTAAGGTAGTAGATGAGATGGATGATGTGAGCACGGTCGAGGAATGTCCCAATGCGAGCAAGGAATATACGAGATCGTACGAAATGAATTCGAAACCAGCTCGAGCTAGCAATTCAAGGATTTTACGCACCTTAACGCAAGCTAATTTCAGCTTAAATTTAACTTCTCGAGCTCCATTTAGCTTAGTTTAGCTCACATGAGCTTAATTAAGCTCATTTGAGCTCGGTTTAAGTTCATTTCAGCTCATTTACTTTATTGATTGAATAATCTAAGTGTTTAATTAAATTAGTTAATTTGTTACAGCTCCTAGCCAAATTCCCTAGCTCAATCAGCTCATTGAATTATTTTCACTTAGTTGAGCTAGCCGCATTTAATTAAGTTAGCTAGTCTACATTAAATTTGTTTTAATTTAATTAATGTGTTAATTAGTAGATCTAAATGATATTAATGCATGGTTCAATTGAATTTTACTTGATTTAATATTGGTTCATTGTCTTTTAGGTGCAGCCAAATGCATGAAGGCAATTAATGCTTGGTGCATGAATGATCGGTTGTAACGAATTGAGAGATTCATGCACGGTCGGCTACATAGCATGGTGGCTGGATGTTTGGCTTCTCCAAGCAACTATTCAGCCAAGGAGTAGCTGCCCATTAAATTCCCAAGCTGGCCAAACAACTCCCAAAGGTAGCCTTGAAGCTGTTCACACTTGTCGATTTCCCCATTCACACCTTAATTTGGCCAATCAGCTTCTATACATGCATGGTTGAAGTCAAGAACGTCCAAGGGGGGGGGGGATGACACATTATTTCAGCATATTGAATGAATAATGTGCATGCACAAAGGGGAGGACGAATTTACAAAGTTACATGCTAGCATTCATGAACCAGCCCATCATTAAAGCTTCAATTAAGAGGGATGCATGTCCTATGCACTGTAACACCCTGAATTTGGGCCTAGTAGAATTGGGCCTATTGGGCCTTGGGCATGGGAGCGTTTAAAACTTTTGAGAATAAGAGAACGGCACAATTGCATGTTGGATCTATTGGGTGAGTGATTTTGGAAGGTTATGGGGCTCCTATGAAGTCATAGGTTCAAGCCATGTCATATGGAAATTTTTTTTTAGCATTAGGGGAACCATGACTCCTGGTTGTAAGCCTTTTAAGTAATTGTGATTAAAAATAGACACAAAGAGAGCCTGTGGTGGAGTGGTTGTGGCATCACAGGTGTGGCAAGGAGAACAGAGGTTCAAGTCTCACTACATGCAAAAGGGATTATTTATTTTACTCATGTGTGGGTAAGAGTTTGTGTTGGATTCGAACTCTGTGTTGGAGAGTTTGAATTAGTCAAGTGAGTGATTTAAGGAGTAGATTATGGAGAGATAAGAGGGAGAAAATTGTAACACCCCAAACTCAGCCCAGAAGTTAGGCCCGAATCTGGCGTGTCACATTGAAGTGTTTTTCGAAAACCATGTTTTCATTGAAAACCCTTCTTAATATTTAAAAACTAAAGCCTCAGTTTGTGTTCGTTCAATTTCAAAACGTGGTTCATTGAAAATGTAACATCCTAGAATTAGGGGTTCTGCGTTTTGTGATATTCTATGTGTTGGGCTCGTTTAGCTTGATGTTTTCGTGTGTTTGGGGGTCTTGGGAAGGCTCGGGTTTGAGTCAGAGCTTTGGTAAAATTTTTGTTTTAGGGAAAGTAAGAGAGAGAGCTAGTAGATGCGGGCTTTAAGGATAATTATTTGTGTTTGAGGACACAAAGATGAGCTTATGGTGGAGTGGATGTGGCGTCACTTGTAGGAGCAGAGGGGGAGGAGTTCGAATCCCATCTGCTACACTTTGGAGTTTAATTCTTTTTGTGTTCAAGGAGGGGAAGAGGTGGCATTCGGCTGGGACTCTACCATGGTGGTTGTGGAATGAGTCAAACAAATTCAAATGGATGGACAAGAGGAGTTTGAGAAGTTTGAATGGGTCAAACAATTCAAATTAGTGGATGGAGAGTGAATGAGGGAGAAAATCGTGGAAGGTAGGGAGAGAAGAGAAGTTTGGACGAATGTGGGAAGGTGTGTAGGGGAGCATTTTTGGTTTTTAGCTAGTAGGGGTGTGTGCCGAATTCTCTTTTGGGTTACTTAGGCATTTTCATCCTAGTATTTTCAGTCTTTGTGTGTAGGGAGAGAGAGTGCCGAAAACTTGCAAGTAAGTGCTTCTAGTGTTTCTTTTTCTTTTCTTTCAAGTTGATGCACTTTTGTTCTCTTGAGCATTACCGAATTTTTAGTTGCTTTTCTCCTCCTTTTCAATCGTTTTCTTTTATTGTCACCTAAGTCTATTTCTACTTCTTTCTCCTCTAGCCGAACCTCAGTCTGCTCACTTTCTTCTCTTTTCTTGACGTCTCTCTCCTGTTCTACTCTTGAGCCGAAACCTTCTTGGCATTTGCTGTTTGTGCCGAATCTTCTTGGACTCCATTCGACTTCTCTCTATTTAAGGTAAAGAACTTTTCTTTTA
The DNA here is from genome assembly GCA_025698515.1 of Gossypium sturtianum. Lineage (NCBI taxonomy): Eukaryota > Viridiplantae > Streptophyta > Magnoliopsida > Malvales > Malvaceae > Gossypium > Gossypium sturtianum. The sequence continues at coordinate 80,423,522 of CM046943.1, read as the reverse complement.
TTCTTGTTATCTCCTTACTTCTTCTAAGGAAACCGACCACTCATTCGTTAATCACAAACCGAATTTAGTTTCTCTTCCGAAGCTGACTACTCCATCTTTTGTAACCCGTTTCTTTCATCATTTGTTATTTAGCCGAACCCCAAGAATCAAAGTGCTAGTTTCTGCCAAAGGTCCCTCTGCAATCAATTTCTGTTAGTGCAAGGTAATGGAAACTCTTTCATTTCTTTCTCTATCTTTCGGTCTTATGTGGTCATAGCTGAAATGGCTATTTTGTTTCTTAATATTAGTTCGTGGCTAATCTCTTCTGTTCTCCTCTCAACGTGGCATATTCGCATCGGATTAGAATCTATAGCCAAGTCTATCTGTGTTCGGTTCATTCTTTGACCAAGGTAAGAAGGTTCTCTTTGATTTCGGTTAGTCTATTTCCTATTCTCTTTCATTGCCTTAACCCAATCTCTTTGTTAGACAACCATCGTTCTCTCTGAAAGTGTTGTACTGATCAAAGATTCTCTTCATGGATGCGAGTGCTAGCCAATCTAAGGAGGGGAGTGGACTCGTAGTCTCTGCTCCTAAGTTCAAACGACGTGCTGTGTCGGCGGTTCGAGACTTTCTGCCGAATTGTGGTAGAGAGCCGACATCTGTTTGGGATAGGCAGATAGTGGTTATTCCCGCTAGTGAGAGTAGCAACGATCAGGAGTGTTTAGTCCTTCGCGTAATTAGGTGTGTAATATTCGCACCATCTTTTGTTTGATTATTAATTGGTATGTGAATTGTTTAAAAGCCGAAACATCGGTAATGGCTGTTGAGTTACCCTTGGGGGTAAAATTGGAGATACCAGGTTAGTTACCTTTGATTGTGTCATGTAAATACCCTATCATGAATATATGTATGCTCTGATTATTCAATTTACATTGACATATGTTGCATTTATTATATTATGATTATATAATGCATGGGATTGGGATATGAAATTGATTAAAAGGGGAAGAGCATGTCAGTGGTTTGGTACCACGTATATCAGTGACTCTGTCACATTATTTCAGTGGTTTGGTACCACATATATCAGTGACTCTGTCACATTATTTCAGTGGTTTGGTACCACATTCAGTGGCTTGGTGTGCCACATATGAGGAGTGTAGCGGATGGAGGGCTGATTGTAGAAATCCCCACAGGTGTGTTTTGGCTGGTACGGGTGGTGTGTAGAGAATGGAATACTAGGTTGGGTTGGGTTGCATTGCATACACTTTTTGATATGCCATGTTGATAGGGCTACGGCCCAGTTCGATTCGTATGGGCTTCGGCCAAATTCATTACCGTGAGGGCTAAGGCCCAATGTGCTTCTGTGGGCTTAGGCCAAGATTTCGTTCGTAAGGGGAATTACACACTGAGTCCTCGTGACTCACCCCTCTACATAATTTTGTAGGTAACCCCTAGTTCGAGGATTTGGAGCTGAGGAGGACTCTACGGTGGCCATGCATTACTTCTTTCGTAAACTCCATTTTCTTTATTTGAACTTATTTTAAATTTAGGATTTTGTTATGTAAAAAGGCCTCTGGGATTTTAATTTGGGTTTTTGATTTAACGCGATTATTATTATATCATGAAATGTTAAACACAGAGTTTTTCCTAAAAATATTAAAAATCATTTTTCTAAAATATTGACAAGCGGATAACATGCAGATTAATAATTAAATTCAGAAATTTTCTTAGAACTACAAACACTGTTTTCAAAATGTCACGTTTCAGAACACCACTAGTTTCGGTTTTTCGTATCACAAAACCTGATTTCGACTATTAGTGTTATTAATAAAAGTTTTTAATAAAACCTTAAAGCTGGATCTGATTTTCAAAATGAAAACAAAACGCGAGGTTTTTAAAATTTCTTTAAACAATCTTTCCTTGTGACATACCAGATCCGATCGTAACGTTTAGGCTGGGTTTGGGGTGTTACAATTATGGTATCAGAGCCAAGTTGCAAAACTTGGCTGTGGAATGGGTTCAAAAACGTTTTCCAAAATTTGTTTGAAATATGGTTTAAAAAAATATGTTTTTCTGGAAGTATGGCACCTGAGTCTTCGGCACCAATCCGTACTGTAAGTCTTCTGACTATTGGTTGATTAGTATGAAAAGATTTTTATTGTGTTGTGATTGCTAGTTATAAGAGATACTATTTTAGAGATCGAGACCTTTAGAAATACAATTTACAAAAACTACTTCTAAATCTATCTTCATAAGCTATCCGTTAATAAACAGTGGAACGATATACTAATTCATAAAATTTTTAATCAGACTAAGTCGATTCAGTAAACATGAGCGCTAGAGGATGTGGACGTGGTATACGCGGCCGTGGTAGAGGCCGGGGTATTGAGGCTGGATCCTTGGAATCAGGACATGGGCCGGAAGGCGAAGTGCCAACATCACTAGTAGCGAAAGCAGGATCTCAAGACCAATCTGGAGGGGACAATGCTTTGTCCCAAGCTATGCTGCGTGTTCTTGAGCGGGTTACCGAAGCAAGCACGGGATCAGTAGCTCAAAAATCTATTCCTGAGTGACTTCGAGTAAACGGGGCTGAGATATTTAGAGGTATTTCTGGTGTGGCTCCAAACGTAGCGGAATATTGGCTGGAAGCAGTCGAGCAGATTATGGATGATCTGGACTGCACGGCAGAGGAAAAGTTGAAAGGAGTAGTGTCCCTCCTTCGAGATGAGGCATACCAGTGGTGGCTCATGGTAAGGGATGGTACTCCAAATGGATCGTACACCACAGGATTCTTTAAGATAGCGTTCCATGGAAAGTATGTTGGGGCGAGTTATGTGGACGCTCAGAGAAAGGCATTTTTAAACTTGGTCCACAGGATTAAGTCGGTGGCTGAGTATGAGGCGGAGTTCCTGCGTTTAAGCTGCTATGCACGGGGTATCGTCGCAACTGATTATGAGCATTGTGTTCGGTTTGAGGATGGTCTGCGGGATGAGCTGCGGGTACTGATAGCTCCACAAAGGGAAAGAGAGTTTGCCATTTTGGTTGAGAAGGCAAAAATAGCCGAAGAGGTGAAGCGGTCTGAGAGGCAGAATCGGGATAAGGATAGGGGTAGGAATAAGAGGAACTTTGGGTCGTCAGGATCTGCTGGGGGTTTTCAAAAGAGGCCTAGGTTTGATGGGCCAGGTCGAGTTGCAATGCCTGTTATCGTTGGTCGGTTTCAACCGTGTGCTTGATGTGGGAAATTACATTCGGGGGAGTGTTGGGTAAGAAATAGAGGATGTTTCAGGTGTGGATCTATAGATCATCGGATAAGGGACTGTCCATAAGAGTTGGACAGGGCACGATCGGTAGGTCAGGGATATGCACAGTCCGAAAGAAGTGGGTAGCAGCCACCGAGAGGTCGTGGTCCGGTCAGAGGAGGAAATGGATTCGGTCGAGGGCGTGGAGCACTGGGCAGAGGTGCTGGGAGTACAGATGCAAGACAGCCTGGATTGGTTTATGCAGCTAGACTTCGAGAGGATGGCGATGCACCGGATGTCATAACCGGTACGTTCCTTATTTTTGATGTGCCCTTTACAGCTTTGATAGATATTGGGTCTACACATTCATATGTTGCTAGTACTGTGTCTAGGACTTTGAGCATTAAATCTGAGATTGCTGCTAGAGAAATATCTGTGGTTAGCCCTCTAGGACAATCTGTGGCAGTGAACAAGTTGTTCAGGAATGTACCTTTAGAATTTCAAGGGGTAGTGTTTCTGGCAGACTTGATGGAACTACCGTTCGGCGAGTTTGATTTAATCTTAGGCATGGACTGGCTAGTTAAGCATCGTGCCAACTTGGATTGTGCTGCTAAGCGCATGATATTGAAGACTCCCGAGGATAAGGAGGTGCTAGTGATAGGTGAGAGAAGGAATTACCTGTCCAATGTGGTGTCTGCACTAAAGGCTGAAAGGATGGTGCGAAAAGGTTGTGAGGCGTTCTTAGCTTTCATCAGTTCTTTGGAGGCCAAAGAATTTTCTGTAAGGGATGTTAGAACGGTGAAAGAGTTCTTGGACGTCTTTCTAGAAGAGCTTTTAGGGTTACCTCTGGATTGCGAGGTGGAGTTCGGCATTGATCTACTTCCGGGAATAGCTCCGGTGTCCGTCGCCCCATATAGGATGACACGAAAGGAGCTGGTAGAACTTAAAGCTCAGATTCAGGAACTGTTGGACCGTGCTTTTATCCGACCAAGTGTGTCTCCGTGGGGAGCGTCGGTGTTATTCGTTAAGAAAAAGGACGGGTCGATGCGGATGTGCATTGACTACAGGCAATTGAACAAGTTGACGATTAAGAACAAATACCCGTTGCCAAGGATTGACGACCTGTTCGATCAGCTGCGAGGCGCTTCAGTCTTCTCGAAGATAGACTTGAGGTCAGGGTATCATCAGTTAAAGGTCAAGGAGGCAGATACTCATAAGACTACTTTTTGAACTCGTTATGGTCACTACGAGTTCTTAGTGATGCCGTTCGGGTTAACGAACACACCAGTCGCATTTATGGATATGATGAACCGGGTATTCCAACCCTACCTGGATCAGTTTGTTGTAGTGTTCATAGATGATATCTTGGTATATTCAAGGACTGAGGAGGAGCATGATTCGCATCTTTGGATAGTTCTGCAGATTTTGAGAGAGAAGCAACTGTATACCAAGTTCAGCAAGTGTGAATTTTGGTTGAGGGAAGTTACCTTTTTGGGGCATGTTGTTTCTGCCGAGGGGATTAGGGTTGATCCCCGAAAGATTAAAGCTATTTTGGATTGGAAACCGCCGAAGTCAGTAGCAGAAATTTGAAGTTTCCTTGGGTTAGCTGGGTACTATAGAAGGTTCGTTGAGGGATTCTCGTTGATTGCTGCACCATTAACCAAGCTATTACGGAAAGGGATACCGTTTGTATGGACTGATAAACAGTAGGAAAGCTTTGAGAGGTTGAAGAAGATTTTGACGGAGGCACCAGTGTTGATTCAGCCTGAGGCTGGAAAGGAGTTTGTCATCTATTATAATGCGTCGTACACAGGGTTAGGATGTGTGTTGATGCAAGAAGGGAAGGTGATAGTGTATGCGTCTCGGCAATTAAGGCCACATGAGGTGAATTATCCCACTCATGATTTGGAGTTAGCTGCGGTAGTGTTCGCCCTGAAGATCTGGAGACACTACTTGTATGGAGAAAAATCAATTATCTACACCGATCATAAGAGCACAAATATCTCCTTACCTGTAAGGAGTTGAATTTAAGGTAAGCGGAGGTGGATTGAATTTTTGAAAGACTATGACTGCTCGATTGAGTATCATCCGGGTAAAGCTAATGTAGTGGCAGATGCGTTGAGCCGTAAGGTGATATCGGATTTGAGGGCAATATTTGCTCATCTCAATTTGTATGAGGATGGAAGCTTGATAGCCGAACTTCAAGTGAAACCTTCATGGGTAGGTCAGATTAAAGAAAAGCAATTGTTAGACGAAGTGTTAAGTTTTCGACTTCAGCAAGTGGAAGGTGGTGAAACAGTGGATTTTGGTCTGAACAGTGAAGGGGTATTGTGCTTTCGTGGAAAGGTTTGTATGCTGAAGGACTCTAAGTTGAGACAGATGATTCTGCGGGAGGCGCATAGTAGCCCATACGCTATGCACCCCGGTGGGAGTAAGATGTATCGAGATTTGCGTGAACAATATTGGTGGCAAGGTCTGAAGCAAGAAGTTACCGAGTTTGTGAGTAAGTGCTTGACGTGTCAACAGGTGAAGGCAAAACACCAGTTGCCTTCGGGGTTACTGCAACCAGTAAAGATTCCACTTTGGAAGTGGGAGAGGATAACGATGGATTTTGTTAGTGGACTACCCCTTACGTCTACTAGGAAAGATTCGGTGTGGGTGATTGTTGATCGATTGACGAAGTCCGTTCACTTCATACCGGTTCGAATCGACTACTCACTACAGAAGTTAGCCAAGCTGTATGTAGCAGAGATTGTGAGGTTACATGGGGTACCAAAGTCTATCATATCGCATGTGACCCTAGGTTTACATCACTATTCGAAGGCGATACATAAAGCTTTAGGTACAAGACTGGATTTCAGCACGGCGTTTCATCCACAGACTGATGGTCAGTCAGAGAGAGTAATTTAGATTCTGGAAGACATGTTAAGAGGTTGTGTATTCGACTTCAGGGGTAGTTGGGAGGATTCTCTACCATTGGCAGAGTTTGCGTACAACAATAGCTATCAATCCAGCATTCAGATGGCACCCTACGAAGCGTTGTATGGTCGTAGGTGTCGTACTCCTACCTTCTGGACAAAGTTGGGTGAGCAAAAATTGTTGGGTCCGGAATTGATCTCAGAGACGGAGGAAAAGGTTAAGTTGATTCGGGCTTGGTTAAAGGAAGCTTCCGACAGGCAGAAATCGTATGCAGATTTGAAGCGTAAGGAAATAGAATTCTTAGTGGGGGATCAGGTCTTTTTGAAAGTCTCACCTTGGAAGAAGGTTCTAAGATTTGGACGAAAAGGCAAGTTGAGCCCCAGATTTATCGGGCCTTATCGAGTGTTGAAACGTGTGGGACCAGTAGCTTATCAGCTTGAGCTACCTTTGGAGTTGAATCGGATACATGATGTATTCCATGTTTCAATGTTAAGGCGCTATCATTCGGATCCATCTCATTTAGTACCGGTGGAAGAAATTGAAGTAAGACCCGACCTGTCTTTTGAAGAAGAACCAGTGCAGATCTTAGATCAAGATGTTAAGGTGTTGAGAAGGAAGTCGGTTCCGTTGGTCAAAGTCTTATGGCGAAATCACAGTTCAGAGGAAGCCACGTGGGAGACAGATGATGTGATGCGGTAGCAATACCCTCACCTATTTTGATCAGGTAAATTTCGAGGCCGAAATTTCTTTAAGGGGTGGAACTGTAACATCCTAGAATTAGTGGTTCTGTGTTTTGTGATATTCTATGTGTTGGGCTCGTTTAGCTTGATGTTTTCGTGTGTTTGGGGGTCTTGGGAAGGCTCGGGTTTGAGTCAGAGCTTTGGTAAAATTTTTGTTTTAGGGTAAGTAAGAGAGAGCTAGTATATGTGGGCTTTAAGGATAATTATTTGTGTTTGAGGACACAAGGATGAGCTTATGGTGGAGTGGATGTGGCGTCACTTGTAGGAGCAGAGGGGGAGGAGTTTGAATCCCATCTGCTGCACTTTAGAGTTTAATTTTTTTTTTGTTCAAGGAGGGGAAGAGGTGGCATTTGGCTGGGACTCTACCATGGTGGTTGTGGAATGAGTCAAACAAATTCAAATGGATGGACAAGAGGAGTTTGAGAAGTTTGAATGGGTCAAACAATTCAAGTTAGTCGATGGAGAGTGAATTAGGGAGAAAATCGTGGAAGGTGGGGAGAGAGGAGAAGTTTGGCCGAATGTGGGAAGGTGTGTAGGGGAGCATTTTCAGTTTTTAGCTAGTAGGGGTGTGTGCCGAATTCTCTTTTGGGTTACTTAGGCATTTCCATCCTAGTATTTTTGGTCTTTGTGTGTAGGGAGAGAGTACCGAAAACTTGCTAGTAAGTGCTTCTAGTGTTTCTTTTTCTTTTCTTTCAAGTTGATGCACTTTTGTTCTCTTGAGCATTGCCGAATTTTTAGTTGCTTTTCTCCTCCTTTTCAATCGTTTTCTTTTATTGTCACCTAAGTCCATTTCTACTTCTTTCTCCTATAGCCGAACCTCAGTCTGCTCACTTTCTTCTCTTTTCCTGACGTCTCTCTCCTGTTCTACTCTTGAGCCGAAACCTTCTTGGCATTTGCTGTTTGTGTCGAATCTTCTTGGACTCCATTCGGCTTCTCTCTATTTAAGGTAAAGAACTTTTCTTTTATTCTTGTTATCTCCTTACTTCTTCTAAGGAAACCGACCACTCATTCGTTAATCACAAACCGAATTTGGTTTCTCTTCCGAAGCTGACTACTCCATCTTTTGTAACCTATTTCTTTCATCATTTGTTATTTAGCCAAACCCCAAGAATCAAAGTGCTAGTTATCTACCAAAGGTCCCTCTGCAATCGGTTTTTGTTTGTGCAAGGTAATGGAAACTCTTTTGTTTCTTTCTCTATCTTCCGGTCTTATGTAGTCATAGCCGAAATGGCTATTTTGTTTCTTAATATTAGTTCGTGGCTAATCTCTTATGTTCTCCTCTCAACGTGGCATATTCGCATCGGATTAGAATCTATATCCAAGTCTATTTGTGTTCGGTTCATTCTTTGACCAAGGTAAGGAGGTTCTCTTTGATTTCGGTTGGTCTATTTCCTTTTCTCTTTCGTTGCCTTAACCCAATCTATTTGTTAGACAACCATCGTTCTCTCTGAAAGTGTTGTACTGATCAAAGATTCTCTTCATGGATGCGAGTGCTAGCCAATCTAAGGAGGGGAGTGGACTCGTAGTCTCTGCTCATAAGTTCAAATGACGTGCTGTGTCGGCGGTTTGAGACTTTCCGCCGGGTTGTGGTAGAGAGCCGACATCTGTTTGGGATAGGCAGATAGTGGTTATTCCCGCTAGTGAGAGTAGCAACGATCAGGAGTGTTTAGTCCTTCACGTGTCGTGTGTGTAATATTCGCACCATCTTTTGTTTGATTATTAATTGGTATGTGAATTGTTTAAAAGCCGAAACATCGGTAATGGCTGTTGAGTTACCCTTGGGGGGTAAAATTGGAGATACCAGGTTAGTTACCTTTGATTGTGTCATGTAAATACCCTATCATGAATATATGTATGCTCTGATTATTCGATTTACATTAACATATGTTGCATTCATTATATTATGATTATATAATGCATGGGATTGGGATATGAAATTGATTAAAAGGGGAAGAGCATGTCAGTGGTTTGGTACCACATATATCAGTGGTTTGGTACCACATATATCAGTGACTCTGTCACATTATTTTAGTGGTTTGGTACCACATTCAATGGCTTGGTGCCACATATGAGGAGTGTAGCGGATGGAGGGTTGATTGTAGAAATCCCCACAGGTGTGTTTTGGCTGGTAAGGGTGGTGTGTAGAGGATGGAATACTAGGTAGGGTTGGGTTGCATTGCATACACTATTTGATATGCCATGTTGATAGGGCTACGGCCCAGTTCGATTCGTATGGGCTTCGGCCAAATTCATTACCGTGAGGGCTAAGGCCCAATGTGCTTCTGTGGGCTTAGGCCAAGATTTCGTTCGTAAGGGGAATTACACACTGAGTCCTCGTGACTCACCCCTCTCTTAATTTTACAGGTAACCCCTAGTTTGAGGATTTGGAGCCGAGGAGGACTCTGCGGTGGCCATGCATTACTTCTTTCGTAAACTCCATTTTCTTTATTTGAACTTATTTTAAATTTGGGATTTTGTTATGTAATAAGGCCTCCGAGATTTTAATTTGGGTTTTTGATTTAACGCGGTTATTATTATATCATGAAATGTTAAACACGGAGTTTTTCCTAAAAATATAAAAAATCATTTTTCTAAAATATTGACAAGCGGATAACATGCAGATTAATAATTAAATTCGGAAATTTTCCTAGAACTACAAATACTTTTTTCAAAATGTCACATTTCAGAACACCACTAGTTTCAGTTTTTCGTATCACAAAACCTGATTTCGACTGTTAGTGTTATTGATAAAAGTTTTTAAGAAAACCTTAAAGCTGGATCTGATTTTCAAAATGAAAACAAAACGCGAAGTTTTTAAAATTTCTTTAAACAATCTTTCCTTGTGACATACCAGATCCGGTCGTAATGTTTAGGTCGAGTTTGGGGTGTTATAGAAAAGTTAATCAATGTTATTAACTTCGTTAAAAAATGCATGTTTTTAGAAAAATAGTATTTGGGTTGAAAACTCGTCTACGCCTAACAGATATAAAACGTAACAAAATCCCAAATTCAGAATTAAATCCAGAGAGGCTTCATTAAAGAAATTAAAACCCAAAACGAAATTTAAAACATAAATAAAGTCCAAAGCATAACAACCGCAGTCGTGTGGTCACCTCCGAGTCCCTCGCAGCACCAATCCTCCTAACGCTGGGGATTATCTGCATAGTTAAAAACGGGGTGAGTTTACAAAAACTCAGTGTGTAATCCCCTTACTAGAGTAACAATTAGTATACAGAAACATAAATCAAATAGATGCAGGACAAAGCCCTTAACAATAGAATAAGATCCGATTCAGAGCATACATGGGTCAAAGCCCACTATAATATCATTTGGGTCACAGCCCATAACAGAGTCAATTGGGCCTAGCCCAAACCAATAACAGAACAAGTGGGCCTAAGCCCAGTATAGTGACAAATCTCATAAACAGATATGTAACAGTATGAGGATGCATCCCACCCTGGTCCAGCCAACACACCACCCGTACCAACCCTGCACTCCTGTGGGGATAATATCGACCCACCCAGCCAACACACTAAGCTTAGCACCGGTTGCGGCACTAAGTCAATAGAATGGCTCGGCACCGTGAACAGAACGGCTAAAAGCCATAAATATCGTAGCAATGCTGCCAGTTAACAGAATGGCTAAAAGCCATAATCAGAATGGTTATAAACCATAATCAGAATAGCACAGAGTCATAATCAGGATGGCACAAAGCTATCGGTAACTGTAATAAGTTTGGCACATAGCCATCAGTGATGGTAATATAATCAGCACATAGCCACGGGTAATTATGATCGACACAGAGTCATCAATATATATGTTAGGCGCATAGCCACAGGTAAACACGACTGGAACAAAGCCATAATAAAGATGGCATAGAGCCATATTTAGGTTGGCACAGAGCCATAATCAGATTATGCGGCTTTAAGCCGTCTGTCGGTCCACAGTCGTCTCATGCGACCTGTGCGACCTTAACAGATCAATACTGGATCCACAGTCGTCTCATGCGACCCGTGCGACCCTATCAGAACTTCCTCCGTATCAATTTCCCAACCCCATGCAATATGTCGTGTATGTCATGCTCAATCATTACACGTGTATGCAAAATGGCCATGCTCAGTAACAGTCATTTAAACATATATATTAAAAGCATATTAGTCACACGACCACAGACAAGTCAGTTAAAACACAGTCATACAATCACAGTTAGATCTGTCAATTTCATAGTCTAAGTCAGTCATTTACCCACAAGGGCAAAATAGTCATTTTACCCTATAAGGGTATTACAGTCATTTTACACTATGGGGGTATTACGGTCATTTTACAAATAGGGGGTATTTCAGTAATTTTGCAAACTAGGGTTATTTCAGTAATTTTGCAACTGGCGATATTTCATTAATTTTGCAAATCGGGGGTATTTCAGTAATTTTGCAAACTGAGGGTATTTCAGTAATTTTGCAAATCGGGGGTATTTCGGTAATTTTGCAAATCGAGGGTATTTTGGTAATTTCACAAATCGAGGTATTTTGGTAATTTTACAAATTGAGGGTATTTCAGTAATTTCATAATCGAGGGTATTTCGATAATTTTACAAATCGAGGGTATTTTAGTAATTTCACAATTGAGGGTATTTCGGTAATTTTACAAATCGAGGGTATTTCAGTAATTTCACAATCGAGGGTATTTTGGTAATTTTACAAATTGAGGTATTTCAGTAATTTCACAAATTGGGGGTATTTCAGTAATTTTACAAATCGAGGGTATTCGGTAATTTTGCAAATCGGGGTCTCAGCGACCCAACAAAAGGTCCACCGTCGCCTCGAGCGACTTAAGTAACCTAAACAATCACAACGGTGTAAATGGGCCTGAGGCCCATTACTCGGCCCAAGTGGGCTCACACGCTCGTGTGGCCCAATTAGCCCAGAAATAGCCTCGGTTATACGAACAGCACAGTTCAAACCAATAGAAACCATGTAGCATGCATTTTATCCGTGTGGGGCCCACCAGCCCATTGGGCCCACACGGCCCATTTTGGCCCCAACGCGGCCCAAAGCGACCTAAGCCCATGAGAATGCTCATTGTGGCCTCAACCATCTTATGCCCATATTCGTGGGCTCGGTCCACCACACGTGCGATCGCACGCTCGTGTGGCATCATTCACCGGTATTTCAGCTTTTCGGCATCTTGTCGATCAACGATCATAAGGAGTGTGGTTACACACACTCTATCAGCTTCCTCGCCAACTATCGAATACAGGGTACTGTTACACACCTGATCACGTAGAGTACTAAGAAATCACGATCGCCAGAACCTATATTCAAACATAACCTTCAGTTAATCACTAAACAAATAATGTTAGGAAAAACTCTTAACAACCACTTAACCGAGAGGTCGACTACCACTTGCCTTGACTAGATCAGTCGTCTGTGATTAGTCGACTCGAACCAGAGTCTGGTGTAGCCACCTTTCCGCATCCTGGCAAAAAGTCCCGAATAGCCGACACCGCACACCTCTTGAACTTTGGAGTAGAGGCTACACGCTCAACCTCAACCGGTACCTTTGCCATTGCTTTACTACTAGTACCCTCTTCACCCATCAAAAGTTCCAAGATTAATTGATAGAAACGGTAGAATACAGTAACAATCAACCACTTGACAGAGGTTGGCGTCACAAGAAAAGAGAACAAGAGAAGAAGAAGATGAATCAGATTCGGCCAAAGAAGAAATTAAGGAAGAAGAAAAGAGGAATGTCGAATTGGTAGAGAGATGAAGAAGGAGAATAACTTCAAGGGAGAACTCAGCACTTGATGCTTATGTTTTGGCAAAGAGTGGGCAGCAATTGAGAAGTAAAGATGAAAAGAAAACACCCGAATGGTCAAAAATGTTGCACGAGATGCCACAAAAGAAGTAAATCCCAAAATGAAAAAAAGAAAAACCCAAAATTGCAGAGAGGATTTTCGGTTCCTATCCTCTCATAAAGTTGCCAAAAATGCACAAATGAAATTCCCTTAGCCGAAATCCCCCAACTCAAGCTCTCCCATTCGGCCAAGACTCCCCTCACATCCCAACTCCTAGAAAGTCTCCACCAATATCTCCTTGATTCACTCCACACCTCCCATTCAAACTCATTCAAACTTGATGACCAAGTCTTCAACCACCTCTGCAGAGTGTGAATCAAACTCTACCTCTCACGCCACAAAGATATAAAATAAAACCTCCTTTTTGTATACCATGGGATTCGAACACACTCCCTTTCACATGCCTAACACGCCACTTGCCACCACAACACAAGATCTTTTGTGTCCTAACTTATCCTCAATATTTTATAAAGCCTTCCTGCTAATATCCAGGTTTATTCAAGGAGCAACCAAAAATTCTGCGCATGCCATGACTTGAACCTTAGACCACATGCATACTCCTAACGCCTCCATGCCACTAGACCACAAGCTTCCTTGTGTCACATTTTATCCTCAAATATTAATAAGTCCTTCCAACCCACGCCAGGTTCAATTTTAGGGAAAACTAAACTTTTTGCTATAGCCTAGATTTGAACTCAAGACCTCCAAAAACACTCCCAATCACTCCTAAAGCACACAGCCAGTAAAGAAAACATGCAATTAGTGCAATTTCTCTCGCACAACTAAAATCCAATAGTTCTGATGCTCAAAGCCTATTTCTTCTAGGCCCAAAAATTCGAGGCGTTACAAAAATTGTGGAATTTGGGTGGGAAGAGTTGTACCGTATAGGGACTTTTGGCACTCAGAAATTCGAAATTTTAGTGTGGTGGGGGAGTGAGTGCCGATTCTTTCTCTCCATCTCGTGTTTTTAGCACTTTTTGGAGCTAGTTTTGCTAAGGGACTCTAGGGTTCTCTCGTTTCCTCTTTTGATTTCTTATTCTGAGTCTATTTTTCCCCTTTTCATCTTGCTTCTTTAGTTGAATATCTTTTTCTCTCAAGTCTGTCGGTCTTAGCATTTTCCTCTCCTTGCATCTTGATTATTCTTTTAGCCGAATGCACTTTCTTCCCTCCTTCGATTCTTTTTGTTAACGGATTTCCTTTCTCTCCATCTTGCTATTAGGACCAAATACTGCATCTTCTTCTCTCTGCTCGCCCTCAAACCGTTTCGCCTATCATCTCTTCTTTTTGATAACCAGGCCGAATTCATCACCTCTCTCAAACTTTGTTCGGGTGGAGCAACTGTTTCTGGCAAATCGGTGAATAGTTTGTTCAACTTCTGTTTGTTCTTTTTATTCTTTAAAGAGTATTACGTCTCCTCTCTTCTGCGCTCTTCTAAGCTGATTCCTTCCTTCTTTTTATGGCCGAATCCTCCCTTCTCTTTGTAGGGTATGTTGATTCGTTTGATTCCTAGGTTTTTTTGTGGAATGAAGGAGTTGCGAGTGTTCTGAGATAAACGAAGCTTTTCTCTCATCACTCGATCAAGATACCCTTCAAGGGGTTTGTTATCAATGTCCGTCAACGGTTTAAGCGGGCTAAACCGCGCTCGTTCAATCAAAGTAGGTATCGACATTGTTCAGTTTAAGTAATAGAAGTGGGTGTTTGAATCTGTCATTAAGTGACTAATAGAATATCGTCGTTAATTGTAGGTTCGGTGCTCATAAGTTATTCACTCGATTTTTGTAAATAGGTGCGTAGCAATACCCTGTGACTGATAGTCGGCAAAAGAGCCGAAAAGCGTGTGTACACACACACCACTCCAAGTAGATCGGCAAATGTCGAAAAGTCAAAATATCGGTGAATGATGCCACATGAGCGTGCGATTGCATGTGTGGTGGACCGAGCCCACGAATATGGGCGTAAGATGGGTTGAGGCCACCATGAGCGTCCTCATAGGCTTAGGCCATTTTTGGACCAAATGGACCGGAATGGGCCAAGTGGGCCCAATGGGCCCGTGGGCCGTACACGAGTAAATTTTGTGGATGGATAGGAAATAATGAGCCAGCCATGACGACCACATGGCCAAAAGGCAGTTTTAGGCTAAATGGGCCACACGAGCGTGTGGGCCCACTTGGGCCAAATATTGGGCTTTGGGCCCAAATATATCGTTTTTGACTATATATGTTATCTGTGTCACTCGAGGTGACTGTAGACCTTTGGGAAGGTCGTAAATTGACTGAAATACCCCTGTAGGGTAAATTAACTGAAATACCCTTGTAGGGTAAATTGACTGAAATACCCCTGTAGGGTAAATTGACCAAAATACCCCCATAGGGTAAATGACTGAAATATCCCCTTAGGGTAATAGGACCATTATGCCCCTGAAGGGCAAAATGACTAAAATGCGCCTACATGTTATATGATTGTTATTGTATGCTATTTATGGTATGTTTGCATTCATGTGATATTATGTTGCATGGGGGATGTGATCATTGATTTGGAGGAAGTATATGAGTTGTTAGGGTCGCATGGTCGCTTGACGACTGTGGATCCACCGATGGCTTTAAGCCGATTATGAGATTCGCAGCTCTGCTGCAATATAGGTTAGTTTTGCAACCGGTGCTACATAAGGAGTGTAAGGATGGGTGGGTCGATTAAATCCCCACAGGAGTGCAGGGTTGGTTTGGGTATTCATGCATTGCATACACTGATTCTGATATTGAGATGGGCTTAGGCCCAGATAGATGTGATATGTGACATTTGTTACGGGCTAAGGCCCAAATGCCACCATTACTGTGTTGGGCTTAGGCCCACATTGATTACTATAATGGGCTTAGGCCCGGATTGATGTGAGGCATGCTTTATTATCGATGAGGGTTGTACACACAGAGTTTTCATAAACTCACCCCTTTTTTTATTTTTTAGGTAATCCTTAGTAAGTGGTTCGACGTACTGGAGGACTCGGAGGTGGCCACACTATGAACAGCTTTACATTTTAGTATTCTATTTTACCTTACTTAAACTGCTTTCTTATTGGGTTGTAATAAGGCCTCTTTTAATTTTTGGTTTTTAATTTGGGATTTTCAGTTTAATGCGTTTTCTATCTGTTAAAAGTAGATTGCGGTTTTCCAAAACAATAACTATTTTTAAACACTACGCTTCCACAACTTAATCTTTAAACATCACGTTTTCGTAAATCGGTTACTTTTAAACTTAGCTTCCGCAACTGGAAAGAAATTTTGGAATAAACTTAATAATTTTTCTATGTACCACATTTAAAAAAAACTAATAAAAAAACCAACGTAACTGAGATTTTACTCAAGATTTTAATTAAGAAGGGTTTTAAATGAAAACATGGTTTTCGAAAAACACTTCAATGTGACACACCAGATTCGGGCCTAACTTCTGGGCCGGGTTTAGGGTGTTACATTTAGTGGTATCAGAGCCAAGTTGCAAAACTCGGGCTATGAAATGGGCTTTAGATGGGCTTTAGTTTATTTTCAAATGATTTTGAAGTAGTTTTGAAAGATTTTTGTGTGGCACACTGAGTCTCCGATGTTGAACCAAGTAAGTTCTCCTGATACTGAAATCTGTTTTAAACTGTTATATTGTAAGTAGTTACTGGGCTTACTTTAGATGATAGACTATACTGAGACTCTTTAGCTAGAGTAAACTGAGAAACTATAGAAAACTAAAACTGTAGTGAGCTTGCGATTGCCAAAAAACTCTTAACTACTACTTCCATAAAACATTTATTTAATTATTGAAACGATGAGATAAATTCATAAAATTTCTAATTCAGATAATATGCGAAGCGATAATGAGCGCTAGAAGGGGTGCAAAAGGCCGCGGCAGAGGCCGTGGAAGTGCTAAGGCTGGATCTTCGGCATCAGGCCACATGCCCAACATTGAGGCGAGGGAAGCACCGGCTTCACCGGTAGCTCAGACAGAGTCGCATGATCAGGAAGCTGGGGATGATGCATTGTCCCATGCAATGCTAAGAATTTTGGAAAGAGTTACTGGGTCTGTTGGGCCTAATACCGTTATTGGGGCCCGTAGGTCAGTTATGGAACGACTCCAGTCCAATGGAGCAGAGATCTTCAGGGGAGTTTCTGGGGTGGCCCCGAGTGTGGCGGAGTACTGGTTGGAGGCCACCGAAAGAATTATGGACGACCTCGACTGCATGCCAGAACACAAGTTGAAGGGTGTCGTGTCCTTGCTGAGGGATGAAGCCTACCAGTGGTGGCTTACGGTAAAAGAGGGTACCCCGTCAGATCGATTGACCTGGGAATTCTTCTAGTCCACCTTTCAGGGAAAGTATGTAGGCGCTAGCTATGTCGACGCTTGTAGGAAAGAATTTTTGAATCTGGTTTAAGGTGACAAGTCTGTGGCTGAGTACGAGGTAGAATTTTTGCGACTTAGCTGGTATGCTCAAGGAATTGTGGCAACAGAGTACGAACGTTGCGTTCGGTCTGAGGACGGCCTCAGAGACAGTCTCTGAGTGTTGATAGCTCCACAGAGGGAGCGGGACTTTGCAACATTGGTAGAGAAAGCAAAGATCGCTGAAGATGTGAAGCGCTTTGAGCGCCTAAACCAAGAAAGAGAAACGGGCAGAAACAAGAGGGATTCTGAGCACTCCAATTCTGATCAGAGACCTAAGAGAAGGGCCAAAGTGGATGGGCCAGTTAGAGCTGGGCCCCCTGTTGCTACTACTGGGTTCCCACCTTGTGCTATTTGTGGGAAAGGTCATGTGGGCGAGGGCTGGAGGAGGACGGGAGCTTGTCTGAGTTACGGTTCTATAGAACACCATCTAAGAGAGTGTCCCAAAAGACTGAATCAGATGCAAGTTTTTGGTAGGGGTGATGTACAGCCACCTAGGGGTGGACAGCAGCCGCCTAGAGGCCATGGACAGGCCAGGGGTGGAAACGGTTTGGGTCGTGGAGCTCCAGGTAGAGGTGCTGGTCATGCAGAGGCGAGGCAACCAGCTTTGGTTTACGCAGCACGTCGTCGAGAAGACGGAGATGCTCCAGATGTGAATACTGGTACGTACTTTACCCATAGTGTACTATCTACCTAATTTACAATTAGGATTAGAGTGTGCAGCAAAAGCGTAATGGTGTAACCTGTGTTGTGCGACTATTAGATAGTTGGAAATTTCGAGGACAAAATTTCTTTAAGGGGGTAGAATTGTAACACCCTGAATTTGAGCCTAGTAGAATTGGGCCTATTGGGCCTTGGGCATGGGAGCGTTTAAAACTTTTGAGAATAAGAGAACAACACAATTGCATGTTGGATCTGTTGGGTGAGTGATTTTGGAAGGTTATGGGGCTTCTATGAAGTCATGGGTTCAAGCCATGTCATATGGAAAAAAAAATTTAGCATTAGGGGAACCATGACTCCTGGTTTTAAGCCTTTTAAGTAATTGTGATTAAAAAGAGACACAAAGAGAGCCTGTGGTGGTGTGGTTGTGGCGTCACAGGTGTGGCAAGGAGAACAGAGGATCAAGTCTCACTGCATGCAAAAGGGATAATTTATTTTACTCATGTGTGGGCAAGAGTTTGTGTTGGATTCGAACTCTGTGTTGGAGAGTTTGAATTGGTCAAGTGAGTGATTTAAGGAGTAGACTGTGGAGACATAAGGGGGACAAAATTATGGACTTTGGGTGGGAAGAGTTGTGCTGTATAGGGACTTTGGGCACTCAAAAATTCGGAATTTTAGTGTGGTGGGGGAGTGAGTGCCGATTCTTTCTCTCCATCTTGGGTTTTTAGCACTTTTTGGAGCCGGTTTTGCTAAGGGACTCTGGGGTTCTCTCGTTTCCTCTTTTGATTCCTTATTCTGAGTCTATTTTCCCCTTTTCATCTTGCTTATTTAGTCGAATATCTTTTTCTCTCAAGTCTGTCGGTCTTAGCATTTTCCTCTCCTTGCATCTTGATTCTTCTTTTAGCCGAATGCACTTTCTTCCCTCCTTCGATTCTTTTTGTTAATGGATTTCCTTTCTCTCCATCTTGCTATTAGGATCGAATACTGCATCTTCTTCTCTCTGTTCGCCCTCAAAATATTTTGCCTATCATCTCTTCTTTTTGATAACCAGGCTGAATTTATCACCTCTCTCAAACTTTGTTCGGGTGGAGCAACTGTTTCTAGAAAATCGGTGAATGGTTTGTTCTACTTCTGTTTGTTCTTTTTATTCTTTAAAGAGTATTACGTCTCCTCTCTTCTACGCTCTTCTAAGCCGATTCCTTCCTTCTTTTTATGGCTAAATCCTCCCTTCTCTTTGTAGGGTATGTTGATTCGTTTGATTTCTAGGTTTTCTTGTGGAATGAAGGAGTTGCGAGTGTTCTGAGATAGACAAAGCTTTTCTCTCATCACTCGATCAAGACACCCTTCAAGGGGTTTGTTATCAATCTCTGGCAACAGTTTAAGCGGGCTAAACCGCACTCGTTCAATCAAAGCAGGTATCGACATTGTTCGTTTTAAGTAATAGAAGAGGGTGTTTGACTCTCATTAAGTGACTGATAGAATATCGTCGTTAATTGTAGGTTCAGTGCTCGTGGGTTATTCACTCGATTTTGGTAAACATGTGTGTAGAAATACCCTGTGACTGATAGTCGGCAAAAGAGCCGAAAAGCGTGTGTACACACACACACCACTCCAAGTAGATCGGCAAATGCTGAAAAGCCAAAATATCGGCGAATGATGGCACACGAGCCTGAGATCGCAAGTGTGGTGGACCGAGCCCACGAATATGGGCGTAAGATGGGTTGAGGCCACCATGAGCGTCCTCATAGGCTTAGGCCATTTTTGGGCTAAATGGATCGGAATGGGCTGAGTGGGCCCAATGGACCCGTGGGCCCTACACGAGTAAATTTTGTGGATGGTTAGGAAATAATGAGCCAGCCATGACAATCACATGGCCAAAAGGCAGTTTTGGGCTAAATGGGCCACACGAGCGTGTGGGCCCACTTGGGCCAAATATTGGGCTTTGGGCCCAAATACACCGTTTTGACTATATATGTTATCTGTGTCACTCAAGGCGACTGTAGACCTTCGGGAAGGTCGTAAATTGACTGAAATACCCCTATAGGGTAAATTGACTGAAATACCTCTGTAGGGTAAATTGACTGAAATACCCCTGTAGGGTAAATTGACCGAAATACCCCATAGGGTAAATGACCGAAATACCCCCTTAGGGTAATAGGACCGTTATGCCCCTGAAAGGCAAAATGACTAAAATGCCCCTACATGTTATATGATTGTTATTGTATGCTATTTATGGTATGTTTGCATTCATGTGATATTATGTTGCATGGGGGATGGGATCATTGATTTGGAGGAAGTATATGATTTGTTAGGGTCGCATGGTCGCTTGACGACTGTGGATCCACTGATGGCTTTAAGCCGACTATAAGATTGGTAGCTCTGCTGCAATATTGGTTAGTGCCACAACCGGTGCTACATAAGGAGTGTAGGGATGGGTGGGTCGATTAAATCCCCACGGGAGTGCAGGGTTGGACGAGAGACGGAGTGCAGGGTTGGTTTGGGTATTCCTGCATTGCATACACTGATTCTGATATTGAGATGGGCTTAGGCCGAGATAGATGTGATATGTGACATTTGTTATGGGCTAAGGCCCAACTGAGGCTATTATGGGCTAAGGCCCAAATGCCACCGTTACTGTGTTGGGCTTAGGCCCACATTGATTACTGTAATGAGCTTAGGCCCAGATTGATGTGAGGCATGCTTTATGATCGATGAGGGTTGTACACACTGAGTTTTCGTAAACTCACCCCTTTTTTATTTTTTTAGGTAATCCTCAATAAGCGGTTTGACGTACTGGAGGACTCGGAGGTGGCCACACTACGAACAACTTTACATTTTAGTATTATATTTTACCTTACTTAAACTACTTTCCTATTGGATTCTAATAAGGCCTCTTTTAATTTCTGGTTTTTAATTTTGGATTTTTAGTTTAATGCGTTTTCTATCTGTTAAAAGTAGATTGCGGTTTTCCAAAACAATAACTGTTTTCAAACACTATGCTTCCACAACTTAATCTTTAAACATCACATTTTCGTAAATCGGTTACTTTTAAACTTAGCTTCCGTAACTGGAAAGAAATTTTGGAATAAACTTAATAATTTTTCTATGTACCACGTTTTAAAAAAAACTAATAAAAAAACCAACGTAACTGAGATTTTACTCAAGCTTTTAATTAAGAAGGGTTTTCAATGAAAACATGGTTTTCGAAAAACACTTCAATGTGACACGCCAGATTGGGGCTTAACTTCTGGGTCGGGTTTGGGGTGTTACATGCACCTAGCATTCGGCCAAGGGGGATTAAAGGGATCTCAAAGGCTGGACATTCATGGAATTAAAGATTCTTCATGGCTAAGCAAGCATGCACACACCAAGGGGGAAGAAAGTGTCCATTCGGCTAGTACATGAACCTGCCGAATTCATGAACCATTTTTAATGAATTAGTGTGAACCTAGCCTTAGTGTTTTAATGATTTTTTCTAGGATTTTCTAGCACATTCTAGCTGAATTTTCTTAGCCATTAAGTTAGTCCATTCGGCTATCCTAACTAGGCTATAAATACTTGAACGTTTTCATTTGTAAAAGACTGTTGCCAATTTGTTAAATGAACATTGTGTTCTTGAGTGAGTTTACCTCCTCTCCTATTTTGTACAAGTCTTGTTGACTTATCTGGCTTTGCTAGTGGCATCTTCTCGACTTGTTTTTGAACTTATCACCTTAACTGGTGTGGCGTTCACCAATCTTGTAATGATACGGTTCGCCTCGGGATGAGTCGAGTCGTATGCGAATTGCCCAATCGTCTACGAGGAGGAATTAAGTCTCTGAGAATTAATAGGAAAATATGGATGAGTTTGCGAAAGCTTTTAAGTGAATTTTTTTGAGAAATTAAATTAAGTTAGGAATAGAGGTTGGAAAATGAAGGAAACGGTTTAGATGAATGATTGGATAGGTTTGGCTATAATTAAGAAAGGAAAATATTGATAGGGAATGGCTTGGGTGGATAGAAAATGAATGAAGATGGATGAAGTTAATGGTTAGATGATAATTTGGTGGAAATGGAGAATAGGACTTAAACACAGAAACGATTCAACACTAGAAAAGTGTCACCCCAGTTTCTATAATTGTTTAAGGTGGAAAAATGGAAATCGATGATGGACCACGACCCGCTATCTAGAAAGATAAGAACCGATGGTATAATAGAATGGAAGAGTACGATTGACACCACAAGCAAGCTTGATAAGTCAGAATCGAAACTCGTACAAAAATGAAGAGGAGATAACTCACTCGATGAACAAAAGTTCATATATTTTAATCAAAGTTCAAAAGTCTTACTTTACAAATGAAAATAGCAAATATTTATAGCCAACTAAAGAGCTAGCTGAATGGACATAAAACACTTAATAACTAAGTTTAATTTCAGCTATAAATTGCTGGAAAAATCTGGAATAAAATCCCTTGAATTCCTTGGCAAAATTCGGCTGATCATGGCCCTTGATGTGCTTGCAAAATTCGGCTGAATGTGGAACCAAATGGACAACTTCTAGAACAACATGGTTCGATTGGACATGGATGGATGTTGTCTACATTTGGCCTTGGCCTTTTAATGAAGCTTGAATGTCCCTTGGAGAAGATAAACGATCATCTTTGAAAGGAAATAACCTTTTGGCCCAATGGTCACTTGGGAAGAGCACCAAACAGCAACCTCTTGAACTCTACGAAAAGCCACCAGCTGGTCATTGAATTCCTTGCCCTTTTGATCTCCACGACGAAGCTTGAAGGAGAAATAATCAGCACTTAAATGTCGTCCATGAATGGGAAAAATAAAACCCAACAGCTCCTTTAATATTGCTCCTTTTAATCACATGGGAAAAGAAACTAGCAGCTCATTAACTCATTTGTTATTCACGAAAAAATGTGCTTTGAAGAGCTGAACAAATAGCTCATTAAATAACGTCCCAGGCATGTAAGACAACCCCTTTAATGACGTTTCATGCATGCTTAGCTGAACTTAAATGCTGCCGTCCCAACCAAGCTCCAACATCTTCTTTAATTCGGCCAGCATGCTTCTTTATTGCTGCTGGTAATCACGAAAATTACACTTTAGTGGCTGCAATAAATTTGGCTGTACCTACAAGATGCAATAACCAATTTAATGAGGGAAAATCGGCTGGACAAAGAGTTAAAACACTCATAAATTTGGCAGCCACACTTTAAGACACAATTTAAAACATGTAATAGCCACAAACATATTTATTCGGCTGGACACTTTAAAATTTGCTGCACATTAAATTGGTCTGAAACTAGACATGTTAAAATCAACTTAAAAACATGTAATAAAATGTGACAAATTAAATTCAACTAAGACAAAATAAATTCAACACAAATTAAATTATTAGGACACTTTAATTTGCTGTGGGAAAATTAATAGATAAAATGTTCAATTTATTTAAAGCATTAAATTTAAATAATCAGCTCAATGAGCTAGAGTGAGCTCAATTTGAGCTCAAATAGACTAATCCGGCTCAATTTGGAAGTGCACCAAAGTGCACATTAGCTCCACGGCACTTGGGTCATTTGATCCGAACTCCAACAATTTGTAAAATGTTGGTGCCCCGGGCGTGCCCGTATCATTCCCCCTTCTTCAAGACGATTTGTCCTCGAATAGACCCGTTGGTGTTCCAAACAAAATTCCTTTTGGCTCGGCTTACCTCGGTCAAATGGGGCGAAAAGTTTTCAAATCACTTAAAAAAGATAACCATGAGTTAGCAAGAGTTGTTTCTAACATACTTGCAAACCAAATATGAGCAAAACAAGACAAGTAAGTCGCACGTAAACGGGCATAAACACATTATCATACAAAAGGAACAATGCCTTATCAAATGTTTGACTCACGTTGGAATAGATTTCAAGGCATGCATACGATCTAATTGAATTCCACAAGTCAAAATCATCATGCGAGTAACACATCAAATGATAGATATAATCGTCACAGGCAGATATTTGAAATGGTTTACATGCATCACGAATTTGTACAATAATATCATGCATTGGTCGATATATGGACTCTTTTACACGAGAATTATCAAAATTATCAAACATAAGAATCCTTTCATTAATCAGCAAGACAGATAGATCATCAATAAGCAGAATAGGACATTCAAACAATTCATGATCTAAATGATTTACAATAGGGTAAACAGTAACATGAGTTCTATCAACATCCGAAGAGAGCAAAATGGATTCATAAGTTTGAAGTGTCTTACCTTCGGGAGTTGAAAGAAAAAGATCGACTTTACCTTTCTCCATTAGCACAAACCTTTGATCCTCAGAAATATATTGTAGTCGAAGCTTCACAGTTGAATTGACCTTTTCCAAACGATATGTGAACTCCATGTACAACCACAAAACTTGCTTAAGGAACGAATAAAAATTGAACGAAATGTGGGCAAAGCTCGTTACCTTATTCAAAATCCAAGTATCGAAATAATAGGAATTTCTCACACACAATTGATGATACTTGATTTTTCCATAAAACGAATCAAAAAAAATTCCCGGTTTAAAAACATGTGTTTGATTATTTAAGTCAAGATGTAGCAATAGTTTCGATAAATCAAACATGTTTAACCAATAGGACTTGTACATATTCAGAAACGAACAATCAAAACTCTTGACATGTTTCAAAATAGATTTGGAAAAACTCAATGATTTTGCATAGGACAATGAACAAATCTCGTATTTACCACAATCAATCAAATTGGGATTAAAAGAAAATTCATCGCCATAGTTAATCAAGTCTTGCATTTTCCGGATATACGTGACTCCACCTGCACACTTTGCATCACAATGATTTTTATTAAACAAACTCGTCTTACCATCATTTAAAACATCACAATTAATCGAGGGATGGCAAATGACGATATTATCCTCATAATCACAAACATTAGAAAAATTCGATGGTGACTGAATCGTTTCAATGCACTTACCTTCCTTACCTTCCGGCTCGTGTGATTCAACTTCATTTTCAACCTTACCTTGGCTGATCATTTGAAAACGTCGTTCTTCCGAAAGGTATCGAAGTTGAAGGTCATCGGGCGATATATCGGAACCCTAAAATGAAGAAACAGAAGAAGAACAAAGTTTCGATAAGTTAGCTAAATCAATACTCACTTTTTCTCGCTCATCTTGTTCTTTTGTTTCTTTTTCAACATCTTTTTCTTTTTCTATCTCAATTTTTTTCTCAATCTTGATTTCTTTTTCAATTTTTCTTTCTTTATTTTCTTTTTCTTCTTTTTCAATCTCTTTTTCTTCACTCTCATTTTTATTTTATTTTCTCTCATTTTTATTTTCTTTTCTCTCGTTTTCTTTTTCTTGTTCTTCTTTTTCAAGCTCTTTACAACTTGTAGAGGTTACAAAAGAATCGAAAAGATAAGGATTTGCCTCAAAGAAAGAAGTCATTTTCTCATAGAAATCACGTTCGATCCTTCGTGTAAGATTCTTCGTGCGGGACTTCTTTGAATCATACGTTGAATAACTCGTGCTTTCTTGTTCGTCACATTCATAGGGTTCAAACTCGTAATTTGCTTCGCTTCGCCTTGAATTCCTCGTCGAATAGGAATCATGATTTGAACCACTTTGATAATGATCTTTCGTGGATGAATACTTGGACGCATATGAACCACATTCACTTCCTCGTTGGTAACCTTGAGAGGGCTCAAATTCGAAGTTTGATTCATACCGTCTCGAACTTCTTGAGGAATAAAAATCTCGGTCAAAATCTCTTCTCGAATGATCTTCGAATGCGTGTCTTTGAGACGATCTTGACTCCATCCTTCGACTTGAAGAAAGTCGTTCTTGTTGGTCTCGTTCCTCAATTCGATCAAATCGCTTATGCAACTTGTCAAACTTGGTGTTCACGATTCTTCGCATCCCGTTCAACAAGTATTGATAATCAAATTCTGACAACGCTTCTTGATTCATGTTTATTTTCTGAAAAGAAAGATTGTTAAAACAAAACAAAGATAATACATTACTACAAAACTCACAAGTCACTCACAAAGAAAAATTACTCCACTCGTGTTTCACTCATTTTATGGCTTTTTCTCTAATGAGTACACTCGTGCCTTTTACCACTCAACCTCACTCTCACAAATTCGTACTTCATTTCGAAAGACTTATTTGTTGCTCGAGGGTCGGCTTCAAAGTGGTTACAAGGGTTAAATGATTTACAGGTATAGGGAAGGCTAAAAAAAATTTCGGTATGAGTGTGGCGTTGGGGTGGGAAGGATGAAAACAAAATAATGGTAGAAAGATAGGGGCAGAAAGATGAAAACAAAGCAACTTGCCAAAAACTTTCACTATCCTTTTTTTTTATATTCGTATCTTTTTTTTTCAATTTTCGTATTTTCTTTTTTTTTTCAACTCAAATACACTATATGCTGATTACAAGAAAAAATAAATTACAACTTTGAACTTTTTTTCAATTTTTTTATTTTTTTAACTTACAAACTAACTTCCGGCTTCACGCTCTTCGTCAAAACTCCTCGTTTTGTAGCTCTGATACCAGATGATACCGTTCGCCTCGGGATGAGTCAAGTCATATGCGAATTGCCCAATCGTCTACGAGGAGGAATTAAGTCTTCAGGAATTAATAGGAAAATATTGATGAGTTTGCGGAAGCTTTTAAGTGAATTTATTTTGAGAAATGAAATTAAGTTAGGAATGGAGGTTGGAAAATCAAGGAAACGGTTTAGATGAATAATTGGATAGGTTCAGCTATAATTAAGAAAGGAAAATATTGATAGGGAATGGCTCGAGTGGATAGAAAATGAAAGAATATGGATGAAGTTAATGGTTAGATGATAATTTGGTGGAAATAGAGAATAGGACTTAAACACAGAAACGATTCAACACTAGAAAAGTGTGTAACAGTCTGAATTTGACCCTAATCAGAACGGTGGTTTCGGGACCACGAATCTTAGTCTGAAAAATTTTAAATATTATTTTTTTATGGTGTTAATTATATGTGATTTATGATGTGTGAAAGTTTCGTATAAAAATTTTATCGTTTGAGTGTTTAATTTAAGTGAAAGGATTAAATCGAACAAGTGGATAAATAATAGCTTTCATGAAATTGGCGGCCAAATTGAATTGCCTTCTTTGAAGTAGGTATTGAAGTGATAAATTAGCCATTTTGATTGTATAGTGGACGGCTAGTGTAATAAAATAGTACTAAGTGGATGTTTTATTTTATAAAATGGAAATAGATAATAAAATTGATATGAGATGATTATAATAATAAAAACAAAACATTAGTGGGAGAGAAGTGTTCATCTTTTACTCTTGTTATTGCCGAAACTTTGAGGAAGGAGAAGGAGAAGGATTTTCACCATTTTCGGCCATTGCATGTCATAATTAGGTGAGTGATCAAGTATATTTCTTGATAATTTTTTTTATAATTGAGGTAGTCATCTTGCAAGTTAGCTAACCCATGACCGAATTTTTGTTACAGAAATGCCTTTCGAAAGTTGCCATGAATATGATTTTGTTTGTGTTTGAGTGATTTAAGTTAAATATGCTATATGTATTTTAGACTATTAAGTTTTCTTTACAATCTCTAATGGAGATTATCTTAATGAAGAATTCATGAGAAGAGAAACTCATGGATGAACTAAGTAGCTTGATTAATGAAAGAAATGTGATGATATATGTATTATGAACATTCGGCTTTGGCTTGATGTTGTGGAAAATTTTGATAATTGGTGTTTAGAGTCTTAAGGACTTAGTTGTAAACGGTAAAAAAAATTGTTGAATTAATAATGCAATTTGACGGTTTGTATAGATGTAATAAATGAAGGAGAAAATTCGGTCCTTAACATTTTAATTTAATTTATGTGTATTTTTAGTGAAATGCTTTAGGAGTAAATGATAAGAATTTAAAATTTTGGGGTTAAAGTGGCAAATTTTATAACTTTGAGCTTTGAGCTAAAATAAATAGAATGTATATGAATGAGCTTTACTTGATATTCTCGGATCGAGAACAAAAGAAAAGGATCTAGATCGGGAAAAGCTAAAGTACCACGAATAACCGGAAATTCAAAGTATTCGACTTAGAGGTAAGTCTCAGTAAACAAATTGATATTGTTAATATCGATTATATCATGGTTTATATGTTGAATTAAGAAATTTGTAGTAATAGAATGTGGTAAGCCGAAATTGGATAGTAAATTATGGAAACGAAATGTTGTTAAATTTTGATTGAATGACGTGGAAGTGATATGATTAATGTGCGATTATTCAAATTTTGGATAGCATGTAATGTGAATAAGTTGGTAATAATACCGTTATTCGGGCTTCGAGCCTAGCTGGTGATACGCTCCCGGTCTCGAGGAGAAAACGAGATGTATACTTGGAGTTCGATCGTAAACCAGAGAATCGAAGAAAGAAAGAAATTTCGATGAAGTTAGGATAAGTTGTAAGAATTGGGTTGACAAGATGAGTTGGATTCGGTATTAGCTTGGATAGTTTCGGATTAGGATATGTTTCGAAGTTAGGAAAGAATGAATGGCTCGGGTTTCAGTTTAAGAAAGAAATAAGGCTTGGGTTTCAGTTTAGGACTTTAGGAAACAAGTAAGAACCAATACCGAGAAAGGTATCAACCCGGTTACTTATACGTTCCTAGAGGCTTCAGTTTTAGTTGTTTAACGGACCTCGACCCACTATCGATGTACGATAGGAACCTTGGTATCGAAATTGAACGAAGGATGGTTGACGCCACTAGACTCCTAGATAAGCCAACAGATCCTAAGAACGAAATAGGAGAAATTGCTCTCGCAAATTCAGCATAATAACGATATAAAATTTGGCAAAAGTCCCTTTACAAAATAAAATGGCCAACTATTTATAGTTGCTTGAGCTAAACGAATGGTCATCTTCTAGCCTTAATGACTAAGCAAAATTAATACTAGCATTAACTTGTAAATTCTAAATAGGAAAACTCTTCAAGTTCCAGGTCCACATTGGCTGAATGGAAGCTCAAGAGGCAACTTTAAAATCATCAATGGTGCAAAATGAATCATCAAAGAAAAGAAATAATTGAGTGACTCTTCAATATTCAACCAAGCATGCATGAATGCCCTTAAATTCCTCCTTAAATTCCAGCTTTAATGGCGGACTTTTCAGCTCTAATTGCTTGTTGATGGTTGACCTTCTTGCATTAACTTCATTGAACTGAATAGGCACCTTGGGAAGTTGAAACTAGCAGCTATAAAAGACTATTGAACTAACCAAAACATCATCTTAAATGAAAGTAATTGCTGCTGCCCATTAATCTCCTTGTGCCGCCCCTTTATATGCACCTACAAGCAAATTAAATTCATTAACTTAGCTAATTAATTCCAGCAATTAAAGAACACATTAAGACATTAAATTGAGCTGAAACAAATTAAATCTAAGCTATTTAACAGACTAATAAAAATCGGTGAAGCTTAGGACAAACATTAAATACTATTTTAGCTAAACCACTTTAATTTCCAAGTAAATATGCTAGACTTAAAAGCAACTTAAAACCTTATTTAATAACAGCAAATTAATTAAAGGAAATTAAATTTATCCAAATTTATTTTAAATAAAATTCCAACTAATTTATTTAGCTTAAGACCGAATGACCAATTAAGCTCATTGAACTTAATCGAAACTTAGCACGAGCTAGAACCGAGCTCATAGGTTGTGGGTTGAACTTGTAGAACATTGCAAAAATGCTCCAACGTTGGTCTCTCCACTCGTCCAAGTAAATTAGTTTCATTATCTTTCCACACTTGCTGGACCAAAACTTCGATGGCGTCTTTAAATAGCTTAGATCGAGCTCTAGTGATAGGACCACGAGGTAGCACCAATGGATCATGACTCGAGCTTGACTTAACATGGAACGTGCTCGCATCATCCTCCTCCCCTCTTGAAGATGACTTGTCCGAAGTCGAACTCGTATAAAAAAACTCAAGTCGCCTACGTTGAAAGTCGCGCTAATATTGTACTCACCGTAAATCAAGTCTATAGGAGTTATCGTTAATTTTCTCAAGAACTTGAAACGGTCCATCTCCACGAGGTAGTAACTTAGATCTACGTTGAAATGGAAAGCGTTCTTTTCTCATATGTACCCAAACCCAATCTCTAGGTTCAAAAATAACTCGTTTGCGACCTTTGTTCGCCTTTCGAGCGCACTTTTCAGTCTTAGATTCAATGTTGTCTCGAACTTGTTTATGCAAATTCTTCACGTATTCGGCTTTTTTCGGCATCTGCATGCACAAGCTGATCATTAGGTCGCGGCATTAAATCTAACGAGTTAGGGGATTAAACCCGTAGACGACTTCAAATGGTGAAAACTTAGTCGCCAAATGCACCGATCGATTATAGGCGAACTCCACATGAGGTAAACATTCCTCCCATGATTTCAAGTTTTTTCAATGATGCCCTTTAGTAAAGTTGATAGCACCCTATTGACTACTTCCGGTTGCCCATCGGTTTGGGGATGACACGTAGTCGAGAAAAGTAGCTTCGTTCCAAGCTTTCCCAAAGTGATCGCCAAAAGTGACTTAAGAATTTAGTATTGCGATCCGAAATAATGGTTCTTGGTAACCCATGAAGCGCACCACCTCCTAAAGAAAAGATTAGAAATATGAACAAATCGCTCGGTTTTAGTACATGGTATAAAATGAGACATTTTCAAAACCATCTACTACCACAAAAATTGAATCTTTTCTGTTTTGGTGCGGGTAAACCAAGTACGAAATCCATTGAAATATCTTGCCATGGTGCGTCAGAATTGGAAAAGGTAAGTATTAGCCATGAGGCTTGATCCTCGATTTAGCTTTCTTGCACGAAATACAACACAGCAGCATACTGGCTTCGACATCTCTCCTCATTTTTGGCCATAAAAATGTTCTCTTAGAGTAGCCATCGTCTTTTCTACTCCAAAATGCCCCATGAGTCCTCCGCTATGTGCTTCATTAACCAACACTTCCCGAATAGAACTTTTTGGTACACATAGTTTACCTTCTTTGAAAAGAAAATCGTCGGACACAGTAAAACTTATCAACACCATTTTCTCACACGCATACGAAAAATTTCACCAAAATCATCATCGGTGGCATACAATTCTTTCAAGTAAACAAATCCAAGCAGTTTTGATTCTAAATGTTCTAAAAATGCATATCTTCTTGAGAGTGCATCGGCCACAACGTTATCCTTACCTTTTTTGTGTTTGATGACATAGGGAAATGACTCAAGGTATTCCACCCATTTTGCATGTCGTTTATTCAACTTGTGCTGTCCTTTAATGTGTTTTAGCGCTTCATGATCTGAATGAATTACAAATTCTTTTGGCCAAAGGTAGTGTTGCCACGTCTCGAGGGCACGAATCAAAGCATACATTTCTTTGTCATAGATGGGATAGTTCAGAGATGCCCCATTCAACTTTTCGCTGAAGTATGCTATAGGCCTTCCTTCTTTAGTCAATACGGCTCCAATGCCTACACCCGATGCATCACATTCAATCTCAAAAGTTTTAGAGAAATCAGGCAATGCTAATAAAGGAGCTCTAGTAAGTCTATCTTTAATAATATTAAAAGAGTTTTCTGTTTCGTCTCCCCAGAAAAAGGCTGAGCTCTTCTTGATGAAGCCGGGTAAGAGGTGCGGCTAACGTCTTGAAGTTTGGCACAAACCTGCGATAAAAACTCGCAAGACCATGAAAACTCCTTACTTGGCTTATATTCGTAGGTCTCGGCCATTCTTGGATAGCCTTGATCTTCTCTTGATCGACTTCGAGACCTTGAGCACTAACTACAAAACCAAGAAAAATAACTTTATCAGAATAGAAGGAACATTTCTTAAGGTTAGCATAAAGAGTTTCCTTACGTAAGACTTTCAAAACAGATCAAAGATGGTCTACATGATCTTCCAATGTCTTGCTATACACCAAGATATCATCAAAATATACAACGCAAAAACTTACCGATAAAAGCTCTTAAAACATAGTTCATTAATCTCATGAAAGTGCTAGGAGCGTTGGTTAAGCCAAACGGCATGACCAGACCACTCATACAAACCATGCTTAGTTTTGAAGGCGCCTTCCATTCATCGCCTTCCTCATTCGAATCGGTGATAACCACTCTTTAAGTCGATTTTCGAAAATAGTTTAGCACCACTCAACTCGCCTAACATATAGTCAAGTCGCGAATTGGATGTCTATACTTAATGGTAATTTTTTCACATGACTCGGCAATCGACGCACATACGCCAAGTGCCATCCTTCTTTGGAACCAATAAGACCGATGCGCACACAAGGACTAAGGCTTTCTCGTATGTAGCCCTTTTCCATGAGTTCTTCGACTTGCCGTTGAAGTTCTTTTGTTTCTTCTGGTTAGTTCGATAAGCGGTGCCTTCGAATAACACCTCCAGTATGAAATCGATTTGATGTTCTATCCCTCGAAGTGGTGGTAATCCATTCGGGATGTCTTCTGGAAATAGATCATCAAAATCCTGCAAAAGAGACAAAATTGAAGAAGGGAGATTCTGGGGGAGATCGTTAGTGTTAAAAAGAATTTCTTTGTACATAAGTACAAAAATCGGTTGTCGCAGCAGCAAGGCCTTTCGTATTACACTTCCCTTTGCAAAGACACTCACTTTCTCATTTTCTTTTTCTTTTTCTTGTTTTCCACTCATCTCTCCTTTTTCATTTTTCTTTTCACTTGCTCTTTTTTGTTTCAAGTTTCTTTTCTTTTGTCTTCTCATTTTTCTCTTTTTCTCTCATCTTTTCAAAAGAATCTTTTAACTTTACTTGATCTTCATGAACTTGTTTCGGAGTCAAAGGTGCTAGAGTGATAGTCTTTCCCAAGTGTTTAAACGTATATCTATTGGTGCATCCGTCGTGAATCACTTTGTGATCAAACCGCGGGGGCGTCCAAGTAACAAATGACCCGCGTGCATGGGTACAACATCACAAAGGATCTCATCCACATATTTTCCAATGTTGAAAGAAATTAGGACTTGTTTAGTTACCTTTAGTTCACCTCCATCATTAAGCCATTGCAGCCTATATGGGCTCGGGTGCTTTGTGGTTGGTAAACCCAACTTCTCCACCATGAAAGTACTAGCAACGTTTGTACAACTTCCACCGTCAATGATAACACTACAAATTTTGCCTTGTATTTGACATCGAGTATGGAAGATGTTTTCTCGTTGTTGCTCATCATTAACTCCTTTAAGGTTGAGACTTCTCTTTACAACGAGGAGTTCACCATCTATGGCATGTTCAATTTCTTCTTCCTCGCTCGGTGGTAGTTTCAATCTCACGTTATTCATCGTCTTATTCGGACTCTATTTCTCCATTGGCACGCATCACCATCGTGCCGTTTGGACACTGACTTGCAATATGTCCCCTCCCGAGACACTTAAAACATTTGATGTCTCGTGATCGGTTGGATGG
This sequence comes from Gossypium sturtianum, assembly GCA_025698515.1. Taxonomy (NCBI): domain Eukaryota; kingdom Viridiplantae; phylum Streptophyta; class Magnoliopsida; order Malvales; family Malvaceae; genus Gossypium; species Gossypium sturtianum. The sequence goes on along the minus strand of CM046943.1, from coordinate 80,390,238 downwards.
GCTTTCTATTGCCTTGCCTTTGTTAGATTTGGTGAAGGACTTACTTGGTTTGGCAACTGGTGTGGTCTCCTTGGTTCGAATCGATGGTTTGGCTTTACTAGTCCCTTGGCCCCATTTGGTAGGGTTGGAATTGGGATAGTTTCGAACAGTACCCTTGCGCTTCAGCTGCCTCTCCACCTTAATCGCCATGTGCACCATGTCCTTAAGTTCGACATAATGCTGGAGTTCCACCATATTAGCTATGTCTCAGTTGAGACCAGCCAAAAATCAAGCCATGGTTGCCTCGCGTTCCTCTTGCACATCTGCTCTAATCATGGCAACTTCCATCTCTTTGAAGTAATCTTCAACACTCCTCGATCCTTGAGTAAGATTTTGGAGTTTTTGGTATAATTCTCGATGGTAAAAATGTGGGACAAATTGTCGACGCATAATAGATTTCATTTCGGCCCACGTGCTGATGGGTTGTTCTCCATTTCTCCTTCGACTGGTAGTTATTTCGTCCCACCATATCATGGCATAATCGGTGAATTTGATAGCGGCCAATTTAACCTTTTTAGATTCCGAATAGTTATGACAATCAAAGACCAATTCAATCTTCTTTTCCCATTCAAGGTACACTTCCGGATCGGATCTCCCTTGAAATGATGGAATAGACAACTTTATATTCTTCAAATCATCATCTACTCGGGCTCGATCTCTATTGCCACGGTGTCGGGGTCCTCGTCTTCCAACACTTGTATTAGATTTGATCGCACTATCAAAAACATCATTATAATAATATTCACCCTCTTGTGGCTGTTCACGTCGTCTATTTGGTCGCCCACGTATTTCTCGTTGTCTCTGGGCTTCCATTTGGTATAATCGGTCTTCCAAAGGGTTGAGCCTTCGATCGAGTAACCGCTCCATTTCACACAACAAGGCTTGCATCGGCAGATCAGGAATGTTACGAACAGGTTGTCTTCCTTGTGGCTCATTTACATTTTGCTCGGGTTCTTGAGACATCGCGTGGACTATAGTACCTCACAACAAATTCTCACAATTCACTCAAAAAGAAAGAAGTTATTGACACTCCGCTCGTGTTTAACACTCTCAGTTTGGCTTTTACCTCCCCTCAAATAGCCTCACACACTCGTGCCTTTTACCTCTCGCACTTCTCAAAGTTTCGTTAGTCGGATTTGCCAAGGCCTATAAGGGCTTAGGGGTCGGTGGTTCAAGTGGGTCGGAGAGGAATTTAGAGAATGAAGATGAATAGAATGAAAGCAATTCAATCAAAACACTTAGAATTTTTTTTTTCGAATTTTTTTTTAATTTCGAATTTCCTCTTTTTTTCGAATTTTTTTTTTCAAATTTCTGGTTTACGATCAAACTCCAAGTATACATCTCGTTTTCTCCTCGAGACCGGGAGCGTATCATCTCCCGGTCTCGAGGAGAAAATGAGATGTATACTTGGAGTTCGATCGTAAACCAGAGAATCGAAGAAAGAAAGAAATTTCGATGAAGTTAGGATAAGTTGTAAGAATTGGGTTGACAAGATGAGTTGGATTCGGTATTAGCTTGGATAGTTTCGGATTAGGATATGTTTCGAAGTTAGGAAAGAATGAATGGCTCGGGTTTTGGTTTAAGAAAGAAATAAGGCTTGGGTTTCGGTTTAGGACTTTAGGAAACAAGTAAGAACCAATACCGAGAAAGGTATCAACCCGGTTACTTATACGTTCCTAGAGGCTTCGGTTTTAGTTGTTTAACGGACCTCGACCCACTATCGATGTACGATAGGAACCTTGGTATCGAAATTGAACGAAGGATGGTTGACGCCACTAGACTCCTAGATAAGCCAACAGATCCTAAGAACGAAATAGGAGAAATTGCTCTCGCAAATTCAAAGATAATAACGATATAAAATTTGGCAAAAGTCCCTTTACAAAATAAAATGGCCAACTATTTATAGTTGCTTGAGCTAAACGAATGGTCATCTTCTAGCCTTAATGACTAAGCAAAATTAATACTAGCATTAACTTGTAAATTCTAAATAGGAAAACTCTTCAAGTTCCAGGTCCACATTGGCTGAATGGAAGCTCAAGAGGCAACTTTAAAATCATCAATGGTGCAGCCGAATCATCAAAGAAAAGAAATAATTGAGTGACTCTTCAATATTCAACCAAGCATGCATGAATGCCCTTAAATTCCTCCTTAAATTCCAGCTTTAATGGCGGACTTTTCAGCTCCAATTGCTTGTTGATGGTTGACCTTCTTGCATTAACTTCGATGAACTGAATAGGCACCTTGGGAAGTTGAAACGGCAGCTATAAAAGACTATTGAACTAACCAAAACATCATCTTAAATGAAAGTAATTGCTGCTGCCCATTAAACTCCTTGTGCCGTCCCTTTATATGCACCTACAAGCAAATTAAATTCATTAACTTAGCTAATTAATTCCAGCAATTAAAGAACACATTAAGACATTAAATTGAGCTAAAAAAATTAAATCTAAGCTATTTAACACTAATAAAAATCGGTGAAGCTTAGGACAAACATTAAATACTAGTTTTAGCTAAACCACTTTAATTTCCAAGTAAATATGCTAGACTTAAAAGCAACTTAAAACCTTATTTTATAACAAAGCAAATTAATTAAAGGAAATTAAATTTATCCAAATTTATTTTAAATAAAATTCCAACTAATTTATTTAGCTTAAGACCGAATGACCAATTAAGCTCATTGAACTTAATCGAAACTTAGCACGAGCTAGAACCGAGCTCATAGGTTGTGGGTTGAACTTGTAGAACATTGCAAAAATGCTCCAACGTTGGTCTCTCCACTCGTCCAAGTAAATTAGTTTCATTATCTTTCCACACTTGCTGGACCAAAACTCCGATGGCGTCTTTAAATAGCTTAGATCGAGCTCTAGTGATAGGACCACGAGGTAGCACCAATGGATCATGACTCGAGCTTGACTTAACATGGAACGTGCTCGCATCAGCAGGCCTTGTGCCAGTGATCTATTCCGGGCTTCGAGCCTAGCAGGCCTTGTGCTGGTGATCTATTTCAGGCTTTGAGCCTAGCAGGCCTTGTGCCAGTGATCTATTTCGGGCTTAATGCCTAGCAGGCCTTGTGCCGGTGATCTATTTCGGGCTTAATGCCTAGCAGGCCTTGTGCCGGTGTATTATGTCGGGCTTATTGCCTAGCAGGCTTAATACCGGTGATATGTTATAAACGGAGAATCCGAGAATCAAGCAAGTTGAGGCGTGTCTATATAATTCTATGTGCTACAAGCTCGGGTAAGAGTTAGCTTATTATATTAGTAAGGAATGAGGTAAAGTAATTTGTAAACGTTTTGAGTTGGGTGTGATGTAATGAAGTTGATGATACAAAATATATATTATTTTGTGATATTGAGCTTATCATTGATAGGCATGAATTAGATATATATATATGTGAGATTAAGGCATATACATGTGTGTATATCACTTGAAGTTTCGATTATAATTGAGGAGGACAATGGTAAAAGAGATCGATAATTATGATATGTTTATTTGATTTGGAATGTACAAATGTTTATGATATTCATATGATTAGATAATGTATATGTTCATGGTAGTAAAGTGTTAATAATTAAGTTAAGGGCATTAGGGTATTCGGCCATGAATAATTCATTTATATAATGTTTATATTCATTGCTATGAATTTATTTATTAAAAGTTTAAATGTTTGAATATTAAGTTGTATTTGTTTAGGACTTACTAAGCTAGTAAGCTTACTCCGTGTATGTTTAAATGTTCTATTTTATAGATTTGGTCAAGTAACGGGCTCGAGAAAATGTCAGCAGAGTCAACCATACTATCATCTTTTTGGTACACCTTTAGCTTGGTTTATTTTTGGATAAAGGCATGTATAGGGTGATTAATGTTTTTGTTTGAGTTGGAAACTTGGATAAAAAGTGTATTATAGCCATACGAATATGGCTCTTATTTTGTGTTTTGATAAGGATACATATGGTTTTCTTTTAATGACTAGATGATGCATATGGTTATGTCATTGTGATGCAAAATTGGTAAGGATTTGTTTACCATATATTCGGCCATGGTTTTGATGTTTATTATAGGTACAATTTGGTCTTGTGAATAATGACATCATAGGCTAAAATAATAATATCTTATTAATATGAAGATTGTCATGGACTATAAAGACGATATATTTTTGTTATGTTTGTGTTTTGTATTCAAGCTTGTTAAATTGGGTTTGGCATAATGGATATAACCGAATAGGTAGTTATGTATTGATTAATTATATAAATTTTGATTAAATTATTTGATCATTCGAATTTAGTGTATTTATAATTGTTATTTATGCTAAGATGCTTAAAATGACTATAGACTAATTTGATAATCATTAATGAAATAAAGTGATATAGTATATGGTAAGATGGTATATGTATGATGTTTTGAGTACTAAGCAAACAAATTTAGTATGGTATGAACTGTTCTTTATGTTCTTGTATGTGCTATAAGATCATATAGATATGCGACGCATGTACCCTATAGACATCTTAGATTCAATTATATGCACACAAATGAATTCATGTGAGCTTTGTTTTGATTGGTTCAATCTAAATTTTTGGTATGAACTACTAGTTGGAAACTTGAAATTCAATCTATGATTTTGGAAATGTGTAAAATGTATGAATTGCGTTAAATGCCTGCGATGTTCTCAGTCTAGTTCGGTAATGCCTCATAACCTTAATCCGGCAATGGATACGGGTTAGGGGTGTTAGATTTTATTAGTATCAAAGCTTACGGTTTAGTCGATTCTAGGACTATCGTAGCGCGTGAGAGTCTAACTATACATGCTTTTATTGTATATACGATAGTGTGGTGACTTCTGACATTTCAAACTATGTTTTATATAGTAAATGAATCCTGACAGAGCCATAGTGGATGATGTAGAGAGTGTAGCGCCTGATCGCGCACGTGGATCAGCGCCAGTAGACTCTCGACCTGTTTTGGGTAGCCATGAGGGGGAGGCTAGGCAAGCCTTCTACCAGATGATGAATGAATGTTTCACCCAGTTCATTCAGACTAACCCGGCTATACAACAACCCCCACCCCTGAATAATCCAACTCCGGTACCTTCAGCACCCCCGATGATAGATCCGATGAGATCTAGTAGGCCTCCCGTTGATAAAATTAGGAAATATGGGGCCGAAGAATTCAAAGCCAATGATGATGATGATGCAGAGCGAGCTGAGATGTGGCTTGATAACACTATTAGGGTACTTGATGAGTTATCCTGTACTCCAGATGAATGCCTAAAGTGTGCTATCTCTCTACTTCGGGACACTGCCTATCACTGGTGGAACACACTAGTATCTGTGGTTCCGAAAGAAAAAGTGACTTGGGACTTCTTCCAGATCGAGTTTTGTAAGAAATATATCAGTCAGAGATTCATCGATCAGAAATGAAAAGAATTTCTGGAATTAAAATAGGGTCATATGACTGTGACGGAATATGAGCGAAAGTTTGTCAGATTGAGTCGTTATGCTCGAGAGTGTATATCCACTGAAGCCATTATGTGCAAAAGATTTGAAGACGGTTTGAATGAAGACATAAAGTTGCTTGTTGGCATTCTTGAAATCAAAGAGTTCGTGATACTAGTCGAGTGAGCTTGCAAAGCTGAAGAGCTCGGAAAAGAGAAACGAAAGGCTGAAATAGAAGCTAGAGACACTCGTAAAAGATCATCGAGTAAGACTTTCCTTTCAGTGCCTAAGAAGTTTAGAGATGACTTCAACCGACATAAAACTACTTCAGACCTGTCTAGACGAGATCGACCTCCAGTGAGTTCCCGAGCCACTTCGATGGCTAGTGTTGGTAATGTTCAGTAGAACCAGGATGAGTGCAAGAATTGTGGAAAATGGCATTCTGGGAGTTGTAGATTCTGTGATCGGTCCTGCTTTAAATGTGGATCGTCGGAGCATTTTATTAGAGAGTGCCCGATTCTAGCCGAGCAAAATATGGTTCAAAACACTAAACTGAGCAACGCGTCAGCACGAGCCAGACCACCCAGACATTCAGGGAATGTAGGTGGCAGTCAGAGAGGAACGAAGGACACTACAGTTCGATCAGAGTCTCGAGCACCAGCTAGAGCTTATGCTATACGTACCAGAGAGGATGCTTCTTCCCCAGATGTCATTCCTGGTACTTTTACACTTTATGATACTACTGTGATTGCATTGATTGATCCTGGTTCGACTCATTCATATGTGTGTGAAACTCTAGTATCCGATGAAGACTCGCCCGATTGAGTCTCACGAGTTTGTAATCCGTGTGTCTAACCCTTTGGGTAGATGTGTACTCATTGATAAAGTGTGTAAAGGTTGCCCGTTAATGATTTGGGATTCCTGCTTTCCAGCTGACTTAATGTTGTTGCCTTTTGACGAGTTCGATATAATTTTGGGAATGGACTGGTTAACTTTGCATGATGCAGTGGAGAATTGCAAAAGAAAGATTATTGATTTGAGATGTCAGAACGGTGAGATCATCCAAGTTGAATCTAGTGATTTAAATGGGTTACCTACAATAATATCCTCGATGCTAGCCCGAAAGTATGTGAGAAAAGGATGCGAAGCTTATTTGGCCTATGTATTGGATAATAAAGTGTCTGAAAAATAGATTGAATCTGTACCGGTTGTCTGTGAATACCCAGATGTGTTTCTTGAAGAATTACCAGGTTTACCACTAGTACGAGAGATTGAGTTTGGCATTGAATTAGTACCGGGGACGACTCTGATCTCAATAGCTCTATATCGGATGGCACCTACTGAGTTGAAAGAGTTGAAAGCACAGTTGCAAGAATTGACAGATAGGGGCTTTGCACGACCGAGTTTCTCTCCTTGGGGTGCACCAGTTCTGTTTGTGAAAAAGAAAGACGGGACTATGCGAATGTGTATTGATTATCGGTAGCTGAATAAAGTGACAATAAAGAATAAATACCCGTTACCTCAAATTGATGATTTGTTTGACCAATTAAAAGGGGCTTCAGTGTTCTCAAAGATAGATCTGAGATCGGGTTATTATCAGTTGCGAGTCAGAGATACAGATGTGTCAAAGACGGCGTTCTGAACGAGGTATGGACATTTTGAGTTTCTGGTTATGCCTTTTGGACTTACTAATGCACTGCTTTGTTTTTATGGATTTGATGAATCGGGTTTTCAGACAGTTTTTGGATCGGTTTGTAGTAGTGTTTATTGATGATATACTGATCTACTCCAAAGATGAAATCGAACATACCGAGCATTTGAGATTAGTGCTACAAACTTTGCGAGATAAATAGTTGTATGTGAAGTTTAGTAAGTGTGAATTCTAGATGAAGGAAGTAAGCTTTTTGGGTCACGTCGTGTCAACATCAGGTATTCGGGTTGATCCGAACAAAATATCGGCTATACTTGATTGGAAATCACCAAAGAATATTTCTAAAATTCGAAGCTTTCTGGGACTTGCGGGATACTACAGACGGTTTGTGAAAGGTTTTTCTATGATAGCTACCCCATTGACAAAGCTATTACAGAAAGATGTCAAGTTTGAATGGACGAAAAATGTCAGCAAAGTTTTGATCAGTTGAAAGCTCTTTTGACCGAAGCTCCAGTGTTAGTTCAGCCTGAATCGGGTAAAGAATTTGTTGTTTATTCTGATGCTTCTTTGAATGGTTTGGGCTGCGTTTTGATGCAGGAAGGCAAAGTCGTAGCCTACGCTTCGAGACAATTGTAGCCGCATGAAAGAAATTACCCGACACATGATTTAGAGCTCGCAGCCATTGTGTTCGCACTGAAGATTTGGCGTCATTATCTATTCGGTGAGAAATGTCACGTGTATTCAGATCACAAGAGCTTGAAGTATTTGATGATGCAAAGAGAGTTGAACCTGAGGCAACGCAGATGGTTAGAATTGTTGAAAGATTACGAGCTTGTGATCGACTACCATCCGGGGAAAGCTAACGTTGTTGCTGATGCTTTAAGTCAAAAGTCATTATTTGCTCTTCGTGCATTGAACGCACATATGGCTATATCTAGTGACGGTTCGATAATAGCCAAATTAAAAGCAAGACCGATGTTTATTCAGCAAATTTGTGATGCACAGAAAATTGATAAAGATATGATTGCTAGAAGAGTTCAGTGTGAAAATGATGCAGAGTCAGAGTTTCGAATTGATGCAAGTGATTGCTTGAACTTCAAAGGCCGAATATGTGTTCCGAGAAGTATGGATTTGATTCATATGATTTTGAATGAGGCTCATAATAGTCGACTATCGGTACATCCGGGTAGCACAAAAATGTATAATGATTTGAAACAGTTCTATTGGTGGCCTGGTATGAAGCGGGACATATCTGAATTTGTCTCGAAGTGCTTAGTTTGTCAGCAAGTAAAAGCTGAACATCAGATGCCTTCTGGGTTACTTCAGCCGATCATGATACCTGAATCGAAATGGGATAGAATTGCTATGGATTTTGTAACCGGTTTGCCTACGACACCGAGCAAGAAAGATGCAGTTTGGGTTATAGTGGATAGATTAACTAAATCAGCTCACTTTGTGCCAGTTCGTACAGACTATTCACTCGATAAACTTGCTGAGTTGTATGTATCTCAAATTGTGAGATTACATGGTGTGCCAAGTTCCATTATTTCAGACAGAGATCCGAGGTTCACATCGCGGTTTTGGAAGAAGTTGCAAGATGCTTTAGGTGTTAAACTTCACTTTAGCACAGCCTTTCATCCACAGACAGACGGTCAGTCTGAGCGAACCATTCAGATACTTGAGGACATGTTGAGATGTTGCGTCCTCGAGTTTGAAGTTACGTGGGAAAGATACTTACCTTTGATTGAATTTGCTTATAATAACAGTTTTCAATTGAGTATCAAAATGGCACCTTACGAAGCTCTATATGGTCGCAAGTGTCATACACCGTTGTATTGGATCGAGCTTAGTGAAAATAAGATACACGGGGTTGATTTAATTAAAGAAGCGGAACAGAAAGTGACTATAATCAAGGATAGTTTGAAAGCTGCATCGGATCATCAAAAGTCCTATGCTGATTTGAAACATAGAGACATTGAGTTTCAAGTCAGAGATCGGGTATTTTTGAAAGTTTTCCCTTGGAAGGAAGTACTCCGATTTGGTCGGAAGGGCAAACTAAGCCCAAAATTTATCGGACCGTACAAGATCATCGAATGTATTGGGCCTGTGGCTTATAGATTGAAGTTGCCCTCTGATTTAGAAAAGATACACAATGTATTTCACGTTTCGATGCTTCGTAGATATAGATCAGATCCGTCACACGTGATCACTTCGTCTGAGATTGAAATTCGATCCGATATGACGTATGAGGAAGAACCGATCCATATTTTGGCTCGGGAAATGAAAGAGTTGAGAAACAAGAAAATCCCGTTAGTAAAAGTGTTATGGAATCGGCACGGAGTTAAAGAGGCTACGTGGGAGCCTGAGGACTCAATGAGGCAACAATATCCAACTTTGTTTAACGGTAAGATTTTCGGGGACGAAAATTTCTAAGGGGGAGAGTTGTAACAGTCTGAATTTGACCCTAATCGGAACGGTGGTTTCGGGACCACGAATCTGAGTCTGAAAAATTTTAAATATTATTTTTTTATGGTGTTAATTATATGTGATTTATGATGTGTGAATGTTTCGTATAAAAATTTTATTGTTTGAGTGTTTAATTTAAGTGAAAGGATTAAATCGAACAAGTGGATAAATAATAGCTTTCATGAAATTGGCGGCCAAATTGAATTGCCTTCTTTGAAGTAGGTATTGAAGTGATAAATTAGCCATTTTGATTGTATAGTGGACGGCTAGTGTAATAAAATAGTACTAAGTGGATGTTTTATTTTATAAAATGGAAATAGATAATAAAGTTGATATGAGATGATTATAATAATAAAAACAAAACATTAGTGGGAGAGAAGTGTTCATCTTTTACTCTTGTTATTGCCGAAACTTTGAGGAAGGAGAAGGAGAAGGATTTTCACCATTTTCGGCCATTGCATGTCATAATTAGGTGAGTGATCAAGTTTATTTCTTGATAATTTTTTTTTATAATTTAGGTAGTCATCTTGCAAGTTAGCTAACCCATGACCGAATTTTTGTTATAGAAATGCCTTTCGAAAGTTGCCATGAATATGATTTTGTTTGTGTTTGAGTGATTTAAGTTAAATATGCTATATGTATGTTAGACTATTAAGTTTTCTTTACAATCTCTAATGGAGATTATCTTAATGAAGAATTCATGAGAAGAGAAACTCATGGATGAACTAAGTAGCTTGATTAATGAAAGAAATGTGATGATATATGTATTATGAACATTCGGCTTTGGCTTGATGTTGTGGAAAATTTTGATAATTGGTGTTTGGAGTCTTAAGGACTTAGTTGTAAACGGTAAAAAAAATTGTTGAATTAATAATACAATTTGACGATTTGTATAGATGTAATAAATGAAGGAGAAAATTCGGTCCTTAACATTTTAATTTAATTTATGTGTATTTTTGAGTGAAATGCTTTGGGGAGTAAATGATAAGAATTTAAAATTTTGGGGGTTAAAGTGGCAAATTTTATAACTTTGAGCTTTGAGCTAAAATAAATAGAATGTATATGAATGAGCTTTACCTGATATTCTCAGATCGAGAACAAAAAGAAAAGGATCTAGATCGGGGAAAAGCTAAAGTACACGAATAACCGGGAAATTCAAAGTATTCGACTTCCGAGGTAAGTCTGTAAACAAATTGATACTGTTAATATCGATTATATCATGGTTTATATGTTGAATTAAGAAATTTGTAGTAATAGAATGTGGTAAGCCAAAATTGGATAGTAAATTATGGAAACGAAATGTTGTTAAATTTTGATTGAATGACGTGAAAGTGATATGATTAATGTGCGATTATTGAAATTTTGGACAACATGTAATGTGAATAAGTTGGTAATAATACCGTTATTCGGGCTTTGAGCCTAGCAGGCCTTGTGCCGGTGATCTATTTCGGGCTTCGAGCCTAGTAGGCCTTGTGCCGGTGATCTATTTCAGGCTTAATGCCTAGCAGGCCTTGTGCCGGTGATCTATTTCGGGCTTAATGCCTAGCAGGCCTTGTGCCGGTGTATTATGTCGGGCTTATTGCCTAGCAGGCTTAATGCCGGTGATATGTTATAAACGGAGAATCCGAGAATCAAGCAAGTTGAGGCATGTCTATATAATTCTATGTGCTACAAGCTCGAGTAAGAGTTAGCTTATTATATTATTAGTAAGGAATGAGGTAAAGTAATTTGTAAATGTTTTGAGTTGGGTGTGATGTAATGAAGTTGATGATACAAAATATATATTATTTTGTGATATTGAGCTTATCATTGATAGGCATGAATTAGATATATATATGTGAGATTAAGGCATATACATGTGTGTATATCACTTGAAGTTTCGATTATAATTGAGGAGGACAATGGTAAAAGAGATCGATAATTATGATATGTTTATTTGATTTGGAATGTACGAATGTTTATGATATTCATATGATTAGATAATGTATATGTTCATGGTAGTAAAGTGTTAATAATTAAGTTAAGGGCATTAGGTATTCGGCCATGAATAATTCATTTATATAATGTTTATATTCATTGCTATGAATTTATTTATTAAAAGTTTAAATGTTTGAATATTAAGTTGTATTTGTTTAAGACTTACTAAGCTAGTAAGCTTACTCCGTGTATGTTTAAATGTTCTATTTTATAGATTTGGTCAAGCTACGGGCTCGAGAAAACGTCAGCAAAGTCAACCACACTATCATCTTTTTGGTACACCTTTAGCTTGGTTTATTTTTGGATAAAGGCATGTATAGGGTGATTAATGTTTTTGTTTGAGTTGGAAACTTGGATAAAAAGTGTATTATAGCCATACGAATATGGCTCTTATTTTGTGTTTTGATAAGGATACATATGGTTTTCTTTTAATGACTAGATGATGCATATGGTTATGTCATTGTGATGCAAAAGTGGTAAGGATTTGTTTACCATATATTCGGCCATGGTTTTGATGTTTATTATAGGTACAATTTGGTCTTGTGAATAATGACATCATAGGCTAAAATAATAATATCTTATTAATATGAAGATTGTCATGGACTATAAAGACGATATTTTTGTTATGTTTGTGTTTTGTATTCAAGCTTGTTAAATTGGGTTTGGCATAATGGATATAACCGAATAGGTAGTTATGTATTGATTAATTATATAAATTTTGATTAAATTATTTGATCATTCGAATTTAGTGTATTTATAATTGTTATTTATGCTAAGATGCTTAAAATGACTATAGACTAATTTGATAATCATTAATGAAATAAAGTGATATAGTATATGGTAAGATGGTATATGTATGATGTTTTGAGTACTAAGCAAACGAATTTAGTATGGTATGAACTGTTCTTTATGTTCTTGTATGTGCTATAAGATCATATAGATATGCGACGCATGTACCCTATAGACATCTTAGATTCAATTATATGCACACAAATGAATTCATGTGAGCTTTGTTTTGATTGGTTCAATCTGAATTTTTGGTATGAACTACTAGTTGGAAACTTGAAATTCAATCTATGATTTTGGAAATGTGTAAAATGCATGAATTGTGTTAAATGCCTGCGATGTTCTCAGTCTAGTTCGGTAATGCCTCATAACCTTAATCCGGCGACGGATACGGGTTAGGGTGTTACAAAGTGTCACCTCGGTTTCTATAATTGTTTAAGGTGGAAAAATGAAAATCAATGATGGACCACGACCCGTTATCTAGAAAGATAAAAATCGATGGTATAATAGAATGGAAGAGTATGATTTACACCACAAGCAAGCTTGATAAGTTAGAATCTAAACTTGTACGAAAACAAAGAGGAGATAACTCACTCGATGAACAAAAGTTCATATATTTTAATCAAAGTTCAAAAGTCATACTTTACAAATGAAAATAGAAAATATTTATAGCCAACTAAAGAGCTAGCTGAATGGACCTAAAACACTTAATAACTAAGTTTAATTTTAGCTATAAAAGTCTGGAAAAATCTGGAATAAAATCCCTTCAATTCCTTAGAAAAATTTGACTGATCATGGCCCTTGATGTGCTTGCAAAATTCGGCTGAATGTGGAACCAAATGGACAGCTTCTAGAACAACATGGTTCGGCTGGACATGGATGGATGTTGTCTACATTCGACCTTGGTCTTTTAATGAAGCTTGAATATCCCTTGGAGAAGATAAATGGTCATCTTTGAAAGGAAATAACCTTTTGGCCGAATGGTCACTTAGGAAGAGCACCAAACAACAACCTCTTGAACTCTACGAAAAGCCACCAGCTGGTCATTGAATTCCTAGCCCTTTTGATCTCCACGATGAAGCTTGAAGGAGAAATAATCAGCACTTAAATGTCGTCCATGCATGGGGAAAATAAAACCCAACAGCTCCTTTAGTATTGCTCCTTTTAATCACATGGGAAAAGAAACCAGCAGCTCATTAACTCATTTGTTGTTCACGAAAAAATGTGCTTTGAAGAGCTGAACAAACAGCTCATTAAATAACATCCCATGCATGTAAGACAACCCCTTTAATGCCGTTTCATGCATGCTTAGCTGAACTTAAATGCTGCCGTCCCAACCAAGCTCCAACATCTTCTTTAATTCAGCCAACGTGCTTCTTTATTGCTACTGCTAATCACAAAAATTACACTTTAGTGGCTGCAATAAATTCGGCTGTACCTATAGGATGCAAGAACCAATTTAATGAGGGAAAATCGGCTGGACAAAGAGTTAAAACACTCATAAATTCGACAACCACACTTTAAGAAACAATTTAAAACATGTAATAGCCACAAACATATTAATTCGGCTGGACACTTTAAAACTTGCTGCACATTAAATTGGTCTAAAACTAGACATATTAAAATAAACTAAAAAACATGTAATAAAATGTGACAAATTAAATTCAACTAAGAAAAATTAAATGTTCAATTTATTTAAAGCATTAAATTCAAATAATCAGCTCAATGAGCTGGAGTGAGCTCAATTTGAGATCAAATGGACTAATCCGGCTCAATTTGAAAGTGCACCAAAGTGCACATTAGCTCCACGGCACTTGGGTCATTTGATCCAAACTCCAAAAATTTGTAAAACGTTGGTGCCCCGGGCGTGCCCGTATCATGTAACTTCCTAAAATAGGGCCTAAACAGAATAGTGGTTGCGAAACCACAAATCTGAGATAGAAAAGTTTATTACGATTAATTATTATGATTTACCGAGTGATTAAATACATGAGTTAGAGTATCGATAAGAAATTTTATTGATTGCATGCTTAAATTGCCTATTAGGACTTGTTGGCAAAAGTTGCTAAATAGGGGTTCTAATTCATAGAGTACTTGATTGAATGGGGGTTTGAAGTAGGAGTCCTTAAATGGTAATTAGACCATTATATTTTTCATGGACAAAAATGGACATACATAGATAAAAATAACTAAAGTTTTAATGAAGGGCATTTTAGTCATTTGGAATTAAAAAGGAATTAAAAGGGAAAAAGATGGCAAAATGTTGTCCATCTTCTTCATTTGGCCGAAATTTCAAAGGGGACACCATAACTAGGGTTTCTTCAACTTCTCAAGCTCATAGTAAGTGCATCTAAGCCCCGTTTTTAATGTTCTTTACATTTTTGGAGTCTCGGTAACTTGATTTAGCTTAATCTAGCAATAATTTAACCTAGGGTTCATATTTGGAAAAATTCCCATAGGTGAAATGTGTTTATTTTGATGTTTTATGATAGAATATGAAGTTTTAAATTATGTTAAACAACTTTTGCTAAGCGATTTTAAGTGAAAACGAGTAAAATGGCTTAATCGGTAAAAATACCTAATGTTCATAAGTACATGTTAGAGTGAGAATTTGATGTTGTCATAGAAGGGAAAAATGATCAGCATGTCATAAAACATAAGAATAAGGGATAAATTTTAATTTCCGAGCTTTGGGGCAAATGTGTAAATATGTAAAAGTTTAAGGGCAAAAATCATAATTTTTCCAAAAGTTAGAGTCAATGACTGTTTTAATAAATATGAGTATTAAATATGCTAAATTTGCTATTATAGATCAAGAGGAACGAAATCCAGAGTTAGACTGGGGAAAGAAAAAGATAGTGGACTAAATCAATATAGTTGATCGTATTTTGTTCCGAGGTAAGTTTGCGGTAAATAAATACAATATTCTATTATTTTACATCTAATACTATTAAATCCCAGCATTTACATGTTTATTCAGTAAATTTATCATTTAAAGACTCAAGCATGAATTGATGGAGAAGCAATCTCAGAAAGTCCCGGTTGAACCTTAGGAATGTGTAGGATACAAATGTCATGACATTAGGGTTTAAGGAAATCATGTAAGACCATGTCAAGACATGGCACTGATAAGTTACTATAAGGCAAAGATCCCATGTAAGACCATGCCAAGGCATGGCATTGGTGAGTTCATAAGGCAATGATACCACGTAAGACCATGTCAAGACATGGCAATGGTAAATTTCAAAAGGAAAGGTACCCATGTATCCTTAGTATTCCAAGTGGTTCAACGAAAAATTCAAAGAGTATACCAAAGGAAAGGTTAGACAAGTTCATGCTAAAAAGGTACAGGTAAGAATTCAAAACTTAAGCATATTGAGTTAAAGGCTTAAACGATCTTGACAAGAAAAGAATAAGATAATTCATTAAGAATGTTGTTATTCTTTTACATGCAAACTTACTAAGCTTTATGCTTACTCCCATTCATTTCTCCATTTTTATAGTATCACAAGCCAACTCGGGGATTGCAAGGACGTCGGAGATTGTTTCACACTATCAAAGGATTATCTCAGTATTTTGTGACTCGAAACGTTTTAAGTTATGGCATGTATAGAGACTTAGCCATTTTGTGTGTATGTCCTTATGATATGGCTAAAGAATGGCTTGTAAATACTTCATAATGATTAGCCATTAAAATGGCTAAATAAGAACATGTTTTGGGTGTTATGTATGCCTAAATGATAGTTATTACAAAGAAATTATGAAAGAGTAAAATTTTCAAAGGAACAGTGATACGCACTCGCCTCGGTGATGGTTCGAGTCGTAATATTTTCCCGATCATAAATTGAGTAAGTGAAAGCTTTGTTCTTCAAGAAACGATTAAGAAAAAAGTGAAATGGCTTGAATAGGCTTGATGGTGTATGGTGTGTTTGAAGAAAATGGTAAAGGAGAATTTTGGGCTAAGGGTTCAAGACCGAACTAACACAATAAGGTGTGTTAACCCGCGACTTAGATGAACACTTAGGTTGGGATAGTTTTCGGTGGAGTGGGTAAATAAGTGAATTGAAACCTCGACCAGCTATCAAAGTTGATAGGTACCTCCGTATAGTTGAACGCCACACTTTGGGGTTACAAAGTGATAAGTTCGGGATAGCAAAGACAAGTTTGACGCCACAAAGTTACTTGATAAGTCAGACAAGTCTTTGGAGAATAATGAGAGTTGAAAACAAACTCACAAATTAACAAAGTTATAGAATTATTCATTAGCCTCTAAAAAATTGGATTACACAGCAAATTTATAGGCTTAGAAAGCTAGCCGAATGGTCTCTTTTAGCTCCCTTAATCCTTAAGTTTTTTTTAAGAAACTTCCTAGTAGCTTCCTAGACATATTCTAGAAGGATGTAGCTTGGAAATCTAAATGGTTTGCTTCTAGAACAAGAGTGGTTTGGCTGGACAAGGATGAAGGCTGGTCTATCGGCCTTGGACTTTAATGGAGCTTGAATGCTTCTTTGGGGAAGAGAAACGACCAGCTTGAAGAGGCATGTCTTTTGGCCGAATGGCCACTTGGAAAAGGCACCAACCAACAGCCTCTTGAGCTTCACGAAAGGTCACCAGCTGGGAATTAAATCCCTTGTCCAATGGTCTCCACGAAAAGACTTATGGGAGAAATCTTCACCCCTTAAATGCCGTCCATGCACACTCCCTTCTCCTCCTTGCCGTCCATGCATGTACCCTACATAATTAATTAGCAGCATTTAAATAAAACTAAGACACGTTAATTTGGCTAAGACAAATTAATTAGCAGCCACTAATAAATTTGTCTTTGTCTAGACACATTAAAATTATGTCTTAAACTAAACATATTGATACAGTCCCGGTCTCAAAAGGAAGTCGGGATGTATGCATAGTTGCCCGATCGTAAACAAGAAATACGAAAATAAAAGATAGAAGAAGAAGAGTAAAGTAAATTAGAAGAAGTGTAGATTTAGATAGGAAGGTATGAAGTTCGGTGAAGCTGTAGTACGAGAGGTTCGGGATTAGTTTGGGTTTAGAAGAAGTACTCAGAATTGGCCTCGGTTTAAAGTTAATTCGGGATTGGTATGGATGGGTTGAGGTTGGGAGGTAAGTCGGGATAGTAGCTCGGGTTGATTGTTTGAAGAGGGATAGTTAAGGTTGATATGAAAAAAGGGAATTCAGTTTTAGGATGATTACGGGAAAGATACGAAAATAGTTTGAGGGATGTTCGGGATTCGGTTTTAGAAAGGAAGGTTTCGATTTAAGGCTTAAGAAACAAGTATGAACCAATACCGAAAAGGTATCGACCCGGATTACTTATACGTTTCCTAAGGATCGAGTTTGGATATAAAACGAACCTCGACCCACTATCGAAATACGATAGGAACCTTGGTATCGGGATAAGAAAAGGAAGGGTTGACGCCACTAGCTCGCTAGATAAGCCAACGGATCCTAAAACGAAATTTGAGAAGTGTTCTCACAAATTCGATAGAATAACGGTATAAAATTCATCAAAAGTCCTTTACAAATGGCATTGTTTGGATATTTATAGTTCTTAAGAAGTCAACCGAAAAGACACACAAATTAGCTTAATTTCTAAGTAAATTTGGCCCTTTAATGTCCTAGATAAATCTAGAATTTTTGGCCCCTTAGTTGCTGTCCAAATTAATCCTTGAAACCCAAAAATCAGCTTCTAGAAGAAGCTTGGTGCAACCGAATTCATTGTAGGGGACAAAGGAGTTGAGTGGCCCTTAATACTCGGCCTAGGGACGTGCATAGCTTGCCTTGGGAAGCCGAATGGTGTTGCCTTGTTCTAGGTTGCCTTGGAACGTGTAAAAGGCATCCTCAAATCCCATACCAACCATTGTATTTAGTCCCCACGCATGGAGCATCAAAAGGCATGTCATTAAGGCTGACGCTCCCCTTTAATGTTTGGTCATTTGTGTTTCTCGAAGCAATTCAGCCATTTAAGTCTTTGCCATTCATGAAGCCTCCTTGAGAGATGTATCACTCAGCACGCCATTGGAGGAAATAACCAGCAACTTTAAGGTGTCCTTTGGTCTTCACGATGCGCCAAAATCCCATGCATGCAACACACCCTTTAATGCGGCCGAACATGCTCCAACATAGCATTTAAGGGTGTCCCATGCATGCTTCTTTGTTGTCCATCTTAATGGACGTGTGGGAGACTCCAAGTGTCATGTTGGGAAGCTATTCCAGTAGCAAATCAATTCTCACGCGTGGTCCAACATGGCCATAAATGCTGCTTCTTTAATTCTGCCACACATGCATTAAACATGTCCCAAAAGCACCTACAAATAATTAATTTCAGCCATTAGTTTTTTTTTTCAGCAACAAAACACATATTTAAGACATATTTTAAGCTAAAGAACACGCAATAAATAGGACCTTAAGTGGTCTGAAATTCGACTAGGAAAATTTAGGACACATTAAATGGTGGTTCGGCTGGACACATTTAATGTGCAGCATCTTTTAATTATGTCCTAAACTAGACATATTAAAGCTAGCTATTACTATGCAATGATTATGACTTAATTAGACTTATTTAAATGCAACAAATAATTAAAATACTTATTTAAGTTGTCCGAAATTATTTAATTAATTTCAACTAATTAATTAACTAAGGCCGAATGGCCATATGGGGTTCTTCCTGATCGTGAGCTCGTAGAAGCGTGCAACACGGAGTTGAGTTATCGTTTGAACTGGTCTTAGCATCGTCCCAAGCTTGCTGGATTAGAACTCTGATTGCCTCTTTAAATTGTTTCGCACGAGCCCTCGTAATTGGTCCTTGAGGTAACACCATTGGGTCTCGGCTCGAGCTCGGCTCATGATGGGGTGTGCCCATATCATCCTCCCCCTCTTGAAAATGACTTGTCCTCAAGTCAGGACCTGCATCAAACAGAGTTAAATCAGCCACATTAAAACTAGCACTAATATTATACTCACCGGGAAAGTCGAGTTTATATGAATTCTCATTAATTCGATCGAGGACTTGGAAAGGTCCGTCTCCTCTCGGTGATAATTTATTTCATCGACGGGCTGGAAACCGCTCTTTTCGCATATGCACCCAGACCCAGTCTCCGGGTTCAAACACAATTTGTTTCTGTCCTTTGTTGGCTCGCTGGATGTATTGCTCGGTTCTCGCCTCGATGTTCTCGCGCACCTTTCTATGCAGTTCTTTGACATAGTCCGCCTTTTTCCTAGCATCAGAATGGATAAACTTATCAGAAGGCAATGGTAATAGATCAAGAGAAGTGAGAGGATTAAACCCGTAAACAGTCTCGAAGGGAGAAAATTTAGTCGCGGAATGAACAGCTCGGTTGTAAGCAAATTCGATGTGAGGCAGGCATTCCTCCCATGTTTTAAGATTCTTCCGCACCAGAGCTCGAAGCAAAGTCGATAGGATCGGTTCACCACTTTGATTTGTCCATCCGTCTGTGGATGACAAGTGGTCGAGAACATTAGTTTCGTTCCTAGCTTTCCCCACAGAGTTCGCCAAAAATGACTTAAAAATTTTACGTCTCGATCGGATACGATCGTTCTCGGAACTCCATGTAGACGTACGACTTCCCTAAAAAACAAGTTTGCAATATGCACAGCATCATCAGTCTTAGAACAAGGAATAAAATGGGACATTTTAGAAAATCGATCAACTACAAAGAAAATTGAGTCCTTCCCTATTTTAGATCTCGGTAAGCCAAGGATAAAGTCCATGGAGACGTCGGTCCAAGGAGTGTCGAAATAGGAAGGGGCATGTATAAACCATGAGGTTGAACCCGCGATTTTGCTTGTTTGTAGGTTATACAATGTTTGCATATCTGTTCGACATCCTTTCGCATTCCCGACCAAAAGAAGTGTTCTTGTAGAGTTGACATCATATTGTCTCGTCCGAAATGACCCATAAGGCCACCACTATGTGCCTCTAACATGAGCAACTCTCGAATAGAACCGTGCGGTATACACAGTTTGTTCTCTTTGAAGAGAAATCCTTCGTACCTATAAAACTTATCAAAGGCACCATTTTCACAAGCATCATATATATTCCCAAAATCAACATCATCAACATACAAATCCTTTATATGATGGAAACCAAGTAGTTTAGAATCAAGAAAAGTCAATAGAGTATACCTTCGTGATAACGCATCAGCTACTACATTTTCCTTACCTTTCTTGTACTTGATTACGTACGAAAATGATTCTAAATACTCGATCCATTTTGCATGCCGTTTGTTGAGCTTATGCTGACCTTTGATGTATTTGAGCGCTTCGTGATCCGAATGAATAACAAACTCTTTCGGCCTCAAGTAGTGTTGCCACGTTTCAAGTGATCTTATGAGAGCGTACATCTCCTTGTCATACACGGGGTAATTAAGAGCAGCTCCGCTCAATTTCTCGCTGAATTACGCCACTGGTCTTCCATTCTGAGTTAGCACGGCTCCGATCCCTACACCTGAAGCATCACACTCAATTTCAAAAGTTTTAGTAAAATCAGGAAGGGATAACAATGGAGCTTTAACAAGACACTCTTTAATTGCATTAAAAGACCGTTCTTGTTCTTCATTCCAATGGAAGGTCAAATTTTTCTTGATCACACTCGTTAATGGAGCAGCTATCGTGCTGAAATTGGGCACAAATCGGCAGTAGAAGCTAGCCAACCCATGAAAGCTTCGTACTTGGCTGATCGTCGTAGGACGTGGCCATTCTTGAATGGCTCGAACCTTCTCTTGGTCTACCTCTAGGCCATTTGCACTCACGACATATCCTAAGAAAACAACCTTGTCGGTGCAAAAAGAACATTTCTTGAGATTAGCGTACAATACCTCCTTTCGCAATGTCTCCAAGATTACATGCAAGTGTTGCACATGTTCCTCCAAGGACTTACTGTACATTAAGATGTCATCAAAATAAACGACACATGATTTTCCAATAAAAGCTCGTAAAACATGATTCATAAGATGCATGAAAGTACTTGGAGCGTTTGTGAGCCCGAATGGCATTACCAACCATTCGTACAAACCTAGCTTCGTCTTGAAAGTTGTTTTCCACTCGTCGCCCTCGTGCATTCGTATTTAGTGATATCCACTTTTGAGGTCGATCTTTGTGAAGATCCTCGCTCCACTTAACTCATCAAGCATGTCGTCGAGTCGGGGTATCGGGTGTCGATACTTAATAGTAATCTTGTTGATGGCGCGACAATCGACACACATGCGCTATGAGCCATCTTTCTTTGGCACAAGTAACACCGGTACCGCACACGGACTAAGGCTCTCTCGAATATATCCTTTTTCTAGTAATTCAGTGATTTTCTTTTGGAGCTCTTTTGTTTCCTCGGGATTACTCCGGTACGCAGGTCGATTAGGTAAGGCAACTCTAGGCACCAAGTCGATTTGGTGTTCAATGCCTCGAATGGGTGGCAACCCACTTGGGATTTCCTCCGGAAATATGTCTTCGAATTCCTGAATCAAAGACAGCACAAAATAAGGAAGATTCTCGGGTAAATCGTTAGTGTTCAAAAATGCTTCTTTGTACAGAAGCAAATACATAGGATGTCTCAAACTCAAAGCTTTCCGAATATCACTCGCTTTTGCAAGAACACTCATTTTTCCGCTCTCTTTTTCATCTTCATCTTTTTCTTTCTTTTGTTTTCTCTCATTTGTTTTTGCACTCGTATTTTTCTCTCGCTCATTTTTCTTAGCTTTCTCTTTTGTATTCTTTTCTTTTTCTTTTGATTGATCAATGGAAATCCTAAGTTTTTGCTGATCATCAAAGACTTGCTTAGGTGTTAAGGGGGCAAGTGTTACATTCCTTCCAAGATGCTTGAAGGAATACCAATTAGTATAGCCATCGTGCATCACTCGGTGGTCATATTGCCATGGACATCCCAAGAGTAAGTGGCCCGCGTGCATCGGCACTACGTCGCATAGCACTTCATCGGAGTATTTCCCGATGCTGAAGGATACTAAGACTTGCTTAGTAACTTTGAGTTCTCCGCCGTCGTTAAGCCACTGAAGCTTATACGGAGTCGGATGCTTTGTCATTGTTAATCCTAGCCTTTCCACCAAGAGGGTACTTGCTACGTTCATGCAACTCCCTCCGTCGATGATAAGGCTACAAACCTTGCCTTGCACCTGGGATCTCAAATGAAAGATATTTTCTCGTTGCTCCTCGTTTCTCGCACTTTGAAGACTGAGGCTTCGCTTCACGACAAGCAATTCACCTTCAACAGGTTGTTCTATGTCCTCATCAGCTTCAAAATTGGATTCGAACTCACACTCTTCTTCGTCTTCTGTTTCAATCTCACCGTCAGCCCGCATCACCATAGTTCGTCTATTTGGGCATTGACTTGCAATGTGTCCTCGGTCAAGGCACTTGAAGCATTTGATGTCCCTCGATCTAGCATTAGAACTTTTTGGAGTCTTACCTTTGCTCGTTTAGGCCAAAGGCTTGTTCGTCTTAGGGGTGAAAGTAGAGTCTTTTGGCTTGTTTGCGGGGAACCCCTTGCTTGTACTTTGGCCCCACTTCGAGGGTTTAGCGTTGGAGTAACTCTGGGATGCTCCTTTTTGCTTCAATTGTTTTTCTACTTTGATGGCCATTTGGACCATATCCTCCATCTCGACATAATGTTGTAATTCCACAACATTTTCTATCTCTCGGTTGAGTCCGGCTAAAAACCGAGCCATGGTAGCTTCTCGTTCTTCTTGGATATCGGCTCGGATCATGGCAACCTCCATTTCTTTATAATAATCTTCGACACTTTTCGTCCCTTGTGAAAGGTGTTGGAGTTTCTGATGTAACTCCCGGTGGTAGTACGAAGGGATGAATCATCGTCTCATGGCCGCTTTCATCTCGGCCCATGTAGTGATTGGCCATTCACCGTTGTGCCTTCGACTCGTCGTCAACTGATCCCACCAGATCATAGCATAGTCGGAAAACTCTATGGCGGCCAGTTTGACCTTCTTGTTCTCGGAGTAGTTATGGCAATCGAACACAAGTTCGATCTTCTTTTCCCATTCCAGATAGGCTTCAGGATCTGACTTACCTTGGAAGGGAGGGATGGTCAACTTGATATTCTTGAGATCGTCGTCTTCCCACCTCTGATCTCTTTGGCCGTGGTTTCGGGGTTCTCTCCTTCCAACACTGATGTTGGATTCATGATCGCTTTCGCCCTCACTGAATTCATTAATGTCTTCTTCAACTTCCCGTTGTTGCTCACGTCGTTGATTAGGTCGTCCACGCCTTTGCCTGGCAACTTCGGGGGTCACCTCTCGTGGTCTTTGGGCTTCCACTTGAAAGAGTCGATCTTCAAGAGGGTTGAGCCTTCGATCGAGTAATCTTTCCATTTCGCGCAAGAGGGCTTGCATTTGCAAGTCGGGGACATTTCAAACTGCTTGTCTTCCTTGTTGTTCCTCCGTGTTTTGCCTGGCATCTTGAGACATTGTAGTAAAAATTAAATCCTCACAAACAAATCCTCACAGTTCACTCAAAAAAAAGAAGTTTAATGACACTCACACTCGTGTTTAACACTCTTGGTTCGGCTTTTACCTCCCCTCAAATAGTCTAACACTCTCGTGCCTTTTACCTCTACACTTTCTCGTGATTTCGTTGTTTGGATTCACCAAAGCCTTTTAGGGCTTAGGGGGTCGGTCACAAATGGGTATCAAGGGTTGTAACGTATTGGGTATTAGGGTAGCCTGAAAGAAGAAATTTCGGGTGGGTTAGAATGAGGTGATCAGAGTTGGGTCGAGAGGGAAAGAAGAAATTTACATAAGAAGAAAAATAATATCAAACTTTGATTGAACACTTTTTTTTAAACGATTTTTTAATACTAAATTCTTTTTTTTTATATTATATACGAAATTTTTTTGTTCACCTACTTCGGAACTTCGCTTAACAGCTTCGGGATAGGCGTCAGAGCTTCGTAATTCTCGGTTTAACCAGTTCTGATACCAGATGATACAGTCCTGGTCTCGAGAGGAAGTCGGGATGTATGCGTAGTTGCTCGATCGTAAACAAGAAATACAAAAATAGAAGATAGAAGAAGAAGAGTAAAGTAAATTAGAAGAAGTGTAGATTTAGATAGGAAGGTATGAAGTTCGATGAAGCTGTAGTATGAGAGGTTCGGGATTAGTTTGGGTTTAGAAGAAGTACTCAGAATTGGCCTCGGTTTAAAGTTAATTTGGGATTGGTATGGATGGGTTGAGGTTGGGAGGTAAGTCGGGATAGTAGCTCGGGTTGATTGTTCAAAGAGGGATATTTAAGGTTGATATGAAAAAAGGGAATTCGGTTTTAGGATGATTACGAGAAGGATACGGAAATAGTTCGAGGGATGTTCGGGATTCGGTTTTAGAAAGGAAGGTTTTGATTTAAGGCTTAAGAAACAAGTATGAACCAATACCGAAAAGGTATCGACCCGAATTACTTATACGTTTCCTAAGGATCGGGTTTGGATATAAAACGGACCTCGACCCACTATCAAAATACGATAGGAACCTCGGTATCGGGATAAGAAAAGGAAGGGTTGACGCCACTAGCTCGCTAGATAAGCCAACGGATCCTAAAACAAAATTTGAGAAGTGTTCTCACAAATTCGAAAGAATAACGGTATAAAATTCATCAAAAGTCCTTTACAAATGGCATTGTTTGGATATTTATAGTCCTTAAGAAGTCAACCGAAAAGACACACAAATTAGCTTAATTTCTAAGTAAATTCGGCCCTTTAATGTCCTAGATAAATCTAGAATTTTTGGCCCCTTAGTTGCTGTCCAAATTCATCCTTGAAACCCAAAAATCAACTTCTAGAAGAAGCTTGGTGCAACCGAATTCATTGTAGGGGACAAAGGAGTTGAATGGCCCTTAATACTCGGCCTAGGGACGTGCATAGCTTGCCTTGGGAAGCCGAATGGCGTTGCCTTGTTCTAGGCTGCCTTGGAACGTGTAAAAGGCATCCTCAAATCCCATACCAGCCATTGTATTTAGTCCCCACGCATGGAGCATCAAAAGGCATGTCATTAAGGCCGACGCTCCCCTTTAATGTTTGGTCGTTTGTGTTTCTCGAAGCAATTCAGCCATTTAAGTCTTTGCCGTCCATGAAGCCTCCTTGAGAGATGTATCACTCAGCACGCCATTGGAGGAAATAACCAGCAACTTTAAGGTGTCCTTTGGTCTTCACGATGCGCCAAAATCCCATGCATGCAACACACCCTTTAATGCGGCCGAGCATGCTCCAACATAGCATTTAAGGGTGTCCCATGCATGCTTCTTTGTTGTCCATCTTAATGGACGTGTGGGAGACTCCAAGAGTCACGTTGGGAAGCTATTCCAACAGCAAATTAATTCCCACGCGTGGTCCAACATGGCCATAAATGCCGCTTCTTTAATTCTGCCACACATGCATTAAACATGTCCCAAAAGCACCTACAAATAATTAATTTCGGCCATTAGTTTTTTTTCAGCAACAAAACACATATTTAAGACATGTTTTAAGCTAAAGAACACGCAATAAATAGGACCTTAAGTGGTCTAAAATTCGGCTGGGAAAATTTAGGACACATTAAATGGTGGTTCTATTTGGACACATTTAATGTGCAGCATCTTTTAATTATGTCCTAAACTAGACATATTAAAGCTAGCTATTACTATGCAATGATTATGACTTAGTTAGACTTATTTAAATGCAACAAATAATTAAAATACTTATTTAAGTTGTCTAAAATTATTTAATTAATTTCAACTAATTAATTAACTAAGGCCGAATGGCCATATGGGGTTCTTCCTGATCGTGAGCTCGTAGAAGCGTGCAACACGGAGTTGAGTTATCATTTGAACTGGTCTTAGCATCGTCCCAAGCTTGCTGGATTAGAACTCCGATTGCCTCTTTAAATTGTTTCGCACGAGCCCTCGTAATCGGTCCTTGAGGTAACACCATCGGGTCTCGGCTCGAGCTCGGCTCATGATGGGGCGTGCCTGTATCACATATTTAATTTATGTCTTAACTTAAGATATATTAAAAGCATGTAATAAGACATATATAATACTTAAAATTAAAATGCCCAGATTTAACATATTTATTTAATTAAATAATTTGATCTAATTTTAACTAACACAACTAATTATAATTTATTCAAAATAAATGCAATCAGCTCATTGAGCTAGCTAAGTGCCGAATTGAGCTCCCTTGAGCTAACACGAGCTAAATCAGCTTGTAGCAAAGTGTACATCGGGCTAGTTGAGCTGGACACATTATGTTCGGCCATCCCATTAATCCACATTCGAACAATGTAGCTTGCTACAACATCTTGGAATATCTTGGCACGGGCCCGAGTAATTGGCCCCGATGGCAGCTCCATAGACTTGGTGTCTTGCTTCATGAGCGAGCTTGCATCATCCCCCCCTCTTCAAGGCGATTCGTCCTCGAATCGACACCTATATCAAAAGGAGAAATATCAGCAACGTTGAAACTTGCACTAACTCCATACTCACCCGGTAAGTCGATTTTGTAAACATTGTCATTGATCTGTTCCAATACTTGGAATGGACCATCACCCCTTGGTTGAAGTTTGGATTTCCTTTGCTCGGGAAATCTTTCTTTGCGCATGTGGATCCAAACCCAATCACCGGGTTTGAATACGACTCGCTTGCACCCCTTATTTTCTCCTCGAACATATTGTTCGGTTCTCCTCTCGATGTTATCTTTAACATTTTTATGCAGTTGTTTAACAAACTCGACCTTCTTTTTACCATCTACATTCACTAACTCGTTAGCAGGCATAGGAACCAAATCAAGAGGGGTAATAGGATTGAAACCATATACTACCTCAAAAGGAGAGTATTTCGTGGCTGAGTGAACAGTTCGGTTGTACGCAAACTCTACATGAGGTAGACATTCTTTGATGTAATCCAACCCGGGGCACCCAATGAATTGCAATCCGAGGGTTGTGCGATGATCGAAGGATTAAAGGCCCGAGTTCGGATCAAGGGATGCAAGATGCTGATGAAGCTGCTATGCACTTTGGTGCATGTCATACTTAGCCTGGAGCAGCTCATTCGAGCTCGTTCCAGATCATTGAGCTGAATTAATTAAGTTGCTTAAGTTTTAATGTTTAAATAAATTAAACTTTTAATTTGTTTAATTTTACTACAATAAGTTAATGTGTCTCCAAGCCTTAATTAGTACCGAAATTATGATGTCTAAACTCCATTTAATTTGTCTTAATTTTTACAGCAAGTTTAATGAGTTTTTAGTTCCAGCCAAATATTAAGTGTGTCTTAAATAGGTTGTTTTTAATTTGTCCTGTAACACCCCTAACCCGTATCCGTCGCCGGATTAGGGTTGAAGGTATTACCTGACAGATCGGAAACTTTAACAGACAAATCGTAATATAAATCATCATTCACCATCATCACGTCCCATCCATAGGTCAACGAGACCTTAAACATGCTTTAGAGTAGGGCCGGGACTACGCCGAACTCTTACAGAATTTCTTAGAAATTTAAAACTTTTCTAAGTTATACAGGACACATGCCCGTGGAGGCAGCCAGTGTGCCTCCCACGGCTGCTAGACACACCCATGTGTCTTACCCGTGGTTGAGCCTGACTTGTCTCCACGGCCACCAAGCACGCCCGTATACTTTGGCCGTGGTCGATCCTGACTAAACCACACGGCTACCAGGCACGCCCGTGTGCCACAACTGTGTGGCAAAACAGGCCCTTTGCAAGGCCAAAATGCCACCCACATTAGGGTCAAACCTACAAGCATTTAATCAAAACAACTCATGCACATTTGACAATCAAGAACATATCAAAATAATCATCCAATCTCTACCTTCCAATCCAATTCCATTCATACCAAATTACAAGACTAAATCTCATGTATACACAAGTATAATTCATCCATGCACTTACCATAAACTTAACCATTTCATATGCTATCAAACCATGCCAAAACATGTGCCATTTATCATATTCTTTTAAGCATATTACCAACACATAACTAGCCAAATCACATGGCTAAGTTCATACATTAAACTTACACCAAAATCTAGCTTATACATGCCATATCTAGCTATGTACACTTCCAAAAGATACCAAAATGAGTTTGCGTAGTGTGATAACGATCCTCGACGGTCCCCAAGCCTTCAATAGCTTTGACGATCTATAAAACAGAGAGAACACACACGTAGAGTAAGCTTTCCAAAAGCTTAGTAAGTCATATACAAATTAACTTAACTTAAAAGGCACATAGCATATTTATTCAATGACAATAATGGTTCTCATAGCATATATGTAACACCCCAAACTCGGCCCAACTACGACCGGATCTGGAATGTCACATGGGAAGAATTTATAAAACTTCGCGAATTTTAGTTAAGTTTCAAATCCCTTTTTGAAAACTTCAAGTTCAGTGGTTAGCTTGAAAACCCAATAATCATTTAAGGAAACTTTTTAACTAGCCCAATCTTTGTGTTTAGGTGACGTTTGAAAACACATGTTTGTTACATCAGACTAAACTAAGAATTTGTTGAAAAAAAACCTGTTTATAAAATTGTTAATTAAGTTATGAGAAAAACTTTCATTTGCATTCTGTAAAAAAACATCT
This sequence comes from Gossypium sturtianum, assembly GCA_025698515.1. NCBI lineage: Eukaryota > Viridiplantae > Streptophyta > Magnoliopsida > Malvales > Malvaceae > Gossypium > Gossypium sturtianum. The sequence continues at coordinate 80,361,256 of CM046943.1, read as the reverse complement.
TATCGATTATTTTCTATTCAAAACGTCTAAAGTTTAAATCGGAATTAAACCAATTTAATAGTGGCCTTATTACATAACAGAATCCCAAAAATTAAAGAAAACTAAAGTAAAGTTCTAATTATTAAAATCGTGCATGGCCACCTCGCAGTCCTCTCCGGTCCAAATCCACTGCACTATGTATTACCTGCAAAAAGTTGGCAAAAGTGTGAGTCAAAAGACTCAGTGTGCAATCGCCAAGCACCATCATTGGGCCCAAGCCCCTTTCAAAATCGGACCGGGCCTTAGCCCTACAAAGACCTGATATAACGAGATAGCATATGCAAGATGATGCAAACCCAACCCAGCCTAATTTTCCATCCGCTACACACCACCCGTTCCTGCCAATCACACCAGTGGGGATTTCTACAATCGACCCTCACCGCTACACACCATCGATGGCAGTCGCTGTAGTCAGCTGCTCATCGCCAAAATATGTGGCATAGCCACCAATGTTGTGTGACAACGTCACCAGAGTATGTGGAAGAGCCACCGAATTAATGTGACAAAGTCACCGGAGTATGTGGCGCAGCCACCGAAAACACTGTCCCTTTCATCATTATCATATCCCCATGTGCATGCAACATATAATCATAGTGATATGAATGCAACATATAACAGCATATGTAAAATATTCAAAACATACGTGTCCTCATGCTGATAACAATATTTATAAGGCATAACCCGATAATAACTCACCTGGTATTACGATTTTCACCCTCTATGGGTAACGCCTTAGCTATTACTGCGTTTTCGGCTTTTAAATAACACATATTCTTATTATACAGACAAGAGAAGGTGTGGGAATTACACACCTGTAAACGCAAAGAACTAAACTTTCAATGCTGTCGACACTCTCAAAGGAGGGAACAACTGCAATCTGTCTATCCCGCTCCGAAGCCGGCCCACAACCCGATGGAAAATCCTGAACGACTGACACTGCACGCCGTTTGAACTTAGGGGCAGGGACTACGGGTCCAACCCCCTCCCCTACTTGGCTGGCATTCGATTCCATGAAAAGATCTTGATCAGGAAACTGGGTTAAGGTATTGAAAAATGAAAGAGAGAATAGACGCTCAAATTGAAGAAGTTCCTTACCTTAGTTAACAGAAACCGAATGATAGAAGGTTACCTAAGAAACCGATTGAGTCCCTAAAATAATCACCATGTTAGAATCGATTCTCCAAAAAGATCAAAAGGGAGTGGCCTTTCGGCCAACAAGTCGATAAGAACCTCTTACCACCTACTCGGCCAACAACTACTTACCAAGATCCTCTTGAGAACTGGCCACAGGAAAACGAGATGTTGGAGATACAGCTTCAATTTTTTGGGGATCCACCCTAATCCCCTCCGCAGAAACTACATGCCCCAAAAAGGTCACTTCCTTAAGCCAAAACTCACACTTGCTGAATTTGGCATACAGTCGCTTCTCCCTTAATACTTGCAGAACAACCCGAAGATGCGCATCATGCTCTTCTTCTGTCCTTGAATAAACCAAGATATCGTCTATGAACACTACGACAAACCGATCCAGATAGGGTTGGAATACCTGGTTCATCATATCCATAAACGTAGCTGGTGCATTCGTCAACCCGAATGGCATCACTAAAAACTCATAGTGACCATAACGAGTTTGAAACGCCGTCTTATGAATGTCCACCTCCTTGACCTTAAGCTGGTGATAACCTGATCTCAAGTCTATCTTTGATAAAACTGAAGCCCCTTTAAGCTGATCGAACAAATCATCGATCCTTGGCAGCGGGTACTTGTTCTTAATCGTCAACTTATTCAACTGGCGATAGTCGATGCACATACGCATTGATCAGTCCTTTTTCTTCACGAATAGCACCGGCGCTCCCCACGGAGATACACTTGGTCGAATAAACCCGCGATCCAAAAGCTTCTGGATCTGAGCCTTAAGTTCTACTAGCTCCTTCGGTGCCATCCTATATGGAGTGATGGACACCGGAGCCGTACCAGGAAGTAGTTCAATTTTGAATTCCACCTCACGATCCGGAGGCAACCCAGGAAGCTCTTCTGGAAAAACATCATAGAATTCCTTCACTATTCTGACATCCTTTACAGTCAACTCCTTGGCCTCTAGAGCACTGACAAAAGCTAAGAAAGCCTCGCACCCTTTTCTCACCATTCTTTCTGCCTTTAAAGCAGACACTACATTGGACAAGTAGTTCCTACTTTTGCCTATCAGTAAAACTTCATTATCCCCAAGAGTCCTTAACACCATGCGCTTAGCAGCACAATCCAAGTTTGCTCGATACTTCACTAACCAGTCCATTCCTAAGATCAAATTAAACTCACCGAACGGCAGTTCCATCAAATCAGCCGAAAAAACCATCTCTTGCACTTCTAAAGGCACATTCCTAAAGAGTTTGTTCACTACTACAGATTGTCCTAAAGGGCTAAGTACAGTCATCTCCCTAGAAGTAATCTCAGAGTCTATGTTCAGAGTTCAAGAGACAGTACTAGCAACATAAGAATGTGTCGACCCAATATCAATCAGTGCAGTAAAGGGTAAACAAAAAATAAGGAACGTACCGGTTATGACATCTGGTGCATCACCCTCCTCTCGGCGTCTAGCTGCATAGACCAACCCGGGCTGTCTTGCATCTGCATTACCAACACCCCTGCCTGGCGCTCCACGACCGCGACCAAAACCATTCCCTCTTCCAACCGAACCACGACCTCTCGGCGGTTGCTGCCCACTTTTCCTGAATTGAGTAAAACCTCGACCTAATGGCCGCACCTTATCCAACTCTTGTGGACAATCTCTAATCATATGATTCTTAGATCCACACTTGAAACATCCCCCAGTTCTTTTCCAACATTCTCCTGAATGCATTTTCCCATACTGAGCACATGGTCGAAACTGACCCACCGCAGCAGACGTCGGAACTCGAGTTGGCCCATCAAACCTAGGCCTTTTCTGAAAACCCCCAGATGATCCCGACGACCCAAAACTTATCTTATTTTTACCTTGATCTTTATCTGAAACACCCCAAACCCGGCCCACGAGCCTGAACCGGATCTGGTTTGTTCCTTAAGTAAACCGGTTTTCAAATTCTTTGTTACTTAGAGAAAATTTGCATAATTTTTTTAGAAAAATGTTGTTGTGGATTGGGCTCAGTTGGGAACCCATTTGATTTATTGGAAAATCCAATTTTTATTAAGGTGACAAAATAATTTTTAAAGTTTATAAAAATATATTTCACTTAAAATTTAATCCAACAATCGTTTGTAGCAAAATAAATAAAAATAAAGCAAAAATAAGAAAATCCATCTGAGCCTTGTGGCCTTATTACATCAAGTAAAACCCAATAATAAAATTAAAGATACTAAAAAGAAATAAAGTCCAAATTAAATAAATTCCTCAATTGATGCATGGCCACCTCAAGGTCTACCGTCCCGGTCCAAATCACTTTGTTCATCACACAAAATAGTTCCCACAACGGGTGAGTCAACAGACTCAATGTGTACACAACATTAACCTTCAACAAATCAGGCATATAAGTTCGTATCAAGTTCATGTTCATATAAAATAAATGATGCAACCCAAACCCAAGCCTAATGGTCCATCCGCTACACACCACCCGTACCTGCCAGTCACACCGTGGGGACTACTAAGTCAACCCTCCATCCGCTACACACCATCGAAGCGCGATCATTGCGATCGACGTGCTCATCACCCATATAATTTGTGTCATTAGACACCATATTCAAATAATGTAACCGGTTACCAAATTCAGATAATGTAACCGAAGTTACCATATTCAAATTTTGTGACCGTAGTCACCATATTCCGTTGGTGAGACCGAAGTCAACACCTTCTTCCCCTTTCTCATATATCCCGAATGCCCCATAAATGCATAACATACTTAATTTCTCATTATTCACATGTTAACAATATAACATATTAAGTAATCCTATCGAAAGTAGGAAACGTACCTGGGTACTCTTACCACATTTGTGGTACTTAGCCACATTCACATTCTTATGCATATTCATATATTAAAATAATTGCCATATGATATATTGAAAGTTAGTGTGAGTACACACCTGATTGGCTTAATAGATTCCTTGAAATCCCGAAGAACGATCTACCGATCTAAAGTTTAGATCTGTTAATTCCTATATTCGACCCATCATACAAAAACACATTAATAACCTTTTCGATTTTAAAACCAAATCCCAATAGGAATGGTATTACTAATACTTACCTTGTTTGCCGATTGGATTGATCAAGTTCCCAAAAATTACTAGTATCCCTTTTCCTTGAAATCGGCTAACACTAAATCATGTAATTTTGTCAGTTTCTGACATTTGGATCAATGAAAAATAATTCTAAATCTGAAAGATAAGCCTTGGCGATTAGATCTATGTACCTACCTTATGCTTTCCAAATCAAAAAAGGATTCCTTGCCCTCTATGTACTGTCGAAATCTTCATGTTAGATTTAATCTAACATATACATCATAACCTTTAATCAAATAAATTTATCTTACCTTAGATCCTTGATCCTTATATTCGATGATTGTAGACCCCTTTAGATGTCGTAGTTGATTGCTCCTTTACTTAGAATCAACAAAGATTCTGCGCTTTGACAGAGAAACAGAGAAAAAATAGAAGAAGAGGAGATGGATTTTGCTTAAAGAAAAATTGGAAGAGAGGGGAGAGAGCTAGGAAAATTTCGACCTGAGAGAGGAAGAGAAAGCAAGCGTTGATGAGTAGCCCTCCCGCCCTCCTTTTATAGCCGAAATTATCAGCCTAGGAGTCCCTTACTTGGCCACCACTCCTCTTTTTGATAATATTATCTCTTTTATTTAAAAGATAAAAGCCTTTAATCCATCAATTATCTCAATTTTCTTAAAAGAAAATCCTTTATTTATCACTTATTATTCACATATTTATGCAAATAAAACTCTTCCTTTTCTAGAAACCCATGCCGTCACACCTCAATATGCAGAAGCAAAAATATAGCCTTCATTATTTGCTTCCCAAGTGACTCGAACTCGAGGCCTATTTCCTGCATGTGACGCCACTTCCTTAGGCCCTAAGTGGCATCTTGGGCCACTTTTCCAAGCTTTGTTTGTGTGTCAAACTTCTCCAACTTTTTCTTTTAAGGCCCTCTAGCCCTTATTTCCTATTTTGAACTTTAAAATTTGACATTTCGGCATCATTTCTAAGTTTCCTAAAATTTTCGATCGGCTCTGTTTGCTGGCCATTTTCTTGCATTTCCAGGTTTCCAAAAATGTTCAGGTTTCCAAAAATGTTCAGGTTTCCAAAAATGTTCATTTCCATTTCCATGCATTTCTAGGTTTCCAAAATATTCAAAATATATTCATAACACATGAGATATGTCATTTCGTACAATTAAACCAAAAATGCATAGGCCCTTTTCAGGATGTTACAGTTCTACCCTCCTTAAAAATAATTCCGTCATCGAAATTACTTATTAACGAATAATCATACATCTTAACTCACCGCACTACGCTTATGCTGCGCACTCTGATCTTAGTAGAACCATCATACTTTCTAGGCACAATCCCTAAGTTCACGTCCCCTAGAACTCATTTCTAACGTCGTAATCTGATTAAGAAGTTTTATGAATTAGTCTTTCTTTCACTTGTTTACCCGCGAAGAAGTTTTATGAAAAAGAATTTAGGAGTGGTTCTTTCGTATTCATACATGCACACAGTCTTTCCATTCATTCGTACATCCATCAAACAATTATGAACTTTCGTTCATTCAGAGAAACGTTGTAGTTTTCATTGTTATTGTTTCTCCACTACCCAAGGGTATTTTCGTAATTTTGTCCTACAGGGTTATTTTCGTAATAAATCGGGGTCAATTCGAAAATATTTTTCAAATTAAAGGTATTTCAGAATTTACAAAATCTCTGGGTTATTTTGTTTTCCAAATCAGAGGTGTTGCAAAAATTTCAGAAATCGAGGTTATTTCGGTAATTTTGGAAGTCAGGGGCAGTTTCGTAAATTTTCCCAAAATCAAGGTATCTTTGTTAGTTTGCAAATTAGGGTTTTTGAACATTTATAAAATAATGAAATTTTGGCAAAACTATTGAGTAGTTGGTCATTTTATAAACCAAGGGCATTTTTGTAATTTTACCACTAAGGGTACTTTTGTAAGTTCACAAATCAGAAAAATTTTCGAGAAGTAAGGATAGTTTTCGCAATTTAAAAGAGTAATTTTAAGAGTTTTAAAACTAGGGTTTTGTTGTTTTAAAAAAACACACGGCTAGTTCCTTTCGGGTTTTAGTTATTGTGTTTAGCCTATGACCGAGTCCTCTTGGTCGTAGTGAACAAAGCTACGCACCAGCGGGATTCGAGTGGAGAGGAGGTGAGTCACGTGGACTGCTTAAATACTAAGCTCCCACCGAAACCATTCCTAGACATGCGCACAGAGGTTACCACACCCTAACTTAGTGACTTAGCCATGGGTTTGTTTAACGTTCCTTAAGTCTTATGTGTTTGTGTTTGAGTAGACTAGTCCTAGGGTTCAAGTTCCTATCATGCTATTCTACGTTCCATTCCTCTTCTATCCTTCCATAATTCATAACATAAACCACATAATCACACAAATGGTTAGGGGTACTTACAGTGGATCATGGTTCGGAGACTTAGGTGCCATGCCATAAAACCTGCTTATGTTCAAAGAAAATCATTTGGGCTCGAATTCAAAATGTTTTGGGCCTGAGCCCACAGGCCGAGAGTTTAAAACTGGGCTCTGATACCAAGCTGAAACACCCCAAACCCGGCCCACGAGCCTGAATCGGATCTGGTTTGTTCCTTAAGTAAACCGGTTTTCAAATTCTTTGTTACTTAGAGAAAATTTGCATAATTTTTTTAAGAAAAATGTTGTTGTGGATTGGGCTCAGATTGGGAACCCATTTGATTTATTGGAAAATCTAATTTTTATTAAGGTGACAAAATAATTTTTAAAGTTTATAAAAATATATTTCACTTAAAATTTAATCCAACAATCGTTTGTAGCAAAATGAATAAAAATAAAGCAAAAATAAGAAAATCCATCTGAGCCTTGTGGCCTTATTACATCAAGTAAAACCCAATAATAAAATTAAAGATACTAAAAAGAAATAAAGTCCAAATTAAATAAATTCCTCAATTGATGCATGGCCACCTCAAGGTCTACCGTCCCGTCAAAATCACTTTGTTCATCACACAAAATAGTTCCCACAACGGGGTGAGTCAACAGAACTCAATGTGTACACAACATTAACCTTCAACAAATCGGGCATATAAGTTCGTATCAAGTTCATGTTCATATAAAATAAATGATGCAACCCAAACCCAAGCCTAATGGTCCATCAGCTACACACCACCACGTACTGCCGGGTCACCACACCGTGGGACTACTAAGTCAACCCTCCATCCGCTACACACCATCGAAGCGATCATTGCGATCGGCGTGCTCATCGCCCATATAATTTGTGTCATTAGACACCATATTCAAATAATGTAACCGAAGTTACCAAATTCGAGATAATGTAACCGAAAGTTACCATATTCAAATTTTGTGACCGTAGTCACCATATTCCGTTGGTGAGACCAAAGTCAACACCTTCTTCCCTTTCTCATATATCCCGAATGCCCCATAAATGCATAACATACTTAATTTCTCATTATTCACATGTTAACAATATAACATATTAAGTAATCCTATCGAAAGTAGGAAGCGTGCACAGGTACTCTTACCACATTTGTGGTACTTAGCCACATTCACATTCTTATGCATATTCATATATTAAAATAATTGCCATATGATATATTGAAAGTTAGTGTGAGTACACACACGATTGGCTTAATAGATTCCTTGAAATCCCGAAGAACGATCTACCGATCTAAAGTTTAGATCTGTTAATTCCTATATTCGACCCATCATACAAAAACACATTAATAACCTTTTTCGATTTTAAAACCAAATCCCAATAGGAATGGTATTACTAATACTTACCTTGTTTGCCGATTGGATTGATCAAGTTCCCAAAAATTACTAGTATCCCTTTTCCTTGAAATCGGCTAACACTAAATCATGTAATTTTGTCGATTTAGACATTTGGATCAATGAAAAATAATTCTAAATACCAAAGATAAGCCTTGGCGATTAGATCTATGTACCTACCTTATGCTTTCCAAATCGAAAGGATTCCTTGCCCTATATGTCTGTCGAAATCTTCATGTTAGATTTAATCTAACATATACATCATAACCTTTAATCAAATAAATTTATCTTACCTTAGATCCTTGATCCTTATATTCGACAGTTGTAGACCCCTTTAGATGTCGTAGTTGATTGCTCCTTTACTTAGAATCAACAAAGATTCTGCCTTGACAGTAGAAACAGAGAAGAAAATAGAAGAAGAGGAGATGGATTTTGCTTAAAGAAAAATTTGGCAGAGAGGGGGAGAGAGCTAGGAAAATTTTGGCACAGAGGAAGAGAAAGCAAACGTTGATGAGTAGCCCTCCTGCCCTCCTTTTATAGCCGAAATTATCAGCCTAGGAGTCCCTTACTTGGCCACCACTCCTCTTTTTGATAATATTATCTCTTTTATTTAAAAGATAAAAGCCTTTAATCCATCAATTATCTCCTCAATTTTCTTAAAAGAAAATACTTTATTTATCACTTATTATTCACATATTTATGCAAATAAAACTCTTCCTTTTCTAGAAACCCATGCCGTCCACCTCAGCCTTCTGGAAGCAAAAATATAGCCTTCATTATTTGCTTCCCAAGTGACTCGAACTCAGGCCTATTTCCCTGCATGTGACGCCACTTCCTTAGGCCCTAAGTGGCATCTTGAGCCGATTTTCCAAGCTTTGTTTGTGTGTCAAACTTCTCCAACTTTTTCTTTTAAGGCCCTCTAGCCCTTATTTCCTATTTTGAACTTTAAAATTTGACATTTCGGCATCATTTCTAAGTTTCCTAAAATTTTCGATCGGCTCTGTTTGCTGGCCATTTTCTTACATTTCCAGGTTTCCAGAAATGTTCAGGTTTCCAAAAATGTTCAGGTTTCCAAAAATGTTCATTTCCATTTCCATGCATTTCTAGGTTTCCAAAATATTCAAAATATATTCATAACACATAAGATATGTCATTTCGTACAATTAAACCAAAAATGCATAGGCCCTTTTCAGGATGTTACATTATCCCTATTCTGTCTCTCAGTCCGCTTTACCTCCTCGGCTATTTTAGCTTTGTCAACCAACAAGGCAAAGTCCCTCTCCCGCTGCGGAGCTATCAATACCCTCAACTCGTCCCGCAGCCCATCTTCGAACTGCACGCAATGCTCATAGTCAGTCGCCACTATTCCTCGAGCATAACGGCTCAAGCATAGAAATTCTGCCTCATACTCAGCCACGGATTTACCCCCTTGTACTAAATTCAGGAATGCTTTCCTCTGAGCGTCCACATAACTTGCCCCAACATATTTCCCTTGAAATGCCGTTTTAAAGAAATCCCAGTCAATTCGATCTGCTGAAGTACCTTCTCTTACTGTGAGCCACCACTGGTATGCCTCGTCCCGGAGAAGAGACACCGAACTCAGCCTCAAAACCCCGGCCTCTACCTCGACCACGTGCACCACGTCCACGTCCTCTAGCACTCATGTCTATCATACTGTCTTAATCTGATTAAAATTTTTATGCATTAGTATTTCTTTTCACTGTTTATTAACAAGAAATTTTATGAGAGTAGAGTTATAAGTAGTTTTCCGCAAAACACATGTATACCTAAAGGTTTCCATTTCTATAGTAGAGTTTTCCAAATTCTAAATTTCATAGCACAATATATCTACTTCATGTAAATCACCCAATTCAGTCAGAAAACTTACCGTACGGACTTGGTGCCGGAGACTCGGGTGCCACGCTTCCAGAAAAATAGGTACATATATTTTCTAAACCATTTTCGAACCCTATTTTGGAAAAACATTTTGAACCCAAAACCCATGGCCGAGTTTTTAAAACCTGGCTCTGATACCAAATTGTAACACCCCAAACTCGGCCCAAACACTACGACCGGATCTGGAATGTCACATGGGAAGAATTTACAAAACTTCGTGAATTTTAGTTAAGTTTCAAATCCCTTTTTGAAAACTTCAAGTTCAGTGGTTAGCTTAAAAAACCAATAATCATTTAAGGAAACTTTTTAACTAGCCCAATCTTTGTGTTTAGGTGACGTTTGAAAACACATGTTTGTTACATCAGACTAAAATAAGAATTTGTCGAAAAAAAACCTGTTTATAAAATTGTTAATTAAGTTATGAGAAAAACTTTCATTTGCATTCTGTAAAAAAACATCTTATCGATTATTTTGTATTCAAAACGTCTAAAGTTTAAATCAGAATTAAACCAAATTAATAGTGGCCTTATTACATAACAGAATCCCGAAAATTAAAGAAAAGAAAAGTAAAGTTCTAATTATTAAAACCGTGCATGGCCACCTCGCAGTCCTCTCCGGCCCAAATCCACTGCACTATGTATTACCTGCAAAAAGTTAGCAAAAGAGTGAGTCAAAAGACTCAGTGTGCAATCGCCAAGCACCATCATTGGGCCCAAGCCCCTTTCAAAATCGGACCGGGCCTTAGCCCTACAAAGACCTGATATAACGAGATAGCATATGCAAGATGATGCAAACCCAACCCAGCCTAATTTTCCATCCGCTACACACCACCCGTTCCTACCAATCACCCCAGTGGGGATTTCTACAATCGACCATCACCGCTACACACCATTGATGGCAGTCGCTGCAGTCAGCTGCTCATCGCCAAAATATGTGGCATAGCCACCGATGTTATGTGATGTCACTAGAGTATGTGGCAGAGCCACCGAATTAATGTGACAAAGTCACCGGAGTATGTGGCGCAGCCACTGAAAACACTGCCCCTTTTATCATTATCATATCCCCATGTCCATGCAACATATAATCATAGTGATATGAATGCAACATATAACAGCATATGTAAAATATTCAAAACATACGTGTCCTCATGCTGATAACAATATTTATAAGGCATAACCCGATAATAACTCACCTGGTATTACGATTTTCACCCTCTATGGGTAACGCCTTAGCTATTACTGCGTTTTCGGCTTTCAAATAACACATATTCTTATTATACGGACAAGAGAAGGTGTGGGAATTACACACACAGAAGCGCAAAGAACTAAACTTTCAATCTTTGTCGACACTCTCGGAGGAGGAACAAGCGCAATCTGTCTATCTGCTCGCTCGGCGGCCCACAACCCGGTGGAAAATCCCGAACGACTGACACTGCGTGCCGTTTGAACTTAGGGGCAGGGACTATGGGTCCAATCCCCTCCCCTACTTGGCTGGCATTCGATTCCATGAAAAGATCTTGATCAGGAAACTGGGTTAAGGTATTGAAAAATGAAAGAGAGAATAGACGCTCAAATCGAAGAAGTTCCTTACCTTAGTTAACAGAAATCGAATGCTAGAAGGTTACCTAAGAAATCAATTGAGTCCCTAAAATAATCACCATGTTAGAATCGGTTCTCTAAAAAGATCAAAAGGGAGTGGCCTTTCGGCCAACAATTCGATAAGAACCTCTTACCACCTACTCGGCCAACAACTACTTACCAAGATCCTCTTGAGAACTGGCCACACGAAAACGAGATGCTGGAGATACAGCCCTCTACAATCGGTTAGTACCCAAAGAAGTGAGTCAGAAACTTTGGTTTAACCAAACCACAGAGAAAAAGAAAAAGCACGAAAAGAAAAGAGAAGAATGCTCCTTACCGAAACAAGAGTATGACGAATGAAGAGTCTATATTCGGCTACTAACAAAATCAGAGGAAATGGTGTCTTCACGTGAGGTTCGGTTATGAAGAGAAAACAAGTTGCTAGTGGTGGAAAAGAAAGAAGAGAACACCAATGATCCCACTAATATTCGGCTATCACCAAAGAAACAAGATGGGAAAGAAATGGGGTAAGGGTGTTTCGGTTTTGATAGAAAGAAATATACCAAATGAAAAGAAGAGATGATGGTTTCAGCTTTGGAGAAAAAAGTAGCAAAAGAAAGAGAAAGAGAACAAAAAGAATGAGAGTACCTAAAGAGGGTTGAAGTTTCAGTTTTGGTAGAAGAGAAATGAAGAAAACAAAAGAGGTGCACAAGCTTCTAAAGTGATTTTTGATTCTCTCAACTCTCAAAATGGCATCCTGAAAAAAACGACACTTCCCTTCACTAGTGACTGAGAAATGCACACTAAGCTCCCTAAATCCAAAAGAGATTCGGCCCCCCACCTACCAAGCTAAACCGTCCACACATACACACCCCACACTTCCCAAATTCGGTCACACACTCCCTCTCACTACATCCCTCGATTTTCTCCTCTTTTCACTCTCCACTCCTCATTCAAAAGTGTTGACCGATTCTTACTCCACCAATTCCTCTCCTCCTCTCATTTCAAATATGCTGACTCAATCAACTCCCACACTCCAATGTCCTAGCCGAATCCACCTCTCCTCCATCCTGGCGTCAAAAAGAAATTCCAAAATGCAACTACGCGACTCGAACCTCCTTCCTCCTGCTACTCTCTTGTGATGCCACTTCCCTGCAACTTAAGTGGCGTCTCCTTGCCGTCTTACCACACCTTTTCTTGTGTCAACAGACACAAGTAATTAACCTTAAGGCCTGCCTCAGCTACCTCTCCCCTAAAGTGCCTAACAACAAAATTTTCACTAAGGCTCAAGCTTAATCCCGAGGCTTCCCGAGGCCCCCAAACATACCAGATTAATAGACAAAGCATGCCAAACACACAGAAACATGACAAATGCAAAGCCCCAAATTCTCAGATGTTACAATATACATCTCACATAGAGTTTGGCTCAATGGTTTAGCCATAATTTATCACATATTTCAACTCATTACCATATATACACATAGTTCATCTCAGCATAATTTCACATATCATCTCATCATTCCATTGCACATATTCATCATAGTAAGTTCATATAGATACTTACCTTTCATACACATATAGTGTACTTTTCAAACGTACCTGAAATAGATGTACAAATCACAGAGTTGTTCGGAATCTAATAGGATGTTCAGAAACCTTGGAATAGTCGTACAATGCCAATGTCCCAGACGAGGTCTTACATGTACTCAGATATCGTTGCCACTGTCCTAGACAGGGTCTTACACAAATCAATACGATGCCAATGTCCCAGACATGGTCTTACATGTAAATCTCATATCGATGCCAAAGTCCCAAACGTGGTCTTACACAAAATCACATATCAGTGCCGATGTCCCAGACGTGGTCTTACATGATATTTCAGAACAGACACCTATGTCATGACATATCTAATCCTATCTATTCCTAGGTTCACACGGGACTTCTCAGACTTTGTCACTATGTCGTTCTTATATCGAAATTCACTTACACAACATCTCATATACATTCATCGTTATCAATAGTTATGTGAACATACTCAATTCAATACAAATACGTTTATTTGCATAATGACTTACCTCAGATTCGATGTAATGAAAACGAAAATGACTACTCGGTTACTTTTGCTTTCCCGTGATCTAAGTCCATTTTCCTCGGTTCTTGATCTAAACATATTCAAATTTAACCCTTTTATTAACCAACATATTCATTTCAATCCAAAATCACACATTTAGGGTTATTTGCAACTTAACCTCACATTTGCACATTTTATCAATTTAGTCCATTTTTCTCAAAACATCTATTACACAAAATCATCACATGCTCATGCTTAGCCGAATGCTTATGTATATCATACAAGCCCATATTTTCCATCAAATTTGCAATTTAGTCCCTCAAATTACTATTTTTTCAATTTAGCCTTAATTAGCTAAATTCATCAAAATTTCAAGAACAAAGCATGTTCATCTAACACATATCTTTCATTTAACAATTAAACTCATCAAAAAGCTTACCATTTCATCAATGGCACATCTCACAAATATCATGAATTCTTCAAATTACAACATGGGCTTTAGAGTACACTAAGCAACGATTGCAAAAACATAGAAATTATCAAAAATTGATTAAAATCATACCTTGAATTGAACTTAGAAATGGCCGAATACCCTAGCCTTCTTATTTTCTTTTTCTTTTCTTTGTTTTGGTTCTAATAGAAAGATGAATACCAACATAATGGCTTTCTAATATTTGTATATTATAACATATATATTATGTAACATCCTGAATTTTGGGGGTTTTTACATTCAATGTGTATTGTGTGTGTATGCTATGCTCTGTGTGTTAATTTGGTGTGTTTGGGGGTCTAGGGAAGGCTCGGGGTTAAACCGAAGCCTTGGCCAAAATTTTCTTTTTGGGCACTTTTAGGGGAGAGCTAACTGGGGCAGGACTTAAGGGTTATTGCTTGTGGTTTGTTGACACAAGAATTGAAGTGGCAAAGTGGGAAGGAGACGCTACTTAAAGTGTTGGTAGGTGACGCCACAGGGAAGCAGTGTGGGAGCAGGTTCGAGTCGCACAATTTGCTTTTTGGGAATTCTTTTGGCGTCTGGAAGGGTGGAAGTGGAGTTTGGCTAGGACACTTCAAGGGGGGAGTGTTGATTGGGTCAAACAATTTGAATATGTGGCCAGGAGAGGAAGAGGGAGTTTGAATTATTCAAACTTTGAATGAGTGAACAAGAGTGATTTTAGGAGGAAAGTATGGGATTGAGGGTTGGTGAAGGTAGTGGCCGAATTTTCGATGCTTGAGGGAGGGGGAAGGAATCAGTTTTGGTTTGTAGTGGGTGTGCCGAAAATCTATTAGGGTCATAAGGCATTTCGGTTCTCTTGTAAGTGCATTTCAGTTTTGGGGATTGTAGATGCCAAATTTTTGTTTCCAAATAGGTGCCTGAGTTTTCTTCTTTTAGGTTGGTTTTAGATTGCTTTTCCATTTTCTTTGGGTTATTGCCGAATCACCTAGCTAAACCTTCTTCCCCATATCGTCTCTCTTTTCTACCATTCGAGGTTTCTTCCACTTCTTTTCTCTTGATCGAAATCACTTTGGGACTCTCACCTTTTCGACAATCAATCATTCTCTCATCCATTCTTCTTTCCACTAAAAGCCGAAACATCCATTAGTCTCTTTTCTCTTTTTCATATTCCATATTTCTCTTAATTGTTCTTCTTCTCTTGGAGAGATACCATCTTTGAGCCGAATCTTCTTGTGTGGTATTCGGGTCCTTTGTGTTAAGGTAAGTTTCCTCTTTCATTTTTCTCATGTATAATCCCGCTATTCTCTCTTTTCTTGGTAAGGCCAAATCTGCCTTGTTGATGACCAAACCTAGTTTATCCCTCTCTGCCTGTTAGCCGAGTACTGTGGAACAAGGTGATAGGAATCTACTTCGGATCTCTCATCGATTTGGGTTGTTAAGGTAAGAGGGACGCTGTCATATTTTCCTGTTCTTCTTCCGGTTTTTAGTAGCCAAAGCCGAATGGCTAATTGGCTTGGTGATGCTATTGTTTTGACTCATACTCTTTTATCTTCTTTCCTCTATGGGGCCGCCTATTCTGGGAAACTTTGCTAGCCGAATCATTTGAATTCCAAGCCTGAGAACCAATTAATCTTTGAATCCTATCTCTCTATTCGGGATCTCAAGGTAAGGGTTTTCTCTCTAGTTATTCGATCAGGTTCTCCTTTCGTTATTCGCTGACCTTAACCCATTGTTTTGTTAAACAACTTTTGTTTCATTATAGTATCTTCTGACCAAGATCGTTTCATGGATTCAAATGCCAGCAAAACGAAGGAAGGGGTTGGACCCGTAGTCCCAGCCCCTAAGTTCAAAAAACACGCGGTGTCTGCTATTCGAGATTGGCCACCAGGTTGTGGACTGGCTTCAGAATAGAATAGTAGGCAAATAGCAGTCGTTCCTGCTAAAAATAGTGTCGACATAGAAAGCATAGTATTGCGTGTTACCAGGTGTGTAAAACTTCACACTCTATTATTTATTTGTACTACTAATTGTTTGGGCTGAAAAGCCGGAAAGACTGTGTAGACAGTCGTAATACCCTTGTGGGTAAGGCTAGGGATGCTAGGTACGTGACTTTAACATTCTCTTTAGAAGGATGGATGTATGTTGTAATCTATTACTTTGCATGATAACATGTTGCATTCATTTTGATATGTATGTTATGCATTGGCTTGGATTATGATGTGAAAGGGGAAGAACTGGAGATTGTCACGGTGGTTTGGTACCACGAGTGGGTTGGCCCCACGTATATCTGATTTGGTGACCATGTCTCGGTGGCTTGATGCCACGGTGGTTTAACACCACGTATATATGATTTAGTGACTCGTCCTAGTGGTTTGGTACCACAGTGGGTTGGCCCCACATATATATATTCATCAGGGATTGTCACGGTGGTTTGATACCACGGTGGGTTGGCCCCACGTATGTTAATAGTGACCCTATCACGGTGATCTGGTATCACGGTGGTCTGGTACCACGAGTGGCCTGTTGCCATGTATGAGGCGTGTAGCGGATGGAGGGTTGATTGTAGAAATCCCCACGGTGTGATGGGCTGGTACGGGTGGCGTGTAGAGGATGGAAAAATTAGGTTGGGCTGGGACATATTGCATTCAATTCTTTCGTATGCCATCTTGAGTGGGCTAAGGCCCAATATGCGGTTGTGGGCTATGGGCCGTTTATGTGATATAGGGGATTTACACACTGAGTCTTGGTGACTCACCCCTTTTGCTTAATGTTACAGGTAATCAGTAGATTGTGGATCTGAGAGTCGAGGCAGACTCGTGGAGACCATAAAATGTTTCTTTCGTAAACTCGTTTTCTTTTACAAATTATTTTTAATTGGGGATTTTATTATGTAATAAGGCCTTCTTAGTTTAATAATTGGTTTTCCTTATTTATTATCTAATTACGACATGACATCATTGTATGTTTAAAAACCTGATAATTAAGATGGAGTTTTCAAAACTTAAGCAACATAAATCATTCGTTTTCTCTCAAATGCCAATAATGACAACCAGTACGTGATTAACTTAATTCAACATTTTGTTTCCCTTTTCCTTCAACCTCAAACAACTGTTTCCAAAACATCAACTAAATGAAAAGTTTTTAAACTTACAGTATCTCTTCAAAGTTTCGAAACCCTTTTTGAATAACTTTTACCCTGGAACATACCAGATCTGGTCATAACGTCTAGGCCGGGTTTGGGGTGTTACATATTATTATAATAATTTCTATTTTATTAACCTTAAAAATCAAGGTCCACCACCGTCCACTAATCCTACAATTGGCTAAATTGCCACATAAATCCTCCCCATTTAAAAGCCATTTCAAATAGGAACTTTAACAAATAGCATTCAAAATTTGCATTCAATGCAGTTTAATCCTCTTTATCAAATTAAGCACACAGACAGACAAACTAACTTACAAAACTTTATCACATGCTTAATCACATATCATAGGCACAGAAAATAATATTAAAGTAACATTCAGACTCGGATTTGTGGTTCCAAAACCACTGTTCCGACTAGGGTATAAACCAGACTGTTACAATTCTCCCCCCTTAGGGATTTTCATCCCCGAAAATCTTACCGTTAAACAGATTCGAATATTGATGTCTCATTGAATCTTCAGGCTCCAACGTAGCCTCTTCTATTCCGTGTCGATGCCACAACACTTTCACTAACGAAATTTTCTTATTTTGCAATTCTTTCACTTCACGAGCTAAGATACGGATTGGTTCCTCTTCATACGTCATATCAGATCGGATTTCAATTTCAGACAGAGTAATCACATGTGACAGATTAGAACGGTATCTACAGAGCATCGAAACATGGAATACATTATGTATCTTTTCTAGCTCAGAGGGCAACGACAATCTATATGCGACTGTCCCAACTCGTTCAATAACCTCATATGGCCTGATGAACCTCGGGCTCAACTTGCCTTTACGTCCGAATCAGAGTACTCTCTTCCACGGAGACACTTTCAGAAATACTTTGTCACCGATCTCAAATTCAATCTCTTTTCGTTTCAAATCCGCATAAGACTTCTGACGATCAGATGCCAATTTCAGGAAATCAAGGATTACTTTCACTTTCTGTTCAGTGTCTTTTATCAAATCAACCTCGTGTAGCTTATTTTCACTAAGCTCAGTCCAATACAGAGGTGTATGACATTTACATCCGTACAGAGCTTCATAAGGTGCCATTTTGATGCTCGACTGAAAACTGTTATTATAAGTAAATTCAATCAATGGAAGGTACTGTTCCCACGTACCTTTTTAATTCAAGAATGCAGCATCTTAACATATCCTCGAGAATTTGAATTATCCGCTCAGACTGACCATCTGTTTGCGGATGAAAAGTGGTACTGAAATGTAATTTTGTGCCTAAGGCTTCTTGCAATTTCTTCCAGAATCGTGACGTAAACCTCGGATCTCTATTGGACACAATTGATAATGGCACCCCGTGTAATCTTACAATATCAGAAATGTAAAGCTCGGCTAACTTATCAAGTGAATAATCAGATCTCACCGGAATGAAATGGGCAGATTTCGTCAATCTATCAACTACGACCCAAATTGCATCTTTCTTTCTTGGAGTCAGAGGCATTCCAGAAACAAAATCCATTGCACTCTATTCCATTTCCACTCGGGAATCAAAATCAGTTGTAACAACCTAGACGAAACCTGATGTTCAGCTTTTACTTGCTGACAAATTAAACATTTCGACACATAGTCAGAAATATCTCGTTTCATACCTGACCACCAATAGTGTTGTTTCAAATCGTGATACATTTTAGTGCTTCCCGAATGAACAGATAGGCGACTACTATGAGCTTCAGTCATAATTAGCTGTAACAACTCAGAGTTTCTCGGAACACAGATACGGTCTCGAAATCTCAAGCAATCATCAACAACTCTAAATTCAGAATCAAAATTCGAATCACACTGAGCTCGTTTCGCTAACATTTCGTTGTCAACTTTCTGAGCATCATATACCTGTTGTAAAAAACAATGGTTTAGCTTTCAACTCAGCCATTACGGAACTATCATCAGACAGGTCTAACTGAGCATTCAAAGCACGCAATGCAGACATCGATTTTCGACTCAGTGCATCGGCTACAACATTAGCTTTACCTGGATGATAATCTATCACAAGCTTATAATCTTTCAACAACTCTAGCCATCTTCTCTGCCGCAGATTGAAATCTTTCTGAGTTATCAAATATTTCAAACTTTTATGATCTAAAAATACGTGACATTTCTCACCAAATAGATAATGACACCAAATCTTTAATGCGAACACAATCGCAACTAGCTCAAGGTCATGCGTCGGATAATTCTTTTCATGAGGCTTCAGTTGTCTCGAGGCATAAGCTATTACTTTGCCTTCTTGCATCAGTACACATCCTGCATCGTAACGAAGCATCATCAGTATATTACAAATTCTTTGCCCGATTCTCGCCATTAACACTTTGGAGCTTCATTAACAGAGTTTTCAATTGATCAAAGCTTTTCTGACATTTATCGGACCATTCAAATCTTACATCTTTCTGAAGCAATCTAGTTAACGGAGTAGCTATCACTGAAAATCCTTTTACAAACTGACGATAATAACTAGCTAGTCCCAAAAAGCTTCGGACTTCAGACACATTCTTCGGAGGTTTCCAATCCAGAATAGCAGAAATCTTACTCGGATCAACACGTATACCAGATGCTGATACAATATGTCCCAGAAAACTAACCTCGTGTAACCAGAATTCACATTTGCTGAATTTCTCATACAACTGCTTTTCTCTCAAATTTTGCAACAAAATTCTCAGATGTTGGGCATGTTCAGTCTCATCCCGTGAATAAATCAGAATGTCGTTTATGAATACAACAACAAATCGATCTAGGTATGGTCTAAAAATTCTATTCATCAGATCCATAAAAATAGCAGGAGCATTTGTTAGTCCAAATGGCATAACTAAAAATTCATAATGCCCGTACCTGCTCAAGGCGATTTTGGAATATCTGAATCTTTTACTCGCAACTGGTAGTAACCCGATCTCGAGATCTATCTTGGCTCACAAGAGCTCCTTTTCACTGATCAAACAAATCGTCAATCCTGGGCAACGGATATTTGTTCTTTATGGTCACTTTGTTCAACTGACGATAATCAATGCACAGTCTCATCGTGCCATCTTTCTTTTTCACAAACAGAACGGAGCACCCCACGGTGAGAAACTCGGTCTAGCAAACCCTCTGTCAGTTAGCTCTTGCAATTGTGACTTTAACTCTTTCAACTCTGTTGGTTCCATTCTATACGGAGCTATCGAAATAGGTGTCGTACGAGGGAACAATTCAATTCCAAATTTAACTTCACGAATCAGAGGCAATCCTGGCAGTTCTTCAGGAAATACATCAGAAAACTCACAAACGACTGGCACCGATTCAACCTTCTTTTCAGACACTTTCAAATCAATCACATAAGTAAAATATGACTCGTATCCCTTTTTCATATAGCTCTGAGCTTCTAATACAGATATCACAGCAGGTAATCCGTTCAAATCATTAGACTCAACTCTTACTATTTCATCATTCGGACATCTCAAATCAATAATCTTTCTTTTACAGTTCACAATAGCATCAGGCAATGTCAACCAGTCCATACCTAGAATGATATCAAACTCATCAAATGGCAAAAGCATTAGATCAGCAGGAAAACAGATATCTCAAAATATTAACGGGCAGTTCTTGCATACTTTGTCAACAAGGACACTTTTACCTAAGGGGTTCGATACTTTTATAATAAACTCAGTAGACTCTACAGGCAAAGTCTTACTGAATACTAAGTTCATGCATATATAGGAATGAGTAGAACCAGGGTCTATCAATGCAATCACAGAAGTATCATAAAGTGTAAATATACCCGTTATAACATCAGGAGATGAAGCTTCCTCACGAGCTCGAATGGCATACGCTCTGGCAGGCGCTCTAGCTTTAGATCTCACAACAGTATCTCTCATAGTTCTCTGACCACTACTGACATTTCTGACGTTTTGCAAAGATCTACCTCTCGCTGGAGCATTATTAGATCTTGGGTTCTGGACGGTCTCTGGCTCAACAGACTCTGGGCAATCACAAATAAAATGATCTAACGATCCACATCTGAAGCAAGCCCGGTCATTCAATCTACAACTACCCGGATGCCTTTTTCCATAATGCTTACACTCGGGTCTTTCAGAACGGACATTTCCAACACTTACTACTGAAGTTGTCGGAGTTTTGGAACTCATTTGTGATCTAGCTCGATCTCTACTCATTTGTCCCATATTAGCTCTTGAACAGCTTTGATCATCTCTGAATTTCTTCGAAGCAAACTGAAATGATTTGTTCAGAAATCTCTTTCTCGTATCTCTAGCTTCAGACTCAGCTTTTCTTTTATCTTTCCCGAGTGCCTCAGCTTTACATGCTCGATCAATAAGTACCACAAACTCTTTTATCTCTAAGATCCCGACTAGCAAACGGATATCTTCATTAAGGCCATCTTCAAATTTTTGCACATTATAGCTTCAGATGATACACATTCACGAACATATTGACTCAGTCTCACGAACTCTCGTTCATATTCTGTAACAAGAATTTGACCTTGTTTTAAATCCAAAAATTCCTTTCGTTTCTGATCAATGAATCTCTCACTAATGTATTTCTTCCGAAACTCAATCTGAAAGAAGTCCCACGTGACTCTTTCTTTCAGAACAACAGAAGTTAGGGTTTTCCACCACTGATAGGCTGCATCCCGTAATAGCAAAACAACACATTTAATACTTTCTTCCGGAGTTAAAGACATTTCATCGAATACCCAGATTGTGTTTTCTAACCAGAATTCGGCCTTTTTGGCATCATCATCACTAGTAGCCCTAAACTTTTCAGCCCATATTTACAGATTTTGTCTATTGGAGGCTTGTTCAACAGATTTAGATTTACAGTTAGAGGCATAGCAGATGTCTGAGGGTGATTAGGCGAGGGCGGAGGTTGGGAAACAGTCGGGTTATTTCTAATGAACTGAGTGAACCATTCACTCATCATCTGGAAGAAAGCTTGTTTAGCTTCTCCCTCTTGACCACTCGTAGCCGGTCTCGGATTAGAGGGCACTGTCCCTTCAGCGGGAGCAGGCGCATTACTTTCTACGTCATCAACTACGGCTCTTTCGGGATCCATTGCTATACAAAAATCACATTTTACACGTCAGGATTCACCACACTATCACAGTTCAGATATATGGCATGTATAGCTAGACTCTGACACACTACGTTAGTCCGAGAATCGGCTAAACCATAGCTCTGATACCAACCAAATGTAACACCCCTAACCCATATCCGTCGCCAGATTAGGGTTGAAGGTGTTACCTGACAGATCGAAAACTTTAACAGACCAATCGTAATATAAATCATCATTCACCATCATCACGTCCCATCCATAGGTCAACGAGACCTTAAATGTAACACCCCTATCCCGTAACCGTCGCCAGAATAGGTAAGGGACATTACTGGACTTGTAACTCAAACCGGAACAGTAAGACTTTAACTTATCAATCGTCAACATCATTCAACACTAATCCAACATATCATGCTTAAAACAATTATATAAGCTTATACTAAAGTGACCATTCCATGTAGTCATATATATATAAGCATCTAATTACCACTTACAAATTAATCACATTTCAACATTCTTATCAACTCATCCATAATCACATATCATTCAAACAAAAATGCCAATTATAAATTTTACCACTAAATGCACACATCATATAATGCTTTCATATCAAACCAACTTTTCTCATATCAAGCATTATCACATAGCTTGATCATAATACCCAAAATTCATCTCACATTCATATAAACAAGTGAACATATAATCAACTTATTAACTAGCCTATACATGCCATATTACCCAATTTCAAAGAGTTCAGAAATACCAATTGCCTCCTGGATAGTGTGATGAAATCTTCGATGACTTCCAACCTGAGTGAGCATTCGAATCACTGTAAAATACAGAGAATAGACAGAGTAAGCTAATAAGCTTAGTAAGCTCGTATAATTATCAGCACTATATAAAAGATTTAACATTAAGCTTGTCATTTTAAGCAATAAGAATGCTTTTTAAACCAGCCTCATCTAATTCAATATTTATTTCCTTAGCAGTCATGTAATTCATGTGTAATTTATCACATCTACTCACGTGTCATATAAATTTATCAATGTCGCTTGCTTGTCAAGTGTACCATGTATACCTGTACTGATTTGTATCATCATTTCTATTCTTGCAACATCATCTTTACAGTTGAACCCTTGAGACCAACATCGAAAACCCTGTATCTTGCATACTAAGTGCAATATATGTAACTAAACCATTTATATCACATATCACCAATACAATATCAATATCATAGAATTCACATAGCATTGGGTCGATTTATTTCATTACGTATAACCTGTAACACCTTTATATAACCGATAGCAGAATTATACCCGTATAAATATTAATTCATCAGTAACATCAATAATTCATAATTTGTAACAAATAATCGTTTTACTTACTTACCTAATTTTGAATAGCAAATAAATTAGGTCATACCTGACCATCCAACTCGTCTTACACATTCCGTACCACATTGGCACACAACTTTGTAAGCATCGAGCCTAAAGTAATACACTGGTATAAACCTGCTAGGCATAAGCCTGATAAAACTCACCGACACAAGGCCTTCTAGGCTTTTAGCCCGATAAAACTCACCGGCACAAGGCCTGCTAGGCTTTTAGCCTGATATATCACTAATACGAAATTTATTCTAGCACATAACTCACATACCCAAAATCATAAGTATTCATCATAATTCATACGGACTTCCAAATGTCGAAACTCAATTGAAGTAATTTTCTTAAACATGATTAACAAGGTATCACCCATTTGGCAATATCACATATAACTTCATATATTTCATTTCAACATGAATACTTGCACTTAATTAAAATTCAATACATCTAATTACTTATAAACTTACTACATGGTATCGTATGTAGATATATATAATCATATCATTTTACTCATCCAATTTGTACATCTATCATGCAACCTTCTTTACCATTATCAATCACACATACTTTACGATCAATAATATTAACCCTATAGGTTTGATACTCACCTGCTCAAATTCAAATTTATAAATCATAAATACTTCTCAAGAAATTCAAGGCAAAAATACATTCAACTATTCCCAATTACTTGAAAAGTTGCACACTTAGTGCCAATAGTTATTCAACATTATATATCGAATTCGCACACTTAGTGCTCGATACTTAAGCTTGCACACTTAGTGCTCAATAATCAGGCTCGTACACTTAGTGCAATTTTTACATCTGTAACCTTTTATACTCGCACCCTCTGTGCCGAAATTCAATTACTCAATATTCATCAATTCAAATTTATCAACTTTATTTGCATTCGGCAACCTCAACTTTTTTATACATTTCAATTTGGCACATATATGTATATATAGTATTTAATTTAATCAACAACAAATATTTACTTAGTAACTTACCACATACAAGGCATTTAATTTATCATATACTAAAGCTCAATTAACTCCAATATACATTTACTCAACCCCAAAGTACTTCATTACTACCAAACACAAGACCGAATATATATTATGGCATTCCATCATCATGTAATATTAATATAATCAAGTACAAAGCCATTTAACATATCTATCATTACATACTCACAATTTGGCCGATTATCCATCATTCTTATAACATATAATTTTTTTTTGTGTCAATTTAATCATATAATTCAGTGACTGTAACATATTCATAGAGCCGATAAATTTTAGTAATTTATTCATTATGTAAACAATTAACATCAATTAAAACAATTTCAGTAGCTAATAATTTGATTTTTAACCATACGAACTTACCTCGTTTATCCGTCGACTATTCGTTTACTTTCCGATTTTCCTCGATCAAAATCTTGAATTCGTTTGTCTTGATCTAATTTAACCAAATTTAACTCAATTATTCACTAACATGATCAATTAAACACATATACAAGTATTTTGGCCATTTTGCAAAATAGCCCTTATATTTTCATACTTTAACAATTTAGTCCTTAATGCATAATTATGCAAAAATACACAAAATCCCAATATACATGTATTTAGCCAAATTTTCTATAGTATTTAAATAGCCCATATTTTCATTTTATTCACATTTCTAACCACAAAAATTCTATCTTTTTCAATTTAATCCCAAATACTCAATTTCATCAAAAATCTCTTTATAAAACTTGTATATCTATAAACAACCATCAATAATTTAACAACAAATATTAAAACAAACATGCACTTATCAATAGCACATTTCAAAAACACAACCAAATTTAGAAATTGAGGTACGGGTCAGTTAAACCGAGCTGCAACGAGCTAAAAAACCATAGAAATCATTAAAAACGGATCAAAAACCGTACCTTAATCCCTTAGAAAGCCATGGACGAATGTTAAAGCTTCCAAAACCCATTCTTTGTTTTGTTATTCGGTTGAAGATGATGAAAACATAATAAAAAATATCATATGGCTTTATTTTATTAAGCATTATTCCATAATTTACCAAAATACCCATGTTTAATAACCATATAAATTATGTAATTCAAGGTCCACTACCGTCCACTCAAATATGCAATGGTATAATTACCATGCAAGGACTCCCATTTATAAAGCCATTATCAAATAAGTCATTTTACTAATGGCACACATAGTTTTCGTTTTACGCGATTTAATCTTTTTTACCGAATTAACTATTTAATCGGTAAAATTTCTTTACGAAAATTTCACACAGTAATACTACCACACTGTAAACATTATTAAAATAATAAAAATAATATTTTAACTCGGTTAAGTGGTCCCGAAACCACTCGTTCCAATTAGGGTCTAAACCAGACTGTTACATTAAACATGCTTTAGAGTAGGGCTGGGACTACGCCGAACTCTTACGGAATTTCTCGGAAATTTAAAACTTTTCTAAGTTATACAGGACACACGCCCGTGGAGGCAGCCCGTGTGCCTCACACGGCTGCTAGACACACCCATGTGTCTTACCCGTTGTCGAGCCTGACTTGTCTCCACGGCCACCAAGCACGCCCGTGTACTTTGGCCGTGGTCGATCCTGACTAAACCACACGGCTACAAGGCACACTCGTGTGCCATGGCCGTGTACCCTTAGCTCGCTACTGACTTACTCCCACGGTCATCAGGCATGCCCATGTGCCACAACCGTATGGCAAAACAAGCCCTTTGCAAGGCCAAAATGCCACCCACATTAGGGTCAAACCTACAAGCATATGATCAAAACAACTCATGCACATTTGACAATCAAGAACATATCAAAATAATCATCCAATCTCTACCTTCCAATCCAATTCCATTCATACCAAATTACAAGACTAAATCTCATGTATACACAAGTATAATTCATCCATGCACTTACAATAAACTTAACCATTTCATATGCTATCAAACCATGCCAAAACATGTACAGTTTATCATATTCATTTAAGCATATTACCAACACATAACTAGCCAAATCACATGGCTAAGTTCATACATCAAACTTACACCAAAATCTAGCTTATACATGCCATATCTAGCTATGTACAATTCCAAAAGATACCAAAATGAGTTTGCGTAGTGTGATGACGATCCTCGACGGTCCCCGAGCCTTCAATAGCTTTGACGATCTATAAAACAGAGAGAACACACACGCAGAGTAAGCTTTCCAAAAGCTTAGTAAGTCATAAACAAATAAACTTAACTTAAAAGACACATAGCATATTTATTCAATGACAATAATGGTTCTCATAGCATATACATCTCACATAGAGTTTGGCTCAATGGTTTAGCCATAATTTACCACATATTTCAACTCATTACCATATATACACATAGTTCATCTCAGCATAATTTCACATATCATCTCATCATTCCATTGCACATATTTATCATAGTAAGTTCATATAGATACTTACCTTTCATACACATATAGTGTACTTTTCAAACGTACCTGAAACAGATGTACAAATCACAGAGTTGTTCATTTCTCAGACTTGCCAGTTGAACCGTTCAGAATCTAATAAGATGTTCAGAAACCTCGAAATAGTCGTGCAATGCCAACGTCCCAGACGAGGTCTTACATGTACTCAGATGTCGTTGCCACTGTCCCAGACATGGTCTTACACAAATCAATACGATGCCAATGTCCCAGATATGGTCTTACACGTAAATCTCATATTGATGCCAACGTCCCAGACGTGGTCTTACACGAAATCAAATATCAACGCCGACGTCCCAGACGTGGTCTTACATGATATTTCAGAACAGACACCTATGTCATGACATAGCTAATCCTATCTATTCTTAGGTTCACAGGGGACTTCTCAGACTTTGTCACTATGTCGTTATTATATCGAAATTCACGTACACAACATCTCATATACATTCATCGTTATCAATAGTTATGTGAACATACATAATTCAATACAAATACGTTTATTTGCATAATGACTTACCTCGGATTCAATTTAACGGAAATGGAAACGGCTACTCGGTTACTTTCACTTTCCCATGATCTAAGTCTTTTTTCCTCGGTTCTTGATCTAAACATATTCAAATTTAACCCTTTTATTAACCAACATATTTATTTCAATCCAAAATCACACATTTAGGGTTATTTGCAACTTAACCCTCACATTTGCACATTTTATCAATTTAGTCCATTTTTCTCAAAACATCAAATACACAAAATCATCACATGCTCATGCTTAGCCGGATGCTTATGTATATCATACAAGCCCATATTTTCCATCAAATTTGCAATTTAGTCCCTCAAATTACTATTTTCTCAATTTAGCCCTAATTAGCTAAATTCATCAAAATTTCAAGAACAAAGCATGTTCATCTAATACATATCTTTCATTTAACAATTAAACTCATCAAAAAGCTTACCATTTCATCAATAGCACATCTCACAAATATCATGAATTCTTCAAATTACAACATGGGCTTTAGAGTATACTAAGCAACGATTGCAAAAACATAGAAATTATCAAAAACAGATTAAAATCATACCTTGAATTGAACTTAGAAATGGCTGAATACCCTAGCCTTCTTATTTTCTTTTTCTTTTCTTTGTTTCGGTTCTAATAGAAAGATGAATACCAACATAATGGCTTTCTAATATTTGTATATTATATCATATATATTATTATAACAATTTCTATTTTATTAACCTTAAAAATCAAGGTCCACCACCGTCCACTAATCCTACAATTGGCTAAATTGCCACATAAATCCTCCCCATTTAAAAGCCATTTCAAATAGGTGCTTTAACAAATAGCATTCAAATTTTTCATTCAATGCAATTTAATCCTCTTTATCAAATTAAGCACACAGACAGACAAATTAACTTACGAAAATTTATCACATGCTTAATCACATATCATAGGCACAGAAAATAATATTAAAGTAATATTCAGACTCGGATTTGTGGTCCCAAACCACTGTTCTGACTAGGGTATAAACCAGACTGTTACATGTCCAATTATTATTTAAGTGTCTATTAATGTGTCTTAGTTGTCTTTATTTTTATTCAGCTGAATTTAAAGGAATTAATGTGTTTCTTATGCATGTAGGTATAGCCAAATGTTCTTGGAGCATTTAAAGGAAGATTCATGCACCTAGGTGCAATTATTTGTGCATGTTCGGCTGGAGCATGGTATTTATGCTGCTCACTTTTGGCTCCCCAAGACACCTATTCGGCCCCAAGGGACAGCAAATTAAAGGATGATGCTTGGCCGATTGCATCCCCAATGCACATCAGTGATGTTCACATTTGCTGCACAAATTAAAGGCTGTTCGGTTGGATTAGTTCACACCACCAAGACCCTTCCAACGCCATTTTCACATTTGCATGGCTGTTCAAGTTCAAGATTAAATGCTGGACACTTTTCATCAAAAGATAGCAATTTATGAAGCTCATTCAAGCCTAGGCCAAACTTGGACATGTCCATTGGGTTGCTTGTGCAATCATCTTCTCTGAATATAATTGCTTAGCCATGAAGCTGCCCCTTTGACTCCTCATTCAGCCGAATCTAGCAGCAGCTTATTAAGGAATTATTTCTAGAATTTTCTATTTAATTCTAGTCAAATTTAGCTTAGCTATTAAGTCATTTAGTGTCCATTCAGCTAGACCTTTTGTTGGCTATAAATACTTAGCCGATTTCAGTTGTAAAAAAATTTTTGGCAAATTTTTATATAAACTTTGTTCACAAGAGTGAGATTACTCCTCTGCTTATTCGTATGAATTTTTGGTTGACTTATCAAGCGTACTTGTGGCATCTCTGAATTCATTTCTGAACTTATCACCTTTCGGTGTGGCATTCAACCCTTTCCCGACATTTCCATCATTCCACCTTAAACTGAATAGAACCGGCGTGACACTCTTTACAGTGTTGAATCGATTCTCGATTTAAGTCCTATTCTCCATTTCCTTCCAACTATCTTTCTTTAATTCATTCTTAAACCGAACATCCATTATCCATCTTTCATCCATCCTTCTTCCATCTGACTAAACTGAACACCAAACATCTTTCTTTCTTTATCTAATCTAAACCCGAACCTTCTTCTTCCGAATTCTAAACCAAAACCCATCCCTATCATTATTGTAACACTCCTATCCCGTATCCATCGCCAGATTAGGGTTAAAGGTGTTACCAGACAGATCAGAAACTTTAACAAACAATTCGTAAATAAATCATCAATCGCATTCATCATGTTCCATCTATAGGTCAACGAGACCTTAGTCATGCTTTAAACAGAGTCGGGACTAAACCGGAACACATATGAAAATTCTCAGAAATTTAAAACTTTTCTAAGTTATGCAGGACACACGCCCGTGTGGGCAGGCCGTGTGCCTCCCACGGCTGCTAGACACGCCCATGTGTCTTCCCCGTGGTCGAACCTGACTTAACTCCACGGCCACCAAGCACGCCCGTGTACCTTGGCCATGGTCAATTCTGACTAAACCACACGGCTACCAGGCACGCCCGTGTGCCATGGCCGTGCACTCTTAGCTAAATACTGACTTACACCCACGGTCATTAGGCACGCCTGTGTGCCACAACCGTGTGGCAAAACAAGCCATTTTCAAGGCCAAAATGCCACCCACATAGGGTCATACCTACAAGCAAATCACCAATACAACTTATGCACATTTGGCAACCACAAACATATCAAAATAACCACCCAAACTCTACAATCAAATCCAATTCCAATCATGCCAATTTATAAGACTAAAACTTATGTATACACAAGCATAATTCATCCATACACTTACCATGAACTTAACCATTTCATATGCTATCAAACCATACCATAACATGCACCATTTATCATATTCAATAATGCATATTACCAACACTTAACTAGCCAATTCACATGGCTAAGTTCACATCTCATTCTTAAGCAAATATCTAGCCTATACATGCCATATCTAGCTATATACATTTCCAAAAGATACCAAAATAATTTTGCATAGTGTGATGACGATCCTCGACGGTCCCCAAGCCTTCAGTAGCTTTGACGATCTATAAAACAGAGAAAACACACACAGAGTAAGCTTTCCAAAAGCTTAGTAAGTCATATACAATAAACTTAACTTAAAATGTACATAGTATATTTATACAATGAAAATAATAGTTCTCATAACATATACATCTCACATAGAGTTTGGCTCAATTGTTTAGCCATAATTTATCACATACTTTAGCTCATTTCCACATATGCACATAGTTTATCTAAGCATAATTTCACATATCATCTCATCATTCCATTGCACATATTCATTTTAGTAAGTTCATATAGATACTTACCATTCATACACATCTTGTGTACTTATTAAACGTACATGAAATGGATTTATAATCCACATAACCTTTCGTATCACAGACTTTCCCGTTGAACCGTTTAGAATCTAATAGGATACTCAAAAAACTCAGAATAATCGTACAATGCCAACGTCCCAGACGAGGTCTTACATGCACCCAAATATCGATGCCACTGTCCCAGATAGGGTCTTACACGAATCAATACGATGCCAATGTCCCAGACATGGTCTTACACGTAAAGCTCATATCGATGCCAACGTCCCAGACGTGGTCTTACACAAAATTTTGAATCAATGCCAATGTCCCAGACATGGTCTTACATGATATATCAGAACAGATACCTATGTCATGACATAGCTAGTCCTATCTATTCCTAGGTTCGTACGAGACTTCTCAGACATTGCCACTATGTCGTTCTTATCTCAAAATTCACGTACACATCATCTCATAAACATTCATCATTATCAATAGTTATATGAACATACATAATTCAATACAAATACGTTTATTTGCATAATGACTTACCTCAGATTTGATTTAACGAAAATGGAAATGGCTACTCGGTTATTTTCTCTTTCCCACGATCTAAGTCCGACTTCTTCGGCTCTTGATCTATACATATTCAAATTTAACCCTTTTATTTATCAACACATTCAATTCAATCCAAAAACACACATTTAGGGCAATTTGCAATTTAACCCTCACATTTGCACAATTTATCAATTTAGTCCATTTTTCTCAAAACATCAAATACACAAAATTATCACATACTCATGCTTAACAGAATGCTTATGTATATCATACAAGCCCATATTTTCCATCAAATTCACAATTTAGTCCCTCAAATTGCTATTTTCTCAATTTAGCCCTAATTAGCTAAATTCATCAAAATTTCAAGAACAAAGCATGTTCATTTAACACATATTTTTCATTTAACACCTAAACTCATCACAAAGCTCAACATTACATCAATGGTACATTTCATGAACATCATTATTTCTTCAAATTACAACATAGGCTTGATAGTAAACTAAGCAACAATCTCAAAATCATAAAAATCATCAAAATCTAAAGACAAAACATTCCTTAATTTGGATCAAACCTAGCCGAAACCTTGGAGGTTCTTATTCTTTCTTTTCCTTTTGTATATTCGGTCAAATTAAGGAAATAAAAGATGAACACTTTCATCTTTTTGTTTTATTATTATAACATTAACACCTATTTTACTAAATTAACCTTTAATAAACATAAAAGACAAATATAATTCAATGTCATTTTAGTCCATTAACAATCCACTAACTTATAAATGGCTTAATTGCCATATAAGGCCTCCCTATTAAAAAGCCATCTCAATTAAGTGTCTTTTCATAAAGCATGCAGAAATTGCATTTCATGCAATTTAATCCTTTTATCAAATTAAGCACACAAACGAACAAATTAACTTACGGAAATTTAACACATGCTTAGTCACATACCAACGGCATAGAAAATAATATTAAAATAATTTACTGACTCGGAGTTGTGGTCCCAAAACCACTATTCTGACTAGTGTATAAACCGGACTGTTACAATTCTCCCCCCTTAGGGATTTTCGTCCCCGAAAATCTTACCGTTTAACAGATTCAAATATTGCTGTTTCATTGATTCTTCAGGCTCCCACGTAGCCTCTTCTATTCCATGTCGATGCCACAACACTTTCACTAATGGAATTTTCTTGTTTCGCAATTCTTTCATTTCACGAGCTAAGATACGGATTGGTTCCTCTTCATAAGTCATATCAGATCGGATTTCAATCTTAGACGGAGTAATCACATGTGACGGATCAGAACAGTATCTACGGAGCATCGAAACATGGAATACATTATGTATCTTTTCTAGCTCAGAGGGCAATGACAATCTATACACAACTGGCCCAACTCGTTCAATAACCTCATATGGCCCGATGAACCTCGGACTCAACTTGCCTTTACGTCTGAATCGGAGTACTTTCTTCCACGGAGACACTTTTAGAAATACTTTGTCACCGATTTCAAATTCAATCTCTTTTCGTTTCAAATCCAGATAAGACTTCTAACGATCAGATACTGCTTTCAAACTATTACGGATTATTTTTACTTTTTGTTCAGTGTCTTTTATCAAATCAACCCCGTGTAGCTTATTTTCACTGAGCTCGGTCCAATACAGAGGTGTTTGACATTTAAGTCCCTACAAAGCTTCATAAGGCGCCATTTTAATGCTCGACTGAAAACTATTATTATACGCAAACTCAACCAATGGCAGATATTGTTCCCTCGTACCGTTAAACTCAAGAATGCAGCATCTCAACATATCCTCAAGAATCTGAATGATTTGCTCAGATTGTCCATCCGTTTGCGGATGAAAAGCTGTACTAAAATGCAATTTCGTGCCTAAAGCTTCTTGCAATTTCTTCCAGAATCGTGATGTAAACCTCGGATCTCTATCTGACACGATGGATAGTAGCACCCCGTGCAATCTCACAATATCATAAATGTAAAGCTCGGCTAACTTATCAAGTGAATAATCAGATCTCACCGAATTGAAATGGGCAGATTTCGTCAATCTATCAACTACGACCCAAATCGCATCTTTCTTTCTCGGAGTCAGAGGCAATCCAGAAACAAAATCCATTGTCACTCTATCCCATTTTCACTCGGGAATCAGAATCGGTTGTAACAAACCAGACGGAACCTGATGTTCAGCTTTTACTTGCTGACAGATTAAACATTTCGACACATAGTCAGAAATATCTCGTTTCATACCTGACCACCAGTAGTGTTGCTTCAAATTGTGATACATTTTAGTGCTTCCCGAATGAAAAGATAAGCGACTACTATGAGCTTCACTCAGAATTAGCTGCAACAACTCAGAGTTTCTTGGAACACAGATACGGTCTCGAAATCTCAAACAATCATCAACAACTCTAAATTCAGAATCAAAATTTGAATCACACTGAGCTCGTTTCGCTAACATTTTGTTGTCAACTTTCTGAGCATCACATATCTATTGTAAAAACAACGGTTTAACATTCAATTCAGCCATTACAGAACTATCATCAAACAGGTCTAACTGAGTATTCAAAGCACGCAATGTAGGCAGCGATTTCTGACTCAGTGCATCGGCTACAACATTAGCTTTACCTGGATGATAATCTATCACAAGCTCATAGTCTTTCAACAACTCTAGCCATCTTCTCTGTCACAGATTCAAATCTTTCTGAGTCATCAGATATTTCAAGCTTTTATGATCTGAAAATACGTGACATTTCTCACCAAACAGATAATGTCGCCAAATCTTTAATGCGATCACAATCGCAGCTAGCTCAAGGTCGTGTGCCGGATAATTCTTTTCATGAGGTTTCAGTTGTCTCGAGGCATAAGCTATTACTGAAACACCCCAAACCCGACCCACAAGCCTTGACCAGATATGGTATGTTCCTCAAGTAAAACGGTTCAAAACTTTTTGAGCACTTTAGAAAAATTCGGTTGGTTTTGAAAGAAAATTTTTAATTTGTGTTAGGCTCGAGTTGAAATCAAGTTTATCTATTTGAAATCTAGGTTTTGTAAAACTATATTACTCCATTTCAAAATTTGTCCTAAATTAGGAAAAATTCATTTGAGTTCAATTAAATAAAATCGTATCAAAATAAAATAACTTAAAGACATGCATCAACAGTTTAATATCAGTGGCCTTATTACAAACGAAAACAATACCCAAAATAACTCCAAAAATATAAAATATAAAAGTCCCAAAATTAAATAAAACTTCAAGCTGAGCATGGCCACCACTAAACTCCATGACCCTGGTCCATCACCGATCGTCACTGAAAGAAAATGTTCCCAAAGGGTGAGTCAAACAGACTCAATGTGTAACCAACACTAGACCTCAATAATTCAGGCATATCATATTAATTCATAAATATATATAACAGATAAAAGTAGTGATGCAAACCCAACCCAATCCTAGATACCATCGCGCTACACATCACCCGTACTAACCTCGCACACCGTGGGGACTACTAAGTCAACCCTCCATCCGCTACACATCATCGAAGCGCGCTTTGCAGCACGACATGCTCATCGCCCTTATAAATTCGTGGCATAGCCACCGATAATTATTATGTGACCGAAGTCACCACATTCAAATAATGTGACCGAGGTCACCACATTCACTTCCCTTTCATAATCACCCATAAGCCCATGTCATACATATCATGCAAAAATCATGCCTTATTTCACATTCTTATCATGTTCACATATGCCATATCGGTTCATTTCATACTCATAGTAGGAGTAGGAAAACGTGCACTGGTACTTTGTACCATTGCATGGTACTTTAGCCACATTCACATTATTATAAGCATACATATTAATTTAAGCCGTAATCTAATAGAGTTTAGTGTGGGGTACACACCTGATATACTTAACAAATTCGCTGAAAGCCCCGAAAATCTCGAAAAATCCCGATCAACTACTTTAGATCCTTGATTCCTATATTCGCCAACACTTAGATCAATATCATAGGCCATTCGGCCAACAACAAACCTTAGTCTCAAAAGCCTTCTGGCTTTTCAACCACTAAAAGAATAATGAACTAACATAGATCCTTACCACTTGATTTACCAAAATTGATTGTCAAAGAAAAGAGGCTTAGATTGACTCGCTTCCAAAGTCTTGAAGAACCTAGGAGAAATTGATTCCTATGAATGGTTAGAATCTTGCTAACAATTGCCCAAAAATCGCTTTTGCTCACATGAAAATCGACAGAGAGAAGAATAAAGGAACAAAGAAATTCGCCAACACTACTTACCCTTCTCAAAACCGATTGAAGAAGAACCCAAAGAGATTAACCCTTGTTGATATTCGGCCAAGACAAATCAAAAGGAAAATGGGAAATTTTGGCAAAGTGGTTGAGTGATGAAGGAGTTTCGCTATGGTTGATTAAAGATAACAAATAGAATTCGGCTAGAGTGAAAAGAGAAAGAAAAAAAAGATAAAATGGAAGAGAGAGATGGGAGGTTTAAGGTGTTGCGGCAATGGTTGGATTAGGAGAGAAAAGTTTCGGCCTTAGCAAGGTAAAAGAGAAGAAGATGCACAAATGGTTTCGGCTTTAGGTCAAGAAAGAAAATAGTGCACAAGTGATCTCCTATTTTGGTTTCCAAAAGAAAAACACACAAGCTTTCTAGACAACTAAATTGCACAAAAAGAATGCCCAAACCTCACTATGCATATTCGGCCAAGAGGAAAAGATGAGAGAAACACTATTGCTTTTGGGAGAGCAAAAAGGCCAAAATGAAATTTCTCCCAAGCTACCAACTTTTCCCAAAACTTACCACAAAAATTGGCTCCTCCCTTAGTCCACAAAACCATCCATGTTCATGGACAAAATGCCATTAAAAAGTTTCCAAACCTCATCCTTTAATCCATGCCTTATGTCCCCTTATCATTCCAAAAGCTTAGGATTTCATTCCTTAAGTTAATCACTTGCCTTTTTCCCTTAGTCTACTATCCATAAAAGAAAA
Source organism: Gossypium sturtianum (assembly GCA_025698515.1). Taxonomy (NCBI): domain Eukaryota; kingdom Viridiplantae; phylum Streptophyta; class Magnoliopsida; order Malvales; family Malvaceae; genus Gossypium; species Gossypium sturtianum. The sequence goes on along the minus strand of CM046943.1, from coordinate 80,324,668 downwards.
TAGTCCAACCTTACCTTAATTAGAGTTGACCGACACATGCCATACACATGCAAAAATAAAAGTTACCTTATTACCATCCATGGGATTCGAACCTCTTCCCTCATGCAACTATTCATGCGCCAACACCACTTTACTACTAGCTCATTTATGCTAACATTAGACACTTAAATTTACTTAAGTGTCAAGATCACTTAATCCACTTCACTAAATTTTCAATACTAAAAAAAAAAAAAATTATTCTAGCTTCATTAATAATTCCAAGCCTTCACTAGACTATATTAAACACACAATAAAATCATACCCGGCTAACACAAGTAACAAGATGATACTTAAATTTTTAGGATATTACAATTCTATCCCCCTTAAGAAAATTTCGTCCTCGAAATTACCTAATCAAAAGAGTTGAGGAAATCTGGCTGTCTCATCACATCCTCCTGCTTCCCACGTAGCTTCTTCTCGCGCCATGGTTCCGCCATAATACCTTCACTAATGGAACCGACTTCTTGCGCAACACTTTCACATCTCGATCTAGAATCGCGCCTCCGGTTCCTCTTCCACCGCCGACCGGGCTCACATCTATTTCCTCTCTCGCTACGACATGCGATGGATCGAACGATAGCGTCTAAGCATGGAGACATGGAACACATCATGCAACTGCTTCAACTCCGAAGGCAACTCTAATTGATATGCCACTGGTCCAACCCGCTTCAAAACCCGATAAGGTCCTATAAACCTGGGACTTAACTTTCCCTTGCGACCAAATCTCATCACCTTCTTCCAAGGTGAAACCTTTAGGAACACTTGATCCCCCACAGCAAATTCTATATCCTTCCGCTTAAGGTCTACATACGACTTTTGCCTATCAGATGCCTCTTTTAACCGAGCCCGAATTACCTTAACCTTTTCTTCGGATTCAGCCACCATCTCGGGACCCAAAACTTGACGCGTTCCCCAATTCGTCCAACACGTAGGAGTGCGACACTTCCGTCCATATAGTGCTTCGTGCGGTGCCATCCGAATACTCGCTTGGTAATCGTTTGTTGTAAGCAAATTCCGCTAAAGGCAAAAATTCTTCCCACTTCTTCCTCTCAAGTCTATCACACAGCCCCTCAACATATCCTCTAACACTTGGATTACTCGCTCAGACTGGCCGTCCGACTATGGATGAAATGCCGTAGTGAAATCCAATTTAGTACCTAACGCCTGATGTAGCGCTTTCCAAAACCGAGAAATAAACCTTGGGTCCCTATCCAAAATGATAGATACCGACACACTCCATGCAACCTTACAATTTCGCCACATATAATTTTGTCAACTTCGCAAGGAATAGTCGACTCTTCACCGGAATAAAATGTGCGGACTTGGTCAAACGGTCCACTATTACCCATACCGAGTCCTTCTTAGTAGGCGTAAGGGGAAGCCCACTAACGGCCCCATGGTAATTCTCTCCCACTTCCACTCGTGGAATCTTGATTGGCATGAAGTAACCTCGACGGAACTCGATGTTCAAATTTAACTTGCGACATGTCAAACACTTGCCAACAAATTCTCGTAACTTCCCGCTTTAGACCAGGCCACCAAAACTATTCCCTTAGGTCTCTCAGACAACTTAGTCCCTCCGGGATGCATAGCATAAGGGCTACTATGCGACTCCAAGAATCTTCCGCCTAAGCTCCTCACTCTTCTAAGATACGCACCTTTCCTTGAAACACAATATTCCATCACCGGACATACTGTAATTCTTTAGACCACCATTTTGCACTTGCCGCATCTTAGCACTTAAATCCTCATCTGCCAACTGACCCTCTTTTACCTCATTTAACCATGTCGGCTTGACTTGCAACTCTGCTAGCAGACTTCCATCGTCATATAAACTCAGATGTGCAAACATCGCCCTTAGATCTGACACCACTTTTCGACTTAGGGCATCCGCCACTACATTCGCCTTGCCCGGGTGATACTCTATGGAATAATCATAGTCCTTCAGTAACTCCACCGACCTTCGTTGTCTCAAGTTCAACTCCTTCGAGTCAACAGTACTTAAGACTCTTATGGTCGGTGTAGATCACTGACTTTTCTCCATAGAGATAGTGCCTCCATACTTTAAGAGCAAAGACCACTGCCGCCAATTCCAAGTCATGTGTCGGATAGTTAATCTCATGAGGCCTCAATTGCCGAGATGCATAAGCAACTACCTTTCCATCTTGCATTAACACGCATCCCAATCCTGTGAGAAGCGCCACAATACACCACAAAATCCTTCCCCGCCTCAGTTTGAATCAAAATCGGAGCTTCAGCCAACACTTCTTTAAGCTTCTCAAAGCTCTTTTGTTGCTTATCCGTCCATACACAAAAGGTACTTCCTTCCTTAGCAACTTTGTCAAAGGTGCGCGATCGATGAGAACCCTTCTACAAACCTTCAGTAGTAGCCCGCCAATCCCAAGAAGCTACGAATCTCACCACGCACTTAGGAGGTTTCCAATCTAGCACTCGCTTCAATCTTCCCAGATCCACCCTTATTCCTTCAAAGCAGACACCACATGTCCTAAGAATGCAACTTCCTTAAGCCAAAATTCACACTTGCTAAATTTGGCATAGAGCATGCTTTCTCCTCAACACTTGCAACACAACTCGTAGATGCTCATCATGTTCCTCCTCCGTCTTGGAATACACTAGGATGTCGCCGATGAACACAACGACGAACCGATCCAAGTAGGACTGAAAAACTCGGTTCATCACATCCATGAACGCGGCTGGGGCGTTCGTCAACCCAAACGGCATTACTAAGAACTCGTAGTGCCCATATCTTGTTCGGAAAGCCGCCTTATGGATATCCGCCTCCTTCACCTTAAGCCGATGATATCCCGACCGTAGATCTATCTTCAAAATATCTGCCGCTTTCTTTACCGATCGAACAAGTCATCTATCCTTGGCAAAGGATACTTGTTCTTAATGGTCAGCTTATTCAACTGACGATAATCTATGCACATACGCATAGTTCCGTCCTTCTTCTTCACAAACAGGACTGGTGCTCCCCACGGAGACACACTGGGTCGAATAAATCCACGATCAAGCAACTCCTGAATCTGAGCCTTGAGCTCAACCAACTCCTTTGGTGCCATTCGGTAAGGGGCAATTGACACAGGAGCTGTTCCTGGTAGCAAGTCAATTCTGAATTCCACTTGAAGAACCTAGGAGAAATTGATTCCTATGAATGGTTAGAATCTTGCTAACAATTGCCCAAAAATCGGCTTTTGCTCACATGAAAATCGACAGAGAGAAGAATAAAGGAACAAAGAAATTCGGCCAACACTACTTACCCTTCTCAAAACCGATTGAAGAAGAACCCAAAAGAGATTAACCCTTGTTGATATTCGGCCAAGACAAATCAAAAGGAAAATGGGAAATTTCTTGCAAAGTGGTTGAGTGATGAAGGAGTTTCTGCTATGGTTGATTAAAGATAACAAATAGAATTCGGCTAGAGTGAAAAAGAGAAAGAAAAAAAAAAGATAAAATGGAAGAGAGAGATGAGAGGTTTAAGGTGTTGCGGCAATGGTTGGATTGGGAGAGAAAAGTTTCGGCCTTAGCAAGGTAAAAGAGAAGAAGATACACAAATGATTTCGGCTTTAGGTCAAGAAAGAAAATAGTGCACAAGTGATCTCCTATTTCGGTTTCCAAAAGAAAAACACACAAGCTTTCTAGACAACTAAATTGCACAAAAAGAATGCCCAAACCTCACTATGCATATTCGGCCAAGAGGAAAAGATGAGAGAAACACTATTGCTTTTGGGAGAGCAAAAAGGCCAAAATGAAATTTCTCCCAAGCTACCAACTTTTCCCAAAACTTACCACAAAAATAGGCTCCTCCCTTAGTCCACAAAACCATCCATGTTCATGGACAAAATGCCATTAAAAGTTTCCAAACCTCATCCCTTAATCCATGCCTTATGTCCCCTTATCATTCCAAAAGCTTAGGATTTCATTCCTTAAGTTAATCACTTGCCTTTTTCCCTTAGTCTACTATCCATAAAAGAAAATAGTCCAACCTTACCTTAATTAGAGTTGACCGACACATGCCATACACATGCAAAAATAAAAGTCACCTTATTACCATCCATGGGATTCGAACCTCTTCCCTCATGCAATTATTCATGCGCCAACACCACTTTACTACTAGCTCATTTATGCTAACATTAGACACTTAAATTTACTTAAGTGTCAAGATCACTTAATCCACTTCACTAAATTTTCAATACTAAAAAAAAAAATTTATTCTAGCTTCATTAATAATTCCAAGCCTTCACTAGACTATATTAAACACACAATAAAATCATACCCGGCTAACACAAGTAACAAGATGATACTCAAATTTTTAGGATATTACAATTACTTTGCCTTCCTGCATCAATACACATCCCAGACCATTCAATGAAGCATCACTGTATATTACAAACTCCTTTCCCGATTCCGGCTGTACTAACACTGGAGCTTCAGTTAACAGAGTTTTCAACTGATCAAAGCTTTTTTAACATTTATTGGACCATTCAAATCTCACATATTTCTGAAGTAATTTAGTCAACGGAGTAGCTATCGTCGAAAAGCCTTTTACAAATCTGCGGTAATAACTAGCAAGTCCCAGAAAACTACGAATTTCTGATACATTCTTTGGAGGTTTCCAATCTAGTATAGCAAAAATCTTGCTCGGGTCGACTCTTATTCCAGAGGTTGATACAATGTGTCCCAGAAAATTGACTTCACGCAACCAGAATTCGCATTTGCTAAATTTTGCATAGAATTACTTCTCTCTCAGTGTTTGCAACACAATTCTCAGATGTTCGGCATGTTCAGTCTCATCCCGTGAATAAATCAAAATGTCGTCTATGAATACAACAACAAATCGATCTAGGTACAGTCTAAAAATTTTGTTCATCAGACCCATAAAAATAGCAGGAGCATTTGTTAGTCCAAATGGCATAACTAAAAATTCATAATGCCCGTACCTCGTTTTGAAGGCAGTTTTTGGAATACCTGAATCTTTTACTCGCAACTGGTAGTAACCCGATCTCAGATCTTTCTTTGAAAACACAGTAGCTCCTTTTAACTGATCAAACAAATCGTCAATCTTGGGCAACAGATATTTGTTCTTTATGGTCACTTTGTTCAACTGACGGTAGTGAATGCACATTCTCATCGTGCCATCTTTCTTTTTCACAAACAGAACGGGAGCACCCCAAGGTGAGAAACTCGGTCTAGCGAACCCTTTGTCAGTCAACTCTTGCAACTGTGACTTTAATTCTTTCAACTCTGTTGGTGCCATTCTATACGGAGCTATCGAAATAGGTGTAGTACCAGGCAATAATTCAATACCAAATTCAACTTCACGTATCGGAGGCAAACCCGGTAGTTCTTCAGGGAATACATTAGAAAACTCACAAACAACTGGCACTAATTCAACTTTCCTTTCAGATGCTTTTGAATCAATTATATAAGCAAAGTATGCTTCATAGCCCTTTTTCACATAACTTTGAGCTTTCAATACAGATATCACAGCAGGCAATCCATTCAAATCATTAGACTCAACTCTAACTATTTCATCATTCGGACATCTCAAATCAATAGTCTTTCTTTTACAGTTCACAACAACATCATGCAATGTCAACCAGTCCATACTCAGAATGATATCAAACTCATCAAATGGTAAGAGCATCAGATCAGCAGGGAAACAGATATCTCGAAACTTTAACGGACCGTTCTTGCATATCTTATTAACCAAGACACTTTTACCTAAGGGGTTCGATACTTGTATAACAAACCCAGTAGACTCTACAGGAAAAATCTTACTGATTACCAAATTCATGCATATATACGATTGAGTAGAACCAGGGTCTATCAATGCAATCACAAAAGTATCATAAAGTGTAAAAGTACCAGTTATAACATTAGGAGATGAAGCTTCCTCACGAGCTCGGATAGCATAAGCTCTGGCAGGCACTCTAACTTCAGATCTCGCAACAGTGTCTCTAGTAGTTCTCTGACCACCACTGACATTTCTGACATTACGCGAAGGTCTACCTCTCGCTGAAGCATTATCAGATCTTGGGTTCTGAACGGTCTCTGGCTCAACAGACTCTGGACAATCTCGAACAAAATGATCTAACGATCCACATCTGAAGCAAGCCCAATCATTCAATCTACAACTTCTCGGATGCCTCTTTCCACAATGTTTACACTCGGGTCTCTCAGAATGGACATTTCCAACACTAGCCATTGAAGTTGCTGGAGTTTTAGAACTAATTTGTGATCTAGATCGATCTCTACTCATTTGTCCCACATTAGCCTTTGAACGACTATGTTCATCTCGGAATTTCTTCGAAGCAGGCTGAAATGGTCTACTCTGAAATCTCTTTCTCACATCTATAGCTTCAGACTCAGCTTTTCTTTTATCTTTTTCGAGTGCCTCAGCTTTACATGCTCGATCAACAAGTACCACAAACTCTTTTATCTCTAAGATTTTGACTAGCAAACAGATATCTTCATTAAGGCCATCTTCGAATCTTTTGCACATAATAGCTTCAGATGATACACATTCACGAGCATATTGACTCAGTCTGACAAACTCTCGTTCATATTCCGTAATAGACATTCGACCCTGTTTCAGTTTTAGTTCTAGAAATTCCTTTCATTTCTGGTCGATGAATCTCTCACTGATATATTTCTTTTGAAACTCAATCTGAAAGAAGTCCCACGTGACTCATTCTTTTAGAATAACATAAGTTAGGGTTTTCCATCACTGATAGGCTGCATCTCGTAATAACGAAACCACACATTTAATACTTTCATTTGGAGTTAAAGCCATTTCATCGAATACCCAAATTGTGTTTTCTAACCAGAACTCGGCCTTTTCAGCATTATCATCATTAGTAGCCCTGAACTCTTCAGCCCCATATTTACGAATCTTATCAACTGGAGGCTTATTCAACAGACTCGGATACATAACCGGTGGCACAACTGTAGTCTGAGGGGGATTAACCGGGGGCAGAGGTTGCGAAATAGTCGGGTTATTTCTTACAAACTGAGTTAACCACTCACTCATCATCTGAAAGAAAAGCTTGTTTAGCTTCTCCCTCTTGACCGCTCGTAGTTGATCTTAAATCAGAGGGCGCTGTCTCTTCAGCAGGAGCAGGCGCATTACTTTTTACGTCGTCAGCTACGGCTCTTTTGGGATCCATTACTATATGAAAATCACATTTTATACGTCAGGATTCATCACACTATCACAATTCAGAAATATGGCATGTATAGCTACACTCTGACACGCTACGTTAGTCTGAAAATTGACTAAACCGTAGCTCTGATGCCAACCAACTTGTAACACTCCTATCCCGTACTCATCACCGGATTAGGGTTAAAGGTGTTACCAGACAGATTGGAAACTTTAACAGACAATTCGTAAATAAATCATCAATCGCATTCATCATGTTCTATCTATAGGTTAACGAGACCTTAGTCATGCTTTAAACAGAGTCGAGACTAAACCGGAACACATACGGAAATTTTTAGAAATTTAAAACTTTTCTAAGTTATGCAGGACACACGCCCGTGTGGGCAGGCTGTGTGCTTCCCACGGCTGCTAGACACGCCCATGTGTCTTCCCCGTGGTCGAACCTGACTTAACTCCACGGCCACCAAGCACGCCCATGTATCTTGGCCATGGTCGATTCTGACTAAACCACACGGTTACCAGGCACGCCCGTGTGCCACCTATTTTGGTTGCCCCGTATAGGATGGCACCATTGGAGTTAAAAGAATTGAAGGCTTAGTTACAAGAGTTGACAGATAAAGGTTTTGCAAGACTGAGTTATTCTCCGTGGGGTGCTCCCGTACTCTTTGTGAAAAAGAAAGACGGTTCAATGAGGCTATGTATAGATTATAGACAGCTCAACAAGGTAACGGTGAGAGTTAAGGAGCAGGATGTTCCGAACACTACATTACGGATGAGGTATGGCCACTATGAGTTCCTGGTCATGCTTTTTGGCTTAACAAATACTCCTGCCGTGTTTATGGATTTAATGAATCGTATTTTTCGACCGTATTTGGATAAGTTTGTTGTTATTTTTATAGATGACATATTAATTTATTCTAATGATGAAAGTGAACATGCAAAGCATTTGAGAACTGTCTTACAAACTCTAAGAGATAAGCAGTTGTATGCTAAGTTTAGCAAAAGTGAGTTTTGGCTCCGAGAGGTCGAATTATTAGGACATATCATGTCGGGTGATGGAATTAGAGTTGACCCGAGTAAGATATCGGTTATCATTGATTGGAAACTGCTGAGGAATGTGTCAGAGATTAGAAGCTTTTTGGGCTTAGCGGGATACTACAGACGATTTGTTAAAGGATTCTCCATGATTGCTACACTGATGTCGAGGTTGCTATAGAAAGATGTCAAGTTCGAATGGACAGAGAAGTGTCAATAGAGTTTTGAGAAACTAAAAGCATTATTGAGTGAAGCTCCAGCTTTAGTGCAACCGAAATTGGGAAAGGAATTTGTGGTGTATAGCGATGCATCCCTAAGTTGATTGGGGTGTGTGCTTATGCAAGAAGGTAAAGTAATAGCTTATGCCTCGAGACAGCTGAAGCCACATGAGAAAAACTATCTGACACATGACTTAGAGTTAGTCGCCATAGTGTTCGCACTGAAGATTTGGAGACACCATTTGTATGGCGACTGATGTCGAATATTCACTGACCATAAAAGTCTAAAGTATTTGATGACTCAAAAGGAGTTAAACCTACGGTAGCGGATGTAACACCCCTAACCCGTATCCGTCACCGGATTAGGGTTATGAGGTAGTACCGAACAAAACACAACTCAAAACAGACATTCATTTGAATTCAAGCACAAAGCAATATGATCTTTTCTACTAAATTTTTTTTATAAAAAAAAAACTCCTTTAATATCCATTATCTTATTCCTTACAAATCAAACTCATATATAAATTTGGATCACATAATCAACCAAAATCACTTCATACTTTTTCTAGTCATATCACATGTACAAATCATTCTTCAATATTTAACCATATTAATATCAACTAAGTAATCACTTATTCAATTTAACAATGTGCAACAAGTCATATTACAAGTACTTAATACATAAAATGTCCAAACCACATGACTTAAACATTAATGGCATTTATACACTTAAAACATATCCCAGCATATATCATTATATAACATATATAGAACATAAATCAAAACAAATATAACATAAGCTGATTATCAATCATATTAATTCAATATATGCACAGATTAAACCAACCGAACTATATTATACCATTTAATATTCAATTGTGTATACAAGCATAGTAACATTACATCATGGCCGAACATACTATTGATTTATAGCAAACATGATGCGCCTTTAAATTCAATCAATATGAACCATATCATATACTTAAATACCACTCATTTAAACGGCATTGCACACATTTAAAATAACACAATTTAAAACTGGACATATTTCTTTACCAATCATAAAACCATGCGCATATGACCTTGTTATCATAAACCAATTTGAACACAAATAACAACTAAAATTACATATTATTCGCATGCAAATTTATATGCGTTAGATTGTACCACAAATTTCATTCCTACCACAAACTAAGTTAATCCACAATCGGGCAATCAATATAACATATAATACATAATATATTTATTTAGGTGTGTTATAAACCAAATGTCATGCTTATCATTTTAATATCATATCCTTAGCCTTATTTGTATATTCACTTTACTTATCAACCAAAATAATCATATGGCATATTCATTATTTATCTTACCAACCGTACCTATTAAGCCAATCATTCAAGCATAATATATATGCATACATTGCCAATACAAACCTAATCAATATAACCTATACACATTCGGACTTATAATCATCCAACCCATACACATTCGGACATATAAGTAGCTTCTAACCTTTATAAACATAGTTCATTTTATAAGACTTAACCAAACTCACTTAAATACCAAATCTAAACATACCACACATATTATATATATATATCAAAACATTTACCACAATATTAACTAAACATAGCAACCATTTACCACATATAAATAAGCCATGGTCGAACTGATAAAACCAAACACATTAAACACTTAAACAAGAACTCATATAACCGAACCTAAACATAATGATTAAGCCATTTTCGCATGGCTATATATATATATACATGCCCAAAAATCAAACATTTCAACTATGCTATACATGCCATATGCCCAAATTCAACTTAGTAAAATACTGAAAGAAACAGTTGATAGTGTGATAGGCTTTACTGACGATCCCCGAGCTCGTAACGTGACTCCAAAATCTATAAAACAGAGGTAAACAAGAACACACACAGAGTAAGCTATTTAAGCTTAGTAAGTCATAAGCAAAAACATATATATTAACAAAGGCATATTAACATTTTACTAATAAGGTCGAATACACATAATTTCCAATACAAAGATATCATTTACTACAAAGGTCATACTTTAATCACACATACATATCATATGGCCGAATATAAACAATCATATACACATATATATTTTCACTTTCAATATCACAATTGCCTCAATAGGCCAAATCACTTATATGTTCAACTATGCTAACACAAAATCCATATTCACATAACTTTATATCATTTCAAGTAATCAACTTACCTTGTTTCCTTATAAACAATTAACTAGCACATGCCTGAACCTGTAATTCGATTTCACATTCAGTCTTTACTTCACCTTGCTCGTTGAACCATTCGAAACTAAAAAGGATACGCGGATAGTCGGAAGGCTCGAACAATGCCAACGTCCCAGACGTGGTCTTACATGTAATCACATATCGATGCCACTATCCCAGACAAGGTCTTACATAGATCAAATACGATGCCAATGTCCCAGACGTGGTCTTACACGAAAACACATATCGGAAATCCTATGTCATGACATATGTATCCTAATTATTCCTAGGGTTCGTTAGGGGCTTTCAGACATTGAATCTCGATCGAATCAAAGATCGTAATCAGGCTTCCAATAACATTTACATTCGGTAATACACATTTAAATTCGTAAAATTTCATTTTCACATATAACATATATGTATGATCAAATTTAACAACGTTCATATGCTTATTGACTTTCCTCGGATATTGACGGATGAAATTGACTACTCGACTACTTTCGACTTCCCCCGATCTAATTCTGTTTTCTTTCGTTCTTGATCTAAATAAATTCAAATTTATCTAATTTAATCACACATTCATTCAATTTAATCCAAAAACACATAAATGGGAAAATTATCATTTTGCCCTTGACATTTCACACTTTTTGCAATTTAGTCCCTATTGCATAAAACACAAAATATACAAAATTTGCATATACCATGCTAGGGCCGAATATTCATAAGCATCATACTAGTCCATATATTTCATTTATTTCACATTTAAGTCCCTCAAAATAATATTTTTACAACATAGCCCTAATTACTCAAATTCATCAAAAAATTAAAGACAAAACATGTTAATCTTTCACATATCTTTAATATTTCATTATCAAACAACAAAAAATCATAAGCTATCTGTAACATCCTAAAATTTGGGATTTTATGTTTTACATTATACCATGCATTAGGCTAGCTAAGAGTGTCAGTTGTGTATGTTTAGGGACCCTAAGAAGGCTTGGGGTTGAGTTGGGCCTTGGTAGAATTTTTGTGTTTAAGCACTTAAGGGGGGAGAAGGCAAGTGACGTCAAGACTTAAGGAAATAAGTGTGTATTTTGCTAGCACATGAGGAGCTAGTAGCAAGGTGGTGAGGCGTCATATGAAGGGGGCTTAAGGGGTGGAGTTCAAATCCCACCTATTGCAACTTTTAGATTTAATTTTTTGTGTGCTAATCAGATGGAAGATGGTAAGTGTCGGCCATGGTTCTATAAAAGGGAAGGAAGACTTTCAAATGATGGAAAGAAGACTAAGGAAATGAGAAAGGAGGAGATCAAGGGAAAATAAGGAAAGAAATAAAGGAAAGAGATAATGGGGGATATGTTGGCCGAATCTTAGGGAGGTGCATGGGGAAAGAAATTGGTCAACTAAAACCTTTTTGGTGTTAGGGGGCATACGGTTTTGGTAAGGGAATTTTTGGGAGCCGAATTTTCCTATGGCCATTTTGCAAGTTTTGTGCATGCAAAGTTTTTCTTCTTTTTGAACATTTTATGCCTTCTTTTTTTTCAACCTTTTTCTCTTGTCTTGCCGAAACACTCAAGCCATTTTGCTCATCTTTTCCTTAGTGTAGGCCGAAACTCTCTGACACCTCTTTTTCCATCTCTTCTTTTCTTTTTCACCATTTCTTCAACCCTTCTCTCTTTTCTTTTAGTCAATATTTTTATGGCGAATCTTGCTTGTTCTTTTCTCTCTAAGTAGCCGAATCCTCCTAGCCATTCTCTCTTCTCCATCTTGCGTGTTGATCACTTTCTTCCTTGGTTGAATCGGGTAAGTGGCTTCATTCTTTTCCTTTCATCTACTTTTCTCCATAACCGAAGGTGTGACCATCATCATTGGTTGTCTCACTTTATTTCTAAAATCGAAACACCATTTCCTTCTACTCCCTCATATCGTGATCATCTCCTTTTTGTAGTGTTCTTGTGGGGTTGGCCGAATCTCACATCCTTGCTGACTCATCCTTAGTCATAAGTTGAATCGGTGGGAATCGGGTTTATCATCGATTAAGGTAAGGAGTCTCTTCTTAGTTCATTCGATATCGCTACTTGGTTATTTTGCTAAACGGATCGATAGATTTGACAAATCGATTATTATAGGGATTAAATCACTCGATCTTCTCTACCCGTCGATCCTTCGAAAGTAGTGGTAAGCAGAAACCCTCTCCTTAGACAACTACTTCTCTCATTGTAATATTATTCTGACCGAGCCTCTTCCAATGGAGGCAAGTGGTAGCGATACTAAAGGAAAATCGATAGGAGGACGAAAAGGGAGTGGACTTGCAAATTTGGTGTTATGGTGATAGGTGCCGACGATCAAGAAGGTTTCGTCCTTACCGTAATCAGGTGTGTAATCTCACACCGAAATCATGCAAATTCGTGATTCACCATCATGTTGTAAAAATAGATCGCTGTTGCTTACGAATCTAATAACTGTAATATGGCAAGAATCGAGTAACTTACTTAAACAACGTTAATTTTAAGATCTGTCAAAATCGGTATTAATTTGTAAAATTACAAAAATGCCCTTATGGGCCGAATTACTAAAAAGCTTTAATGGGCCATTTTTATGAAAATGCCCCTATGGGTCAATTTACCAAAATACCTTAACGGGCCGATTAGCTAGAATGCCTTAGTGGGTTGATTTATCAAAGTGCTTTAATGGGCCGATTCATCAAAATATTTCATTAGAATAATGGTTGCTATATGTGTGGATATACTTTTCTTATGTTGCATCTTTACATATTGCATGGGTTGGGAAAAATTGTATAGAGAGCAGTGTAGCCTGGTGGCATAGCCACAATTCGCTTATTATTGTGCTTAATTTTGATTTCGGTGGCATGGCCACAAAAATAATATACTTTAGTAGTTTGACTGCAATTTGGTGTGAGCGGCGGGGTGGGTTAACTTGATCCCCACAGGTGTGATTGGCTGGTCGGGGGTGTGATGGATGGATGGGTTGGGTTGTATTCATTTCTTTTAAATACTGTTATGTAAATGGGCATAGGCCCAAGATGTTGCTATACGGGTTCAGGCCCAGTGGATGATGGTAAGGGGATTATGCATTGAGTTCTTGTAACTCACCCCCTTTCTTTCTTAATCCTTGCGGGTGATGCTCAGTAATGAGGACATGGGGCCATGGATAACTCGGTGGAGGCCATACTTTAGGAATGATGTTTTCGAACATTAGTAAATTTCTTTTCCGCTTTATTTCGTTACTTTTACTATTTTGGGTTTAAAGTTGTAATAAGGCCTCTGATATTTTTATTTTGCTTTATGTTTTGATATACTTATTATTTTTCTTGAATTGTTTTAAACGGGGATTTTCTGAGATCATAAATAACAGTTTTCCAAAATTGAATAACAAATGAATTTCATAACAAATGTATATACAAATAATTTAACTTGGATTCTCTTTCGAATAATCACCATCATTTTCAAAAGTCACGGTTTTAAAGTTCACTAGTTCGATTTTCGATTCATCAATCAACCTTTCGAGATTAGTAGTATTTTATCGAATATTTATAACCAAACTTGTTTTCTTAACTATAACCTAATAATATCAACTTTAGTAGGAATCATAAGTTCTTTACACAGTTTCTTCATGTGACATGCCGAATCTGGTCATACCGCATGGGCCGGGTTTGGGGTGTTACATTTTATGTTATCAGAGCCCGGTTGCAAAACTCGGCTGTGGTTTGGGTTCAAAAGCGTTTTCCAAAGCTGTTTGAAATTTAATTTATAAATGCATGTTTTAGAGAAAATATGACACCACGGGTATCCAGCACCAAGTCAGTAAGTTTTTGTTTTCATTTTATGATTATTGTGGTATGACTATGGTAAGAAGACTCCCCAAAATAGAAATACTCTAGAACTTTTAGCTTAGGAGCTGAAACTATAGAGATTGAGACTTTAGGATACGTTTTGCGAAAACAACTTTACTTCCTATACTCCATAAAACATTATTTAATAAACATTGAATAGCATACTGATTCATAAGACTCGTAATCAGATTAAATCGACTTAGCAAACATGAGCGCTAGAGGACGTGGACGCGGTAGACATGGACGTGGTAGAGGCCGAGGTGCTAGAGTTGTATCTGAGGCATCTGGACATATGCCGAAAATGGATGCGGCTGCGTCACCAGTGACTGAAGCTGGGTCACATGATCGAATGAGAGAGGATGATGCTCTGTCCCAAGCGATGTTGGGAGTTCTAGAAAGGGTTACTGGGGCTAGAACTGGGTCGGCAGCTCGTGGGTCGATATCTGAGCGACTTAGATTGAATGGCGTCGAAGTTTTTAGGGGTATTTCGGGTGTAGCCCCAAGTGTAGCGGAGTGCTGGCTTGAGGGGGTGGAACGAATTATGGATGATCTGGATTGCACAGCTGAGCAGAAACTGAAAGGGGTTGTGTCATTACTGAGAGACGAGGCGTATCAGTGGTGGCTCACTGTTCGGGAAGGCACTCAGGCTGATCGTATTACCTAGGATTTCTTTAAGACAACATTCCAGGGGAAATATATCGGGGCTAGCTATGTGGATGCCCGAAGAAAGGAATTCCTGAATCTGGTTGAAGAAAGTAGATCTGTGGCAATATACGAGGCGGAGTTTCTGCGTCTGAGCCGGTATGCTCGAGGAATAGTGCCGACTGATTACGAACGCTGTGTGCGTTTTGAGGATAGGTTGCGTGATGAGTTACGGGTATTGATAGCCCCACAGAAGAAGAGGAATTTTGCTACACTGGTGGAAAAAGCTAAGATTGCTGAAGAAGTAAAACACTCGAAACGGCAAAACCGACACAAGGATAGGGGCAGGAACAAGAGAGACTCTGGGTATTCAGGTCCTGCTAGAGGATTTCAGAAAAGGACCAGGAATGAGGGACCAGTTCGAGTGAGTGCTCCAGCTACTACCAATCAGTTACAGCCTTGTGTGGATTGTGGAAAACTTCACTCGGGTGAATGTTGGAAGAGAACTGGTGGATGTTTCAGATGTGGATCCAAAGACCATCGGTTTAGGGATTGCCCTCGAGAGCCTGCTCAGACTCAGGTAGTTCGTAATAGATTTTCGCAGCCAGCAGGAGGCACTCAGCAGTCGCTGAGAGGCCGTGGGCCAGGTCGAGGTGGTAATGGCATGGGACGAGGTCAGGGTGCACCGAGTAGAGGTACCAGTAATAGGGGTAACACAGAGGCGAGACAATCAGGGTTGGTCTATGCGGTCAGACGTCGAGAGGATGGCGATGCACCGGATGTCATAACCGGTACATTTTTCATATCTGATGTACCTTTTACCGCTTTGATAGACATTGGATCCACCCATTCGTATGTTGCATGTGCTGTGTCTGGAACTCTGAATATTAGATCTGAGATTACTGCTACAGAAACAACTGTGATTAGCCCTTTAGGACAGTCTGTGGTAGTAAATAAGTTGTTTAGAGATGTGCCCTTAGAAGTTCAGGGAGTAGTATTTCTGGCAGATTTGATGGAACTTCTGTTCGGGGAGTTCGACCTTATATTGGGCATGGACTAGATGGTTAAGCATCGTGCGAACTTGGACTGTGCTGCAAAGCAGATGGTACTAAGAATTTCAGAGGGTAAGGAAGTGATGATGATAGGTGAAAGAAGAAATTATCTATCTAATGTGGTATCTGCTTTAAAGGCGGAAAGGTTGGTACGAAAGGGGTGTGAAGCATTCTTACCCTTTATCAGTGCTTTGGATGCAAAAAAGTTATCGGTAGAGAGTGTTAGAATGGTGAAAGAGTTTTCAGACGTCTTTCCCGAGGAGCTTCCTGGATTGCCTCCAGATTGGGAAGTGGAATTTGGTATTGAACTGTTGCCAGGAACGGCTCCGGTGTCCATTGCTCCTCACAAAATGGCGCCGAAGGAGCTAGTGGAACTTAAAGCTCAAATTCATGAGTTGTTGGACCATGGATTTATTCGACCAAGTGTGTCACCGTGGGGAGCGCCAGTTTTGTTCGTTAAGAAAAAGGATGGGTCGATGCTTATGTGCATCGATTATAGACAATTAAATAAGTTGACGATCAAGAATAAGTACCCGTTACCGAGGATCGATGATCTGTTTGATCAGTTGCGGGGAGCTTTGGTCTTCTCGAAGATAGATTTGAGATCGGGGTATCACCAGCTAAAGGTTAAGGAGGCAGATATTCACAAGACTGCGTTCTGAACTCGTTATGGGCATTACGAGTTCTTGGTGATGCCGTTTGGGTTGACAAATGCACCAGCTGCATTTATGGACATGATGAACCGAGTCTTCCAACCCTATCTAGATCGGTTTGTGGTGGTATTCATAGATGACATCTTGGTGTACTCAAAGACAGAAGAGGAGCATGATTCGCATCTACGGGTCGTATTGCAGATATTAAGGGAGAAGCAATTATATGCCAAATTCAGTAAGTGTGAATTTTGGCTAAGGGAAGTAACCTTTTTGGGGCATGTTGTGTCTGCCGAGGGAATTAGGGTTGATCCCCGTAAGATCGAGGCTGTATTGGACTGGAAGCCACCGAAGTCAGTGGCAGAAATTTGAAGCTTTCTAGGTTTGGCTTGGTATTAAAGGCTATTCGTTGAGGGGTTTTCGTTGATTGTTGCACCCCTAACTAAACTATTGCGTAAGGGAGTACCGTTTGTATGGTCAGATAAGCAGCAAGAAAGCTTTGAGAGATTGAAGAAGATTCTGACAGAAGCTCTAGTATTGATTCAGCCTGAGGCTGGTAAAGAGTTTATTGTTTATTGTGATGCATCACACAGGGGCTTGGGATGTGTGTTGATGTAAGGGGGGAAAGTGGTGGCTTATGCATCTCGTCAATTAAGGCCGCATGAGGTGAACTATCCCACTCATGATTTGGAGCTAGCTGCAGTGGTATTTGCTCTGAAGATATAGAGACACTATCTGTACGGGGAGAAGTCGATTATCTACACGGACCATAAGAGTTTGAAGTACCTCCTTACCCAGAAGGAGTTGAATTTAAGATATCGGAGGTGGATAGAATTGTTGAAAGATTATGACTGCTCAATTGAGTATCACCCAGGTAAAGCTAACGTAGTGGCAGATGCGTTGAGTCGTAAGGTGATATCGAATTTGAGAGCGATGTTCGCTCATCTCAGCCTTTATGAAGATGGTAGCTTGTTAGCTGAACTTCAAGTGAAGCCTGCATGGGTAGGTCAGATTAAAGAAAAGCAGTTGTTGGATGAAGTGTTGGGTTCTCGACTTCAGCAAGTGGAAAGTGGTGAGATAGGGGATTTTGGATTAAATAGTGATGGAGTATTGTGTTTTTGCAGAAGAGTTTGTATGCCGAGGGATTCTGAACTGAGACATATGATTTTGCGGGAGGCGCATAGTAGCCCATATGCTATGCACCCTGGGGGAAACAAGATGTATCGAGACCTCCGTGAGCAGTATTTGTGGCCAGGGTTGAAACAGAAGGTTACTGATTTCGTGAGCAAGTGCTTGACATGTCAACAGGTGAAGGCGGAACATCAACTGCCTTCAGGGTTGCTACAACCGGTGAAAATCCCACTATGGAAATGGGAAAGGATAACGATGGACTTTGTTAGTGGGTTACCTTTAACGCCTACTAAGAAAGATTCGGTATGGTAATAGTGGATCGGTTACGAAGTCCGCTCATTTCCTACTGCTTCATACGGATTATACGCTGCGTAGTTGGCCAAGTTGTATATAGCGAAAGTCGTGAGGTTGCATGGGGTACCATTGTCTATTATATCGGACGGGGATCCTAGGTTTACATCACGGTTCGAAGGCTTTACATGAAGCTTTGGGGCCAAAACTAAATTTCAAAGACGGCGTTTCATCCATGCAGATCGATGGTCATCGAGAGAGAGTAATCCGATTCTAGAAGACATGTTAAGGGGTGTGATCGACTTCAGGTAGTTGGGAAGATTTTCTACCATTGGCGAGTTTGCATACAACAATAGTTATCAATCCAAATCCGGATGGCACCCTATGAGGCGTTGTATGGTCGTGAGGTGTCATACTCTAGTTGCTTTGACCGAGCCGGGGAGCGAAGCGCTATTGGGTCCGAATTGATCTCGAGACAGAGGAAAAAGTAAGGTAATTCGGGCTCGATTAAAAGAAGCTTGGATGACATGAAAATCATAAGCGGATCCGCGGAAGGAGATAGAGTTCTCTGGGGTGATCAGTCTTTACGAAGGTCTCACCTTGGAAAAAGATCTTAAGATTTGGACGTAGAAGGGCAAGTTTAGCTCTAGATTTATCGGACCTTACTGTGTAATCGGGCGTGTTGGGCGGTGGCTTATCGGCTTGAGTTACCTCCGGAGTTACGTCGATACATAGCGTATTCCATGTCTCGATGTTAAGGCGTTATCATTCGGATCCGTCTCAGGTAGTGCCAGTGGAGGAAGTTGAGATAAGACCTGGCTTGTCTTTTGAAGAAGAGCCAGTGCAGATTTT
This sequence comes from Gossypium sturtianum, assembly GCA_025698515.1. NCBI lineage: Eukaryota > Viridiplantae > Streptophyta > Magnoliopsida > Malvales > Malvaceae > Gossypium > Gossypium sturtianum. The sequence goes on along the minus strand of CM046943.1, from coordinate 80,305,465 downwards.
AGATCGGGATATTAATGTGCTGAGAAGGAAGTCGATTCTGTTAGTCAAAGTATTATGGCGTAATCATGGGTCAGAGGAAGCTACATGGGAGCCTGAGGACACGATCCGGCAACAATACCCTCATCTCTTTTAATCAGGTAAATTTCGAGGCTGAAATTTCTTTAAGGGGGTAGAATTGTAACATCCTGAAATTCGGGATTTTATGTTTTACATTATACCATGCGTTAGGCTAGCTAAGAGTGTCAGTTGTGCATGTTTAGGGACCCTAAGAAGGCTTGGGGTTGAGTTGGGCCTTGGTAGAATTTTTGTGTTTAAGCACTTAAGGGGGGAGAAGGCAAGTGACGTCAAGACTTAAGGAAATAAGTGTGTATTTTGCTAGCACATGAGGAGCTAGTAGCAAGGTGGTGAGGCGTCACATGAAGGGGGCTTAAGGGGTGGAGTTCGAATCCCACCTATTGCAACTTTTGGATTTAATTTCTTTTTTGTGCTAATCAGGTGGAAGATGGTAAGTGTCGGCCATGGTTCTATAGAAGGGAAGGAAGACTTTCAAATGATGGAAAGAAGATTAAGGAAAAGAGAAAGGAGGAGATCAAGGGAAAAATAAGGAAAGAAATAAAGGAAAGAGATAAGGGGGGGATATGTTGGCTGAATCTTAGGGAGGTACATGGGGAAAGAAATTGGTCAACTAAAACCTTTTTGGTGTTAGGGGGCATACGGTTTTGGTAAGGGAATTTTTGGGAGCCGAATTTTCCTATGGCCATTTTGCAAGTTTTGCGCATGCAAAGTTTTTCTTCTTTTTGAACATTTTGTGCCTTCTTTTTTTTCAACCTTTTTCTCTTGTCTTGCCGAAACACTCAAGCCATTTTGCTCATATTTTCCTTAGTGTAGGCCGAAACTCTCTGACACCTCTTTTTCCATCTCTTCTTTTCTTTTTCACCATTTCTTCAACCCTTCTCTCTTTTTCTTTAGTCAATATTTTTGATGGCCGAATCTTGCTTGTTCTTTTCTCTCTAAGTAGCCGAATCCTCCTAGCCATTCTCTCTTCTCCATCTTGCGTGTTGATCACTTTCTTCCTTGGTTGAATCGGGTAAGTGGCTTCATTCTTTTCCTTTCATCTTCTTTTCTCCATAACACAATCATCATTGGTTGTCTCACTTTATTTCTAAAATCGAAACACCATTTCCTTCTACTCCCTCATATCGTGATCATCTCCTTTTTGTAGTGTTCTTGTGGGGTTGGCCGAATCTCACATCCTTGCCGACTCATCCTTAGTCATAAGTTGAATTGGTGGGAATCGGGTTCATCATCGATTAAGGTAAGGAGTCTCTTCTTAGTTCATTCGATATTGCTACTTGGTTATTTTGCTAAACGAATCGATAGATTTGACAAATCACTTATTATAGGGATTAAATCACTCGATCTTCTCTACCTGTCGATCCTTCGGAAGTAGTGGTAAGCCGAAACCCTCTCCTTAGACAACTACTTCTCTCATTGTAATATTATTCTGACCGAGACTCTTCCAATGGAGGCAAGTGGTAGCGATACTAAAGGAAAATCGATAGGAGGACGAAAAGGGAGTGGACTTGCAATCTCTACTCCCAAGTTCAAACGTAGGGCGGTATCGGTAGTTCGGGATTTTCCACCAGGTTGTGGACTGACATCCGGTGAAAATAGGCAGATCGTGGTCGTTCACGATAGTGAGGGTAAGTGTGATAAACCGATTGTTTAGATTTGGATTAAGACACTATCTCTTGTTAGTTAATCGAGTGTTATGGTGACATAGGTGCTGACGATCAATAAGGTTTAGTCCTTACCGTAATCAGGTGTGTAATCTCACACCGAAATCCTGTAGATTCGTGATTCACCATCATGTTGGAAAAATAGATCGTTGTTGCTTACGAATCTAATAACCGTAATATGGCAAGAATCGAGTAACTTACTTAAACAACATTAATTTTAAGATCTGTCAAAATCGGTATTAATTTGTAAAATTACAAAAATGCCCTTATGGGCCGAATTACTAAAAAGCTTTAATGGGCCGTTTTTATGAAAATGCCCCTATGAGTTGATTTACCAAAATGCCTTAACGGGTCGATTTGCTAGAATGCTTTAGTGGGCCGATTTATCAAAGTGCTTTAATGGACCGATTCATCAAAATATTTCATTAAAATAATGGTTGCTATATGTGTGGATATACTTTTCTTATGTTGCATCTTTACATATTGCATGGGTTGGGAAAAATTGTATGGAGAGCAGTGTAGCCTGGTGGCATAGCCACAATTCGCTTATTATTGTGCTTAATTTTGATTTCGGTGGCATGGCCACAAAAATAATATACTTTAGCAGCTTGACTGCAAATTGGTGTGAGCGACGGGGTGGGTTGACTTGATCCCCACAGGTGTGATTGGCTGGTCGGGGTGTGATGGATGGATGGGTTGGGTTGCATTCATTTCTTTTAAATAATGTTATGTAAATGGGCATAGGCCCAAGATGTTGCTATACGGGTTCAGGCCTAGTGGATGATGGTAAGGGGATTATGCATTGAGTTCTTGTAACTCACCCCCTTTCTTTCTTAATCCTTGCAGGTGATGCTCAGTAATGAGGACTTGGGGCCATGGATAACTCGGTGGAGGCCATACTTTAGGAATGATGTTTTTGAACATTAGTAAATTTCTTTTCCGATTTATTTCGTTACTTTTACTATTTTGGGTTTAAAGTTGTAATAAGGCCTCTGATATTTTTATTTTGCTTTATGTTTTGATATACTTATTATTTTTCTCGAATTGTTTTAAACGGGGATTTTCTGAGATCATAAATAACAGTTTTCCAAAATTGAATAACAAATGAATTTCATAACAAATGTATATACAAATAATTTAACTTGGATTCTCTTTCGAATTATCAACGTTATTTTCAAAAGTCACGATTTTAAAGTTCACTAGTTCGATTTTCGATTCATCAATCAACCTTTCGAGATTAGTAGTATTTTATTTAATATTTATAACCAAACTTGTTTTCTTAACTATAACCTAATAACATCAACTTTAGTAGGAATCATAAGTTCTTTACACACTTTCTTCATGTGACATGCCGGATTCGGTCATACCGCATGGGCCGGGTTTGGGGTGTTACACTATCATCAATGGCAAAACACAAAATCATCACCAATTTCAAAAATTCAAGCATGGGTTTTGTAGTACTCAAATCAAAGATCTCAAAAACGTAAAAATTATCAAAAACTGAACAAAGACTATCCTTGAATCAAGCTTCAAAAATGGCCGAATGTTTCAAGCTTTCAAACCTAGTTTTTCTTTTCTAATTTCGGTGAAGAAAGATGAGAACACGGCTTGTTTATTTTAATGTTTTATGATATAAATTAACATTATTATTATTTTACCTAATTAACCTTTAGTAATTAATATATATAAAACATATATTATAAGGTCATTCTTGACCATTGCCGTCCACTCACTCTAATAGTGGGCTATATACCTATTAAGGACTTCACATTATAAAGACATTAGCAAATTAGCACTTACACATTAATTAGCCAATTTCACATTTTACGCAATTAAGTCCTTTTTTCAAATTAAGCACACAAACAATAAAATTAATTCACGAAACTTTCACACATGTAAATTCACACATATTTAACACAGAAAATAATATTAAAATATTTTTCGAGCTCAGATTTGTGGTCCTGAAACCACTATTCCGATTAGGGTCAAAATCGGGCTGTTACAACTCTCCCCCCTTAGGGATTTTTGTCCCCGAAAATCTTACCGGTGAATAGATTCGGATAACGCTCTCTCATTGCATCCTCTAGCTCCCAAGTTGCTTCCTCAACTCCGTGTTTATGCCGCAGTACTTTAACTAATGGAATTTTCTTATTTCGCAATTCTTTAACCTCACGAGCTAGAATGCGAATCGGTTCTTCTTCATATGCCATATCAGACTTAATCTCAATCTCTGTCGGACTAATAACATGTAAGGGATCGGATCGGTATCTACAGAGCATCGAAACATGGAATACATTGTGAATCTCTTCTGGTTCAGGTGGCAACAACAGTCTATAAGCAACCGGCCCGATACGCTCTATAATCTCATACGGTCCAATGAATCTCAGACTCATTTTTCCTTTACAACCAAATCTGAGTATTTTCTTCCACGGTGAGACTTTCAAAAAGACTTTGTCTCTAATCTGAAACTCTATATCTTTTCTTTTCAGGTCTGCATACAATTTCTGACGATCCGATGCTATTTTCAGACTATCGCGAATCACTTTCACTTTCTGTTTAGTCTCTTTGATCAAATCGACCCCGTGTATCTTATTTTCACTGAGCTCAGTCCAATACAATGGTGTACGACATTTACGACCGTACAAAGCCTCGTAAGGTGCCATTTAGATACTAGATTGAAAGCTATTATTATATGCAAATTCAATCAAAGGTAAGTATGGTTCCCACGTACCTTCAAACTCGAGAATGCAACATCTCAACATATCCTCAAGTATCTGAATAATTCGTTCAGACTGGCCATCTATTTGCGGATGGAAAGCAGTGCTAAAGTGTAGTTTCGTACCTAAAGCATCTTGAAGTTTCTTCCAAAGCTGCGATGTGAACCTCGGATCTCTATCCGAAACAATAGAAATAGGCACTTCGTGCAATCTCACAATCTGAGAAACATATAATCCAGCCAGCTTATCAAGTGAATAATCTGTACGAACTGGAATAAAGTGAGCCGATTTAGTCAATCTATCCACAATAACCCAGATTGAATCTTTCTTGCTCGGTGTCAACGATAAATCAGATACAAATCCATCGTGACTCTGTCCCACTTCCACTCGGGTATCATAATTGGCTGTAGTAACCCAGAAGGTACTTGATGCTTGGCTTTTACTTGTTGACAGACTAAACATTTCGAAACAAAGTCAGAGATGTCTCGTTTCATACCAGGCCACCAGTAAAGTTGTTTCAAATCATTATACATTTTCGTACTACTCAGGTGAACAGACAACCGACTGCTATGAGCTTCACTCAAAATCATCTGAATCAACTCTGAATTTCTCGGAACACATATTCAGTTTCTGAACCTCAAACAACCATTTGTATCAACTCGAAACTCAGATTCAACATTCGATTCACATTGAGCTCGCTTTGCTAATAAATCATTATCAACTTTCTGAGCATCACAAATTTGTTGAACAAATAATGGTCTTGCTTTTAATTCAGCTATTATCGAACAATCATCAGATATAACCATATGCACATTCATTGCATGCAAAGCAAATAATGATTTTTGACTTAAAGCATCAGCAACAACATTAGCTTTTTCCGGATGATAATCAATCAAAAGCTCGTAGTCTTTTAACAACTCTAACCATCGACGTTGTCTCAAATTCAGATCTTTCTGAGTCATCAAATACTTTAGGCTTTTGTGATCAGAATAAACATGACATTTCTCACCGAACAGATAGTGACGCCATATCTTCAATGCAAACACAATATATGCCAATTCCAAATCATGTGTCGGATAGTTCTTTTCATACGGCTTTAATTGTCTCGAGGCATAAGCTATGACTTTGCCTTCCTGCATCAAAACACAACCCAGATTACTCAAAGATGCATCTCTATAAATGACAAATTCTTTACCCGGTTCTGGCTGAACTAGCACTGGAGCTTTGATCAACAAGGTTTTCAACTGATCAAAACTTTTCTGGCACTTTTCTGACCACTCGAACTTAACATCTTTCTGAAGTAGTCACGTCATCGGAGTTGCAATCATAGAGAAACCTTTCACAAACCGTCTATAGTAACCAGTAAGTCCCAGAAAACTTCGAACTTTAGAAACATTTCTCGGAGATTTCCAATCTAGAATTGTCGAAACCTTATTCGGGTCAACCTGAATACCCGATGCTGATACAAAATGTCCTAGAAAATTGACTTCTCATAACCAGAACTCACATTTACTGAACTTTGCATACAACTGTTTATCTCGCAAAGTCTGTAACACAAGTCTCAGATGTTCGGCATGCTCGGTTTCATCACGGGAGTAGATCAAAATGTCATCAATGAATACTACCACAAACCAATCTAGATACCTTCTGAAGATCCGATTCATCAAATCCATGAAAACAGCAGGTGCATTAGTAAGTCCGAAAGGCATAACCAGAAACTCATAGTGTCTATACCTCGTTCGGAAAGCACTCTTTGGCACATCAGAGTCATTAACTCGCAACTGATAGTAACCTGATCTCAAATCTATTTTTGAAAACACTGTAGCCCCTTTCAACTGATCGAATAGATCGTCAATCCGTGGCAACGGATACTTATTCTTCATAGTCACCTTATTGAGCTGTCTGTAGTCGATACACATTCTCATAGTTCCGTCTTTCTTTTTCACAAATAAAACTGGTGCACCCCAGGGAGAGAAACTCGGTCGCACAAAACCTCTATTTGTCAACTATTGCAACTAAGCTTTCAATTCATTTCATTCCGTAGGTGCCATTCTATACGGAGCTATCGAAATCAGTGTCGTCCCCGGCACTAACTCAATACCAAACTCTACCTCTCGGATCGGTGGCAAACCCGGTAATTCTTCAGGAAACACATCCGGATACTTGCACACAATTGGTACTGATTCAATCTTTGTTTCGGTCACTTTAGAGTCGAGCACATAAGCAAGGTAAGCTTCACAACCCTTTCTCACATATTTCTGAGCTAACATTGAAGATATCACTGTCGGTAAACCATTCAGATCATTAGACTCAATCTGAATAATCTCATCATTCTGGCACCGTAAATCAATAGTCTTCCATTTGCAGTTCAAAATAGCATCATGCAGAGTTAGCCAATCCATACCCAGAATTATATCAAACTCATCGAATGGAAACAACATCAAATCAACCGGAAAACATGAATCTCGAATCATCAACGGACAATTCTTGCACACTTTATCAACCAAAACACACCGGCCTAAGGGGTTCGATACTTTAATCACAAACTCAGTAGACTCTACAGGAAGAGTCTTATTGAATACTAAAGTCTCACATACATAAGAATTAGTCAAACCAGGATCAATCAATGCAACAACACTAGTATCATAGAGAGTGAAAGTACCAGTAATAATGTCTGGGGATGAGGCCTCCTCCCGTGCGCGAATAGCATAGGCTCTGGCAAGTGCGCGAGCCTCAGATCTAACAGTTGTATCTTTGGTCCCTCTCTGACTGCCACTCACATTACCCGTATTTCTGGGTGGTCTACCTCGAGCTGCAGTGTTACCTGATCTCGTATTCTGTATCAGATTTTCTTCAGCTAACTCTGGGCATTCACAAATATAATGATCCATCGATCCACATTTAAAGGAAGCCCAATCATGCAATTTACAACTGTTGGGATGTCGTTTACCGCAATGTTCACACTCGGGTTGATTTGATCTAACATTACCCACACTAGCTACTGAGGTAGCTCTCGAGCTCACAGGTGGTCTATCCCGATCTCGTCTAGAATACCCCGCAGTAGCCTTTGAACAACTAGCATCGTCTCAGAACTTCTTTGATGTCGACTGGAATGACTTACTGAATGATCTCTTACGTGTATCTCTAGCTTCAGAGTCAGCTTTTCTTTTCTCTTTCCCAAGCTCTTCGGCTTTGCAAACTAACTCAACAAGTACCACGAACTCTTTTATCTCAATTATGCCAACTAACAGTTTAATGTCTTTGTTCAGCCCATCTTCAAATCTTTTACACATTATAGCTTCGGTCGAAACACACTCTCGGGCATACCGACTGAGTCTCACAAATTTCCGCTCATACTCTGTCACGGTCATCCGACCCTGTTTCAATTCAAGAAATTCTTTGCGTTTCTGATCAATAAATCTCTGGCTGATATATTTCTTACGGATCTCAGTCTGAAAGAATTCCCAGGTCACTCGCTCTTTCGAAACCATCGATACTAGTGTATTCCACTAGTGATATGCAGTGTCCCGTAGCAAAGAAATGGCACATTTTAAGCAATCGTCAGGGGTGCAAGATAACTCGTAAAACACACGTATAGTATTATCGAGCCAGAATTCAGCTCGCTTAGCATCATCATCAGTGGCTCTGAACTCTTCAGCCCCGTGTTTTCTGATTTTATCAACATGAGGCTTAAGCAATCTCAACGGGTCACTCACTTGAGGTGTAACAGGTATCGAAGATGGATTAGTCGGGGGTGGAGGTTGTTGTGCAGTCGGATTAGTCTGGATATATTGAGTAAACCATTCATTCATCATTTGGTAAAAGGCTTGTTTAGACTCTCCCTCCTGGTTACTCGAAGTCGATCAAGAATCAACCGGCGCTGTCCCTTGTGCGGGAGCAGGCGCTATACTCTCGACATCATCAGCTACGGCTCAATCGGGATCCATTACTATACGAAAAAACATTTTCAGATGTCAGAAGTCATCACACTATCGCAATATATAAAAATATGGCATGTATAGCTAGACTCACACATGCTACGTTAGTCCTAGAATCGACTAAACCGTAGCTCTGATACCAATCAAATGTAACACCCCTAACCCATATCCGTCGCCGGATTAGGGTTATGAGGCATTACCAAAAAAACACAACTCGGAACAGACATTCATTTGAATTCAAGTACAAAGCAATATGATCTTTTCTACTATTTTTTTTTTAAAAAAAAAACTCCTTTAATATCCATCCTCTTATTCCTTACAAATCAAACTCATATATAAATTTGGATCACATAATCAACCAAAATCACTTCATACTTTTTCTTGTCATATCACATGTACAAATCATGCTTCAATATTTAACCATATTAATATCAACTAAGTAATCACATATTCAATTTAACAATGTGCAACAAGTCATATTACAAGTACTTAATACATAAAATGTCCAAACCACATGACTTAAACATTAATGGCATTTATACACTTAAAACATATCCCAGCACATATCATTATATAACATATATCGAACATAAATCAAAACAAATATAACATAAGCTGATTATCAATCATATTAATTCAATATATGCACATATTAAACCAACTGAACTATATTATACCATTTAATATTCAATTGTATATACAAGCATAGTAACATTACATCATGGCCGAACATACTATTGATTTATAGCAAACATGATGCGCCTTTAAATTCAATCAATATGAACCATATCACATACTTAAATACCACTCATTTAAACGGCATTGCAAACATTTAAATTAACACAATTTAAAACTGGACATATTTCTTTACTAATCATAAAACTATGCGCATATGACCTTGTTATCATAAACCAATTTGAACACAAATAACAACTAAAATTACATATTATTCGCATGCCAATTTATATGCATTAGATTGTACCACAAATTTCATTCCTACCACGAACTAAGTTAATCCACAATCGGACAATCAATATAACATATAATACATAATATATTTATTTAGGTGTGTTATAAACCAAATGTCATGCTTATCATTTTAATATCATATCCTTAGCCTTATTTGCATATTCACTTTACTTATCAACCAAAACAATCATATGGCATATTCATTATTTATCTTACCAACTGCACCTATTTAGCCAATCATTCAAGCATAATATATATGCATACATTGCCAATACAAACCTAATCAATATAACCTATACACATTCAGACTTATAATCATCCAACCAATACACATACGGACATATAAATAGCTTCTAACCTTTATAAACATAGTTCATTTTATAAGACTTAACCAAACTCACTTAAATACCAAATCCGAACATACCACACATATTATATATATATCAAAACATTTACCACCATATTAACTAAACATAGCAACCATTTACCGCATATAAATAAGCCATGGTCGAAATGATAAAACCAAACACATTAAACACTTAAACAAGAACTCATATAACCGAACCTAAACATAATGATTAAGCCATTTTTGCATGGCTATATATATATATACATGCCCAAAAATCAAACATTTCAACTATGCTATACATGCCATATGCCCAAATTCAACTTAGTAAAATACCGAAAGAAATAATTGATAGTGTGATAGGCTTTGCTGACGATCCCCGAGCTCGTAGCGTGACTCCAAAATCTATAAAATAGAGGTAAATAAGAACACACACAGAGTAAGCTATTAAAGCTTAGTAAGTCATAAGCAAAAACATATATATTAACAAAGGCATATTAACATTTTACTAATAAGGTCGAATACACATAATTTCCAATACAAAGATATCATTTACTAAAAAGGTCATACTTTAATCACACATACATATCATATGGCCGAATATAAACAATCATATACACATATATATTTTCACTTTTAATATCACAATTACCTCAATAGGCCGAATCACTTATATGTTCAACTATGCTAACACAAAATCCATATTCACATAACTTTATATCATTTCAAGTAATCAACTTACCTTGTTTCCTTATAAACATTTAACTAGCACATACCTGAACCTGTAATTCAATTTCACATTTAGTCTTTACTTCACCTTGCCCGTTGAACCGTTCAGAATTAAAAAGGATACGCGGATAGTCAGAAGGCTCGAATAATGCCAACGTCCTAGATGTGGTCTTACATGTAATCACATATTGATGCCACTATCCCAGACAGGGTCTTACATGAATCAAATTCGATGCCAATGTCCCAGACATGGTCTTACACGTAAACACAAGTCGATGCCAACGTCCCAGACGTGGTCTTACACGAAAAAACATATCAAAAATCCTTTGTCATGACATATGTATTCTAACTATTCCTAGGGTTTGTAAGGGGCTTTCGGACATTAAATCTCTGTAACACCCCCAGACCCGGCCCAGACGTTACGGTTGAATCTGAGAATGTCACATCAAAGGCATAACTTAAAACAATTTTGCTAAGTAAAAATTTAAGACCCAAAAGCCCAAAATCCTTGAGTCTTGTTAAGTAATGATAAAAGCTCATTTTATTATTTTAAGTATTTCGAAAACCAAGTTTAAACATAAGAAATTTACTCAGGTTTAATAATTAAATAAACAGTTGAAACAACAAAACCCAAAATCTAAAGTCAAATCAGAGTACAAGGCCTTATTACATCCAACGAAAATAAAGTAATTAAAATCATGTCTTTTGAGACAAATAAATAAAACTTCTAAGTATCTTGTAGTGTGGCCGTCTCCGAGTCCTCTCCCACGTCGAGCCCTTTACTGAGGATCGCCTGAAACATTTGATAAAAAGGGGTGAGTTTTGAAACTCAGTGTGTACGACCCTTGGTAATCCAATCAACATACAATTATCACATTGGGCCTAAGCCCTATCAAAAATGGTGGCCTTGGGCCTTAGCCCATAACGACCTCATATCACATCAGTATCACATGAATGCAATGCACCCATCCCAAATCCAACCCTGCACACCATTTCCCTCCCAACCCTACACACATGTGGGGATATAAATATCAACCCACCCATCCCTACACAACAAAGTTAGAACCAGCAGTGGCACTACTCAAACGTTGCGGCAAAGCTGCTATAATGGGCTTAAAGCCATCGGTGGATCCACGGTCGTCAAGCGACTATGCGATCCTCAAATCTTCATCTATATCATCAAAACCCACCCAAGTGCAACATATATTTCATGAATGCAACATACACATTCTCACACATTCGGCACTTAGGGGTATTTTAGTCATTTCACTACCCAAGGGTATTTTCGTAAATCTACTCTACAGGGGTATTTAGTTAATTTTGTAAATTAGGGATATTTTGGTGATTTCGCAAGTCAAGGGTATTCTGGTAATTTTACAATCAGGGGTATTTTAGTAATTTTTCAAATCTAAGGATATTTTGGTAAATTTCAAATCAGGGGTATTTGGTTCCTCTTAGGTTTTAGTTATGAACTTTGGCCCATAAACAAGTCCTCGTGGCTAAAGTGAACAGACACTATGCACCAGGTAGGATTCCAGAGAAGAGGAGGTGGGCCACTAGGACCGCTTAAGTACCAAGCTCTCCCTAGATCCAATCCTAGACATGCATATGTCCGTTGCCACACTCTAACCCAGTGACTTGTCCACGGACATGTTTAATTATTAGATTAAGTCTTATGCGGATTAAGAGTTGTTCAGAACTAGGCTTAAAGTCCATTAAACCCTAGCATACTTTTCTACGTCCCCATGCAGCCCATCAAGCCCAAATCACATCCTTACGGCCCATTAGGCTCAAATCTCATCCATATGGCCTATTAGACCCAAAACAATTCGAAATCATGTAACATGCATGACTTACTCAATACGTATGACCAAACCAAACAATTTCATCAAACTTAGCCTCAGGGCCCACCGGGCCCCTTTAGCCACTTTTAGCTTTCCAGTTTTTCGGCATTGCCAATATCGTGTGTGTAGTGTTTATCTTGTGTGGATGCGATATTTTGGGTATAAAAACTATATGTGTGCAATGTTTATCTGCTCTGGTGGGTAGGTTTTTGGGTAAGTGTAAGAGGGTTCAATTAGATTAGAGTGTGTTAGTGTTATTAAAATTAGAGTGCGCAGCGAAAGCATAGTTGTGTGACTTGAGCGGTGCGATTAATAGTTAGTTGGAAATTTCGAGGATGAAATTTCTTTAAGGGGGTAGAATTGTAACGCCCCAAATTTGGGCCTAGAAGAATTGGGCTTTGGGCTTTGGGTCTCAAAAAATTTTTAAGTGAGCGAGAAAATGACAATTGGCACGTGGGCTTTGAGGGTTAATGAATTTGGAGTGTCTAGGGGTGTTAGAGATGTTCTGGGATCAAGTAAGGGTATAGGAAAAATTTTGGTTTTAGCCCAAGGGAACTGTGACTTCAGTTAGTAGGCCTTTTAAATTAATGAAGAAGAAAAATGACACAAAAGAGCTTGTGGTGTAGTGGCAAAGTGGCACCACTTAGGGAGCAAGGAGGTGGCGTCATTAGCAGGCAAGGGAGTCCAAGGTTCGAGTAGTGGCATGGTATTTTGTTGGGGATTTAATTTTTGCCTTCTAGATGGTTAGTAGTGGCGTTGGATGTGAACTCTGAAGGAAGTGTTCATAAGAGAAAATTAAGGAAGGGATAAAGGAGCTTATCTTAGAGAAAATTTAGGACGAGATTGAGGAGTTATCAGGGAGAAAAGTTAGGAGCTGAGAAGTGTGAAGAGTTGGTGCTATTTTGGGAAGTGGGAAGTGTATAAATTTGGCTTAGGAGGGTAAATGAGTGCCGTTTTTGGGTCTTTTAGGGGGTATTACGAATTTTTATTGTGGCTTTCGGCATTTGGAGAGTTTTGCAAATATGTCAGTCTTTCTTTTCTTGACCGAATATCCTGTAGTACCCTCACACAAGCACATTTGATCTTTTCTTTTCTCCCCCTCATTTTGTTCTTCTGTTACTAAATTCTTCCATTACCGAAAAACCATCATTCCTTTTTGCTGAAATCCCTATTTGTGCCGATTCCTAGTTATTTTCCTCCATCACAAATCGGTTGTTATCTACTCTTAGTCAAGTTAAAAGACAGATCTTGTTCAGTACCTATCTAGGCCGCAGGATCAAATGAGGGTTTTGGTAAGTACTCGGTCAACTTCCTTAGTGTGTTTGGTTAAAAGCCGAAGGGCTATCTAACTACTCCTTGTCGTTAACTTTGTATTAACAAGGGTAGGGTTCAAAGATCGCAAGTGTGGTAGGATTGTTAGCAAGGGTAAGTGTACTCAACTCGATTGTGGTTTAAGTGAATGGCCGAATGTGAGTTTGATCTATAGGGGTGACTTGTGTGGATTGTGAGTCACTCAAATCTTGATGGTGTGTGTGTGAGTGCAGATCTAGGGGATACTCTTGATTAGTAGCTAAGGAAGGGCTATTAGAACACGGTGGCACACGGTAAGGTTACGGTATGGTTTCAGCTTTTGGTAGATATCTTGTTTAAGTATGGGTGATTGATTGATGGTTGGTTGGTTGTAGGTTCAAGACCAAGGATAGTATAGCACGTCGCAGTAACCAGGTGTGTACAAACACTACACACACATGATATCGGCAATGCCGAAAAGTCGAAAAGCCAAAAGTGGCTAAATGGGCCTGGTGGGCCCTGAGGCTAAGTTGGATGAAATTGATTGATTTGATTATATGAATTGAGTTAGGCATGCATGCTACATGATCTGGAATTGTTTTGGGCCTAACGGGCCATATGAATGAGATTTAGGTCTAATGGGCCATAAGGATGTGAATTGGGCATAATGGGTTATATGAACGTGAAATGGGCTTGATGGGCTGTATGAAGATGTAGACAAGTATGCTAGGGTTTAATGGACTTTAGGCCTAGTTCTAAACAACTCTCAAACTGCATAAAACTTAATTCTAATAATTAAACATGTCCGTGGACAAGTCGCTGGGTTAGAGTGTGGCAACGGACATATGCATGTCTAGGATTGGATCTAGGGAGAGCTTGGTACTTAAGCGGTCCTAGTGGCCCACCTCCTTTTCTCTGGAATCCTACCTGGTGCATAGTGTCTGTTCACTTTAGCCGCAAGGACTTGTTAATGGGCCAAAGTTCATAACTAAAACTCGAGAGGGACCAAAATACCCTTAGTTTGAAAATTACCAAAATATCCTTAGATTTGTAAAATTACTAAAATACCCCTGATTGTAAAATTACCAGAATACCCTTGACTTGCGGAATCACCAAAATATCCCTGATTTACAAAATTAACTAAATACCCCTGTAGAGTAGATTTATGAAAATACCCATGGGTAGTAAAATGACTAAAATACCCCTAGGTGCTTAATGTGTGAAAATGTGTATGTTGCATTCATGAAATATATGTTGCACTTGGATGGGTTTGATGATACGGAGGAAGATATGTGAGGATCGCATAGTCGCTTGACGACCGTGGATCCACCGGTGGCTTTAAGCCCATTATATGCTTAGCAGCTTTGCTGCAACGTTTGAGTAGTGCTGCTGTGTGTGTAGGGTTGGAAGGGAAATTGTAACATCCTGAATTGGGGCCTTTGCATTTTATATGTGTGTGTTTGAATGCTATGGTTACCATGCTAGTTTAGGGTACTTTAGGATCCAGGAATGATTTGGGGGTAAGTCTTGGGGAAAATATATTTTTGAGCACCTTTAGGGGAAGCTAGCTGAATTAGGCCTTAAGGGATATTGTTTGTGTTGGATGACACAAAGAGGTGCCTTAGTAAAGTGGCAAGGAGGTGCCACTTAAAGGTTGAGGTAGGTGACGCCTCAGGGGAGCTGGCAGGGATCAAGTTCGAGCTGCAAGGAGAGCATTTTGGGGTTGTTATTTTGCGCATGGAGAGGCAAGTGGTGGATTCGGCAAGGGCACTTAAGGAGGGGAGTGTTGATTGAGTCAAACGTTTTGAATGGATGGTGGAGAGGAATTTTAGGAGTTTGAATTATTCAAATTAGTTTGAATGAGTGGAGGAGAGGGAATCAGGGAGAGATGGAAGGGACGGCATGGTGTTTGAGGGGAGAGGGGAAGTGTTAGCCGAAATTGTGAGGAGTGTGTAGGGGTGTAGATGTTTCTTTTTTTTCGGCATTTGTGAGTGTGCTCTTTATTCTAGTTTCTCCCTTTTTGTTCTTATTCTCTTTTGCCGAAATTGTCTAGCCGACTATCATTTTCTTCCTGTATGACTTGTAGCCGAAACTAAGAAGACCAAATTGCACATTTCTTTCATCTTTCCTTCTACCCGTTCCTAAGTCTCTTCTTCTGCTTTTCTTCTTTTGGTGTTTAGCCGAAACCTACTTTGCCTTCCACTCATCATCTTTGTTTTATTTTCTTTGCCAATAACACCAAAGCCGAAACCTTCTGAAGCCACACCTTTTTGCCAAAAACTCTGTTACTCTTCTCTCTTTTCTTTCGAATACTTTAGCCAAATATCTTTTGGTGGATAGCACCTTTCTCCTTTATCTCTTCCTTTTCAAGAGCAGAACAACTTCGGCATTTGGTAAGTTCTTTTTGGTTTGGCCGAATCTATTTAATCAATCTACTCATTCACTTTCTTTTCCTGATTTCTTTAAGTGGGAAGCCAAAACTTCTCATTCGGTTCTTATTTGTTGGTTAGCTGAGACCCTCTGACATTCGTAATCTCCTCTTTCAACTCTTGGTTGTAGTGGATCGCCGTTACTAATCTTCCGTCACTCCCAATCAGTTTCTCTAGTGATTAAGAGTTTTCTTTTCGTTTCAATCATCTATCTTGCGTTGAGTGCCGAAGGCAGTCATCCCATTCTTTAAACTCTTGGCTGAATATAGGTGGGGTGGTGTCGCATTCTTTTGAAGACTTTCAGGATTCGTTTGACTTGTGAATCAAGCCTAAAGCTTCGGCTTTTGTCGATCGAGGTAAGGAGATCTATTCAGCTAAACGTGTTAATCTATTCACATCTTACTCTATGTGTTAACTCGGTCTTCTAACCAAGATCTGTTCCATGGACTCGAATGCCAGCGATTCTAAGGAGGGGGTTGGACCCGTAAACCTAGCCCCTAAGTTTAAGAAGCGAGTAGTGTCAGCAGTTCGAGATTGGCCACCGGGTTGTGGGCCGGCTTCTGGGTAGAGTAGTAGGCAGATAGTAGTTGTGTCTGTTAGCGATAGCGTCGACATAGAGAGCGTTGTGTTACGTATTATCAGGTGTGTAACTCTTACACACTTTATATGTTAATTATGTTGTTATCTGTGTTTGGCCAAAAGCCGAAGTGATGGTATGGATCGCTAAGTTACCTTTGTGGATAAAAGCGAGGACTCGGTGTAAGTCCTATTATGTCTTTATTATTTATGGATGCATGTATGAGTGAAATGAATGTTGTTGTACATTATTAGCATGATCATACCATATTGTAAAGCATGAACATGAAATTGGGGTATGATGAGAAGAGGAGGAAACATGATCTCTTTCAGATCACACCGGTGGTTTGGTACCACAAGTGGGTTGGCCCCACATATTATTAATTTGTGACTAAGTCTCGGTGGTTTGGAACCACCAGTGGTTAGGTACCACGTAGATCTTATTTCTGTTACTCGTCCCAGTGGTTTGGTACCACAGTGGGTTGGCCCCACGTATTGATAATAGGGATTGTCACCAGTGGTTTGGTACCACAAGTGGGTTGGCCCCACATATTATTAATTTGTGACTTTTGTCACGAAAGGTTTTGGAACCACCGGTGGTTAGGTACCACCAGTGGCTAGGTGCCACAAATATTGGGTAGACACAGGAGCTACGGTGGATGAGCACATTAGGTTGGTTGGGTTGCATGGCATACATACTTTGCATATGAATCTGTGTGAGAGCTCAAAAAAATCTTTTGGACGGGGATTTACACACTGGGTCTCGGTGACTCACACCCCCCTCCGTTAAATTTTGCAGGTAATCCTTAGACCGAGGATATGGAGCCGAGGTGGACTCAAGGTGGCCATGCATAGTATTTTGGGTTTTATCTTAAGTAGTTATTTCAGATTTATTCTACTTTAACTTGGATTTTGGTAATGTAATAAGGCCATTAAAACGTTAATTTGGTTTTATCTGTTTTTGTTAATTTTCTTTTATTTTATTTTTGATCACTAAGGCATGCCTAATAAACTACTTCAAATGGATGATTTCCAAAACTTAATGATTATGGGATTTTGAGATTCTACAATTGATTAATTAACCAACGGGTTTTAGTAGCAAAGTAACTAAAATTTTCAAACTAAGACTCAAAATTATTTTCAATTGATCACTCAATATAAAATTCCGTTTTATAAAATCAAAGATTTTTCCCAACTCATGACGTTAACTCGGTTTTCAAAATTCTTCTTTCCTGTGACATGCCAGATTCGGTCGTTGCGTTTTGACCGGGTTTGGGGTGTTACCGAAATGGTGTGCAGGGTTGGAAGGGAAATGGTGTGCAGGGTTGGATTTGGGATGGGTGCATTGCATTCATGTGATACTGAGGTGATATGAGGTCGTTATGGGCTAAGGCCCAAGACCACTGATTTTGATAAGGCTTAGGCCCAATATAATATTTGTATGTTGATTTGGTTGCCAAGGG
Organism: Gossypium sturtianum; assembly: GCA_025698515.1. Taxonomy (NCBI): domain Eukaryota; kingdom Viridiplantae; phylum Streptophyta; class Magnoliopsida; order Malvales; family Malvaceae; genus Gossypium; species Gossypium sturtianum. The sequence continues at coordinate 80,287,425 of CM046943.1, read as the reverse complement.
TCGTACACACTGAGTTTTGAAACTCACACCCTTTTTATTAAATGTTTCAGGTGATCTTCAGTAAACGGCTCGACGTGGGAGAGGACTCGGAGATGGCCACACTACAAGACATTTAGAAGTTTTATTTATTTGTTTCAAAAGACATGATTTTAATTGCTTTATTTTCATTAGATGTAATAAGGCCTTGTACTCCATTTTGACTTTGGATTTTGAGATTTGTTGTTTCAACTGTTTACTTAATTATTAAACCTGAGTAATTTCTTATGTTTAAACATGGTTTTCGGGATACTTAAAATAATTAAATGGGCTTTTATCGCTACTTAACAAGGTGTCAATGATTTTGGGCTTTTAGGCCTTAAATTTTTACTTAGCAAAATCGTTTTGAATTATGCCTTTGATGTGACATTCCCAGATTTGGCCATAACATCTGGACCGGGTTTGGGGGTGTTACAATCTCGATCGAATCGAACATCGTAATCAGGCTCCCAATCACATTTGCATTCGGCAGTACACATTTAAATTCATAAAATTTCATTTTCACATATAACATATATGTATGATCAAATTTAACTATGTTCATATGCTTATTGACTTACCTCGGATATCGACGGATGAAATCGACTACTCGACTACTTTCGACTTCCCCCGATCTAATTTCGTTTTCTTTCATTCTTGATCTAAATAAATTCAAATTTAACTAATTTAAAGGTGATAAAGCATTGCAAGCTAAGATAAATCAGTGCGAGACAGGTATAGAAATCAGATTTTCAGATTGGTTCTGATGGCTGTTTAATGTTTCAAGACAGAATTTGTGTACCCAAGGACGATGAGCTTATTCAGAAAATTTTGCATGAGGCACATAGCAGTTGTATGTCTATCCATCCGGGTAGTGTGAAAATGTATAATGACCTGAAGAAAATGTATTGGTGGTCGGGAATGAAAAGAGACATCTCAGAGTTTGTCTCTAAATGTTTAATTTGTCAGCAAGTGAAAGCCAAACACCAAGTACCTTCAGGTTTACTTCAGCCCGTAATGGTTCCCGAGTGGAAATAGGATCGTATTACCATGGATTTTGTGTCTGGATTGTCGTTTACACCAAAGAAGAAAGATGCTGTGTGGGTTGTGGTTGACAGGCTAACTAAGTCGACTCATTTTATACCGGTGCGTACCGATTATCCACTTGAGAAATTGGCCGATTTGTATGTTTCTGAAATTGTGAGACTTCAAGGAGTACCTTTATCGATCATTTCAGATAGAGATCCGAGGTTCACATCTCAGTTTTGGAAAAAGTTGCAAGAAGCGTTGGGGACAAAACTAAATTTTAGTACTGCTTTCCACCCGTAAATCGACAGACATTCGGAAAGAGTAATTCAGATTCTTGAAGATATGCTGCGGTGTTGTGTTCTTAAATTTCAAGGCAGTTGGAAAAAGTACTTACCGTTGGTAGAGTTTACCTACAACAATAGCTATCAGTCGAGTTTGAAAATGGCGCCTTATGAGGCTTTATATGGGCGTAAGTGCCTAACGCCCTTGTATTGGACGGAACTCAGAGAAAATTAGATACACGGGGTTGACTTAGTCGGAAAAGCAGAAGAGAAAGTAAAAGTGATTCATGGTTGTATGAAGGCCGTTTCGGACAGATAGAAATCCTATGTGGATTTAAAACGAAAAGAAATTGAGTTTCAAGTCATTGATAAGGTGTTCTTGAAAGTATCTCCGTGGAAGAATATCCTCAGATTCGGTAGGAAAGGCAAATTAAGTCCACGTTTTATTGGGCCATATGAGGTGACTGAGAGAATTGGACTGGTAGCATATCGATTAGCCTTGCCATCCGAGTTAGAGAAGATCCACGATGTATTCCATGTGTCTATGTTGCGCCGTTATCGTTCTGACCTGTCACATGTGATTTCACCAACAGAGGTTGAAATTTGTTCAGACATGGCCTATGGTGAAGAGCCGGTTAAAATTTTAGATCGAGAGGTCAAACAATTAAGAAAGAAAAGTATAGCACTCGTGAAAGTGCTATGGCATAGACATGGGGTTGAAGAGTCCACATGGGAGCCCGAGGAAACTATGAGAGACCAATACCCGAACCTTTTTGCTGGTAAGATTTTCAGGGATGAAAATCTCTAAGGGGGATAATTGTAACAGCCCAATTTTGGGGCTAGTCAGAACAGTGGTTTTGGAGCCACTAATTCAAGGCCGGAGAAATTATTTTTAATATTTTTTTATGTGTTATAGCATGATTATATGAGTACATGAAAATTTTGGTGAATTAATTTTAGTGATTGCATGTTTAATTTTGAAAAAGGACTAAATTGCGCAAAGTGCAAAGTTTTGTTATACAAGTTAAAGGTGTCAAATAGCTATAGAACCTTAAATTAGAGGTTCTTAATGTGCAATTAGACCCTTTAGAGGGTGATGGCCGGCCATAGGGGACAAAGAAATGACATTGTCAAGGTTAGGTGAAGTATTTTGTGAATTAATTGATAAATAAACATAAAATAAAGAAGAAAAGAGATATCATCTTTTTCATTTTCTCTTCTCCACCGATTATTCACTCAAGAAAGGGCCATGGAAGCTTGAAAATTTTCAGCAACTTAAACCTTTGCAAGTAAGTGTTTTTGATGGTCATTTTTGATGATTTTTGTACTTTTGGATCCCTTGTAGCTTAAGCTAGCTAATGAGGGGACTATTTTGCAAAATGATTATGAGTCTATGGTTTTGACATGAGAACATTTGTGATGTTTGCTAAACTTTTATGGAAGAAAATGAAACTTAGTTGTTAAATAAAACACCTAAATTGGGCCTTTTTGTAAAGGTTGTAAAATAGGTGGTAAATGTATTAAATAATTTGATTTGTGAGTTGCTATCAGTTTAAAATAGATTCAGCTAGGCTTGTTTAAGGAGGAAATTTGATGAAAATCAATTTACGAGCCTAGGGGCAAAATCATAATTTTGTGAAAGTCTAGGGGCAAAACGGTAATTTTGCCAAAGTAGGAATTTTGAAATGTCTTGATCAATGTGGTGACTAAATGAGTGAATTTTATCATTATAGATCAAGAAAAACAGAGTCCAGACCTAGACCAAGGGAAAGCCAAGCCAGTAGACTAATTCAATTTAGTCGCTCACTTTTTGTATACCGAGGTAAGTTGTACGTAAATAATACAATGTTATTACATTTATGCTTTAAACAATTGATATTGCATAAAATGTTTGATTATTTCCATGAATATGCATGACGAAGGTTGATGTGATATACTCCTGGTTGAACCTTAGGAATAGATTAGATATCTAAGCCATGACATTTGAGTGATATGTGCGCTAGTGTAAGACCATGTCTAGGACATGGCATCGACCATATTATGGATAGCCGGTGTAAGACCATGTATGGGACATGGAATCGGCATTAATATGTGCACTAGTGTAAGAGCATGTCTGGGACATGGCATCGGCCACATTATGAGAGCCAGTGTAAGACCATGTTTGGAACATGGCGTCGGCATTGAGATGAGAGCTAGTGTAAGACCATGTTTGGGACATGGCATCGGCCTTGAAATGTAAGCCAGTGTAAGACCATGTCTGGGACATGGCATCGGCATCGTACTCTTGTGTGAGGCTTATTGAATATCCCTTGGTATTCTAATGGGTTCAACGGGTAAGTTAAAGATTGTGTCAAAAGTGAGAAAAGTTACAGCTATGTTGTAAGTGATACATGTACCTACATGAGATTCTTGAGAAATGAGCTCGAATTATGTTGTGTGATTAGTAAGGGTGGAAATGAGTAAGTTATGCCTTTAATCATTCGAGAATCATGTGCTTGCTTATAATATGCTATCAATATGATAATGCTTGTTAATTGTTGTTAATTATTTACATGCGACTTACTAAGCTTTATGCTTACTCCCTTTCCTTTCCATTTTTTTCTTAATAGTGTCACCAAGTTAGCTCGGGGATCAAAGGATGTCGGAGGCTCGATCACACTATCAATTAGAACATTTGGAATAGTTAGATTTATCATTTTGAGTATGGCATGTATAGGGACTTGGTATTTTGTTAAGTGTCATATTGTTTCGGCCAAATGTGTTGGCTTGTCTTGAAGAGGAATTCATTTTGTATAAGGCCATAGTTGACGGTTAATACTTGTTGTTGATAAATGCAAATGTTGGTGTTTTCATGAATGTGGTTATTACATGGGTTGGTTGATAATAAGAAATGTTGTAGGTGATAGAAAATAGCTTGGATTTGAGGCGTGGATGCCTTGGTTGTGACAGATTTAGTCATGTGTTTGTGCTTTTGATGGTACTATTTGATGTGTGTAGAAGTGTGCTTGAAAGGGGTGACAAAAAGGCTTGGAAAATAGCCTAACAGCCGTCCATAGGTCGTGTGTCTAGACCGTGTGTGACACACGGTTGCCCCATGGGCATGTGTTGAGGCCATGTGTCCCCTGCACCTAAATTGTAAAAACTTAGATTAGCACACGGACAGGGTACACGGGCGTGTGCCAGGCCGTGTGACATCCTGATTTCTCGCAAGGCACAGGTTAGGATCGTGCACGGGCCAAGGACATGGCCATGCCAGTCACACGGTCGTGCGCTAAGTACACACGGGCGTGTGCCCCTATTTTTCAATAAAGTTTTCTAAAGTTTTCTAAGGTTCTCGTTTTGGTCCCAAACCGTTTCTAAGTTATGTTTTGGGTCTCGTAGGCTCATATTAGGGATTTTATGACAAACTTTGAAAAGTTTTAAATTTTGAGTGAACTTTTATGACTCGAAAATGTATGTTTTCATGTGTTTAAGATAGGTAACGCCTCGTACCCTGTTCCTGCGTTGGATACGGGTAAGGGGTGTTACAGTGTGTCCCCTGTTTTGAGAAAAATTTTCAGAGTTTCGTAAAATTAACTTGAGTTATCAGTTTAGTCCCGAACCACTCCCAAAGCATGTTTAGGGCCTCGTAGGCTCATAATAGGGACCATGTGATTGAAATTGATTGATGATAGCTTGTAATGTGAAAATTTTGTGTAGAGTTGAATGTTTAATTGTTTTATAAGTCTGGTAATACTCCGTAACCCTATTCCGGCGTTGAATACGGGTGAGGGGTTGTAACAACCCGATTTTGACCCTAATCGGAATAGTGGTTTCGGGACCACAAATCTGAGTCTGAAAGATATTTTAAAATTATTTTTAGTGTTTACTATGTGTGAATTTGCTTGTGTTAAATTTTCGTGTTTTAATTTCGTTGTTTAAGTGTCCAATTAAATAAAAGGGCTTAATCGCATAAAATGAAAATTTGATGGTTAAATAAGAAAGTGCCTAATTGTTGTTGTCTTTATAATTTGGAGGCATAATGATGTAATTAGCCCATTATAAAAGTGAGTGGATGACATTAAGGTTATTATATAGTTTTTATACATTAATTTTATAAGTTAAAAAAATTAATAACATATTATATTAACATATTATATTAACATATAATAAAACATAAAATTTAAAAGCGATTCTCTCATCCTTTTTGTGACCGAAACAAAGAAAATAAAAATAAAGAAATATAAGCTAGGGTATTTGGCCATTGTCAAGCTTGATTAAGGTATATAACTAGCTCAGTTTTTGATAATTTTTATGTTTTTGAGATCGTTGCTATGAAATGTACAAAACCCATGCTTCAATTTTTGGTTTTGATGAATATTTTGAGTTAAGCCATTGATGATAGCTTGTGATTTTTGTTGTTTGATTATGAAATATTAAAGATATGTGAAAGATTAACATGTTTTGTCTTTGAATTTTTGATAAATTTGAGTAATTTAGACTAAATTGTGAAAATAAAATTTTAAGGGACTAAAATGTGAAATAAATGAAATATATGGACTTGTATGGAGCTTATTAATATTCGGCCCTAGCATGAGATAGGTAAATTTTGTGTATTTTGTGTTTTATGCAATAGGGACTAAATTGCAAAAAGTGTGAAATGTCAGGGGCAAAATGGTAATTTGCCCATTTATGTGTTTTTGGATTAAATTGAATGAATGTGTAATTAAATTAGTTAAATTTGAATTTATTTAGATCAAGAACGAAAGAAAACGAAATTAGATCGGGGGAAGTCAAAAGTAGTCGAGTAGTTGATTTCGTCCGTCGATATCCGAGGTAAGTCAATAAGCATTTAAATGTCATTAAATTTGATAATATATATGTGTTACATGATGAATGGAATTTTGGTGAATATATTTGTGTATGGCCGAATATGTATTGAGCAAATGAGCTATATTTCGAGTTCGATCCGATCGAGATTCAACGTCTAAAAGTCCCGTACGAACCCTAGGAATAGATAGGATACATATGTCATGACATAGGATTTCCGATATGTGTTATCATGTAAGACCACATCTGGGACGTTGGCATCGACTTGTGTTTACGTGTAAGACCATGTCTGGGATATTGGCATCGTATTTGATTCATGTAAGACCCTGTCTGGGACAGTAGCATCAATATGTGATTACATGTAAGACCACGTCTATGACGTTGGCATTGTACGACCTTTCGACTATCCGCGTATCCTTTTTAATTCTGAACGGTTCAACGGGCAATGTGAAGTAAAGACCGAATGTGTAATTGAATTACAAGTTCAGGTATGTGTTAGCTATTTGTTTATATGGAAACAAGGTAAGTTGGTTATTTGAAATGATAAAATGTTATGTGAATTATGTGATAGATTAGGTGAACATTACTTATTCGGCTTTGTGAAGTTAATATGTGTAATCGGCTATATGAAATTTATGTTTGAAAGTAAAATGTGATCTTAGTATTAAATGATAATGGTGATTGATATTTGGGGTATTTAGCGTTATTAACCTAATGTTATTATGCAAGTGTTTATATATATATGTTTTTGCTTATGACTTACTAAGCTTAAATAGATTACTCTGTGTGTGTTCTTGTTTACCTCTGTTTTATAGATTTTGGAGTCACGTTACGAGCTCGGGGATCGTCAGGAAAGCCTATCACACTATCAACTGTTTCTTTCGGTATTTTACTAAGTTGAATTTTGGATTATGGCATGTATAGCATAGATGGAATGTTTGAGTTTGATTTTTGGGCATGTATATATATATAGCCATGCGAAAATGGCTTAATCTTGATATTAAGGCTTATGTGTATTCGGTCATGGCATTAGCTTATTATGGAAGTATATGTCATGGTGTGTTTATGCATGGTGTTTGGTTATATGGTTTGATTGATTAATGAGTTAGTTGATAGTTGTGTAATTTTGGTCATGGTATTTGCATGTTTTGGTAAGTATGTTCCATGACATGTATGAATGGTGTTTTGGGTTATATATCTTGGTTGTGTAATGCTATGAATGACTTACAAATAGCTCATTTAGTAAGCTTGAAACATGAATAGATTTGTATTTGTGGTTGGTTTTGTAATTTGGTTCGGTGATGAAGTAAATTGATGAATTTATGTTCGAATGTATAAAGGTTAGAAACTATTTAAATGTCCGAATGTGTATAGGTTGAATGATTACAAGACCGAATGTGTATAGGTTATATTGATTAGGTTTGTTTTGGAAATGTGAAGTTTTATGTATGATTTTATAATATGGATTATGTATTGAATGTGAATTGGCTATATAGGTTTAATTTTTAATTGACAATCGAGGAAAGTGTTTCAGGATTAATTTCGCTAGCCGAATTGATAAGAAACAAGTTTGTTTTGTTTGACATTTTGGTACAATGCATAATATGTGTAACAAATATAATTTAATTCGGCAATTGTACTTATGAAATAGGATGAATTGGTTTGATTTCATGATTATATATTATGAACATGTATTGGTTTTATGATTTGTTAATAATTGAATTAAATGTAGGTTTATATTCGGCTAGTAATAGATTTAGTTAATAATTTATGCCTATGAGTTAATTGGTTGTGAAATGGTCAACTTTGTTATGATTAGGAAATAGCACAATTTGTACTATCGATGTGGTTAACCTTAATAGCCGAATAAGCAAGGAAATGAATTTGTTAATTGTCTATAAATTTTGATATGATGGTTAGCCTATAATGTTATTATGGATAGTTTTGTATTGGAATTTATTATAGCTATGGTTTTTATGGTGACTTGTGCATATTACAATAAAGCTAAATGTACATAGAAATTTGTTATAATGATAGTTAAAGTTTTACAAGTTAATGATTATAAAATCATGTGTTACGGAGTGGTATGGTTATTTATGTGCCTAGTTTATAAAATGAAACATACATAGTTTTAAATAAAGTGTTCGAATATCATGAATTTAATGGTTATATTGTAATGATTTTAAGACTCGATATTTGATTAACTTGTGAGCATTGATATGATTGAATTTCGAGTTGTGAAATGTAATGGTTTTCTGTATGGACTGTGATATGACTGGTAATGCCTCGTAACCCCAATCCAACGATGGATACGGGTTAGGGGTGTTACATTTGATTGGTATCAGAGCTACAGTTTAGTCGATTCTAGGACTAACGTAGCGCGTGTGAGTCTAGCTATACATGCCATATTTTATACTGTGATAGTGTGATGGCTTCTGACATCTAAAAATGTGTTTTCGTATAGTAATGGATCCCGGTCGAGCCGTAGTTGATGATGTCGAGAGTATAGCGCTGCTCCCGCGCAAGGGACAGCGCCGATTGAATCTCGACCGACTTTGAGTAACCAGGAGGGAGAGGCTAGACAAGCCTTTTATCAAATGATGAATGTCTGGTTTACTCAATATATCCTGACTAATCCGGCTGCACAACAACCTCCACCCCCGACTAATCCATCTTTGATACCTGTTATACCTCAAGTGAGTGATCCGTTGAGATTTCCTAAGCCTCCTGTTGATAAAATCAGAAAACACGGAGCTGAAGAATTGAAACTCTTGATGATGATGATGATGCTGAGCGAGCTGAATTCTGGCTCAATAATACTATTCGAGTGTTTGATGAGTTATCTTGCACCCCTGATGAGTGCTTAAAATGTGCCATATCCTTGCTACGAGACACTGCATATCACTGGTGGAATACACTAGTATCGGTGGTTCCGAGAGAATGAGTGACCTGGGAATTCTTTCAGACTGAGTACCGTAAGAAATACATTAGTCAGAGATTTATCAACCAGAAACGCAAAGAATTTCTTGAATTGAAATAGGGTCGGATGACAGTGACAGAGTATGAGCGAAAATTTGTGAGACTCAGTCGGTATGCCCGAGAGTGTGTTTTGACCGAGGCTATTATGTGAAAAAGATTTGAAGATGGGATGAACGAAGACATTAAACTATTAGTTGGCATACTTGAGATAAAAGAGTTTGTGGTACTTGTTGAGCGAGCTTGCAAAGCTGAAGAGCTCGGGAAAGAGAAAAGAAAAGCTGACTCTGAAGCTAGAGATTCATGTAAGAGACCATTCATTAAGTCATTCTAGTCGACATCGAAGAAGTTTCGAGATGATGCTAGTCGTTCAAAGACTACTGCGGGTTATTCTAGACGTGATTGGGATAGACCACCTGTAAGCTCGAGAGCTACCTCAGTAGCTAGTGTGGGTAATGTCAGATCAAATCAACCCGAGTGTGAACATTGTGGTAAACGACATCCCGACGCTTGCTTGCGATTGCATGATCGAGCTTTGTTTTAAATGTGGATCTAGGGATCATTTCATCCGTGAGTTCCCGAGTTAGTGGATCAAAATCCATGCATGAATACGAGATCGGGTAACACCTGCATTTCGAGGTAGACCACCCAGAAATACGGGTAATGTGAGTGGCAGTCAGAGAGGGACCAAAGATACCGCTGTTAGATCTGAGGCCCGCGCACCTACCAGAGCCTATGCTATTCGCGCACACGAGGAGGCCTCATCCCCGGATGTTATTACTGGTATTTTCACTCTCTATGATACTAGTGTTGTTGCATTGATTGATCCTGGTTTGACACATTCTTATGTGTGTGATACTTTAGTATTCAGTAAGTGTAACACCCCAAACCCGGTCAAACGCTACGACCGAATCTGGCATGTCATGGGGAAGAAAACATTTCTGAAAACCGAGTTAACGTCTAGAGTTGGGAAAAATCTTTGATATTGAGTGATCAGTTGAAACCATTTTGAGACTTAGTTTGAAAAGTTGAGTTGCTTTGTTATTAAACACCCGGATGTTATTACCCAATTGTAAAATCTTGAAAATCCCGAATTTCTTTAAGCCTTGGAAATCGTCCGTTTGAAGTAGTTTATTAGGCATGCCTTAGTGATCAAAATAAAAGAAAAGAAAATTAGCCAAAATAAATAAATCCAAGTTAAAGTTTAGATGGCCTTATTACATTACCAAAATCTAACTTAAAGTAAAATAAATCAAAATAGCTATTTAAAGTAAAAATCGAAATATTATGCATGGCCACCTCGAGTCCACCTCGGCTCTATATCCGCGGTCTAAGGATTACTCCGCAAAAGTTAACGGAAGGGTGAGTCAACGAGACTCGGTGTGTAAATCCCGTCCAAAAGATTTTAGGCCCTCACACGTAATCATATGCAAGAATATATGCCATGCAACCCAACCAACCTAGATATCCATCCGTATCTCCCCGTGTCTACCCAACATTTGTGGCACCTAGCCACTGGTGGTACCTAACCACTTGGTGGTTCCAAACCACTTTGGTGACAAAAGTCACAAATAATCATATGTAGGGCCAACCCACTTGTGGTACCTAACCACCGGTGACAATCCCTTATATCGATATGTGGGGCCAACCCAACTGTGGTACCAAACCACCGGGACGAGTCACGAAAATAAGTATATGTGGTACCTAACCACTTTGGTGGTTCCAAACCACCGAGACTTAGTCACAAAATGAGAATATGTGGGGCCAACCCACTTGTGGTACCTAACCACTTTGGTGACAAATTGAAAGATCATATTTCCTCCCTCTTCTCATCATATCCCATTTTCATGTACATGCTTTACAATATGGTATGATCATGCTTAATGATTTAAATAACATGGCACATCCAGGTTCCATTATATGCATTTATCGATAGCAACCATAATAGACTTACCCGGAGTCCTCGCTTTTACCCACAAGGGTATTTTAGTGACCAAAAATGTCACTTCGGCTTTCAGACATACTAGCAACTACAAACTAACATATGAAGTGTGTGAGAGTTACACACCTGATAACGCGTAACACAATACTTTCTATGTCGACACTATCGTTGACAGGCACTACCGCTATCTGCCTACTATTCTACTCAGAATCCGGCCCACAACCCGGTGGCCAATCTCGAACCGCTGACATTGCTCGCTTCTTAAACATAGGGGCTGGGTTTACAGGTCCAACCCCCTTCCTATAATCGCTGGCATTTGAGTCCATGGAACAGATCTTTGGTCAGAAGACCAAGTTAACATGTAGAGTAAGATATGAATAGATTTACATGTTTAACTGAATAGATCTTCTTACCTAGATCGATAAAAGCTGAGGCTTTAGGCTTGATTCACAAGTCAAACGAATCCCAAAAGTCTCCAAAAAGAATGCGACACCACTTCCACCTATATTCGGCCAAGCATCCAGCCATTAGGCCAATTAGCCATCTCGGCTTTGGCATGAAAACCCGAATGAGTGATAACGAAATAAGAGAAATCGCCCCTTACCTTAACCCACAGATTCGATCAACACCTAGGAAGAATCGACACCACACCACCCTAGAGAATATTCGGCAAAGGCTAGAGTAAAAGAGAATCAGATAGAAAAACCGAAAATAGAAATAAAGATCTTCAAATAGAGGCTTAGGAGTTTCGGCTTTTAGGGAAAAATGGAATAGGAAATGGAAGTTTGAGGTTTCGATTTTGAGAATAACAAATAGAGAAGGAAAAAGATGAAAAATAGGTTTCGGCTCTTAGGGAGATTGAGAGAAAATGCAAGAGAGAATGGCTAGGAGATTCGGCTATGGAGGTTCGGCTAAATCAGAAATAGGAGAGATGAGAAGAAGAAATAGGGAATAAAGTTTCGATTCTTGCTGATGCCAATGGAAGAAAAGAAAAAGGGAAATGGTAAAATAATAGGGGAGGTTCGGCTACAAAGTTGGAATGAAATGAAGGCAAAGAACCCAAGTTGTCGAAAGTTCAGAGAGAGGAAGAGAGAAAAGAAATTTGGTTGATCTGAAGAAGAATGAATAACACTCTTGAGAATTTCGGCACACCTAAAACCAAACTAAACCGATCCCTTCCCTATACCAAGCGTTTCAATTTTAGCCACTACCAAGCTCACATACCCATCCCCTATTTTCCTCCTCAAATTTCTCCTGATCACCCATTTGAAATGTTTTGAACACTTCAAACTCCACTTTTTCCTCTCTGCCATTCAATCAAATTATTTGACTCAGTCCACTCCCCTTTCCTGAAGTGTCCCAGCCAAACTCTGCCTCTGTACTCCCTGACGCCAAAAAGAATTCCAAAATGAGCTCCTAGTGACTTGAACCTGCTCCCTCTCTGCTCGTGGCGGCACCTTCCAACCCCTTATGTGGCGTCACCTTGCCACTTTACCAACACTTTGCTTGTGTCATCCAAGTACAAACAATATCCCTTAAATCTTATCCCAGCTAGCTCTCCCCTGAAAGTGCCCAAAAAGCAAATTTTCTCTAAGGCTCAAACTTACCCTAGATCATTCCTGGACCCTAAAGCACCCTAAACTAACATGACAAACATAGCATTCACACACAAACACATAAAATGCAAAGGCCCTAATTCAGGATGTTACAGTTCTACCCCCTTAAAATAATTTCGGCCTCGAAATTACCTGGTCAAAAGAGTTGAGGGTATTGCTGCCGCATAACATCCTCTGGCTCCCACGTGGCTTCTTCTGATCCATGGTTCCGCCACAACACCTTCACCAAAGGAACTGATTTCTTACGCAATACTTTGACTTCCCGATCCAAGATCTGCACTGGTTCCTCCTCAAAAGATAAGTCCGGGCTTACTTCAATTTCTTCTACTGGCACAACATGAGACGGATCCGAACGATAGCGTCTAAGCATAGAGACGTGAAATACATCATGGATCTGACTCAACGCTGAAGGTAACTCGAGCTGATAGGCTACTGGTCCCACACGTTTCATCACCCGATAAGGCCCGATAAACCTGGGGCTCAACTTGCCCTTCCGACCAAACCTCAGCACCTTCTTCCACGGCGACACCTTTAAGAAAACCTTGTCACCCACTGCAAATTCTATATCTTTCCGTTAAGATCAACATAGGACTTATGCCCGTCTGAAGCTTTCTTCAATCGAGTTCGAATTAGCTTAACCTTATCTTCTGTTTCAGCAAACAACTCTGGACCCAACAATTGACGCTCACCCAACTCTGTCCAACATGTAGGGGTACGACACTTCCGCCCATACAACGCTTCATACGGCGCCATCTGAATACTCGACTGGTAGCTATTGTTATACGCGAATTCCGCCAACAATGAGGGAATTCTTCCCAACTACCTCTGAAGTCTAAGACACGACCCCTCAACATATCCTCCGAATCCGAATTACCCTCTCCGATCGCCCATCAAAGTGGATGAAATGCTATACTGAAATCCAGCTTTGTACCCAAAGCTTGATGCAACGCCTTCCAAAATCTTGACGTAAATCTAGGGTCTCTGTCCAAAATGATCGACACAGGCACCCCATGCAACCTTTCAATCTCCGCTATATATAATCTAGCGAGCTTCTAAAGAGAGTAATCCACACGCACAGGTATGAAATGAGCAGACTTTGTCAAACGGTCAACAATCACCCAAACCGAATCCTTCTTAGTAGGCGTGAGGGGTAGCCCACTGACAAAATCCATCGTGATCCTTTCCCATTTCCATCTGCGGAATCTTGACCGGTTGCAACAATCCGAAGGCAATTGATGTTCGCCTTTACCTGCGACACGTCAAACACTTACCCACAAATTCGATTACTTCTCGCTTTAGACCCGGGCCACCAAAAAGCGCTCTCGTAAATCCGGGTACATCTTACTACCTCCGGATGCATAGCGTATGGATCGCTATGTGCTTCTGAAGAATCTTCTGCTGAACTCCACATCTTTTGGCATGCAAACCTTCCCATGGAAACATAAAACTCCATCCTTGTTCAAGCTATACCCCTCTAATCCACCATTCTGCACTTGCAAAAATCGAGCGCTCAAGACATCATCTACTAGCTGTTTCTCCTTAATCTGATTTACCCATGTCGGCTTCACTTGCAGTTCCGCTATCAAACTTCCGTCATCAAACAAACTAAGGTGGGCAAACATTGCTCTTAAGTCTGATACTACCTTACGGCTCAACGCGTCTGCCACCACGTTAGCCTTACCCGGGTGATACTCAATCAAGCAATCATAATCCTTCAACAGCTCGATCCACCTCCGCTGCCTTAAATTCAACTCCCTCTAGGTAAGGAGGTATTTCAAACTCTTATGATCCGTGTAAACAATAGACTTCTCCCCATACAAGTAATGTCTCCAGATCTTCAAGGCGAAAACCACTGCAGCTAGCTCCAGGTTATGCGTCGGATAATTCACTTCGTGAGGCCTCAACTGTCGAGAAGCATACGCTACTACCTTCCCCTCTTGCATCAGCACACATCCTAACCCTGTATGCAATGCATCACAATAGATAGTAAACTCTTTCCCCGCTTCAGGCTGAATCAACACCAGAGCTTCCGTCAAAATCCTCTTTAACTTCTCAAAACTCTCTTGTTTTTGTCAGACCACACAAAGAGAACCCCTTTCCTTAACAACTTGGTTAACGGTGCTGCAATCAAAGAAAACCCTTCCACAAACCTTTTGTAATACCCCGCTAGACCAAGAAAACTCCGAATCTCTGCCATAGACTTAGGTGGTTTCCAATCCAACACAGCTTCAATCTTCCGAGGGTCCACCCTAATCCTTTCAGCTGACACCAAATGATCCAAAAAGGTAACTTCTCTTAGCCAGAACTCGCACTTACTAAACTTTGCGAATAACTGCTTCTCCCTCAGAATCTGTAAAACCACACGAAGATGTGCATCATGCTCATCCTCAGACCTCGAGTACACCAGGATATCATCTATAAACACTACAACAAATCGATCCAGATATGGTTGAAAAACCCAATTCATCATATCCATAAACGCTGCTAGTGCGTTGGTCAATCCAAACGGCATCACCCAAAATTCGTAGTGACCATAGCGAGTACGAAACGCCGTCTTATGAATATCCACCTCCTTGACTTTAAGCTGGTGATACCCCGACCTCAGATCTATCTTGGAGAAGACTGATGCTCCCTTAAGTTGGTCGAACAGATCGTCTATCCTCGGCAATGGATACTTATTCTTAACCTTTAACTTATTCAGCTGACGGTAATCAATACACATTCGCATCGATCTGTCCTTCTTCTTAACAAAAAGCATGGGTGCTCCCCAAGGCGATACACTCAGCCGGATAAAACCCCGATCTAACAACTCCTGGATCTGTGCCTTCAACTCCACTAACTCCTTCGGCGCCATCCTATATGGGGCAATAGACACTGGCGCTATTCCGGGTAGAAGGTCAATACCAAACTCAACCTCGCGATCTGGAGGCAATCCCGGAAGCTCTTCTGGAAAAACATCAGAAAATTCCTTCACCGTTCGGACATCCCCCACAGCTGATTCCTTAACCTCCAAAGCACAAACATAAGCCACAAATGCCTTACATCCTTTCCTCACTATTTTCTCGGCCTTCAAAGTGGATACCACATTAGATAGGTAGTTCCTTCTCTCACCTATCACCATCACCTCTTCACCCTCGACCGTTCTCAACACCATGCGCTTGGCTGCACAGTTCAAACTTGCTTGATATTTTACTAACTACCCATACCTAAGATCAAATCGAACTCCCCAAATGGCGCTTCCATCGGATCAAAGGAAATACTACCCCTTGAAGTTCTAGGGGTACATCCTTATCTGATTTGTTCACTACTACTGAGTGTCCTAGAGGGCTAACTACTGATCATCTCCCTAGAAGAAGTCTCATAGGCTAAGTTCAGAGTTCCCGCTATAGTACTAGCAACATAAGAGTGCGTCGAACCAATATCAATCAGGGCAGTATAAGGCAACCCATAAATTAAGAACGTACTAGTTATGACGTCCGGTGCGTCACCCTCCTCTCGATGCCTAGCTGCATAGACAAACCCAGGCTATCTTGCATCAGTATTTCCAGCACCTCTGCCCGGTACCCCACGGCCCCGTCCGTTACCATTACCTCTTCTTGCTGGACCACGACCCCTCTATGGTTGCTGACCATCTCTTCTGAATTGTGCACGTCCTTGACCCTCAGACTGTGTCCTAACTGACCTCCGCGTACAATCCCTAATCCGATGATCCATCGACCCACACTCGAAGCACCCTCTGTTACCTATCCAACACTCTTCCGAATGAAACTTCTCGCATCGAGCACACTGTGGTGGCCACTGAGCAGCAGCAGGCTTCACCGCCTGACCCGGCCCGCCAAATCTAGCCCTTTTCTAAAAACCCCCAGCAGACCCTGATGGCCCAAAACTCCTTTTATTCCTATTTACATCTCCGATTCTATTTCTCGATCGCTTCACCTCCTCGGCTATCTTAGCCTTTTCCACAAGGACAGCAAATTCTCTCTCTCACTGTGGAGTAATCAACACCCGCAGCTCATCTCTTAGCCCATCCTCAAACTGAACACAGCGCTCATGGTCCGTAGCCATAATGCCCCGGGCATAACGGCTTAACCGTAAGAATTCCGCCTCATACTCGGACACCGACTTACTCTCCTGAACCAGATTCAAAAACGCCTTACGCTGCGTATCCACATAACTGGACCCGACGTACTTCCTCTGAAATGCCGCTTTGAAGAAATCCCAGGTGATATCATCAGCCATCGCACCATCCCTGACCGTGAGCCACCACTGATAGGATTCGTCCCGAAGAAGAGACACGATCCCTTTCAACTTCTCCTCAGCCGTGAAATCAAGATCATCCATTATGCGCTCAGTCGCCTCTAACCAATATTCGGCTGCATTGGGAGCTAAACCAGAAACGCCCCTAAATACCTCCGCTCCATTGGCTCGAAGTCGTTCAGACACAGATTTCTGAGCCCCCGTACCCACGCCTGCTCCAACAACTCTCTTCAGGACCTGTAGCATCGCCTGAGACACCACGTCGTCTCCACCTGTTTGGTCCTGGAACTCTGGTTCCACAGCTGGCGACGGTGGTACCTCATTCTCTGACCCATGGCTAGACCCTACTGGTTCTGATACAGTAATCCTACCCCTACCGCAACCACGTACGTTACGCCTACGTCCTCGAGTGCTCATGACTAACGTTCACGATTTAATCTAATTTAGGAAAAGTTTTATGAATTAGCTTCTTCCACTATTTATCACCGAACAGTCTTATGAGTACATTATCAGAGTAGTTGTTTTCGCAGATGCACATAGTCCTACAGGCTTTAGTCTCCAAGGTAAATTTCCTAACACTAGCATTCAATCACAAAACATTTAAATCATACAATCAGCAATTAGAAACTTACCGTCGCGGATTGGTGCCGGAGACTCAGGTGCCATACTTCCCGAAACATGTATTTCATCAAAACCATTTTGCAAACCATCTATTGAAAAATAATTTGGGCCTTATACCCACAGCCGAGCTTTTGAACCAGGCTCTGATACCACAATTGTAACACCCCAAACTCGGTCAAACGCTACGACCGAATCTGGCATGTCACGGGGAAGAAAACATTTCTGAAAACTGAGTTAACGTCTGGAGTTGGGAAAAATCTGTGATATTGAGTGATCAGTTGAAACCATTTTGAGACTTAGTTTGAAAAGTTGAGTTGCTTTGTTATTAAACACCCGGATGTTATTACCCAATTGTAAAATCTTGAAAATCTCAAATTTCTTTAAGCCTTGGAAATCGTCTGTTTGAAGTAGTTTATTAGGCATGCCTTAGTGATCAAAATAAAAGAAAAGTAAATTAGCCAAAATAAATAAATCCAAGTTAAAGTTTAGATGGCCTTATTACATTACCAAAATCTAACTTAAAGTAAAATAAATCTGAAATAGCTATTTAAAGTAAAAACCGAAATATCATGCATGGCCACCTCGAGTCCACCTCGGCTCCATATCCGCGGTCTAAGCATTACCTGCAAAAGTTAACGGAAGGGGTGAGTCACCGAGACTCAGTGTGTAAATCCCCATCCAAAAGATTTTAGGCCCTCACACAGAATCATATGCAAGAATATATGCCATGCAACCCAACCAACCTAGATATCCATTCGTATCTCCTGTGTCTACCCAACATTTGTGGCACCTAGCCACTGGTGGAACCTAACCACTGGTGGTTCCAAACCACTGGTGACAAAAGTCACAAATAATCATATGTAGGGCCAACCCACTTGTGGTACCTAACCACTGGTGACAATCCCTTATATCGATATGTGGGGCCAACCTACTGTGGTACCAAACCACTGGGACGAGTTACAGAAATAAGTATATGTGGTACCTAACCACTGGTGGTTCCAAACCACTGAGACTTAGTCACAAAATGAGAATATGTGGGGCCAACCCACTTGTGGTACCTAACCACTGGTGACAGTCTGAAAGATCATATTTCCTCCCTCTTCTCATCATATCCCATTTTCATGTACATGCTTTACAATATGGTATGATCATGCTTATTGATTTAAATAACATGGCACATTCAGGTTCCATTATATGCATTTATCGATAGCAACCATAATAGACTTACCCGGAGTCCTCTCTTTTACCCACAAGGGTATTTTAGTGACCAAAAACATCACTTCAGCTTTCAGACATACTAGTAACTACAAACTAACATATGAAGTGTCTAAGAGTTACACACCTGATAACGCGTAACACAATACTTTCTACGTCGACACTATCGTTGACAGGCACTACTACTATCTGCCTACTATTTTGCTCAGAAGCTGGCCCACAACCCGGTGGCCAATCTCGAACCGCTGACACTGCTCGCTTCTTAAACTTAGGGGCTGGGTTTATAGGTCCAACCCCTTTCCTAGAATCACTGGCATTTGAGTCCATGGAACAGATCTTTGGTCAGAAGATCGAGTTAACACGTAGAGTAAGATATGAATAGATTTACACGTTTAACTGAATAGATCTTCTTACCTAGATCGATAAAAGCTGAGGCTTTAGGCTTGATTCATAAGTCAAATGAATCCCGAAAGTCTCCAAAAAGAATACGACACCACTTCCACCTATATTCGGCCAAGCATCCAACCATTAGGCCAATTAGCCATCTCGGCTTTGGCATGAAAACCCGAAAGAGTGATAACAAAATAAGAGAAATCACCCCTTACCTTAACCCACAGATTCGATCAACACCTAGGAAGAATCGGCACCACACCACCCTAGAGAAGATTCGACAAAGGCTAGAGTAAAAGAGAATCAGATTGAAAAACTGAAAATAGAAATAAAGATCTTCAAATGGAGGCTTAAGAGTTTCGGCTTTTAGAAAAAAATGGAATAGGAAATGGAAGTTTGAGGTTTCGGTTTTGAGAATAACAAATAGAGAAGGAAAAAGATGAAAAACAGGTTTCGGCTCTTAGGGAGATTGAGAGAAAACACAAGAGAGAATGGCTAGGAGATTCAGCTATGGAGGTTCGGCTAAATCAGAAATAG
This sequence comes from Gossypium sturtianum, assembly GCA_025698515.1. NCBI lineage: Eukaryota > Viridiplantae > Streptophyta > Magnoliopsida > Malvales > Malvaceae > Gossypium > Gossypium sturtianum. The sequence goes on along the minus strand of CM046943.1, from coordinate 80,267,737 downwards.
GAGAGATGAGAAGAAGAAATGGGGAATAAAGTTTCGATTCTTGCTGATGCCAATGGAAGAAAAGAAAAAGGGAAATGGTAAAATAATAGGGGAGGTTCGGCTACAAAGTTGGAATGAAATGAAGGCAAAGAACCCAAGTTGCCGAAAGTTCAGAGAGAGGAAGGGAGAAAAGAAATTTGGTTGATCTGAAGAAGAATGAATAACACTCCTGAGAATTTTGGCACACCCAAAACCAAACTAAACCGATCCCTTCCCTATACCAAGCGTTTGAATTTCGGCCACTACCAAGCTCACATACCCATCCCCTATTTTCCTCCTCAAATTTCTCCTGATCACCCATTTGAAATGTTTTGAACACTTCAAACTCCACTTTTTCCTCTCTGCCATTCAATCAAATTATTTGACTCAGTCCACTCCCCTTTCCTAAAGTGTCCCAGCCAAACTCTGCCTCTGCACTCCCTGACGCCAAAAAGAATTCCAAAATGAGCTCCTAGTGACTTGAACCTGCTCCCTCTCTGCTCCCTTGTGGCGGCACCTTCCAACCCCTTATATGGCGTCACCTTGCCACTTTACCAACACTTTGCTTGTGTCATCCAAGTACAAACAATATCCCTTAAATCCTATCCCAGCTAGCTCTCCCCTGAAAGTGCCCAAAAAGCAAATTTTCTCTGGCTTACCCCTAGATCATTCCTGGACCCTAAAGCACCCTAAACTAACATGACAAACATAGCATTCACACACAAACACATAAAATGCAAAGGCCCTAATTTAGGATGTTACATTAAGACTTTGCCTGTAGAGTCTTCTGAGTTTGTGATTAAAGTATCGAACCCCTTAGGCCGGTATGTTTTGGTTGATAAAGTGTGCAAGAATTGTCTGTTGATGATTCGAGATTCATGTTTTCTAGCTGATTTGATTTTGTTGCCATTCAACGAGTTTGATATAATTCTGGGTATGGATTGGTTAACTCTGCATGATACTATTGTGAATTGAAAACGGAAGACTATTGATTTACGGTGTCAGAATGATGAGATTATTCAGATTGAATCTAATGATCTGAATAGTTTACCGGTAGTGGTATCTTCAATGTTAGCTTAGAAATACGTGAGAAAGGGTTGTGAAGCTTACTTTGCTTATGTGCTCGACTCTAAAGTGACCAAAAAGAAGATTGAATCCGTACCTGTTATGTGGGAGTATCTGGATGTGTTTCCTGAAGAGTTATGGGTTTTCCACCTATTCGAGAAGTTAAATTTGGTATTGAATTAGTGCTGGGGACGACTCCAATTTTGATAGCTCCGTACAGAATGGCACCTATAGAATTAAAAGAATTGAATGCTTAGTTGCAAGAGTTGACAGATAGAGGTTTTGCGCGACCGAGTTTCTCTCCCCGGGGCGCACCAGTTTTATTCGTGAAAAAGAAAGATGGAACTATGAGAATGTGTATCGAATATAGACAGCTCAATAAAGTGACTATAAAGAATAAGTATCCGTTGCCACTGATTGACGATCTGTTCGATCAGTTGAAAGGGGCTACAGTGTTTTCAAAAATAGATTTGAGATTAGGCTACTATCAGTTGCGAGTTAAAGACTCTGATGTGCCAAATACTACTTTTCGAACAAGGTACGGACACTATGAGTTTCTGGTTATGCCTTTCAGACTTACTAATGCACCTGTTGTTTTCATAGATTTGATGAATCAGATCTTTAGACAGTATCTGGATCGATTTGTGGTAGTATTCACAGATGGCATTTTGATTTACTCCCGTGATGAAACCGAGCATGCCAAACATCTGAGACTTGTGTTACAGACTTTGTGAGATAAACAGTTGTATGCAAAGTTTAGTAAATGTGAGTTCTGGTTACGCGAAGTCAGTTTTCTGGGTCATGTTGTATCAGCATCGGGTATCCGGGTTGATCCGAGTAAAATTTTAGCTATACTTGATTGGAAACCTCCGAGAAATGTCTCTGATGTGCGGAGTTTTCTGGGACTTGCTGGTTACTATAGACGATTTGTGAAAGGTTTCTCTATGATTGCAACACCGATGACGAATTTGTTACAGAAAGATGTTAAGTTCGAGTGGTCAGAAAAGTGCTAGAAAAGTTTTGATCAGTTGGAAGCTCTTTTGACCGAAGCTCCAGTGTTAGTTCAGCCAGAATCGGGTAAAGAATTTGTCATTTATAGTGATGCATCTTTGAGTGGTCTGGGTTGTGTTTTGATGCAGGAAGGCAAAGTCATAGCTTATGCCTTGAGACAGTTAAAGCCGCACGAAAAGAACTATCCTACACACAATTTGGAATTGGTAGCTATTGTGTTCACATTGAAGATATGGCGCCACTATCTGTTCGGTGAGAAATATCATGTCTATTCTAATCACAAAAGCCTGAAGTATTTGATGACTCAGAAAGATCTAAATTTGAGACAACGTTGATGGTTAGAGTTGTTAAAAGACTACGAGCTTGTGATTAACTATCATCCGGGAAAAGCTAATGTTGTTGCTGATGCTTTAAGTCAAAAATCATTATTTTCTTTGTGTGAAATGAATGCGCATATGGTTATATCTGATGATGGTTCGATAATAGTTGAATTAAAAGCAAGACCGTTATTTGTTCAACAAATTTATGATGCTAAGAAAGATGATAATGATTTGTTAGCAAAGCGAGCTTAGTGTGAATCGAATGTTGAATCTGAGTTTCTAGTTGATACAAATGATTGCTTGAGGTTCAGAAACCGAATATGTATTCTGAGAAATTCAGAGTTGATTCAGATGATTTTGAACGAAGCTCATAACAGTCAGTTATCTATTCACCCGGGTAGTACGAAAATGTATAATGATCTGAAATAGCTTTATTGGTGGCCTGGTATGAAACGAGACATATTTGACTTTGTTTCGAAATGTTTAGTCTGTCAACAAGTAAAATCCGAGCATCAGGTACCTTTTGGGTTACTTCAGCCGATTATGATACCCGAGTGGAAGTGGGACAGAGTCACGATGGATTTTGTATCTAGTTTACCATTGACAACGAGCAAGAAAGATGCAATCTGGGTTATTATGGATAAATTGACTAAGTTGTCTCACTTTATTCTGGTTCGTACAGATTATTCGCTTGACAAGCTAGCTGAATTATATGTTTCTCAGATTGTGAGATTGCACGGAGTGCCTATTTCTATTGTTTCGAACAGAGATTCGAGGTTCACATTGCAGTTTTGGAAGAAACTACAAGATGCTTTAGGTACGAAACTACACTTTAGCACAGCTTTCCATCCGCAAACAGATGGCCAGTCCGAACAAATCATTCAGATACTTGATGATATGTTGAGATGTTGCATTCTCGAGTTCGAAGGTACGTGGGAACGATACTTACCTTTGATTGAATTTGCTTATAATAATAGCTTTCAATCTAGTATCAAAATGGCACCTTACGAGGCTTTGTATGGTTGTAAATGTCGTACACCATTGTATTGGACTGAGCTCAGTGAAAATAAGATACACGGGGTCGATTTGATCAAAGAGACTGAACAGAAAGTGAAAGTGATTCGCGATAGTCTGAAAACAGCATCAGATCGTCAAAAATCGTATGCAGATTTGAAAAGAAAAGATATAGAGTTTCAGATTGGAGATAAAGTCTTTTTGAAGGTATCACCGTGGAAGAAAATACTCAAATTCGATCGTAAAGGCAAATCGAGTCCGAGATTTATTGGACCGTATGAGATTATAGAGCGTATCGGGCCGGTTGCTTATAGACTGTTGTTGCCACCTGAGTTAGAAAATATTCACAATGTATTCCATGTTTCGATGCTCCGTAGATACCGATCCGATCCTTCAAATGTGATTAGTCCGACAGAGGTTGAGATTAAGTCTGATATGACATATGAAGAAGAACCGATTTGTATTCTGGCTCATGAGATTAAAGAATTGCGAAATAAGTAAACTCCATTAGTTAAGGTACTGTGGCATAAGCACGGAGTTGAGGAAGCAACTTGGGTGTCAGAGGATACAATGAAAGAGCATTATCCAAACCTATTCACCGGTAAGATTTTCGGGGACGAAAATCCCTAAGGGGGGAGAGTTGTAATAACTCGATTTTGACCCTAATCAGAATAGTGGTTTCAGGACCACAAATTCGAGTCCGAAAAATATTTTAAAATTATTTTCAGTGTTTATTATTTGTGAATTTGCTTGTGTTAAATTTTCGTGTTTTAATTTCGTTGTTTATGTGTCCGATTAAATAAAAGGGCTTAATCGCGTAAAATGAAAATTTGATGGTTAAATAAGAAAGTGCCTAATTGTTGTTGTCTTTATAATTTGGAGGCTTAATGATGTAATTAGCCCATTATACAAGTGAGTGGACGACATTAAGGTTATTATATAGTTTTTATACATTAATTTTATAAGTTAAAATAATTAATAACATATTATATTAACATATAATAAAACATAAAATTTAAAAGCCATTCTCTCATCCTTTTTGTGATCGAAACAAAGAAAATAAAAAGAAAGAAATATAAGCTAGGGTATTCGGCCGTTGTCAAGCTTATAATTTTTACGTTTTTGAGATCGTTGCTATGAAATGTACAAAACCCATGCTTCAATTTTTGGTTTTGATGAATACTTTGAGTTAAGCCATTGATGATAGCTTGTGATTTTTGCTATTTGATGATGAAATATTAAAGATATGTGAAAGATTAACATGTTTTGTCTTTGAATTTTTGATAAATTTGAGTAATTTGGACTAAATTGTGAAAATAAAATTTTGAAGGACTAAAATGTGAAATAAATGAAATATATGGACTTGTATGGAGCTTATGAATATTCGGCCCTAGCATGAGATAGGTAAATTTTATGTATTTTGTGTTTTATGCAATAGGGACCAAATTGCAAAAAGTGTGAAATGTCAGGGGCAAAATGGTAATTTGCCCATTTATGTGTTTTTGGATTAAATTGAATGAATGTGTAATTAAATTAGTTAAATTTCAATTTATTTAGATCAAGAACGAAAGAAAACGGAATTAGATCAAGGGAAGTCAAAAGTAGTAGAGTAGTTGATTTCGTCCGTCGATATCCGAGGTAAGTCAATAAGCATTTAAATGTCGTTAAATTTGATGATATATATATGTGTTACATGGTGAATGGAATTTTTGTGAATATATTTGTGTATGGCCGAATGTGTATTGAGCAAAGGAGCTATATTTTGAGTTCGATTCGATCAAGATTCAACGTCCGAAAGTCCCGTACGAACCCTAGGAATAGATAGGATACATATGTCATGACATAGGATTTTCGATATGTGTTATCGTGTAAGACCATGTCTGGGACGTTGGCATCGACTTGTGTTTACGTGTAAGACAATGTCTAGGACATTAGCATCGTATTTGATTCGTGTAAGACCCTATCTGGGACAGTGGCATCGATATGTGATTACATGTAAGACCACGTCTGCGACGTTGGCATTGTACGACCTTTCGACTATCCGCGTATCCTTTTTAATTTTGAACGGTTCAACGGGCAATGTGAAGTAAAGACCGAATGTGTAATTGAATTACAAGTTCAGGTATGTGTTAGTTACTTGTTTATATGGAAACAAGGTAAGTTGGTTATTTGAAATGATAAAATGTTATGTGAATTATGTGATAGATTAGGTGAACATTACTTATTTGGCTTTGGGAAGTTAATATGTGTAATCGGCTATATGAAATTTATGTGTGAAAGTAAAATGTGATCTTAGTATTAAATGATAATGGTGATTGATATTTGGGGTATTTAGCCTTATTAACCTAATGTTATTATGCAAGTGTTTATATATATATGTTTTTGCTTATGACTTACTAAGCTTAAATAGCTTACTGTGTGTCTTCTTGTTTACCTCTGTTTTATAGATTTTGGAGTCACGTTACGAGCTCGGGGATCGTCAGCAAAGCCTATCACACTATCGACTGTTTCTTTCGGTATTTTACTAAGTTGAATTTGGGCTTATGGCATGTATAGCATAGATGGAATGTTTGAGTTTGATTTTTGGGCATGTATATATATATAGCCATGCGAAAATGGCTTAATCTAGATGTTAAGGCTTATGTGTATTCGGTCATGGCATTAGCTTATTATGGAAGTATATTTCATGGTGTGTTTATGCACGGTGTTTGGTTATATGGTTTGATTGATTAATGAGTTAGTTGATAGTTGTGTAATTTTGGTCATGGTATTTGCATGTTTTGGTAAGTATGTTCCATGACATGTATGAATGGTGTTTTGGGTTATATATCTTGGTTGTGTAATGCTATGAATGACTTATAAATAGCTCATTTAGTAAGCTTGAAACATGAATAGATTTGTATTTGTGGTTGGTTTTGTAATTTGGTTCGGTGATGAAGTAAATTGATGAATTTATGTTCGAATGTATAAAGGTTAGAAACTATTTAAATGTCCGAATGTGTATAGGTTGAATGATTATAAGTCCGAATGTGTATAGGTTATATTGATTAGGTTTGTTTTGGAAATGTGAAGTTTTATGTATGATTTTATAATGTGGATTATGTATTGAATGTGAATTGGCTATATAGGTTTAGTTTTTAATTGACAATCGAGGAAAGTGTTTCAGGATTAATTTTGCTAGCCGAATTGATAAGAAGCAAGTTGGTTTTATTTGAAATTTTGGTACAATGCATAATATGTGTAACAAATATAATTTAATTCGGCAATTGTACTTATGAAATAGGATGAATTGGTTTGATTTCATGATTATATATTATAAACATGTTGTATTGGTTTTATGATTTGTTAATAATTGAATTAAATGTAGGTTTATATTCGGCTAGTAATAGATTTAGTTAATAATTTATGCCTATGAGTTAATTGGTTGTGAAATGGTCAAATTTGTTATGATTAGGAAATAGCACAATTTGTACTATCGATGTGGTTAACCTTGATAGCCGAATAAGCAAGGAAATGAATTTGTTAATTGTGTATAAATTTTGATATGATGGTTAGCCTATAATGTTATTATGGATAGTTTTGTATTGGAATTTATTATAGCTATGGTTTTTATGGTGACTTGTGCATATTACAATAAAGCTAAATGTACATAGAAATTTGTTATAATGATAGTTAAAGTTTTACAAGTTAATGATTATAAAATCATGTGTTACGGATTGGTATGGTTATTTATGTGCCTAGTTTATAAAATGAAAGTTTTAAATAAAGTGTTCGAATATCATGAATTTAATGGTTATCTTGTTATGATTTTAAGACTCGATATTTGATTAACTTGTGAGCATTGATATGATTGAATTTCGAGTTGTGAAATGTAATGGTTTTCTGTATGGACTGTGATATGATTGGTAATGCCTCGTAACCCCAATCCGGTGACGGATATGGGTTAGGGGTGTTACAGGGGTGTTACAAAGTAGGTGTGAACAAGCTAAGATGCTGCCTTGAAGAGCTGAATAGACAAGCAGCCCTTAATGGTTGCATGGGCGCATAAAGGGTCTCCAATGTGAACAACCAAAATTGAGCAGCCCCTTGGTGTGAACACTTAAAGCTGGATGGTCACTTGGTGTGAACATGATGATTCAGCTGAATGAACAAGTGTGAAAACACTTCTGGCCTTTGCAATGCACGAAAGGTTGCATGGGAGATAGCAACCAGCAGCTCCCCCTCTTAATTACCGTCCAAGTGCAAGTGTTCTCTTTTAATGCCGTCCATTCATCATCCTACAAGACACAGTAAACACATAATTAATTGGTCTAAAATAAAACATGATTAAAATGCTGTACCAAATAGAACATAATTAATAGACTTAGGACACATTAAATTGTAAAGACTAAAATTGTATTTTTATGAGCTAAGGACTAAATTGTAAAGAAATTGAAATATTAGGGGCAAAAGTGTAAAGTTTCCATAATGTGAATTTTGGGCTAAATTTATTAGAATGATAATTAAATAAGTTAAATTTGATCACATATAGATCAAGAAAAGCGAAGTTCGGATTTAGATCAGGGGGAAACAAAGTGTTGGACTAATCGACTCATTTCATTGTTTTTACATTTGACGTAAGTTTGTATGTTAATAAGCATTAATATAATTGTGTTATAAATGCTTTATTATTGAATTATTTGTGAATACGACCTTACAGATATGTTCGACGATGATTCAGCAAATGAGAAATCCCGGTTGAACCTTAGGAATAGATTAGGATACGAATCACATATCATTAGGGGTTATGTGATTTGGTTGCTGGTACGTACGTCCTACCGGTGGCTGAGTTATCCAGCATGTGTTTCAGATTCTCGTCAGCTTGTGTGAGCAGCACCGTGTAGCTACGACATGACCGTCAGCTTGTGTGAGCAGACCCGTTGATAGCTCAAGAGTGAGCATTATATGTGATATGAGATTGAGATAGCTTCGGTTGTGTATTGGCACTTAGGGTGCGAGATTCCCAAGTATCCGATAGTATTCCAAATGGTTCAACGGGTATGTCAAAGATATGGATGAGTATGAGATTAGTACGAGATGGTACAAGTATGTACATGAACCGTATAAGCTTTGAATCGAATTTTTTTTTGAATTTCACTTCTAACCTTGTAAATGATCTTGTTATAGGTTTGTGGATTAATATGAGTTGTACATTGTTATATTCAATTGTGTGAATTATGTATTTATGGCAAGTTGAGTTTATTACTATACGAACTTATAAAGCTTTATAGCTTACTCTGCTTACTTTTCTGTTTACTTTTGAGCATGTAAATGATGAATGGTTTATTAAGTGTATAGCCATGTGATTTGGCTTATTTTGGCATGCTTGGTGATGTATGTATATATGTGCAAATGGCCTTTATTATGTGATTGGTGATTGCTACGTAAATGCTTGTTGTGAATGGTTGTTTATGAGTTGGCATTATGGACACCAAATGGTTAAAATTTGAGATAGATATGCTTGTGGTTTTAAGTAAATTGATGCATAATTGAAATTAACTATTAGGTGAATTGAAAATGTGAAATTGGTATAAATTGGATGACGTATTGAGATATTTGTGTGTCTTGTGATTGATTTTATTGATATAGCATGATTTGAGCTTGGTTTAGATGAGTTTAAATGCCATTTGAAGTTGTGGTCATATGAAAATTTGGCTGGTGTAGGTGATTGAAATTTGGGTGAGAAAAATGGGTTGGCAAACAGTATATTTTTGTCCACACGGGCGTGCGTCCCCTGGTGTTTAATTAGAAACCAAGTCAGTATGCTCCACATAGCCCAGCACACGGGCGTATGACTTGGCCGTGTGGCATAAGTTAGTATACCCTACAGGTTTGGCACGGCCCAACACACGGGCGTGTGAGGCCATTTCGAAGGGCACAGGGCTGGTCACACGGGCGTGTGGTTGGCCGTGTGACCCAAGTCAAGGAGTTACACGGGGTCAGACATGGGCTAGGACACGACCAGGTGATCCCATTTCGAATGTCCATATGGCCTGTGACACGGGCGTGTCTTTGGCCGTGTGTCGTGTGTCCCCTGTATTTTGAAAAAAAATTCTTAGTACTCCAAAAACTTCCTGAGTTATCGATTTAGTCCTGAACCACTTCTAATGCATGATTTGGGCCTTGTGGGCTCGTATTAGGGACAATGTGATTGATTAAGAGTGACTTTTATTTGAAATTGATAAATGTATGAGAAATGTAAGTTCGTTTAAGTAATAAGTCTGATAATGCTCCGTAACCCTATTCCGGCGACGGATACGGGTTATGGGTGTTACATTTATTGGTATTAGAGCTACAGTTTAGTCAATTCTAGGACTAACGTAGTGTATGTGACAGTCTAGCTATACATGCCATATATAACCTGTGATAGTGTGATATCTCCTGACAGTATAAATCGTGTTTTTATGTAGTAATGGATCCCAATCGAGCAGTGGCTAATGATGTTGAGAGTAATGGGCCAGCCTCTGATACGAACTCGTTTCGGTGATGATTCGAGTTGTTTAGATTGCCCGATCGTAAAATTAAGTAAGGTTGGTAAGTTTCCAAAATGGGTTTAAAAATAAGAAAGGACAGGCTTGAACAAAAGGTTTTAGAATTGGTTTAGGTGATAGCAAAGTGGATTCAGCTAAGGCTAAGAGTGAACCAACACTATATGACAATGTTGACCCGAGTCTTATAATAGCTCTTAGGTTGAACCAAAGGAAAATGTTAAGGATAGTTTGAGGGAACCTTGACCCACTATCTATGTGAAGATAGGAACCGAAGGTATAGGTGAACGCCACACTTAAGCAAGTGATAAGTTCAAAGAAAGACAGGATTGATGCCACAAGACTTGTCTTGATAAGCCAATTCAGTCTAGAGAGAACTATAAGAGTTGAACACTCACAAGAAGTTTAATATTCATAAAAATGAGCAAAAAGTCTAAAATACATCTTAAGAGCTTCATATTTATAGCTCAAGTACAAGGCTAGCCGGATAGGCACTTTGGAGAGCTGAATGAACAGCAAGTATCAGCTTAATGGAGCTGAAACTTCCATGAAGCTTCCTAGAAAGTCCTTTGAAGCTTCCAAACTGGTTGAAATAAATGTTGAGCTGAATGGACTTGCTTAGGTTTTGCCAAGAGGTGTGCACTTGCTTTAATGTGCTGCTTTGATTATCTGAATGGTTTTGAGCATATTAAAGTCAGCTTGGGGTCTTCAACGGTTTTTGAGTGTGAACAAATTGAATTGAGTAGCCTTTGTGTGTGAATGCCCCAACCGAATGGACAACTAATGTGAAAGGAATTTCCAGTAATGTGAAAGCTCTTGGGCTGTTGGTGTCCACAAAGTGGCAGCTTGGAGAAGAGAGAACAGCAGCTCTCCTATGGCCCTTGATGTTCACGAACGATTACTTAAAGAAGAGAAATCAGCAGCACACCACATTTAAGCCGTCCATTCATGTACCTGAAACAAATAAATTCAGCTAGTTAATTTGGTCAAGACAAATTAAATTCGGCTGGACAAATTAATTGAAACATGAAATTAATTTGTCTTAAACTTAGACATATTAAAACAACTATTAAACATGTATTAAACTAAGACACATTAAACCTTAATTAAAATGTCCAGATTTTGACATATTTAATCTCAACATTAATTATTTAAACTAAATAAACTAATTTAACTAAAGCCAAATTAAATGTTTATTTCCAGCAAGCTATGCATAAACTAAAATGTCTTGAAATGAGCTCAATGTGTAACAGCCCGATTTTGGGCATAGTCGGAACAGTGGTTTCGGGGCCAAAAATCCGATGAGGAAAATCTTATTTTTATTATATTTTTATGGTCTACGATTTCACAGAAAGATTTTGTGAAAATTTCGTTCGAAAATTTCAACGTTTGGGCACTCAATTTAGTCAAAAGGACTAAACTGTAAATAGTGCAAAAGTTGAGTTTCACAGGTTAGAAGTGTCCAATTGTTATGAAGTTTTAAATTGGAGGTCCTTAAATGGTAATTAGACCACTGGTTAAATTTTTGGACAAAAATGGACATGAGATAAGTGAAATAGGATATTTTTAAGTTAGGGGCATTTTGGTCATTTAGTAATTAAAAGAATTAAAAAAATCCAAAATTTAAGAAAAATTGTGTCCATCTTCAAGCTATGGCCGAATGTTGCATGAAAAAACCATGGCTAGGGTTTTTCAAGCTTCCAAGCTTGATTGTAAGTCCGTTCTAGCCCCGTTTTTAATGATTTTTACGTTTTTAAAAATCCTCGTAACACGATCTCTCTATTTCTACCATTTATTTGAGCTAGGGTTGATGTTTGAAAATTTACCCATATAAGAAATGCTTGTGTTTTGATGTTTAATGGTAGAATATGATGCTAGATATGTGATCGAACTTTGGTAAGATTGATACGGAGTAAGTGTTACAATGAAAGTTAGTATAAAGAAAACATGAAAGAGTGGAATTTAGAAATAAAATAGTTTTGGACAGCAGCAGTAATGTGTCTTTGAAAAATCATCAAAAATGGTTGAAATTTAATTAGAAGTTGGATAAGATATGAAATTAAAGCTTATTGAGTCTATTTTCTCATAAAAGAAACGATGTAAGCGAAATAATTTCAAATTCTGAGATATTTGAATTTTTGTGAGTCAGGGTCAAAATGATTTTGGAATCCCCTATTTCGACTTTGGAAAATCACTAAAAATTTTATAAAAATAATTATGGTTTATAATTTATATGATTAAATTTTTTAATGAGCCTAACTTCAATAGAAACAAACGGGAACATCATCCGAATCCCGTACGAAGAGATAATTAAATTTTAGTGAGGAAGGGTCGACACTGTCAGACAGCAGAACAGTGGAGACTTTAAAGAATAAACTGTACTTATTGGCTAAACCAAAAATTCTAAAAATTTTATGGTAATAATATATTTGAGTCTAGTTTCAGGGAAAATTAAAGGATCTTAATTTGGAGTTCTGTAGTTCAAGATATAAATAATTTAGTGACTATGACTCGAGTAGACAACTTGAGATGAACATGAATAAATAGTGGAACTATGTGCAATTATGATTGTATTATCTTGAGAACATATTGTGAAGATTTATAAAAGCCTTTTAATAAATTTTTTTATTATTTACATACTTACTTACTAAGCTATAATGCTTACCCCCCTTCCTTTCCTTTTTCCTATAGTGTCACAGATGCTAGCTCGAGTTGGAGGTCGTCGGAGATTCTATCACACTAACAAGTTATTGATTGGTATTGTATCAACGATCTTCAAGTATTTTTAAGTCTATGGCATGTATAGGGACTTGATTATGTGTATATGTTATTATGAGTTGGCCTATGCTATTTGATGGTTATTGTTGTATAAGGCCATTTAATGTGGCCAATTTTTGTTATGTTATAAGTCTATGATGATGCATTTCCAGGATGTGTATGCTTGCATGTGAATGGTTAAGTGTATGTGTTCCGATAATGCCTCGTACCCTATTTTGACGTCGAATACGGGTAAGAGGTGTTACATTTAGTGGTATCAGAGCTATGGTTTAGTCGATTCTCAGACTAACGTAGCGTATGCAAGTCTAGCAATACATGCCATAAGTGAACTGTGATAGTGTGATATCTCACGACTCCGATGAGATTTGTTTTGGTTAAAGCAGGGATGCTTTCCAACCAAGCTACCATCGATAATGCTGAAAGGGGTTAAGTAAATTCGTGTAACTTAGTGAATATATTGATTTGCCTGAATTGATTCTCTATGATTTGCGATGATATGCATGTGTTAATGGATATAATGGATTAACCATAAGTTGAGGAATATGGATAAAATGTTATCGTTCCGATTGATCATTGCATTTCGATAAATCAGAGTGACTTTTTGCAGTGAATAACATGAAAAGTTTATTTTGAGATGCGCTTATTTGAAAATGTGTTCATGATTAGTAGAAACCTAGAGATGTGTAATCAAAGTACATGATATTGTGTTGGTATTAAATGTTATATTGTATGTGTGTGTGTATGAGATTCAAAACTTTAAAGGCTTTGCAATCTTCACCCCCTTACCGGTATAGTGTCATATGACGAAGTTCACGAGATTTATATTGAACAAGCTCACAAGTAGGGAAACTAAAGAGTTCAGTGGTGGAATAATTAATGATGTGATTAGAGATGGGAATGATTTAGCGAGCAAAGATGGTTATGAGAGAGATATCAGATTACTCTAAAGATTATTTGGAATGCACAAAGCCACAGCTAGAGAATGAGTTAATTTCGGTTAAATCAACTCATTCAAGTATGATTTCTAAAGATTGTATTTACCGGGAATTCTTTTAAGTTGATTTTGTTAATGAATGAAATATTATGAGATTAGTGATGACAGAATTAGTCAGAAGAATAATGTTTGAAATGTAAAGATGTTTGAGTATGACAATTACAGTTGAGCAATTTATGACTATCTCTTTTGGGTATTCTATGTGTTTATATATTCTCAGAGGCATTTGTAATTTCTCATTTTCTGATGAAAGTATCATTGGTCTGATTGATCCATGATCGGCATTCAACTATCTTCTATTGGTATTCTATTCCGTTACGTCTGAGATAAAAAGTTTATAGTGAATTCATATGAAATGTTCTTATGTTTCTTCTGGCTGTTGTCTTGTTTACATTTATATGGAAAATGTATTATCTCTGTTACAATTGACTTCAGAATGTATGAACAGGGTTTCTTTTTCTTCTGGTTTTCTATGAGGAATCGTCAGGATCTCTATTATTTCATATGAGTGGTGTTCTCGAACATTCAATATGGTCTTGTATCTCAGATTTCATCATCTCGATTTTCTTATCATCCTTATTGTTTAATTTATCAAGTATGGCTTATCTTTGAAGTCGATATCGGAAAAAGTGTGGATTATGACAGTCAAGTTCAAATTGTATACTGATTTTCTTCCCTCAGATAATTTTGATTGTTATCAGTGAGTTCAAGCAAGATGTTATGTTTCGTCTGAGTTAATACAGTTAGTAAATATCTGTGACTGGCATGTCGAAAGAACTATGAAAGATTCTATGTTTGAACTGTCCTAACAACATGAAGAAATGAGTATTTTGTTATGTTATTATTTGATAATCGAAATCGACTTAGTTGTTCTTATCAAAGTGAATTGGTCAGTTGAAATGTGATTTGAGTTACATGTAGTTAAAGCATCCTCAGTTATGGTAATAAATTTTGTGCATTCATGAGTATATCGATGGACAGTCTGAATGAAGGATTGATATTCTAGAAAGTATGATACCGAGGTACACCTATTAGATTTGTTCTAATCTGATGATGTTATTATGAGTTAAAGCTATTCTGAATGATATGGTTATCACATTTACAAAAATTCGGATGGTCTGTGCATGTTACCAAAGTTGAAAATAGTTGAAGATACTATTAACCGAAGCTCTGGTTCTAAGTTCAGTTTGAATTGAGTAATGAATTCATGATTTTTCAGTGATGTACTATTGAACGGATTGGAATGTGTTTTATTACTTGAATGTAAAGTGATGGTTCATGTTTTCATATGGTTAATGTCACATGTTCCCTGATTTCAAGAATTAAAGTATCGAATGTCATAGAAAGATCTGAAGTGAAGATAGTGTTAAAGACATGAGCTATTGAAAGATCGCGAGTAGTTATTGATTAATCTCTGGGAAAGTAGATATAGTCACAGATGTTATCGGATTGTGATTGATCGTTCGTGTAAAGATTTCTTGTTTAACAAACCAACAGAGTAAGATGTTTCTAGGATTATTCGATTATGCAAAGTATCAGTCTCCATTATTTCGGATTAATATCTGAGGGCTAAATCCCAATTATTGAAAGAGCTACAAGAAACTATGAATACGCAATTGTATCTTGGCACGGTAATACACCTGTAAATCGATGGTAAGTCTGAGAGAGTAATTCAAAACTTTGACGATATGCTCCGACGCGAGGTGTTAAAGTTCAAAGGTGACTAGAAAGAGATACGAGGTTGATTTGATTTGTTATTCTGAGAAATTAGTGGAAGTGATTCATGAGAGTTGAAAGCAATTTCTTCTGGTAAGATTTTCGAGGACGAAAATCCATAAGGAGGGAGAGTTGTAACAGCTCGATTTTGGGCCTAGTCAGAACAGTGGTTTTGGGGCCACAAATCCGACGAGAAAAATCTTATTTTTATTATATTTTTATGGTCTACGATTTCACGGAAAGATTTTGTGAATATATCGTTCGAAAATTTTGACGTTTGGGCACTCAATTTAGTCAAAAAGACTAAATTGTAAATAGTGCAAAAGTTGAGTTCCACATGTTAGAAGTGTCCAATTGTTATGAAGTTTTAAATTGGAGGTCCTTAAATGGAAATTAGACCATTGGATAAATTGTTGGACAAAAATGGACATGAGATAAGTGAAATAGGATATTTTTAAGTTAGGGGCATTTTGGTCATTTAGTAATTAAAAGAATTAAAAAAGCCAAAATTAAAGCAAAATGGTGTCCATCTTCAAGCTATGGCCGAATGTTGCATGAAGAAACCATGGCTAGGGTTTTTCAAGCTTCCAAGCTCAATTGTAAGTCCGTTCTAGCCCCGTTTTAAATGATTTTTATGTTTTTGAAATCCTCGTAACACGATCTCTCTATTTCTACCATTTATTTGAGCTAGGGTTTATGTTTGACTAAATTTATGCTTGCATTTTGATGTTTAATGGTAGAATATGAATGCTCGATATGTGATCGAACTTTGGTAAGATTAATACGGAGTAAGTGTTACAATGAAAATTACTATAAAGAAAACATGAAAGAGTGGAATTTAGAAATAAAACAGTTTTGGACAGCAGCAGTTATGTGTCTTTGAAAAATCACCAAAAATGGTTGAAATTTAATTATAAGTTGAATAAGATATGAAATTAAATATTATTGAGTCTATTTTTTCATTAAAGAAACGGTGTAAGTGAAAGAATTTCATATTCTGAGATATTTGAATTTTTGTGAGACAGGGTCAGAATGATTTCGGAATCCCCTATTCTGACTTTGGAAAATCACTAAAAATTGTATAAAAATAATCATGGTTTATAATTTATATGCTTAAATTTTTTAATGAGCCTATCTTCAATATAAACAAACAGGAACATTATCTGAATCTCGTACGAAGAGATAATTAATTTTTAGTGAAGAAGGGTTGAAACTGTCCGACAGCAGAATAGGGGAGACTTTAAAGAATAAACTGTACTTATTGGCTAAACCAAAAATTCTGAAAATTTTATGATAATAAGATATTTGAGTCTAGTTTTAAGGAAAATTAACGGATCTTAATTTGAAGTTCCGCAGTTCAAGATATAAATAATTTAGTGACTATGACCCGAATAGACAGCTTGAGATGAACATGAATAAATAGTGGAACTATGTGCAGTTATGATTGTATTATCTTGAGAACATATTGTGAAGATTTATAAAATCCTGTTAATAATTTTTTTATTATTTACATACTTACTTACTAAACTTTAATGCTTACCCCCTTCCTTTCCTTTTTCCTATAGTGTCACAGATGCTAGCTCGAGTTGGAGGTCGTCGAAGATTCTATCACACTAACAAGTTATTGATTGGTATTGTATCAACGATCTTCAAGTATTTTTAAGTCTATGGCATGTATAGGGACTTGATTATGTGTATATGTTATGATGAGTTGGCCTATGCTATTTGATAGTTATTGTTGTATAAGGCCATTTAATGTGGCCAATTTTTGTTATGTTATAAGTCTATGATGATGCATTTCAAGGATGTGTATGCTTGCATGTGAATGGTTAAGTGTATGTGTTCTGGTAATGCCTCGTACCCTATTCCGGCGTCGAATACGAGTAAGGGGTGTTACACAATGAGCTAGGTACGAGCTAGATGAGCTCGAATCAAGTTGTGAGGGTTGCTTGGCTTGCTTTTCCATGAACTCTCGATAAAACCCAATGACATTTCCCATGGTTCCACGCCAACTCTAGGAGGGTCACGGGTCGTGGCCGTATCAGCCTCTGTTCATGGAGTAACAAAATCTGAGTCGAGACCCGTATCGAGTAGTCAGGGAGGAAAGGCCAAGAAAGCCTTTTTCCAAATGATGAACGAGTGGTTCACAGAGTTTGTTCAAACCAATCTGGCTGCTCAGTAACCTCTACCCCTACCTATTCCCCAACCGACCCCTGTAGCTCCTCAAGGTTTGGAACCTTTAGGTTTAAGTAAGCTGCCTGTTGATAAAATCCAAAAGTATGGGGCTGAAGAGTTTAGAGCTACCGTTGATGACGATCCTGAGAGAGCCGAGTTATGGCTTGAGAATACGATCCGGGTATTTGATGAACATTCTTGCACACCAGTTGAATGTGTTAAATTCGCTGTATCACTTCTGAGAGGCACTGCATATTAGTGGTGGAATACTTTGATATCTGTGGTGCTGAGAGAACAGGTCACATGGGAATTCTTTCAAGCCGAGTTCAGAAAGAAATACATCAGCCAGCAGTTTATCGATCAAAAGCGAAAAGAGTTTTTGGAGTTGAAACAGTGATACGGCCACGCCTCGAGTCATACCTAGCTCGAGCAAGGAGCCTTTGGAGCTGCCTCAAGGTCCTATCACCTGAGCACGAGCCAAACTCTTCAAAAAGGCTATTTCGGCCTTAGTAGATCAAGTGTAGGGCGAAACCTTGGCTGGACACATCGAGATAGCTTGGACTAGCCCTACAAGTTTACCTTGCAACCTTTTGCAAGCTGAACTTAGCTCAAACTTATCCCAATGAGCTTAATTCAGCTCAATCCTAGCTCGTTGAGCTCAAATCTATTTCTTTCATTTATGCGTTTAAGGCATTGTCCTTAGTTAAAATTAGTTAATTAGTTTCAGCTTATAAATATGTTCAAATCTGAATCTAATAATTAAGAGTTAAATGTGTCTTGTTTTAATATATGTTTTAAATGTGTCTTAGCTTAAATACATGTTATTAATATGTCTTAGCTTAAAACATGCTTTTAATGTGTCCTATCTGCTGCCAAATTAATGTGTCCTAAGCTAAATTAATTTGTTGAATTAAATGGTGCAGCTACATACATGGGACGGCTTGAATGCAAGTAAGCTGATGGTTTAGCTCTTCCGAGCATACCTTCGTGATTACCAAGTGCCAAGTGAGCTGATATTTTCTTTCTCCCAAGCTGACCGTCTAGTTCTCCAAAGCAGCTTTGAAAGCTTTCACATTGCTAGAAATTCTTTTCATATGGAATGACCATTCGGTTATGTGCTTTCACACACAAGGGGCTTCTCAAATTCGATTTTCACACTTACATGCCCGTTGAAGTGCTCTAAGCTACCATTAATCTCATTGACTCTTCAAATAACCAAGGCAGCTTAATTAAAGCTAATTCAATCATAATGGCCGAATTTGTCCAGCCATTTCATCTCACAATCCACTTCATTAAAATCAAGTTACTTGAAGACATCAAAGGGCTGCCCATTGGCGTCTCCAAAGCTTAAGGAAGCTTCAAGGAAGCTGCTAAGAAATTTCCAAGAAGTTTCAGCTCATTTAAGCTGAACTCAAATGTCTATTTAGTTATCTTAATGCCTATTCGGCTAGCCTAGGAATGTAGCTATAAATATGAACCAATTGAGTTGTATTTCAGACTTTTGCTACATGAATGAATTTTGAGCTATTTGTTAGTATTTCAACTCTTAAATTTCGTTCAAGACTCAGCTTGACTTATCTACTTAGCTAGTGGCATCAATCTATTTCTTCTATCCGAACTTATCACTTTCAAAGTGTGGCATTCACCCCAAATTGATACCACTGGTTCCTATCTTCTTAGATAGTGGGTCAAGGTCCCATTTTTATTCCTAACCCACCTTAAGAGTCTTATAAGTCTCGGGTCAACACTCTCCTTTATTGTTGGTTCATTCTTGACCTTTAAGTCCTATTTCCATTCCATCACCGCTATCACCTTAATTCCTTTTTTTTTCTTTGTTAGCTGAACTATCCTTTTTATTTACTTAGCCCTTTTGAACCTATTTTGTTAACTAAAGCCTCTACTTAGCCGAATTCACCCTTTTGTTTCTAATAGAACAGTACTTCTCATTTTAATGATCGGGCAACTACACGACTCGAACACCTCAACGAGGCCGTTGTTGTATCATTTGGTATCAGAGCTGGTTAAAATGAGGACTACGAGCGTTTCTGGCTATTCCAAAGCAAGTTAAAAGAAAAATCAAAAAAAAATTATGCACAAAAAGCATTTATTCTTATTTAGCATTTTGTAATTAAAAAAAAAGAAAAGAGAAATTCAAAATTTAAAAAAAAAAGTGTTTGGAAAGTGTTCAATTGTACCCGATCCATCAAATTCTCTCCTGTTATCATCAACACCATCTCTCCACACTTTATAACCAAACTTAATTTCTTTCAGCCTACCTTGCACCATCTCACCTACTACTGTAGCAAACCCCTTTGTAGCCGACCCCTAGTCTAAAAGTATGTCTAAAAGAGTCTTCTACAAAATCACGAGAGAAGAAATGAGTGGAAAAAGGCACGAGTGTAGTGAGAGCATTAGAGAGAAGAAAAAGCCATTAAAGAGTGCAAACACGAGTGGGAATGCCATCTACTTTTCTTTTCGAGTAAAACGTGAGGATTTACTGTGAGGTTTATTTTACATGTCTAGAAAACTTGGACGCAATATGGCGGAAGGAGGCGAACATCAATCGATAAGAAACGTTGCACCCGGAGGAGGTAGAGTACCGGACTTGGCTCAACAAGCCCTTTTGCGAGAGTTCCAACGCATGCTCCGGAATGAGTTAGAATCAATCAACGAGTGCTTGGAACGAGTCGATGAGAGAGGCCAACGAGAGCGGACTCCCCAAAGTCCATGAAGAGATCGAGGCCACTCGAAAATCAACCAAGATGACCTCTATGACCCAAGTGATGCCGAGAGTGACCAAGGGTCAAACCAAAGTGAAAGGCGGAGAGGTCCAAAGAACCGAGGCTTTAGAGAACGAGGGTGAGTGGACGATGAATTGAAAAATATTAAGCTCTCCATTCCACCTTCCAAGGAAAATCTGATCCGGAAGCTTACTTAGAGTGGGAGAAGAAGATTGAATTGGTTTCTGAATGCCATAACTATTCCGAGACCAAGAAGGTAAAGTTGGCAGCAATTGAGTTTTCTGACTACGCCATGATTTGGTGGGACCAACTCACCACAAGTCGAAGAAGGAACGGAGAACGACCAATATTTACTTGGGCCAAGATGAAGGCAGTGATGGGAAGGCAATTTATTCCATCTTACTACCACCGGGAACTCTACCAAAAACTCTAAAACCTTACCTAAGGTACGAGGAGTGTTGAAGACTACTTTAAAGAGATGGAAATCGCAATGATTCGTGCGGATGTCCAAGAAGACCGTGAGGCAACAATGGCACATTTCCTAGCTGGTCTCAATCGAGACATTGCCAACATCGTGGAGCTTCAACACTATGTTGAAGTCGTGGACATGGTGCACATGGCCATCAAGGTGGAAAAACAACTCAAGCGAAAAGGTGCCGTTCGAGGCTATTCCACCATGAGCACATAAAAATGGGGCCAAGGCACTAGCAAAAACAATCCACCGAGCCGTGCCAATAAGCAAATGGTGTCAGCCAAGACGAGCAAGCCTATAGGCGACACTAGCAAAGGCAAGGCGACCGAGTCATTTTCCAACCGAACGAGGGACATCAAGTGTTTTAAGTGCCTCAGGAGGGGGCATATCAGCAGCCAATGTCCCAACCGTAGCGATATGGTGGTACGAGCAGATGGAGAAATTGAATCGGAAGAGGAATATGAAAACGAGCACGATGCCGCTACCGATGAAGAGGAGGAGTTAGAACATGCTGTTGATGGCGAACTCCTTGTCATCAAAAGGATTCTAAGTCTCCAAGGAGTGGAAAACGAACAACAAAGAGAGAATATTTTCCATACTCGGTGTCAAGTCTAAGGAAAGGTTTGTTGCGTGATCATCGACGGTGGGAGTTGCACTAATTTGGCTAGCACTCTCATGGTGGAAAAATTGGGGCTATCGACCACCAAGCACCCCAACCCTTACAAACTCCAATGGCTCAATGATGGAGGTGAGCTAAAGGTGACTAAACAAGTGCTTGTGACGTTTTCTATTGGAAAGTACTCGGATGAAGTGTTGTGTAATGTTGTGCCCATGCACGCGAGACATTTGTTGCTCGGACATCCTTGGCAATTTGATAGACGAGTCATCCATGACGGGTATACCAATAGGTATACTTTCAAGCATTTGGGCAAGACCGTGACCTTAGCACCATTAACGCCGAAACAAGTTTACGAGGACCAAGTGAAGTTGAAAAATTCTGTTGAACAAGCGAGAGAAAAAGAAAAGAGTGAGAGTACAAAAGAAAAAAAAAACGAGAAAAAGAAAGGAAAAATGAAAAGGAGAGTGAAAAGATTGTGAGAAAAGAAATAGATGAAAAAATAAAAAGAGTGTGAGAAATTGAATGTATTTGCAAAAGGAAGTGATGTTCGAAAGGCATTCTTGATGAGACAACCGGTCCGTGTGCTTATGTACAAGTAAAATTTGTTTAATACTAACAACTTAACCGGAAATCTCCATTCTTCTATTGTGTCTCTTTTGCAGGATTTCCAAGACGTTTTTCGAAAGACATCCTGAGTGGGTTGCCACCCATTCGTGGGATTGAGCACCAAATCGATTTTGTGCCCGGAGCCATTATTCCAAATCGACTAGCATACCGAACTAATCTTGAGGAGACCAAAGAACTTCAACGACAAGTCAACGAACTTATGGAAAAAGGCTACATCCGAGAGAGCCTTAGCCCATGCGTCGTGCCAATTTTATTGGTGCCAAAGAAGGACGGGACTTGGCGCATGTGTGTCGACTGCCGCGCTGTAAACAAAATCACCATCAAGTATAGGCATCCAATACCGCGCCTAGATGACATGGTCAACGAATTAAGTAGTGCCAAGTTGTTTTCAAAAATCAATCTCAAGAATGGGTACCATCAGATTCGTATGCGAGAAGGTGACGAATGGAAGGCTGCATTTAAAACGAAACATGGTTTGTATGAATGGTTGGTCATGCCATTTGACCTAACCAACGCCCCTAGTACTTTTATGAGACATATGAACTAAGTGCTGTTATAGTTTATTGGTAAGTTTTGTGTTGTGTACTTAGATGATATTCTTATTTATAGCAAGTCGTTGGATGATCATGTAATGCATCTTAAGTCTATTTTGGAGGTTCTTCGAAAGGAGACCTTATATGCCAATCTTAAAAAGTGCACGTTCTGTTCTGACAAAGTTGTTTTCCTAGGTTTTGTGGTCAGCTCAGAAGGACTCGAGGTGGACTAAGAGAATATTAAAGCAATTCAAGAGTGGCCTATACCAACGAGTGTCAGCCAAGTGAGAAGCTTCCATGGCCTGGCAAGCTTCTATAGGCGCTTTGTGCCCAACTTTAGCACCGTGGCTGCTCCTTTGACTAGTGTCATCAAGAAGAACTCAACTTTTCATTGGGACGAAGAGCAAGAAAAATCTTTTAATGCTATTAAAGATTGTCTTACTAAAGCTCCTTTACTTGCACTGCCTGATTTTTCTAAGACATTTGAAATTGAATGTGATGCATCAGGTATGGGAATCGGGGCTGTGTTAACTCAAGACGTAAGGCCTATCACTTACTTTAGTGAAAAGTTGAACGGAGCACGCTAAACTACCCCATCTATGACAAAGAGATGTATGCTCTCATTCGAGCTCTCGAGACTTGGCAGCATTATCTGTGGCTAAAGGAGTTCGTGATTCACTCCGATCACGAGGCATTAAAGAACATCAAAGGCCAGCACAAGTTGAACAAACGGCATGCCAAATGGGTAGAATACTTAGAATCATTTCCCTATGTCATCAAATATAAAAAAAGGTAAAGATAATATAGTGGTTGATGCACTATCGAGAAGGTATACACTTTTGTCATATTTAGACTCTAAATTGCTTGGTTTTACATTCTTGAAAGACTTATATTCTTCTGATGATGACTTTGGTGAAATGTTTGCTGCTTGTGAAATGTGGCTGTTGATAAGTTCTATAGGTACAAAGGCTTCCTCTTTAGGGAAGGTAAGTTGTGTATCCCGCAAAGTTCCATTCGGGACTTACTAGTTAACAAGGCGCATAGCGGGGGCCTCATGGGCCACTTTGGCCTGGGAAAAACTTTGACGATGCTTCAAGAGCATTTTTATTGGCCTAGAATGAAACGAGATGTCGAACGAGTTTGTGAATGATGTGTGACGTGCAAGAAGGCCAAATCCAAGATTAAGCCACATGGGCTGTACACGCAACTTCCTATACCCGAAGCACCTTGGATGGACCTATCCATGGACTTTGTCCTTGGATTGCCTAGAAATAAAATAGGGAAGGACTCTATTTATGTTGTTGTTGATCAATTTTCAAAAATGTCTCATTTTATAGCATTTACAAAAACTGATGATGCTGTGCATATTGCTAATATTTTCTTTAGGGAAATTGTTCGACTACATGGCATCTCGAAAACAATCGTGTCTGATCAAGACGCAAAGTTTTTAAGCCATTTTTGGAGATCGTTGTGGGGGAAGCTCGGGACCAAGTTGCTATTTTCAACCATTTGTCACCCCCAAACGGATGGCCAAACGAAGGTGGTCAATCGTGTGCTATCTACCTTTGATACGGCCCAGGCCGCATCATGTTTCGATACAACTCGACGACACCTGGATTAGCCTAAACACGAGGGGCCCAAGTGTAAAATGAAGCTTAATTTCAGCTCAACGAGCTCAATCTTAGTTTTCCCCAGCTTATCTAGCTCGCTCCTAGCTCATTGAGCTCGATTCTATCTCATTTTAATTTATGCATTTTAGTTGCTGGAATAAAACATTAATTATGATTTAGTTATTTTTAGTTAATTATAGTTGAGTCTTAAATATGTCTTAAGTCTATTAATACATGTTAATTAGTTCAACATTTTAATGTGTCTTAAGTTTAATTAATATGTTATAACAATTACAACTTTTTAATGTGTCTTAGATTAAGATATTTAATTGTGTCTAAAGTTTAGACAACTTAAATGGTGTCTAAATTGTGTCTTAATGTTTCATTTAACCGAGTATTAATTTGTCTTGTAGGCTGTTCACCTTGGAGGCTGAATATGCATGTAAATTAGAGATACAATGGACCAAATTTAAGGAGATACATGCACATACGAATTTCAAAGAAGTCTCGATTCATGTTCACATGTGTGACCGATTGGTGTCCCAAGAGTGACCCTTCAATTAACCGAATGCATGAACACAAAAGCTATAAGAACCCTTCAAGAACCAGCTTCAATGAAGGTGCATTGTGTGTAACGCCCCAAATTTGGGCCTAGAAGAATTGGGTCTATTGGGCTTTGGGATTTGGGTCTCATAAAATTTTAAAGTGAATGAGAAAATGACAATTGGCATGTTGGCTTTGAGGGTTAATGAATTTGGAGTGTCTAATGGTGTTGGAGATGTCCTGGGATCAAGTAAGGGTATAGGAAAAATTTTTGTTTTAGCCCCAAGGGAACTATGACTTCAGTTGGTAGGCCTTTTAAATAAATGAAGAAGAAAAATGACACAAAAGAGCTTGTGGTGTAGTGGCAAACTGGCGCAACTTAGGGAGCAGGGAGGTGGCGTCATTAGCAGGCAAGGGAGTCCAAGGTTCGAGTAGTGGCATGGTATTTTATTGGGGTATTTATTTTGCTGTCAGGTTGGCTAGAGTTTGTGTTGCAGTGAAAGTTTGATGGATGAGAGGTTTAAAATGGTCATGGAGAGATTGTAGGAGCTTATCTTAGAGAAAATTTAGGATGAGATTGAAGAGTTATCAGGGAGAAAATTTAGGAGCTGAGAAGTGTGAAGAGTTGGTGTCGTTTTGGGAAGTGGGAAGTGTATAAATTCGGCTTAGGAGGGTAAATGAGTGTCGTTTTTGGGTCCTTTAGAGGGTATTACGAATTTTGTTTGTGGCTTTCGGCATTTGGAGAGTTTTGCAAATAAGTCGGTCTTTCTTTTCTTTACCAAAAATCCTGTAGTTACCCTCACACAAGCACATTTGACCTTTTTATTTTCTTCTTGTCACCTTTTCTAAACCCTCCAAAGCCGAATAATTCCACCCTCCCTTTGCCGAAATTCTTTTTATGCTGTCACTATTTCTTCAACCTAGCCGATTCTTGTGTAAGTACTTTACTTTTTTAATTGATCTTGCTAGAACCGACTTCTTCTCTCCCTCACTCTCTCTAAATTGATTTTGGTAGGGGATTGATATTGAATCTCTGTTCTTCAGATCTCTGCCGAATTACTCTTTATGCATTTCGGGATTTGGGTAAGTATTCTTCACTTTTGGTTTTGAAGGTTAGCCGAATGGTCGTAAGTAATGTAAGGGTGACTTAAGATGGATATAAGTCACTTATGGTTCAGTTTTTATTAATTAAGATTGATGCAGATTTAGGAAGTACTCGTGATTAGTGATCGAGGAAAAGCTATTAAGGCTTGGTGTTTCAAGTAAGGTTAATGTGAGACTTCGACTTTTGGTAGGGTATTCGATAAGTATATGTGATTAATCATTGAGTGACATTGTTTGTAGGATCGTAGCTAAGGAGATCGCAACGCGTTTTGTTATCAGGTGTGTACATACACTATACACACACAATGGATTGGGAAATCCTGAAATCCTGAAAGTTTGGTTTCGATAGTCTTGCGAGTGTGCGAACACTCGTATGGGGGGAAATGGAATCGATAACAGAGACCCCATGAGTGATCTCATGGACTTGGGTCGTGTTTTGGCCAATCGGGCCAGGATGGGCAGAATGGGCTTGATGGGCCGTAGGCTCAAAATAGGCAAATTTGATGATTTGGTAATAAGTGATGAACTAGTCATGCTGGTTACATGGCTTGGAATTGATTTGGGCCAGATGGGCCATATGAATGTGACTTGGGCCTAATGGGCCATACGAATGAGATTGGGCCTGGTGGGCCATATATACGTATGTGAATTTTTTTGGCTTTTTAAGGGGTCTTGGGCTTAGTATTTGGTAAATTGCTTTGCCTTGCATAAAACTTAAACTATTAACTAGTTATGACCGTGGACAAGTCATAAGGTTAAGGTGTGGCAATGGGTATATGCATGTCTAGGATTGGATCTAGGGAGAGCTTGGTACTTAAGCGGTCTTAATGACCCACCTCCTCTTCTCTAGAATCCTACCTGGTGCATAGTATCTGTTCACTTTAGCCAACGAGGACTTGATAACGGGCCAAGGTAAGTAATAGACCCATAACAATGAGAAAAGACCGAAATGCCCCTAAGGGAGAAAATGACTAAAATACCCATATGTGTTGAAGGTAAGATTTATGGATGTTACATGTACATATGCTGCATTCATATGATATTCTGTTTAGGTTGCATATGGGTGGGAATTATGGAACGGAGGAAGTATATGAGGATCGCATGGTTGCTTGACAACTGTGGATCCACCAATGGCTTCTTAAGCCCATTATATGATAAGCAGGTTTGCTGCAATGTTAGGTAGTACTGCAACTGGGCTACCCTTGAAGTGTATCGGATGGGTGGGTCGATTTAGAAATCCCCACAGAAGTGTTTCGGTTGGACGGAGACGAAGTGTATCGGATGGATTATTTGGGGAGGGTTTGCACAACATTGCATGTATGATATTATTATGTTGATAATATGATATGTACGCTATTTGTTTGACGAGGGTCGAACACACTGAGTTTTCGAAAACTCACTCCCTCTTTTATTTTTCTCAGGTGATCCTCAGTAGGCGGTTCGACGGATGGAGGGACTCAGAGGTGGCCAACTAGCAAGACGATTATACTTGTTTTCTTACTATCTAAATTCTGGATTTTAAGTAATTTATTTTAAGTTAATTTATTTCGAATTGTATAAGGCTTTCCCTCTGGTTATTATTCCATTATTTTCACTATGCATTGAAATTTTGAAACGGAACCTGGATTTATTTCTTTTAAACGTATTTAAAGGTTTTTGAAAATAATTGTGTTTTAAGAACGAGCTTCCGCTGTCAAAGGAAATTTTTACTTAGTAACAAGGAAATGGTTTTCGGCTACACCTCGTTTTGAAAGTAAACTGGATTTTACTTAACTTTTCTCTAGAAGGGTTTTCAATGAAAACAAGGTTTTCGCAAAAACACTTCAATGTGACATGTCGGATTCGGGCCTAAATTCTAGGTCGGGTTTGGGGTGTTACATAGTGACCGATCACATGGATATTCAAATTCATGTCATGTGCGTTTCTCAAAGATAAAGACTGTGGCTGTTCATTCTGTTCATGCATGAAATTAATCAAGAGGGACGAATCTGTCCATCCATGCACTCTAAAGGGGCTTGTACAGTTTTAATGGCACACATTAAATTCACAAAGCACATGCCTCAAGTTCATGAACAAGTAGCTCAATTAATTCAGCCAATGTACCAGCACATACTTGCAACGAAATTAGGGAATGAATCAGCTCAATGCAAACTGCCCATTTATGTCTTCAAGACGCAATTAAAGCTTCAATTAGAGGTGATGCATGTCCCAAGCATCTAAAATTTGGCTGAATCATTTGGGAGGCTATTAGAATGCCCAAGCTACCATTTAAAGTCCAAAACTATTCGGCTATTCAAGACAGCCCCTTAAAGGCTGTTCACATCTCTTGGCTGATCATATTCAGCTCCATTCAGCTCATATTTCACTTCAATTAATCAAGCTGGCCTAGGAAGCATCAAGGAACGTTTTGGAAAGTTCAAGGAAGTTTCCAGCTTAGTTAAGCTGAATTAAAGCTGACCATTTAGCTTACTTAGTGTCCATTCGACTAGCTATTGTTTTAGCTATAAATATGAAGCTCATTTGATGTAAATCAGACTTTTGATACTTTTATGAATGTTTATAACATTTGTGAGTTATTCAACTCTCTTATTTTTTTTAAGACTCAAGTAGACTTATCTAGCTTGCTAGTGGCGTGTTTCTTGTTTCTTTGAACTTATCACTCAACCCCGAGTGTGGCGTTCACCCCCTTGATACCTTTGGTTCCTATCTCTTCA
This sequence comes from Gossypium sturtianum, assembly GCA_025698515.1. Classification (NCBI taxonomy): domain Eukaryota; kingdom Viridiplantae; phylum Streptophyta; class Magnoliopsida; order Malvales; family Malvaceae; genus Gossypium; species Gossypium sturtianum. The sequence goes on along the minus strand of CM046943.1, from coordinate 80,239,156 downwards.
TAGATAGTGGGTCAAGGTCCTTTCTATCAACTTTCCATCACCTTAAGTGTTTTATAAGTCTCGGGTCAATACTCACTAATAGTATTGGTTCATTCTTGACCTTAAGCTTACCTAGCCATTCCAGCTATCATCTTTGCCTTACTTTGTTTCCATACCTAGCTGAACCATAACCTATCATATCCTTAAAACACTTTGCAAACCTTCGTTAAGCCTACAATCAACCGAACATATTCAAACTCTAAGTAAGAATGATACTTCTCAAATTTAACGATCGGGCACAACTACGACCCGAAATACTTTCGCAACTCGGGATCGTATCAACCTTGTTGCGAGCCATCATTCGAAAAAATTTGAAGTCATGGGAGGAGTGTTTGCTGCATATCGAATTTGCATATAATCGATTCGTTCACTCGGAAACTAAATACTCTCCTTTTGAAATAGCTTATGGATTTAATCCTTTGACTCCATTAGACCTAGTGCCTTTACCTAATGATCAACTTATTCATGCAGATGCTAGAAAAAAGGCCGAGTATACAAAGGAGTTGCACCAAAAGGTATGAGAAAACATTGAAGCAAGGATCGAGAGTTATATACAGAAGGTAAACAAGGGTAAAAAAAGAGTTGTGTTCGAACCCGGCGATTGGGTTTGGGTTCACATGAGAAAGGAAAGATTCCCAGCCCAACGAAGGTCCAAGCTATTACCGCGTGGAGATGGTCCCTTCCAAGTTTTGCAATGGACAACCTACCGGGTGAGTATAATATAAGTGTGAGCTTTAATGTGTCTGACTTATCTCCTTTTGAAGCAGGTTCCAATTTGAGGAAAAATTGCTTTGAAGAGGGGGGATGATACAGCCACGCCCCGAGTCACACCTAGCTCGAGCAAGGAGCCTTTGGAGCTACCTCAAGGTCTTATCACCCGAGCACGAGCCAAGCACTTCAAAGAGGCTATTTCGATCTTAGTAGATCAAGTGTGGGGCGAGACCTTGGCTGGACACATCGAGAGAGCTTGGACCAGCCCTACAAGTTTACCTTGCAACCTTTTGCAAGCTGAACTCAGCTCAAACTTATCTCAATAAGCTTAATTCAGCTCAATCCTAGCTCGTTGAGCTCAAATCTATTTCTTTCATTTATGCGTTTAAGGCTAGAATAAATTAATGTCCTTAGTTAAAATTAGTTAATTAGTTTCAGCTTATAAATATGTTCAAATCTGAATCTAATAATTAAGAGTTAAATGTGTCTTATTTTAATATATGTTTTAAATGTGTCTTAGCTTAAATACATGTTATTAATATGTCTAAGCTTAAAACATGCTTTTAATATGTCCTAGCTGCTGCCGAATTAATGTGTCCTAAGCTAAATTAATTTGTTGAATTAAATGGTGCAGCTAAATACATGGGACGGCTTGAATGCAAGTGAGCTGATGGTTTACCTCTTTCGAGCATCCCTTGTAACATCCTGAAAAGGGCCTATGCATTTTTGGTTTAATTGTACGAAATGACATATCTTATGTGTTATGAATATATTTTGAACACTTTTGGAAACACGAAAATGTATGGAAATGTTAAGTTTAAAAGAGGAAAGTGAACATTTTTAGAACCTTGGAAATGTAAGGAAATGTCTTGTAAGGAAATGTCATGGAAATGTAAGGAAATGTCTTGGAAATGTAAGGAAATGTCTTGTAAGGAAATGTCATGGAAATGTAAGGAAATGTCAAGTTTACAGAGCCGATCGAAAATTTTTGGAAACTTAGAAATGACCTAGAAATGACGAGTTTTAAGGTTTAAAAGGGGAAATTAAGGCAAGGTGGCCTTAAAAGAAAAAGTTTGTGAAATTTGACACACAAACAGGCTTGGAAAAGTGGTCTGAAGATGCCACTTAGGGCCTATGGAAATGGCGCCACATGCAAGGTGTTGGGCCTGGGTTCGAGTCACATGGGAAGCAAATAAAAGAAATATTATTTTGCTACAAGGAGCAGAGAGGTGGACGGCACATGGCTATAAATTAGGAGCTTTTATTATTTTATAAATAGTGGATAAATAAGGGATTTATTTATCATTATTTTCAAGAGATAATTGTTGGATTAAATTCTTTTAATTTGAATAAAGAGATAAAGAGGAAAATAAGGGAGAAGTGACGGCCAAGTAAGGGACTTTGAGTTTAATAATTTTGGCTAAGTAAGGATAGTTGCTGAATTATCTTTTATTTTAAGTGATAATTAAAGAGATAAAGCTATTAAAATAGAAGAGTGATGGCCAAGTAAGGGATTCTAAGTTAGTAATATCGGCTATAAAAGGAAAAGAGAGGCCATTCTGCATTATTTTCTGTTCTTTGAAAGCCTCTGCCGAATTCTCTTCACCAAATCTTCTTCTTCTTTTATTTTTGCCAAGTCGAAATACCTTGTGTTCTAGCCGAATCCTCCATCTTTATTCTTCCTTTTCTTTTCTTTCTAATCCCTCCAAAAGCTGAAAGTTGTGAGATCATCATCTAGCCATAGCCGAATCTCTGAAGGTTGAAGTGAAGGTGCAATCGATTTCTTCAAGTAAGGGTAAGATCTCATTCGGTTTCATCCTTTTTTCTTAAGATTTGCCGAAATATAGGACTAACCCCATTAATATCTTGTTGCTGAAACTTTGAAGAGATCTTTCGGGATTTACTAAGTGTCGACTACAAGGAAGGAGAAGTTCTTTTCCCGAAGGTACACCATAGGCCACGTGTTCCCTAGTTATTCGGTGAGTTTCGGGATTTAAAATCCACAAGGTAAGTGTCTATAGTATTTGGCCAAGGCCATGTTTGGTAAATATATGTGTTCATTAATTATTCAAAAGCCGAAAACTAACCAAGTTAATTGATTCAATGCTTGGCCGAATGCAAGAAGAGTATAGCGAGATTTCAAGACTTGATTCTTAAGTCAAACGGCAACAAGGTAAGTTTAAGTATACTAATCCTACTAGGATTTGGATTTATGGCCAAATGGCTTTTTATTAAAGTAGTAGGTGATTAATCAAATGTAGGGATTAAGGATCTAAGCATTAGATCAAGCTTTTAGGGATTTCAAGACCCTTCCTAAGTATGATAAGTTGTGGATATTTGGTTAAGAATTCGTATATTGATGATTAAATCGATTGTTCTGATTAAGTGTGTTGATGGAGGCGAATACCATTCAAGAAGGGAAAGGGAAGGTCCTATCCCGAAGTTTAAGAAGAGATCTGTCTCGACGGTTAGGGATTGGCCACCGGGTGTGGACCAAATCGTCGAACAAGAAAGTAGGCAAATAGCCGTAGTATCGCCTAGTGATAGCATCGATGATCGAAAGCATAGTTCTCCAAGTGATCGGTGTGTGATTAACCCACCGTTTTCCGGGTATATGATATGTATGTGAAATGTGTATGTATTATGAATGTGCTAACTAGTGCAAAGGGAAATTGTGATAAGGATACCCTCAAGGGGTATGTCGATAATCCTAAGTACCAAACTTGATGATATGTGATTATTAATATGAATATGTGATAATATGCTTGATGAACATGCTCATGCATCATTACATTGTATCATTATTTTATGTGGCATGTGCATGGGTGGGATATGATATGAAAGAAGGTACGGGTGTACTTCGAGTACGTGGTTTGATGTTAGCCTTGAGCTACATCGTGGATTGACGTTGACTGAGGTCACGTTGTGGATTAATTGCGATTTAGTTCGCGTGGCTTGATGAGTGGCTATGTGCCTCATCGTGGTTGATATCGGCTATGTGCCATATCGTGGTTGATGAGTGACTATGTGTCCCATCGTGGTTTTGGTGTTAGCTATGGCTACATCATGGATTGGTGCTGACTGAGGTCACGTTGTGGATTAATTGCGATTTAGTTCGTGTGGCTTGATGAGTGGCTATGTGCCTCATCGTGGTTGATATCGGCTATGTGCCATATCGTGGTTGATGAGTGACTATGTGTCCCATCAAGGTTTTGGTGTTAGCTACGGCTACATCGTGGATTGGCGCTGACTGAGGTCGCGTTGTGGACTATTGTGCTTAATTGCACGTGGACGGCAGTGATTGCCTTTGGAGTGAAAAGGAGAGGGTGATTTGATAATCCCCTGGTGTATGGTAGGTCGGATATAGGGGGTGTGTAGCGGATGGACCCTAGGTTTGGGTTGGGCTTCATAATTGCATGATTTCGTATGTGAACATATGTGGAAATGGGCCAAGCCCAATATGATATGTGGATTAATGTAAAAATGGGCAAAGCCCAGTATATGAATGTGGATCAGTGTGGAAATGGGCTAAGCCCAGTATGTGGAAATTATGTGGTTAACTACCCTATTAGATGAATGTGATATGAATATAGGCCAAGCCCAGAATGTGATAACATGTGAATTTGATAATTGATATCTGATATATGAGTTAATATGTGGTTAACATGTGGGTGGAATTCAGTGGACTAATTACACACTGAGTCTGTATGACTCACCCAATTTTTATTAAACATCGCAGGTGATCGTGATTTTTGGACCGGGTTGGAGTGGATACAAAGGTGGCCATGCAGAAGCAGATTTCCATGTTGAAAGATATTTTAATTAATTAAGTAGTTATATTTTCAGTATTTTGATTAAGTGTTTATTGTAATAAGGCCCATTAAAGTGATTGAACATTTTTATTATGTTTAAGCTAGATGACCATTAAATTATTATTTGGAAGTGCTTTTAATTTTGGCAACTTATATTTTAAAAGCTTATAATAAAGTTTTAATTTGGATATTTTTATCAAGCTTATATTATTTAGAATTTTTAATTGGACATGGTTTTCAAATGACAAAATTTTTAATGTTTTTCCCAAAAGTGAAATCAATCTTCAAACGTTTTTCCGCAGTGGCATTTCAAATTCGGTCGTAACGAATGGGCCGGGTTTGGGGTGTTTCATCCCTTCTTGATCACCAAGGGCCAAGTGAGCTGATGTTTTCTTTCTCCGAAGCTGACCGTCTTGTTCTCCAAAGCAGCTTTGAAAGCTTTCACATTGCTGGGAATTCTTTTCACATGGAATGACCATTTGGTTATGTGCTTTCACACACAAAGGGCTTCTCAAAATTCGGTTTTCACACTTACATGCCCGTTGAAGTGCTCCAAGCTGCCCTTAAGCTCATTGACTCTTCAAATAACCAAGGCAGCTTAACTAAAGCTAATTCAATCACAATAGCCGAATTTGTCCAGTCATTTCAGCTCACCATCCACTTCATTAAAATCAAGTTACTTGAAGACATCAAAGGGCTGCCCATTGGCGTCTCCAAAGCTAAAGGAAGCTTCAAGGAAGCTGCTAAGAAATTTCCAAGAAGTTTCAGCTCATTTAAGCTGAACTCAAATGTTTATTTAGTTACCTTAATGCCTATTCGGCTAGCCTAGGAATGTAGCTATAAATATGAACCAATTGAGTTGTATTTCAGACTTTTTCTACTTGAATGAATTCTGAGTTATTTGTGAGTATTTCAACTCTCAAATTTCATTCAAGACTCAGCTTAACTTATCTACTTAGCTAGTGGCGTCAATCTATTTCTTCTATCTGAACTTATCACTTTCAAAGTGTGGCTTTCACCCCAAATTGATACCTCTGGTTCCTTTCTTCTTAGATAGCGGGTCAAGGTCCCATTTTTATTCCTATCCCACCACAAGAGTCTTATAAGTCTCGGGTCAACACTCTCATTTAGTGTTGGTTCATTCTTGACCCTTAAGTCCTATTTCCATTCCATCACCGCTATCACCTTAATTCCATTGTTTTTCTTTATTAGCCGAACTATCCTTTTTATTTACTTATCCCTTTTGAACCTATTTTGTAAACTAAAGCCTTTACTTAGCCGAATTCACCCTTTTGTTTCTAATAGAATGGTACTTCTCATTTTAACGATCGGGCAACTACACGACTCGAACACCTTAATGAGGCCGTGGTCGTATCAAATAGGGTCGAATGTCTGTGATTGATAATGAAAGAGAGTTTGTGAGACTCAGTAAATATGGTTGAGAATGTGTTTCCACTAAGGCAATTATGTGTAAGAGATTTGAAGATGGGTTGAATGGGGACATCAGATTGCTAGTCGGGAATCTAGAGTTGAAAGAATTTGTTGTGTTAGTCGATAGAGCATGCAAGGCCGAGGAACTGGGCAAAGAAAAGAGAAAAGCTGATTTTGAAGCTAGAGATTCAAGAAAGATGTCAATGAGTAAACCCTATCACTCTTCATCAAAGAAATCACAGGATTCGTATAATCGTTCAACAGCTTTAGTGGGATATTCAAATAGAGATTGTGAGAATCAATACACGAGTCCTAAGGCTCAAGCCACTTCAGTATCGAGCGTTGGTAGTGTTAGAACAAACAAACCCGAGTGTCAATAGTGTGGAAGACGGCATTTTGGAGACTGCTGGATGAAAAATAAAGGTTGTTTTAAATGTGGCTTGCAAGATCACTTCATTCGGGATTGTCCTTAGTTACCCAAGAAAGATAGATATCAGAATGCAAGATCAAGTACCACAGCTACTAGAGGGAGACCACCTAGAAATACGAGAAATGTGACTAGTAGCAAAGGAGCGACAAGGGACTCTGCTGTGAGATCCGAGGCTAGAGCACCAGCTAGAGCTTACGCTATTCGCGCTCGCGAAGATGCATCATCACCAGATGTTATCACCGGTACATTTTCTCTGTATGACTCTGATGTGACTGCTTTGATTGATCCTGGATTGACTCATTCGTATGTTTGTATGAATCTAGTGTCTAGTAAGAGTTTGCCTGTTGAGTTTACCGAATTTGTGATTAAAGTATCGAACCCCTTAGGCAAGTATGTCATAGTTGATAAAGTTTGCCACAATTGTCCTTTGATGACTCGGGGTTACTATTTTCCCATTGATTTGATGCTTTTACCGTTTGATGAATTCGATATGATTCTGGGTATGGATCGATTGACTCTGCATGATACTGTTGTGAATTGTAGACGAAAGACTATTGAATTGAAATGTCAGAATAATAAAACTCTTCGAATCGAGTCTGATGAGTCGAGTGGATTACCTGTTGTGATATCGTCGATGTTAGCTCAGAAATATGTGAGAAAAGGTTACGATGCTTACCTTGCGTATGTACTGGATACAAAAGTGTCTAAATCAAAGATTAAATCAGTGCCAGTAGTTTGTGAATATCTGGATGTGTTTCCAGAAGAGTTGTCTAGGTTGCCATCGATCAGAGAAGTCAAGTTTGCTATTGAATTGGTGCCGGGAACATCACCAATATTGATAGCTCCGTACAAAATGGCTCCGACAAAATTGAAAGAATTGAAATCTCTGTTGCAAGAGTTAACCGATAAAGGTTTTGCACGACCTAGTTTTTCGCCCTGGGGTGCACCAGTTCTGTTCATCAAAAAGAAAGATGGATCGATGAGATTGTGTATTGATTATCGTCAGCTCAACAAGGTTACGATTAAGAATAAGTATTCGTTGCCGAGAATTGATGATTTGTTTGATCAGTTGAAAGTAGCAACAGTATTTTCGAAGATTGATATGAGATCTAGCTATTATCAGTTACGAGTTAAAGATTCAGATGTTCCGAAGACTGCGTTCAGAATAAGGTACAGGAATTATGAATTTCTTGTTATGCCTTTCGGGTTAACTAACGCCCTTGCAGTTTTTATGGATTTGATGAATAGAATCTTTAGACCGTATTTAGATAGATTTATTGTTGTATTCATTGATGACATTCTGATCTATTCCAGAGACAAGTCTGAGCATGCTGAACATTTGAAGATTGTGTTACAAACTTTGAGAGATAATAAATTATTTACTAAATTCAGCAAATGTGAGTTTTGGCTCCGAGAGGTTGGATTTTTGGGGCATATTGTTTCAGCGGAAGGTATCCGAGTTGATCCGAGCAAGATTTCAGCAGGTGTTGACTGGAAACCACTATGAAACGTATCTAAAGTGTAACACCCCTAACCCGTATCCGTCGCCGGATTAGGGTTAAAGGCGTTACCGGACAGATCAGAAACATTTATAGACATTTCGTAATACAAGTCATCGATTACAATCACTGTGTCCCTTAGATAGGTCACCGAGACCTTAAGCATGCTTTAGAGGAGGGTCGGGACTAAACCGAACACATACGGAAATTTTCAGAAAATTTAAAAATTTTTGAACACTGCAGAGGTCACACGCTGTGCGGCCGTGTGTCTCCCACGGCTACTAGACACACCCATGTGTCCTGGCGGTACCAAAACAGGGCATGTATACTGACTTATCCCCACGGCCACCAGGCACGCCCGTGTACCACAGCCATGTACTCTTATGCTATATACTGGCTTAATCCCACGGTCACTAGGCACGCCCGTGTGCCACAATCGTGTCTGCTTAACAGGCCCTTTGCAAGGTCAATATGCCACCTACACTTGATTTTACCCTACAAGCTACATACCAATTCATTTTATGTACAAATAACAACCAAAGACATGTCAAATGATCAACAATTCTTCATAACCAAACTCATTTCTAATAATGCCAATTTGCACAACTAAATCATACATATACATAAGCATGGTTTAACCACATTTACCCTTCATAGAAACATTCTTTTGATCAAACATGCATACTCATAATGCATTTATATGCTTACCATAACTTTGACTAATTCATTTGCTATCAAACCATACCAAACTAAGCATTATATAACACATTTACTCATGCATATTACCAACACTTATTAAGCCACATCTCATGGCTAATTTATACACATTTCAAAGATAATCCAAAGTGACTAGCCTATACATGCCATATCTAGCTATATACATTTTCAAAAGATACCAAAATAAGTTAAAGTAGTGTGATGACGATCCTCGACGGTCCCCGAGCCTTCAGTATCTTTGACGATCTATAAAATAGAGCAAACACACATAGAGTAAGCTTTCAAAAGCTTAGTAAGCCATATACAAATAAACTTAGCATAAAATGCATATAACCATATTGGCACAATGACATCATTGGTTCTTAAAGCAAATTCATCACATAAATTCCTTGGCTCACTTGCTTAGCCATATCTTACCAATTCCTTCAACTCAAATATCACTCATACATATGGCTCATTCAAGCATAACATCTCATATAATCTCATCATTTCATATACATAATCATCATAGTAAGTTCATATAGATACTTACCTTTCATAAACACTTAGTGTACATACCAAACGTACCTGAAACGGATATACAATTCACAAAGTCATTTGTATCTCGGATTTGCCCGTTGAACCTTTCAGAATCTAATAGGATACTCAGAGTGCTCTGAATGGTCGTACAATGCCAACGTCCCAGACGTGGTCTTACATGTAATCAGATATCGATGCCACTGTCCCAGACAGGGTCTTACACGAATCAAATACGATGCCGATGTCCTAGACATGGTCTTACACGTAAATCTCATATCGATGCCAACGTCCCTGACGTGGTCTTACATGAAATCTCGAATCAACGCCAACGTCCCAGACGTGGTCTTACATGATATCACATAACAGATACCTATGTCATGACATATGTAATTCCTATATATTCCTAGGTTCACACGGGACTTCACGGACTTTATCAGTTTATCGACTTATTAGCCAACTCAAATTTCACATACATTCCATCCATCTCAATGGATAATCATAGTATTTCACATATCATATACATTCAAATAATTCAATGCAATTAAATTTTTTGTATATCGACTTACCTCAGATTCGGATATTCGTTCGAACTCGATTATTCGACTACTTTCACTTTCCCGCGATCTAAATCTGATTTCTTCAATTCTTGATCTATACATATTCAAATGTAATCCATTTATTCATTAATTCACTCAATTCAATCCGAATACATACATTTTTGGTAATTTGCAATTTAGCCCTCACATTTCACATTTGGACAATTTAGTCCCTATTTCACAAAATCACAAAATACACCAAATTTCAAGTTACCCATGCCTAGCCGAATTTTCACATGCTTCATATTATTCCATATATTTCATTTATTTCATAATTTAGTCCCTCAAAATTCTATTTTCACAATTTAGCCCTAATTAGCTAAATTCATCAAAAATTCAAGAATAACACATGTTCATTAAACACATATCTTTCATTTTTCAATATCAAACATCATTAAACACATGAGTTCATCAAAGGCTCATTTCAAAAACATCATCAATTCTCAAAATTAAGACATGGGTTTCAAAGTATTCGAAGTAACGATAACAGAAACGTAGAAATTATAAAAAACCAATCAAAAACATACCTTGAATGAAAGACTTTAATAGCCGAAACCTAACTTAGATATTTTCTTTCTTTTTCTTCAAACTTTCGGCACTCCAAAGATGATAACATTCATCTTTTCAATTGTTTGTTTTATTACAAACATATTAATATATATTTTACCATATTAACCTTTCCATTAATAATAAAAACAAACAAACATTAAGAACATATTTGTCCAACACCATCCACTAACTTATAAAGTGGTTTAATTGCCTCATAAGGCCACAACATTCAAAAGCCACAACACATAGGTACTTTAACAAATAGCAAGCTAGTTTGCATTTAATGTAATTTAACCATTTTCTCAAATTAAGCACACAAACAAACAAATTAACTCACGGAACTTTAACACATGCTTAATCACATATCATAGGAACGAAAAATAATATTAAAATATTTTTCTAACTCGAATTTGTGGTTTCAAAACCACTGTTCCGACTAGGGTCTAAACTGGACTGTTACATGAAGTTAGAAGTTTTCTGGGATTAGCTGGCTACTATCGGTGTTTTGTAAAAGGATTCTCAATGATTGCTACACCGATGAATCGATTACTATAGAAAGATGTGAAGTTCGAGTGGTCCTAGAAATGCCAACAGAGTTTTAAAAAGTTAAAAGCACTGTTAACTGAGGCACCAATTTTAGTTCAACCTGAGTCGGGTAAAGAGTTTGTGATTTTTAGTGACGCGTCATTGAACAATTTTGGTTGTGTTTTGATGCAAGAGGGAAAAGTGATAGCTTATGCTTCCAGACAGTTGAAACCTCATGAAAAGAATTATCCGATGCACGACTTAGAATTGGCTACTATTATGTTCGCATTGAAAATTTGGTGACATCATTTATTCGGTGAGAAGTGCCATATCTTTACCGACCATAAGAGTTTGAAGCATATAATGACTCAGAAAGATTTGAATTTGTGACAACGAAGATGGCTTGAATTGTTGAAAGACTATGAGTTAGTCATTGATTATCATCCGGGGAAAGCGAATGTAGTCGTGAATGCTCTGAGTAGAAAGTCTTTATTTGCTTTGCAGGCAATGAATACACAGTTAACTTTGTCAGATGAAGGTTCAATTTTAGCTGAGTTAAAAGCTAAACCGTTATTTCTTCAGCAAATTTGTGAAGCTTAGAAATGTGACGATGAGTTGCAAGCTAAAAGAGTACAATGTGAGTCGACTACTGATTCAGAGTATCAGATTGGATCCGATGATTGTTTGGTGCTTCGAAATAGAATTTGCGTACCGACAAACTTCGAGCTTATTTAGAAAATTTTACATGAAGCACACAATGGTTATTTATCTGTTCATTCGGGGAGTACTAAAATGTACAATGATTTGAAACAATTATATTGGTGGTCAAGCAAGAAATGAGACATTTCAGATTTTGAGTCGAGATGCTTAATTTGCCGACAAGTCAAAGCTGAACATCAAGTGCCTTCGGGATTACTCCAGCCTGTGATGATATACCAGAGTGGAAATGTGATAGAGTTATGATGGATTTCGTATCGAGATTACCCCTGTCTTCGAAAAAGAAAGATGCTATTTGGGTTGTCGTTGATCGACTGACGAAATCTGCACACTTAATTCTTGTACGTATAGATTTTTCGCTTGATAGACTAGCTGAGTTGTACATCTGTAAGATAGTTAGATTGCACGGGTACCAGTTTCTATTATATCAGATAGAGATCCGAGGTTTACGTCACGATTTTGGAAGAAATTGCAAGAAGCTTTGGGTACGTGGTTGCACTTTAGTACCGCATTTCATCCCCAAACCGATGAAAAGTCTGAGAAAGTAATTTAGATTCTCAAAGATATGCTTTGCTGCTGTGTTTTAGAGTTTGAAGGCAATTGGGGAAAATATTTACCGTTGGTTGAATTCGCATATAACAACAGTTTTCAATCGAGTATAAAGATGGCACCTTATGAAGCATTGTATTGTCGCAAATGCTAAACTCCATTGTACTGGACCGAGCTTAGTGAGAAAAAGGTTCACAGGATTGATTTGATCAGAGAGACCGAAGATAAAGTGAAGGTAATTCGTGACAGTTTGAAAGCAGCTTCAGATTGACATAAATCGTATGCAGATTTGAAATGTAAAGACATTGAATTTCAAATCGACGACAAAGTATTTTTGAAAGTATTTCCGTGGAAGAAGATTCTTCAATTTGGTCATGAAGGCAAATTGAGTCTTCGATTTATCGGGCCGTATGAAATTATCGAGAGAATAGGGCCAATGGCATATCGACTAGCTTTACCTTCAAAATTAGAAAAGATTCACAATGTATTTCATGTTTTGATGTTGCATCAATATAGATCAGATCCATCACATGTAATTTCTCCATCAGAGATTGAAATTCAACCTGATATGACGTATAGCGAAGAACCAATCAAAATTCTAGCTCGAGAGATTAAAGAGTTGAGAAATAAAAACATAGCTTTGGTGAAGGTTTTGTGGCAACGACATGGGGTTGAAGAAGCTACGTGGGAACCTGAGGAAGCTATGAGAAAACAATACCCTAACTTATTTTCTAGTAAGATTTTCGAGGACGAAAATTCCTAAGGGGGAGAGTTGTAACAGCCCATTTTTAGTCAAATTGGAATACTGGTTTTGGGACCACAAATCTGAGGTTGAAATAATTATTTTATTATTATTTTGAGGTCTACAGAATGATAGTATGATTATGTGAAAATTTCGTTAAGAAATTTTATCATTTGAGTGCTTAATTTGATAAAAAGGACTAAATCGCGTAAAGTGTAAAAGTGAAGTTCTATTAGCTAAAGGTGTCTAATAGCTATGGAAACTTAAAGTGAAGGTCCTTATAAGGTAAATAGACCATTTTTTATTTGTGTAATACCCTTAACCCGTATCTGTCATCGGATTGGGGTTACGATGCATTACCGGTCATATCACAGTCCATACAGAAAACCATTACATTTCACAACTCGAAATTCAATCATATCAATGCACACAAGTTAATCAAATATCGAGTCTCAAAATCATAACAATATAACCATTAAATTCATGATATTCAAACACTTTATTTAAAACTATGTATGTTTCATTTTATAAACTAGGCACATAAATAACCATACCAATCCGTAACACATGGTTTTATAATCATTAACTTGTAAAACTTTAACTATCATTATAACAAATTTTTATGTACATTTAGCTTTATTGTAATATGCACAAGTCACCATAAAAACCATAGCTATAATAAATTCCAATACAAAACTATCCATAATAACATTATAGGCTAACCATCATATCAAAATTTATACACAATTAACAAATTCATTTCCTTGCTTATTCGGCTATCAAGGTTAACCACATCGATAGTAAAAATTGTGCTATTTCCTAATCATAACAAAGTTGACCATCTCACAACCAATTAACTCATAGGCATAATTTATTAACTAAATCTATTACTAGCCAAAAATATAAACCTACATTTAATTCAATTATTAACAAATCATAAAACCAATACAACATGTTTATAATATATAATCATGAAATCAAACCAATTCATCCTATTTCATAAGTACAATTGCCGAATTAAATTATATTTGTTACACATATTATGCATTGTACCAAAATGTCAAACAAAACCAACTTGCTTCTTATCAATTCATTAGCAAAATTAATCTGAAACACTTTCCTCGATTGTCAATTTAAAACTAAACCTATATAGCCAATTCACATTCAATACATAATCCACATTATAAAATCATACATAAAACTTCACATTTCCAAAACAAACCTAACCAATATAACCTATACACATTCAGACTTATAATCATTCAACCTATACACATTCAGACATTTAAATAGTTTCTAACCTTTATACATTCGAACATAAATTCATCAATTTACTTCATCACCGAACCAAATTACAAAACCAACCACAAATACAAATCTAATCATGTTTCAAGCTTACTAAATGAGCTATTTATAAGTCATTCATAACATTACACAACCAAGATATATAACCCAAAACACCATTCATACATGTCATGGAACATACTTACCAAAACATGCAAATACCATGACCAAAATTACACAACTATCAACTAACTCATTAATCAATCAAACCATATAACCAAGCACCATGCATAAACACACCATGAAATATACTTCCATAATAAGCTAATGCCATGACCGAATACACATAAGCCTTAATATCAAGATTAAGCCATTTTCGCATGGCTATATATATATACATGCCCAAAAATCAAACTCAAACATTCCATCTATGCTATACATGCCATAAGCCCAAATTCAACTTAGTAAAATACCGAAAGAAACAGTCGATAGTGTGATAGGATTTGCTGACGATCCCCGAGCTCGTAACGTGACTCCAAAATCTATAAAACAGAGGTAAACAAGAACACACACAGAGTAAGCTATTTAAGCTTAGTAAGTCATAAGCAAAAACATATATATATATATAAACACTTGCATAATAACATTAGGTTAATAAGGCTAAATACCCCAAATATCAATCACCATTATCATTTAATACTAAGATCACATTTTACTTTCACACATAAATTTCATATAGCCGATTACACATATTAACTTCACAAAGCCGAATAAGTAATGTTCACCTAATCTATCACATAATTCACATAACATTTTATCATTTCAAATAACCAACTTACCTTGTTTCCATATAAACAAATAACTAACACATACCTGAACTTGTAATTCAATTACACATTCAGTCTTTACTTCACATTGCCCGTTAAACCGTTCGGAATTAAAAAGGATACGCAGATAGTCGGAAGGTCGTACAATGCCAACGTCCCAAATGTGGTTTTACATGTAATTACATATCGATGCCACTGTCCCAGATAGGGTCTTACACGAATCAAATACGATGCCAATGTCCAAGACATAGTCTTACACGTAAACACAAGTCGATGCCAACGTCCCAGACGTTGTCTTACACGATAACACATATCGAAAATCCTATGTCATGACATATGTAACGTATCTATTCCTAGGGTTCGTACGGGACTTTCAGACGTTGAATCTCGATCGAATTGAACTCGAAATATAGCTCCTTTGCTCAATACAAATTCGGCCATACACAAATATATTCACAAAAATTCCATTCATCATGTAACACATATATACATATTATCAAATTTAACGACATTTAAATGCTTATTGACTTACCTCGGATACTGACGGACGAAATCAACTACTCGACTACTTTTGACTTCCCCCGATCTAATTCTGTTTTCTTTCGTTCTTGATCTAAATAAATTCAAATTTAAATAATTTAATTACACATTCATTCAATTTAATCCAAAAACACATAAATGGGAAAAATACCATTTTGCCCCTAACATTCACACTTTTTGCAATTTAGTCCCTATTGCATAAAACACAAAATACACAAATTTTACCTATCTCATGCTAGGGTTGAATATTCATAAGCTCCATACAAGTCCATATATTTCATTTTTTCACATTTTAGTCCCTCAAAAAATTATTTTCACAATTTAGTCCAAATTACTCAAATTTATCAAAAATTCAAAGGCAAAACATGTTAATCTTTCACATATCTTTAATATTTCATCATCAAACAACAAAAATCACAAGCTACCATCAATGGCTTAACTCAAAATATTCATCAAAACCAAAAATTGAAGCATGGGTTTTGTACATTCCATAGCAACGATCTCAAAAACGTAAAAATTATAAAAAACCGAGCTAGTTACATACCTTAATCAAGCTTGACAATGGTTGAATACCCTAGCTTATGTTTCTTTCTTTTTTTTCTTTGTTTCGGTCACAAAAAGGATGAGAGAATGGCTTTTAAATTTTATGTTTTATTATATGTTAATATAATATGTTATTAATTATTTTAACCTATAAAATTAATGTATAAAAACTAGAAATAACCTTAATGCCATCCACTCACTTGTATAATGGGCTAATTACATCATTAAGCCTCCAAATTATAAAGACAACAACAATTAGGCACTTTCTTATTTAACCATCAAATTTTCATTTTACGCGATTAAGCCCTTTTATTTAATCGGACACTTAAACAACAAAATTAAAACATGAAAATTTAACACAAGCAAATTCACACATAATAAACACTGAAAATAATTTAAAAATATTTTTTGGACTCAGATTTGTGGTCCCGAAACCACTATTCTGATAAGGGTCAAAATCGAGTTGTTACAATTTGAGTGGAGAAATATGGACACTTAATTAAGTGATTTTAATGTTAATAGCCAAGGTTAGTTTAGTAAATTAGTAAATAAAATTATGTAAAATAACATAAAATTTAAGGTTATCATCTTCCTTAGTTTTCTCCACTGGAAATTAAAAGAGAAGAAGCCATTTTTGAAGACCTAGGTTCGGCCAAGGCATTTTTGTCCAATTACGTACGATTTTTGTCTCGTTTTTAATGATTTCTATGTTTTTGAGATCGTTGCAGCTTAATCTAGCTAGCCCAGGGACTAATTTGCAAAACTATTAAAGGTTTAGGGTTTTCCATTGATGAATGTATATGTATTTTGATGTTTGATGATAGAAAATGTATGGTTGTTGTTAGATAAACAACATTTGTAAAGTGATTTTTGGTATAATTGTCAATTAAGGATTAAATTGAGAAATGTAAAAATTTTGTGGTTGAAATGTAAAATAAATGTAAAATATGGGCTGCTATGTTAATAAGGGAAATTCGGCTAGCATGGGTAGGAACCTAATTGCATGAATTTGTATTTTTATGAGCTAAGGACTAAATTGTAAAGAAATTGAAATATTAGGGGCAAAAGTGTAAAGTTGCCATAATGTGATTTTTGGGCTAAATTGAATAGAATGATAATTAAATAAGTTAAGTTTCATTACATATAGATCAAGAAAAGTGAAGTTCGGATTTAGATCGAGGGAAAAACAAAGTGTTGGACTAATCAACTCATTTCATCATTTTTGCATTCGAGGTAAGTTCGTATGTTAATAAGCATTAATATAATTGTGTTATAAATGCTTTATTATTGAATTATTTATGAATACGACCTTGCAGATATGTTCGACAACAATTCAGCAAATAATAAATCCCGGTTGAACCTTAGGAATAATAGATTAGGATACGAATGACATGTCATTAGGGGTTATGTGATTTGGGTACTGGTCCGTACGTCCTACAGGTGGCTGAGTTATCCGGCATGTGTTGCAGATTCTCGTCAACTTGTGTGAGTAGCACCGTGTAGCTACGTCATGACCGTCAGCTTGTGTGAGCAGACCCATTGATAGCTCGAGAGTGAGCATTATATGTGATATGAGATTGAGATAGCTTCGGCTGTGTATTTGCACTTAGGGTGCGAGATTCCCAAGTATTCGATAGTATTCCAAATGGTTCGACGAGTATGTCAAAGATATAGATGAGTATGAGATTAGTACGAGATGGTACAGGTATGTACATGAACCGTATAAGCTTTGAATCGAAGAAATTTGTGAATTTCACATCTAACCTTGTAAATGATATTGTGATAGGTTTGTGGATTAATATGAGTTGTATATTGTTATATTCAATTGTGTGAATTGTGTATTTATGGCAAGTTGAGTTTATTAGTATACGAACTTACTAAGCTTTATAGCTTACTTTATTTACTTTTCTGTGTTTTATAGTGAATATCGAAGCTAGCTCGGATTGGAAGTTGTCAAAGGTTGCATCACACTATCGAGCTTCTACTTTGGTACTTTTGAGCTTATGTATTTGGTTATATGGCATGTATAGGAATTATGGTCATTTTGGTATATAGTTTGGTAATGGACTTAGCCATTTCAATTGGCATGTAAATGATGAATGGTTTATTAAATGTATAGCCATGTGATTTGGCTTATTTTGGCATGCTTGGTGATGTATGTATATATGTGCAAATGGCCTTTATTATGTGATTGGTGATGGCTAGGTAAATGCTTGTTGTGAATGGTTGTTTATGAGTTGGCATTATGGACACCAAATGGTTAAAATTTGAGATAGATATACTTGTGGTTTTAAGTAAATTGATGCATAATTAGAATTTACCATTAGGTGAATTGAAAATGAGAAATTGGTATGAATTGGATGACGTATTGTGATATTTGTGTGTCTTGTGATTGATGTTTTTGATATAGCATGATTTGAGCTTGGTTTAGATGAGTTTAAATGCCATTTGAAGTTGTTGTCATATGCAAATTTGGTTGGTGTAGGTGATTGAAATTTGGGTGAGAAAAATGGCTTGGCAAATAGTCTATTTTTGTCCACACAGTGAGCTCACTCAGTGTGTGTCTCTCACTGTGTGACACACGGTCAGGTGACTCGGTCATGTGTCCCCTAGTGTTTAATTAGAAACCAAGTCAGTATGCTTCACAAGGTCCAGCACAAGGGCGTGTGACTTGGCCATGTGGCATAAGTTAGTATACCCTACAGGTTTGGGACGGCCCAGCACACGGGCGTGTGAGGCCATTTCGAAGGGCACACGGGCTGGTCATACGAGCATGTGGTTGGCCGTGTGACCCAAGTCAGGGAGTTACACAGGGTCGGACACGGGCTGGGACACGGCCATGTGATCCCATTTCAAATGTCCATACGGCTTGTGACGTGGGCGTGTCTTTGGCCGTGTGAGACACACGGCCGGGCCACACGGGCGTGTGTCCCCTGTATTTTGAAAAATCTTCTAAGTATTCCAAAAATTTATTTAGTTATTGATTTAGTCCCGAACCACTTCTAATGCATGATTTGGGCCTTCTGGGTTCGTATTAGGAATAATGTGATTGATTAATAGTGACTTTTATTTGAAATTGATAAATGTATGAGAAATGTATGTTCGTTTAAGTAATAAGTTTGGTAATGCTCTGTAACCCTATTCCGATGACGGATACAGGTTAGGGGTGTTACAGCCCATGTTCACAGCTCGTGTGAGCATATATGTAAAGGAATTGACGGAGTACGGTTATATGTTTAGCACACTTCGTGTGAGTTATCCCGCGTATCCAATGTTATTCTATTCGGTTCAACGGGCATGAATTTACAAGGATATGGTAAGTGATCTATATGAACCAAGACATGTATGTATGAAAAACTTTGAAATGGTGAGCTACATGGGAAAATATGTTATGTTGAAATGGATGACAAATCCAAATGAATCATGTTTAAGTATATTGGCTATCCTTATTTAATTGCCTATGAATTATGCTCAAGTATAATGGTTATTCATGTCAAATTCATATGAATCGTATTTAAATGAACTAACATGTGTTGTTGATGTGCTTAGGCTTATACCAAGCTTGTGGATATAATTGATGTTTATGATTATGCTTGTACTATGCATATGAAACGGGTAAGAAAAGGGAATGATACGGTAAGTACGTAATTGAGATGTATTATGATGTTATAAAAAGGTTTAATAAGATAAATGATGTATTCGTATGTGAGTAAATTGCTTATACTTTGAATGAATCTATTTGTGCCATCGATAAATACACTGAATTGAGAATTAATAATATTGTTTAGGCTTATGATAAGCATTGGGAACGAAAATGAAAATAAGTAAATTGAAAGGTGTATAATCTTATAGAAAGATTGATGGTTATACATTACATCCCATAACATCCTTTCATGTTATGACTTATTAATATATGTGACATTAATGAATTTACTCATTTGTGAGTCGATGATTATAGTTTGATAAATCTTGAGGCATTGGTATAGATTTATTTTTAACCTATAATTTCATTATTGAAATGTAATATTATGCTTAAAGTTTACACGAGCTTACTAAGCATACATTGCTTACGTAGTTAATTTCCTTTACCTTACAGATTATCGGAAGCTCGATCAGGTTGGAAGCTAGTCGGAGATCCATCACACTATCCATCGATTTTATTGGTAGATTTTGATGCTTTGGTTGTGGTTATAATGGAATGTATAGGTGGAATATGACTATTGTTTAGTTGATGATAATGGCATATAATGTTACTATGAACTTGTGAAACTTATGTTATTTTGATGCCTTGATGGTTGGTGTGCTTTTGGCAGTTTGATGTTTAATGGTTGGTGTGTATAAGAACAAATTAATGCATGGTTCTATGGCCAATGTGGTAAGAGTTGGCATGTTTGCAAAGTGATCATTTAGGGCATGTTTTGATATGAAATTTAGTCAAGTATGTTTGTTTGAATTATGACCATTTGGACATAATTTGGTATGTATATATGTTGGTTGTTGGAATCATTTGGAAATGGCTAGAACGGTGACATTTAAATGGTTTTGATGCATGTGAGAAGTGGTTCCAATGGTAAGTTCATTTTGATATGTTTTGATATGAAACAAGTTAATTGATAAATGGTTAAATATGCACATGTATAGGTGTTTTGTGCTTGATGAAATAGTCATTATGTTTGACTTGTAAACATGGTATTTTGGTTGATGAATTAGTTGTCATGTTGGCATGTATATATAGGTGGTTTCATATTTGATGACATTTTGGCATTTTGGTGCTTAAATAGTAAATGTTGGAATGGTCAAGTAGACGTATGTTTGTAATGATCAATTTGGTATATTTTGTTAAGGTTTGATATATGATCAATTGTGTTATGTCTTGGCATGATGATTTGTGGTTGTGTATATTTGATTTATGCCAAAACATGCTTGTGTTTAGGTTGATTTTAAGATTTATGTTTGAGGTGCCTTTTGGGCATATTGGTTGTATGTAAAAATTCCATATTGATCTAGCTTCATTATACATGTTTTAGGTACATTTTGAATGTTTGAATATAGGTACAAATGGCTTGAATGTGTGAGCATGTTTGGATGAAAGAAATGGCTTGAAAATGGCCTACTTCTTGTCTGCACGGCCTAAGATACGGTCATGTGTCTCAGCCGTGTGTGACACACGGCGATGCAACACGGCCGTGAGTTCCCTGTAGGTTTTTAAAGGTTGCATTTCGAGAGTTACATGGCCTGGCTGTAACACCCCATACCCGAGTTCGAGGCTCAGACCGAATACGAGACAATACTATACTTGAACTTGCTTAATCATGACATTACGGGCTATAAAATTTCGTTCTAAAATTAAAACTTCTTATTCTTAAACAATTTGTACATTTCATGGGCCTACGAGGCCTTAAACTTGTCTTCGTAAACTTTCGAGAACCTTATCGAAAAACTTTTCTTTGAAATAGGGGTTACACGCCGTGTAATATAAGACACGCCCGCAGCATAGGCATACACGCCCATGTCCTCGGGCCATCGTGCCCTTAAAACTCGATATTCTACCAATTTCCACACGGCCATAGCACGCCCGTGGTCCTAGCCCGTGTGAAAACCTTAGCATTCTCGACTTATAACACACGGCCATGGCACGCCGTGGACTTAGACCGTACTACTACATCTTGATATCTTGACTTATTTCACACGCACGGCACACGCCCAAGTTCTAGTCGTGTGTCATGCACGGCCTTAACACACGACCGTGGGATTGGTCCGTGGCCTATTCGACTTATAAGACTAAGGTGCAGTTTATACACGCGCCTAGACACATGCGTGTGTCTAACCGCAGCACTTAGGGCTATTTACCAAGCCAATTGCCATCCCGAAATTAAGACCAAACTCAAGCTCAATTCAAAGAACTCAATTATTACATCTTTCATGAACGAGTATAACATGCTTCATTGATATTAATAACATACATTCTTAGTCAAACTTGGCCAATCACTTAGCCATTTACAAAAAGAATAATAAACTTGATGACCCATGCTTTTTCCCCTTTCTAAGACATATACTCAAAATGAAATGTTTCCTATACATGCCATACTTAAAATCAACTTGGCTATACCAAAATGGCGATTGATAGTGTGCCACGAGCTCCGACTTCAATGATCCACAGTTTAGCTTGGCGGGACTACATGAAAAGAAAGAGTTAAAGACGTAAGCCTTTAGCTTAGTAAGTTTGCATATAAAACACATATCAACATACTTGCTTAAATAAACCATTTGACATAATCAATGGTATCATAATTTCAACTATAAAGCTTATTTGCTCATACTTGGTTCTTACATGCCTTGTAATACTTACTAGTCTCATACTTGTGAAGTAAACAAGATACTTGTATCACTTGATCAGCATACTTTAACATAGTAATCATAATCTGTATTTTATCATTCATCATATGACTAATATTTGTCCCCACTTGATAATGATTTTGCTTACTAAACTTTCTTGTTATCTCTTGTGAGCTTATCTCATTTGCCCGATGAATTCCTATGAATAACCGAGAATACCAAATCTCTTACCATGAACTTGATGCTAAAGCCATATTTTTGATATGGTCTTACATGGGATATCTCATGTTGGTTTCAAGGCCACGTCTTGACATGGACTTATATGAAATCTTCCTCTTGATAACTTGTTCAATGCCAAGCTTGGGTCCTTGGACTTTCATGATAACTTGTTCAATGCCAAGCTTGGGTCCTTGGACTTACATGATAACTTGTTCAATGCCAAGCTTGGGTCCTTGGACTTACATGATAACTTGTTCAATGCCAAGCTTGGGTCCTTGGACTTACATGATAAACTTGCTTGATTGCCGATCCCATGCCTCGGCTTGGTCTTATACGGACTTTCTCATACTTGATCTCATTAATTTCTTTGTTTAACATAACATTAAACATTTTCGTAATAACATTATATATTATGCTAAGCAATTCAATGATATAAATCATAAAGCTTAGAAATCATACAAACTTACCTCAATATACAAAATGTAGCTAGGTATGCAATTGAGCCCTCGACCTTGTTCTTGCCTCGGTTTTGATCCGGGCTTCATTTTTCTTGATCTATAGTCATAAATAGATCATTTAATATTCACATTGACTAAATTGACCCTTTACTCATACTTGGGAAAAATTACTATTTTGCCCCTATACTTTCTCATATTTGCACTTTTGCCCCAAGGCTCGTAAAATAATTTTCATTCAACTTTCTTAGACTACATGCTTAGCTAATTCATTTTCTCTACTATAGCCATTATCAATTCTCGTTATTTCTAATAGGTATGACTAATTTCAAAACTTTTACAAATTAGTCCATACTATCATATTTCATGAAATTCATTAAGGAAAAGATGTTTATCTAACATCAAACTCTCTTAATCTTCCATAAAACATCATTTAACAAGCATGTCATTCATAGATGAATTTTTGAACATGCATCTTAGCTTATTTTATAGCTAAAAATAGCTAATTCATAATACGAGGACTTCAAAAACACGAAGAATATTAAAAACGGGGCTAAGATGAACTTACTAGCAAGCTTGAAAAAAATGAAGAACCCTAGTTATGAAGTCTTCAAATTTTCGGCAAGGGAAGGAAGAAGATGAATGAAATTTTTATCATCTTTTTCCTATTTTAATCACTTATTAGACAAATGACCAAAATGCCCTTCTCTTTAAAAATTTCTATTTTACTAACTCATGTCCATTTTTGTCCAAAATTTATAATCTGAGGAAATTGCTATTTAAGGACTTATAATTGCTATTCTAGAGCTATTTCATACAAAATGCTTCTAGAAACTCACATTTTACAACTTTTGCAATTTGGTCCTTTTTGACCATTCAACTTCAATTTAGCAAAATTGCTTCATGAAACTTTCACACTAACATGCAAACATGGCATGAACCTTAAAAACTCATAAATTCACCTCAGATTTGTGGTCTCGCACCACTATTCCGACTAGGCCCTAAACCGGGCTGTTACAATTCTCCCCCCTTAGGGATTTTTGTCCTCGAAAATCTTACCAAAGAAAAAGGTTTGATATCGGCTTCTCATACTCTCTTCTGGTTCCCATGTGGCTTCTTCTATTCCATGTCTTTGCCACAATACTTTCACTAAGGCAATACTTTTCTTTCTTAGCTGCTTCACTTCCCGAGCTAATATCTTGACTAGTTCTTCAGCATAAGTCATGTCGGGATGAATCTCTACCTCTGACTGGGGAATTACATGCGAAGGGTCTGATCAGTAGCGTCTTAACATTCACACGTGAAACACATCATGTATCTTTTCTAACTCTGATGGCAAAGCCAATCTGTAAGCTACAGGCCCAACTTTCTCGGTAATCTCATACGGTCAAATAAAACATGGACTCAACTTGCCTTTTCGGCCAAATCTGAGAACTTTTCTCCAAGGTGACACTTTCAAGAAAATTTTATCTCCGACTTGATACTCTATCTCTTTTCTCTTTAAGTCCGAATAAGACTTCATGCATGCTGATGCGACTTTTAAACTTTCTCGTATCACTTTCACTTTCTCTTCAGCTTCTCTAACCAAATCAACCCCGTGAATTTGGTTTTCTTTAAGTTCAGTCCAATATAAAGGTGTTCGGCACTTACGCCCATATAAAGCCTCATAAGGCGCCATCTTTAAGCTCGACTGAAAGCTATTATTGTAGGTAAACTCTACAAATGGGAGAAATTTTTCCCAATTGCCTCGGAATTCAAGAATACAACATCTGAGCATATCCTCGAGTACTTGAATTAACCTCTCTGATTGACCGTCAGTTTGAGGATGAAAAGTGGTACTAAAGTTCAACTTTATACCCAAGGCCTCTTGTAACTTCTTCCAAAATCTGGATGTGAATCTCGGATCTCTATCCGATATGATTGACAAGGGAACTCCATGAAGTCTTACTATTTCTGAAACATACAAGTTTGCCAACTTGTCTAGTGAGTAATCAACTCGTACAGGTATAAAATGGGCCGATTTCGTAAGTCTATCAACCACAACCCATACAGCATCTTTCTTGCTCGGAGACAACGGTAAACCCGTTACAAAATCAATAGTAATATGGTCCCATTTCCACTCCGAAACTAAAATGGGTTGAAGCAAACCCGAAGGTACTTGGTGTTCAAATTTTTTACTTGTCGACAAATCAAGCATTTGGAAACAAATTCAAATATCTTTCTTCATCCTCGGCCACCAATACTGTTGCTTCAAGTCATTATACATGTAACATCCTAAAAAGGGCCTATGCATTTTCAGTTTAATTGTGCGAAATGACATGTCTTATGTGTTATGAATGTATTCTGAATATTTTTGGAAACTAGGAAATGTAAGGAAATGATTTAGAAATGATTCAAAAGAGGAAAGCGAACATTTTTGGAAACTAGGAAATGTAAGGAAATGATTTAGAAATGATTCAAAAGAGGAAAGCGAACATTTCTGGAAACTTGGAAATGAAAGGAAATGTCAAGTTTAAAGAGCCAAACGAAAATTTTTGGAAACTTGGAAATGAAAGGAAATGACCTAGAAAATGTCGAGTTTTAAAGTTTAAAAGAGGAAATTAAGGCAAGGTGGCCTTAAGAGAAAAAGTATGTGAAATTTGACACACAAACAGGCTTGGAAAAGTGGAGTGAAGATGCCACTTAGGGCCTCTGAAAATGGCGCCACATGCAAGGGTGTTGGGCCTGAGTTCGAGTCGCGTGGGAAGTAAAATTTTAAAGCCTTTATTTTTCTAAGTGGCGTCAATAAGAGGGAATAGGGGGACGGCACATGGCTAAATTCTAGGAGTTTTATCCCTTTTATTTTATTGAGGATAAAAGATGATAAATGAGGATTATTCTTTAATTTTTAAAATAAAGAGATAAGGAGGAAAATAAGGAGAGTGATGGCCAAGTAAGGGAGTCTTGGCCTAGTAATTTCGGCAATAGGAGGAAAAGAGAGATCATTCGCATTATTTTCTTTTCTTGAGAGCCTCATTCGAATTCTCTCTCTGCAACCCTTTTCTTTTTCTTTTCAATTCTCCAAAAGTCGAGAGTAAGATCCCCTAGTCTTGCCAAAATTTCTCCATCACTCTCTTCTCTTTTTCTTTTAAATGCTTTGAGCCGAATCTTTCAAGAGATCATCAAAAGCCAAACCAAGTTCCATTAGCCATAGCCGATTTCTCTCGTGGATTCCAAAGAAGGTGCAATCGTTTTTCAATAGTGAGGTAAGATCTCATTCGGTTTCATCCTTTTTCTTTTAAGATTTGCCAAAATCTAGGACTAACCCCATTAATATCTTGTTGCCGAAACTTTGAAGAGATCTTTCGAGATTTACTAAGTGTCGGCTACAAGGAAGGAAAAGTTCTTTTCCTGAAGGTACACCATAGGCCGCGTGTTCCCTAGTTATTCGGTGAGTTTTGGGATTTAAAATCTACAAGGTAAGTGTCTATAGCATTCGGCCAAGGCCTATTTTGGAACCCAGATCTATTTCTTACTTCGTATAAAAGCCGAAAACTAACCCATTTGTTAATTTAATGCTTGGCCGAATATAAGAAGGAATAAAGCAAAGTTTTCGGGATTTGTTGGTGACCAAATCGGCAACAAGATAGGTTTTGAAAGTACTAATCCTATTAGGATTTGGTCTTATAGCCGAATAGGCTCTTTGCTAACATATTAAGGTTGGCCGAATGTAGGGATTTAAGATTTAAGGCATTAGATCCAGCTTTTCGGGATTTAAGTGAACTGGTAAGCAAATCAGGTGTGTACCCCACACTACTTCTTAATATGTTTCATGGCCTGTTTTATTAAAATATGTGATAATAAGAATAAGAAAGTGGCTAGGGTACCATGTTATGGTACTAAGTACTCAGGTACGTTTCCTACTTCTACAAAGAATATGAAAAAGGTTATTAGTAACATGAGAATATGATAAGAATGTGAACTCTGGCATATTTATGCATATCATTATTATATGGGGCATATGGGTTTGTTTGAAAGGGGGAAGTGAATGTGGCGACTTAAGACCACGAACACGGTGACCTAAGACCGTGATATCTCGAAAGTGGTGACCTAAGACCACGATGAATCAAAGTAGTGACCTAAGACCACGCATAATATGAAAGTGGTGACCTAAGACCACAATGAAAGCCGAACGTGGTGACCTAAGACCACGAATGCGGTGACCTAAGACCGCAATTTGGAGTGTAGCGGAAGGAGGGTCGACTTAGTAGTCCCCACGGTGTGCATGGTTGGTACGAGGGTGTGTAGCGGATGGACAATTAGGTTTGGGTTTGGGAATGCATCATAATTTGTATGCTAAGATATGAATGCGTAACATTTGTATGCTGATTCTATTTTGATTTAGTGTTTGTGTACACATTGAGTCTGTTTGACTCACCCCGTTGGGAATATTTTTCAGTGTGATGATCAAGTGATGGACCGGGACGGCGAAACTTGTGGTGGCCATGCTCAACATGAAGTTTTTATTTTATGAACTACTATTTTTATTTAAGTACTTGAATAACTTGGAAATTATTTGATGTAATAAGGCCATAAGGCCATAGTTGAATTGTTTTCCATTTATTTCTATTTATTATGATTATGAGTTTTACCTATTAAATTTTAAGTAAATTCTTTAATATAAAGAATTGAATTCGTTTTCAACACAAGCCCAACCCAAACAATGTTTTTTTTAAAATCGCACAAATTTTTCCTAAGGACAAAAGAACTTTGAACCGGTTTACTTGAGGAACATACCAAATCTGGTCAAAGCTCGTGGGCCGGGTTTGGGGTGTTTCAGTTTGGTATCAGAGCCAAGTTTTTTTAAAACTCTCAGCCTGTGGGCCAAGGCCCAAAACGTTTTCAAAGCAAGCCCAAATGAGTTTTTTTTTGAAAATATTTTATGAAACAAGCAGGTTTTCTGGCATGGCACCTAAAGTCTCCGACCATGATCCACCGTAAGTACCCTAACTATTTGTGTGATTATATGTAATGAATATTAGAAGGGTAGAAAAGGAATGGAACGTAGAATAGCGTGATAGGAACTTGAACCCTAGGACTAGTCTACTCAAACACAAACACATAAGACTTAAGGAACGTTAAACAAACCCATGGCTAAGTCATTAAGTTAGGGTGTGGTAACCCACATGCGCATGTCTAGGATTGGATCCTAAGAGCACGATATTTAAGCGATCCTAGTGACTCACCTCCTCTTCGCAGAATCCTGCCAGTGCGTAGCTTCGGTTCACCCTAACCTGCAGGGGGCTCGGTGGTGTGTGGCAACCTCTGTGCGCATGTCTAGGAATGGTTTCGGTGGGAGCTTGGTATTTAAGCAGTCTGCGTAACTCACCTCCTCTCCACTCGAATCCTGCTTGGTGTGTAGCTTTGGTTCACCCTGACCAAGAGGACTCGGTCATAGGCTAAACACAATAACTAAAACCCGAAAGGGAATTAGCCGTGTTTTTATAAAAATAACAAAACCCTAGTTTTAGAACTCTTAAAACTTTCTTCTAAATTCATGAAAACCATCTTTACAAAATTTTCTGAAAGATTTCCGATTTATACAAAAATGCCCCTAGTGGTAAAATTACCAAAATACCCTTGGTTTATAAAATGACCAACTACCCAATAGTTTTGCCAAAATTTCATTATTTTATCAATGTTCAAAAACCCTAATTTGCAAATTATCAAAATTACCTTGAATTTTGGAAATTTCAAAATTGCCCCTAACTTATAAAATTACCAAAATGACCCTGATTTCCAAATTTTTTGCAACATCACCGTTTTGAAAAGTACAATTCTCAAAAAGAACCCTCAAAGTGGTTACTCTGTGGTTCAAGGGAACAAGTCCGTGGCGGAGTATGAGGCTGAATTCCTGAGGTTGAGCCGATATGCTCGAGGAGTAGTGGCAACTGAGCATGAGCGCTGTGTCCGCTTTGAGGACGGGCTAAGGGATGATCTGAGACTGTTGATAGCACCGCATTAGGAGCGGGAGTTTTCTGCTTTGGTAGAAAAGGCCAAGGTGGCTGAGGGAATCAAGGATTCTACAAAGCAGGCTATGGATAGGAATAGGCCCAAAAGAGGTTTTGGAACGCCCGAAAGGTTCATAAGAGGCCTAGAGTTGATGGGCCGCGAGGTCGACAAGTTGGTTCGTAAGGGCGCGTATCGACCTTGTGATGTGTGTGGAAAGAAGCACTTAGGAGAGTCTTTGGAAGAAAACAGGAGGATGTTTTAGATGTGGGTCCAAGGACCATGTGATCAAGGATTGTCCTAAGCAATCGGATGAAAGTCGACCAACAAACTCGAGAATGTTGGTCGACCGGTAGAGGAGGACCGCAGCCTCAACGAGGTCGTGGTTCGAGTAACAGAGGTAATGGTGCTTTGCAGAGGCCGTGGAACACAAGGCGCGAGGTGTTTGCTAAAATCGAGGCAAGGCAACCGGGTTTGGTTTATGCGGTTCACCGGAGAGAGGATGGAGACGCGTCGGACGTCATAACCGGTACGTTCCTTATATTTGGGAAACCTTATTATGCTCTGATTGATGTGGGCTCGACCCATTCCTATGTTGCATGTAGTGTAGTGGAAACACTAGGCCTAGACTCAACCTTCGATAGGCGGATGATGTAGTAAGCCCATTAGGCCTAAGCGTAGTGGTGGATAAGATCTTTCGGAATGTACCCTAGAGATTCAGGAGTGAACTTTCGGGCCGACTTAATGGAACTACCTTTCGGGAGTTTGAACTTATACTTGGAATGGATGGCTAGTAGAGCACCAAGCCGTGTTGGATTGTGCGGCTAAACGAATGGAACTAAGGACCCCAGAGGATGAAGTAGTAGTAATGATCGGAGAGAAGAAACTACACGTCCAACGTAGTTTCGGTGTTGAAGGTTGAGAAAATGGTTAAGAAAGGGTGCAAGGAGTTCTTAGCCTTCGTAAGTGCGTTAGGTGGAAAGGAAGAAGGTGTCGGTGGAGTTAGAACGGTGAAAGACTTTGAAGATGTATTTTCTGAGGAATTACCGTGAATACCCCCGAGATAGGGAGGTGGAGTTTGGAATAGACTTACTACACGGAACAGCTCTGTGTCAATCGCTCCATACCGAATGGTGCCAAAGGAGTTAGTTGAGCTCAAGGCTCAAATCCAAGAGTTGTTGGATCATGGGTTCATACGACCAGTGTGTCTCCATGGGGAGCACCGATTCTGCTTTGTAAGAAGAAGGACGGAACTATGCGTATGTGCATAGATTACCGTCAGATTGAATAAGTCGACCATCAAGAACAAGTATCCTTTGCCAAGGATCGATGACTTGTTCGATCACCGAAGGGGGCGCGCAGATTCTCAAAGATAGACTTAAGGTCGGGATATCACCATTGAAGGTGAAGGAGGCGGATATCCATAAGATCGCTTTTAGGACAAGATACGGCCATTTTGAGTTTGTGGTGATGCCGCTTGGATTGACAAACTCTCGGCCGCGTTCATGGATATGATGAACCGAGTTTTTCAACCCTACTTGGATAGGTTCGTCGTTGTGTTCATCGACGATATTTTGGTGTATTCTAAGTCTCAAGAGGAGCATGATGAACATCTCCGAGTGGTGCTACAAGTGTTAAGGAGAAGAAGCTCTATGCCAAATTCAGCAAGTGTGGATTTTGGCTTAAGGAGGTGGCATTCTTAGGGCATGTGGTATCCGCAGAAGGAATAAGAGTGGATCCTAGGAAGATCGAAGCGGTGTTGGATTGGAAACCACCTAGGTCCGTGGTTTTGAGATTCAAGTTTCTTAGGTTTGGCAGGCTATTACGTAAGGTTCGTAGAAGGATTCTCGTCAATAGCCGCGCTTTGAAAAAGTTACTAAGGAAGGAAGTACCTTTTGAATGGTCCGATAAGCAACGAAGAGCTTTGACAACCTTAAGAAGGTGTTGACGGAGGCTCCAGGTGTTAATTCAGTACGAGGTCTGGGAAGGATTTTGTGGTGTCTTGTGACGCTCGCATACGGGATTAGGATGTGTGCTAATGCAAGAAGGAAAAGTAGTCGCTTATGCATCTCGGCAACTAAGGCCTCATGAGGTTAACTACCCAACTCATGACTTGGAACCGCAAAGATGGTTTTCGCCCTTAAGGTTTGGAGGCACTACCTCTATGGAGAAAGGTCGGTGATCTACACTGCACCACAAGAGCCTTAAGTATCTGTTGACTCGTAAGGAGTTGAACTTGAGGCAACGAAGGTGGGTGGAGTTGTTGAAGGACTACGACTATTCGATAGAATATCATCCGGCAAGGCGAATGTGGTAGCCGATGCCCTAAGTCGGAAGGTTGTGTCGGATCTAAGGGCTATGTTCGCTCACTTAAGTTTGTACGATGATGGAAGCCTGTTACGGCGAGTTGCAAGTCAAGCCCGGATGGTCAAGGAGGTGAAAGAGGGACAGTTGGTTGATAAGGATCTAAGTGCTAAGTTACAGCAAGTGCAGAACGGGGAATTAAAGGATTATGGCGTTAATGATGAAGGAGTATTGTGTTACAAAGGAAAAGTCTGTATGCCGAAGGACAAGGAGTTAAGACAAAGGATTCTTCGAGGCGCATAGTAGCCCTTATGCTATGCATCCCGAGGCATTAAGTCAGATCTGAGATCTAAGGGAACAATTTTGGTGGTCTGATCTTAAGCAAGAAGTGACTGAATTTGTGGGGAAATGTTTGACGTGTCAGCAAGTTAAGGCTGAACACCAAGTTCCATCAGGATTGCTTCAACCAATCGAGATTCCGCAATGGAAGTGGGAGAGAATTACCATGGATTTCGTTAGTGGGCTTTCCCTTACGCCTACTAAGAAGGACTCGGTATGGGTGATAGTGGACCGTTTGACTAAGTCCGCGCACTTCATCCCGGAAGAGTTGACTATTCTCTTGTGTGTCTAAGTTATATGTGGCGGAAATTGTGAGGTTACATGGTGTACCAAGATCGATCATCTCCGACGAGACCCAAGGTTTACGTCTCGGTTACGGAGGGCACTTCATCAAGCTTTAGGCACTAAGTTGGACTTCACTACGGCTTTTCATCCACAATCGACGGGCAATGCAAATGAGTTATACAAGTGTTGGAGGATATGTTGAGAGGTCGTGTGTGATGGATTTCCGAGGAAGTTGGGAAGACTATTTGCCTTTAGCCGAGTTCGCCTACAACAACAATTGCCTATCGAGGCTAGCATTCGGATGGCACCATATGAAGCATTGTATGGTCGGCGGTGTAGAACTCCTACTTGTTGGACTGAGTTAGGAGAACGCCGAGTTTTGGGTCCAGAGTTAGTGGCCGAAAAAGCAAGAGAAGGTTGAGATGATTCGAGCACGGTTAAAGGAAGCCTCTGATAGGCAGAAGTCATACGCAGACCTTAAGCGGAAGGAAATAGAATTTGAAGTGGGAGACCAAGTGTTTCTGAAAGTCTCGCCTTGGAAGAAGGTGATAAGGTTTGGTTGCAAAGGGAAGTTAAGCCCAAGGTTTATAGGGCCCTACCGAGTGTTGAAGCAAGTTGGACCAGTGGCATATCAGTTAGAGTTGCCATCGGAGTTGAAGCAGATGCACGACATATTCCATGTTTCCATGCTACGGCGATATCGATCGGATCCATCTCACGTAGTACCGGTTGAAGAGGTGGAGCTAAGGCCAGACTTATCCTACGAAGAGGAACCGATTCAGATTTTGGAACGAGACGTGAAAGTGTTGCGGAGGAAGTCAGTTCCTCTAGTCAAAGTGTTATGGCACAACCATGGATCGGAGGAAGCTTCGTGGGAGCCAGAAGAGGCAATGCAACGGCAATACCCTCAATTATTTTAGCTAGGAAATTTCGTGGACGAAATTATTTTAAGGGGGGTAGAACTGTAACATCCTGAAAAGGGCCTATGCATTTTCAGTTTAATTGTGCGAAATGACATGTCTTATGTGTTATGAATGTATTCTGAATATTTTTGGAAACTAGGAAATGTAAGGAAATGATTTAGAAATGATTCAAAAGAGGAAAGCGAACATTTTTGGAAACTAGGAAATGTAAGGAAATGATTTAGAAATTATTCAAAAGAGGAAAGCGAACATTTTTGGAAACTTGGAAATGAAAGGAAATGTCAAGTTTAAAGAGCCAAACGAAAATTTTTGGAAACTTGGAAATGAAAGGAAATGACCTAGAAAATGTCGAGTTTTAAAGTTTAAAAGAGGAAATTAAGGCAAGGTGGCCTTAAGAGAAAAAGTATGTGAAATTTGACACACAAATAGGCTTGGAAAAGTGGAGTGAAGATGCCACTTAGGGCCTCTGAAAATGGCGCCACATGCAAGGGTGTTGGGCCTGAGTTTGAGTCGCGTGGGAAGCAAAATTTTAAAGCCTTTATTTTTCTAAGTGGCGTCAATAAGAGGGAATAGGGGGACGGCACATGGCTAAATTCTAGGAGTTTTATCCCTTTTATTTTATTGAGGATAAAAGATAATAAATGAGGGATTATTCTTTAATTTTTAAAATAAAGAGATAAGGAGGAAAATAAGGGAGAGTGATGGCCAAGTAAGGGAGTCTTGGCCTAGTAATTTCGGCATTATTTTCTTTTTCTTGAGAGCCTCTGCCGAATTCTCTCTGCAACCCTTTTCTTTTTCTTTTCAATTCTCCAAAAAGCTGAGAGTAAGATCCCCTAGTCTTGCCGAAATTTCTCCATCACTCTCTTCTCTTTTTTTTTTCTCGTGCTGGCCAAATCTTTCAAGAGATCATCAAAAGCGAAACCAAGTTCCATTAGCCATAGCTGATTTCTCTCCGTGGATTCCAGTGAAGGTGCAATGCTTTCAATAGTGAGGTAAGATCTCATTCGGTTTCATCCTTTTTGTTTTAAGATTTGCCAAATCTAGGACTAACCCCATTAATATATTGTTGCCGAAAACTTTGAAGAGATCTTTCAGGATTTACTAAGTGTCGGCTACAAGGAAGGAGAAGTTCTTTTCCGAAGGTACACCATAGGCCGCGTGTTCCCTAGTTATTCGATGAGTTTCGGGATTTAAAATCTACAAGGTAAGTGTCTATAGCATTCGACCAAGGCCTATTTTGGAACCCAGATCTATTTCTTACTTCGTATAAAAGCCGAAAACTAACCCATTTGTTAATTTAATGCTTGGCCGAATACAAGAAGGAATAAAGCAAAGTTTTCGGGATTTGTTGGTGACCAAATCGGCAACAAGGTAGGTTTTGAAAGTACTAATCCTATTAGGATTTGGTCTTATAGCCGAATAGGCTCTTTGCTAACATATTAAGGTTGGCCGAATGTAGGGATTTAAGATCTAAGGCATTAGATCCAGCTTTTCGGGATTTAAGTGAACTGCTAAGCAAATCAGGTGTGTACCCCACACTACTTCTTAATATGTTTCATGGCCTGTTTTATTAAAATATGTGATAATAAGAATAAGAAAGTGGCTAGGGTACCATGTTATGGTACTAAGTACTCAGGTACGTTTCCTACTTCTACAAAGAATATGAAAAAGGTTATTAGTAACATGAGAATATGATAAGAATGTGAACTCTGGCATATTTATGCATATCATTATTATATGGGGCATATGGGTTTATTTGAAAGGGGAAGTGAATGTGGTGACTTAAGACCACAAACACGGTGACCTAAGACCGTGATATCTGAAAGTGGTGACCTAAGACCACAGTAAACTGAATGTGGTGACCTAAGACCACGAATGCGGTGACCTAAGACCGCAATTTGGAGTGTAGCAGAAGGAGGGTCGACTTAGTAGTCCCCACGGTGTGCATGGTTGGTACGGGGGTGTGTAGCGGATGGACAATTAGGTTTGGGTTTGGGAATGCATCATAATTTGTATGCTAAGATATGAATGCGTAACATTTGTATGCCTGATTCTATTTTGATTTAGTGTTTGTGTACACATTGAGTCTGTTTGACTCACCCCGTTGGGGAATATTTTTTCAGGTGATGATCAGTGATGAACCGGGACGGCAGAACTTGTGGTGGCCATGCTCAACATGAAGTTTTTATTTTATGAACTACTATTTTTATTTAAGTACTTGAATAACTTGGAAATTATTTGATGTAATAAGGCCATAAGGCCATAGTTGAATTGTTTTCCATTTATTTCTATTTATTATGATTATGAGTTTTACCTATTAAAATTTAAGTAAATTCTTTAATATAAAGAATTGAATTCGTTTTCAACACAAGCCCAACCCAAACAATGTTTTTTTTTAAAATCGCACAAATTTTTCCTAAGGACAAAAGAACTTTGAACCGGTTTACTTGAGGAACATACCAAATCTGGTCAAAACTCGTGGGCCGGGTTTGGGGTGTTTCAATACATCTTGGTACTACCCGGATGTACAGATAAACATCCATTATGGGCCTCATGTAAAATTTTCTGAATAAGTTCTTCTTTTCTCGGTACACAAACTCTATCTTTGAACGTCAGACTTCTATTGGGACTAATCTGGAAGTCAGACTCAACATTTGTCTCACACTGAGCTCTATTAACTTGCAATTCACTATCCTCTTTTTGGGCTTTAACGATCTCTTGGAGGAAAATTGGTCTAGCTCTCAACTCAGCTAGAATAGAACCATCGTCAGACAAGGTCATCCGTGAATTCATTGCCCTTAATGCAAATAAGGATTTTCTGCTCAAAGCGTCGGCGACCACGTTCGCCTTCCTGGGATGGTAATCAATGACCATCTCATAATCTTTTATCAACTCTAACCATATCCGTTGTCTTAAGTTCAACTCTTTCTGCGTCATCAAGTACTTCAAACTTTTATGATCAGTGAAAATCTGACATTTCTCACCATATAGGTGATGTCTCCATATCTTCAATGCGAAGACTATGGCAGCCAATTCTAAATCATGCGTCAAATAATTCTTCTCATGAGGCTTCAACTGTCTGGAGGCATAAGCAATAACTTTGCCTTCTTGCATAAGTACACAGCCTAATCCATTTAAGGATGCATCGCTGTAAATCACAAATTCTTTCCCTGTCTCAGGTTGTACTAAAACTGGGGCTTCTGTCAACATTTCCTTCAACTTCTCGAAACTTTTTTGGCATCGTTTTGTCCACTCAAACTTTACGTTTTTCTGTAACAATTTCGTCATCGGGGTTGCAATCATAGAAAACCCTTGACGAATCGTCAGTAATAATCGGCTAAGCCTAGGAAACTTCTAATCTCAAAGACATTCTTGGTGGTTTCAGTCCATAATGGCCGAGATCTTACTTGGGTCTACTCGAACCCCTTCTCCCGAGACAATATGTCCCAAAAATCCTACTTCCACGAGCCAAAATTCACTTTTATCGAACTTGGCATATAACTCGATTTTCTCGAAGAGTCCAGTAAAAGCGTCTGTAGTAGGTGCTCGGCATGCTCATTCTCATCTTGGGAATAAATCAGTATGTCGTCAATAAAAACGACTACAAACTTGTCGAGGTATAGTCTAAAAATGCGGTTCATTAAGTCCATGAATACTGCAGGAGCATTGGTCAAACCAAAGGGCATGACTAAGAATTCATAATGCCCATACCTTGTTCGAAAAGCTGTCTTGGATACGTCTGAATCCTTTACTCTCAACTGGTAGTACCCCGATCTCAAGTCTATCTTAGAGAACACGGTGGCTCCTTTCAATTGATCAAACAAATCATCGATCCTTGGCAATGGGTACTTGTTCTTTACTGTCACTTTATTAAGCTGACGGTAATCTATGCACAATCTCATAGTGCCATCCTTCTTTTTTACAAATAAAACTGGAGCACCCCAGGGAGAACAACTTGACCTTGCAAAGCCTTTGTCTGTTAACTCTTGCAACTGTGTCTTCAACTCTTTCAACTCTGTTGGAGCCATTCTGTAAGGAGTAATAGATATTGGTACAGTACCGGGAGCTAGCTCAATGCTGAACTCAACTTCTCTGATTGGAGGTAATCCCGGTAATTCT
The DNA here is from genome assembly GCA_025698515.1 of Gossypium sturtianum. NCBI lineage: Eukaryota > Viridiplantae > Streptophyta > Magnoliopsida > Malvales > Malvaceae > Gossypium > Gossypium sturtianum. Next base: position 80,202,158 of record CM046943.1, on the reverse strand, counting down.
TTAGGAAAGACATCCAAGTACTCACATACTATCGGCACTGACTCAATCTTTGACCCGGTTTCTTTATCATTCATCACAAAGGCCAGATATGCCTCATACCCTTTTCTCATGTATTTCTGTGCCGTCATATGGGAAATCACAACCGACAACCTACTCTGTTCATCTGATTCTATGTGAAGGGTGTCCCCATTCTCACATCTCATCTCAATGTATTTCTTCCCACAATTAACTATTACATTATGGGCAGTCAACCAGTCCATACCGAGAATGAGGTCAAACTCATCAAATGGTAACAACATAAGGTTTGCTTTAAAACAATGACCTCTAATCATTAATGGACAATCTTTACATACTTCATCAACTAACACACTCTTGCCTAAAGGATTAGACACCTTAATCATAAATTCTGTAGAGTCTATAGGCATACTCAAATTGGATACTAATTTCATGCAAATGTAAGAGTGTGCGGATCCGGGATCTATTAAAGCAATAACTTTGATATCATGAAGAGAAAAGGTACCCGTAATAACATCATGGGAAGATGCCTCTTCGCAAGCGTGAATGGCATAAGTCCTTGCAGGTGCTCTACCCTCGGGTCTCGCAGCCTACTCTCTAGGGTTACCTCTTCCCCTTACCCCACTTCCTGGGTTACTCTGCGGTCTTCCTCGGACCGTACCCCCGGATCTCGGGTTCTGAGTTCTTTCTTCTTTCATCATCTCTGGACAATCTTTTATATAGGGGTCTTGAGAACCACATCTAAAGCATGCATTTTCGTGTGCTCGGTATTCCCCTAAATGGCGTTTGCCACAATATAGGCATTCGGGTCTATCGAATTTAATGTTCCCAACACTTGCAACTGAAGTAGTTTGTGCTTTATTCCCTGAATATTGCTTGCTCTTGTCTTTCTTTGAAAACCCAATGGAAGTAGCCGATCGGGTAGGGAAATCTCTTGACTTCTTGGATGAAGATTGGAATGACTTATTCCACTGTCTCTTTCTAGAGTCACGAGACTCGCTTTTTATTTCTTCTTATCTTTTACTAGTTCTTCTGGCTTTACAAGCCCTTTCGACTAGCACCACAAATTCCTTCAGTTCTAGGACAGCAACAAACAGTTTGATGTCCTCATTCAACCCATCTTCAAATCTTTTACTCATGATGGCTTCGTGGACACACATTCTCGAGCGTATTTGCTTGAGTCTTACAAACTCACGCTCATAGTCGATCCATCGACATCTTGCCTTGCTTGATTCTAGGAATTCTTTCCTTTTCTGGTCCACAAACCTTTGACTGATATACTTTTTCTTGAACTCTTCTTGGAAGAATTCCCATATGATCTTCTCCCTTGGTACCACTAATACAAGGGTGTTCCACCATTGATAGGCAGAATCTCTTAAAAGGGAGACTACACACTTCATGCTTCCCTCAGGTATGCATGATAATTCATTAAATACCCTGATGGTATTTTCTAACCAGAACTCAGCTCTTTCTGGATCGTCCTCTTTTCTAGCTCGAAATTATTCTGCCCCATGTTTCCTCATCCTATCAACTGGAGGCTTAACTCCTCTTGCCACCTCTACTACTTGAGGGGCTACTGGAATAGGTTGTGGAACAGGTGGGGGTGGAGGGGGTTGTGCATTCGGGTTCGTATGAACGAACTCCGTGTACCATGTGTTCATCATATGGAAGAAGGCTTCTCTAGCCTCTTCTCCTCCTCCTTGACTCACCGTAGTGGGTCTAAACTCATTCTCATTTGGCACCGTCCCTTCAGCGGGAGCTGGTGCATTGCTTTCCATGTCATCCGCCATATCTCTTTCAGGATCCATTTACTATACATAAATATAATTTAAGTCGTCAGGAGTCGTCACACTATCATTATAAAAACATTCTTAGGTATGGCATGTATAGCTAGACTCGTGCTCGTGCTACGTTAGTCCTAGAACTGACTAAATCGTAGCTCTGATACCACTAAATGTAACACCCCATACCCGAGTCCGAGGCTCAGACCGGATACGAGACATTATTATGCTTGAACTTGCTTAATCATGACATTACGGGCTATAAAATTTCGTTCCAAAATTAAAACTTCTTATTCTTAAACAATTCGTACATTTCATGGGCCTCACGAGGCCTTAAACTTGTCTTTCGGTAAACTTTCAAACGTTATCAAAAACTTTTCTTTGAAATAGGGGTTACACGCGTGTAATATAAGACACGCCTGCATAGGCATACATGCCCATGTCCTCAGACCGTGCCCTTAAAACTCAAGATTCGCCAATTTCCACACGGCCATAGCACGCCCATGGTCCTAGCCCGTGTGAAAAACCTTAGCATTCGACTTATAACACCACGCCACACGGCACGCGCCGTGGACTTAGACCGTGTACTACATCTTGATATACTGACTTATTTCACATGACCGGGCATACGCCCAAGTTCTAACCGTGTGTCATGCACGGCCTTAACACATGGCCGTGGGATTGGTCCGTGGCCTATTTTGACTTATAAGACTAAGGTGCAGTTTATACACGGCCTAGACACACACCCATGTGTCTAACTGCAGTGCGAGCACTTAGGGGCTATTTACCAAGCCAATTGCCATCCCGAAATTAAGACCAAACTCAAGCTCAATTCAAAGAACTCAATTATTACATCTTTCATGAACAATATAACATGCTTCATTGATATTAATAACATGCATTCTTAGTCAAACTTGGCCAATCACTTAGCCATTTACAAAAGAATAATAAACTTGATGACCCATACTTTTACCCTTTCTAAGACATATACTCAAAATGAAATGTTTCCTATACATGCCATACTTAAAATCAACTTGGCTGTACCAAAATGGCGATTGATAGTGTGCCACGAGCTCGACTTCAATGATCCACAGCTTTAGCTTAAGGGACTACATGAAAAGAAAGAATTAAAGACGTAAGCATTTAGCTTAGTAAGTTTGCATATAAAACACATATCAACATACTTGCTTATATAAACCATTTGACATAATCAATGGTATCATAATTTCAACTATAAAGCTTATTTGCTCATACTTGGTTCTTATATGCCTTGTAATACTTACTAGTCTCATACTTGTGAAGTAAACAAGATACTTGTATCACTTGATCAAGATACTTTAACATAGTAATCATAATCTCTATTTTATCATTCATCATATGACTAATATTTGTCCCCACTTGATAATGATTTTGCTTACTAAACTTTCTTGTTATCTCTTGTGAGCTTATCTCATTTGCCCGATGAATTCCTATGAATAACCGAGAATACCAAATCTCTTACCATGAACTTGATGCTAAAGCCATATTTTGGATATGGTCTTACATGGGATATCTCATCTTGGTTTCAAGGCCATGTCTTGACATGGACTTATATGAAATCTTCTTCTTGATAACTTGTTCAATGCCAAGCTTGGGTCCTTGGACTTTCATGATAACTTGTTCAATGCCAAGCTTGGGTCCTTGGACTTACATGATAACTTGTTCAATGCCAAGCTTGGGTCCTTGGACTTACATGATAACTTGTTCAATTCCAAGCTTGGGTCCTTGGACTTACATGATAAACTTGCTTGATTTCCGATGCCATGCCTCGGCTTGGTCTTATACGGACTTTCTCATACTTGATCTCATTAATTTTTTTGTTTAACATAACATTAAACATTTTTGTAATAACATTATATATTATGCTAAGCAATTCAATGATATAAATCATAAAGCTTAGAAATCATACAAACTTACCTTAATATACAAAATGTAGCTAGGTATGCAATTTAGCCCTCGACCTTGTTCTTGCCTCGGTTTCGATCCGGGCTTCATTTTTCTTGATCTATAGTCATAAATAGATCATTTAATATTCACATTGACTAAATTGACCCTTTACTCATACTTGGGCAAAATTACTATTTTGCCCCTATACTTTCTCATATTTGCACTTTTGCCCCAAGGCTCGTAAAATAATTTTCGTTCAACTTTCTTAGACTACATGCTTAGCTGATTCATTTTCTCTACTATAGCCATTATCAATTCTCGTTATTTCTAATAGGTATGACTAATTTCAAAACTTTTACAAACTAGTCCATACTATCATATTTCATGAAATTCATTAAGGAAAAGATGTTTATCGAACATCAAACTCTCTTAATCTTCCATAAAACATCATTTAACAAGCATGTCATTCATAGATGAATTTTTGAACATGCATCTTAGCTTATTTTATAGCTAAAAATAGCTAATTCATAATACGAGGACTTCAAAAACACGAAGAATATTAAAAATGTAGGCTAAGATGAACTTACTAGCAAGCTTGAAAAAATGAAGAACCCTAGCTATGGAGTCTTCAAATTTTCGGCAAGGGAAGGAAGAAGATGAATGAAATTTTTATCATCTTTTTCCTATTTTAATCACTTATTAGACAAATGACCAAAATGCCTTTCTCTTTAAAAATTTCTATTTTACTAACTCATGTCCATTTTTGTCCAAAATTTATAATCTGGGCAAATTGCTATTTAAGGACTTATAATTTCTATTCTAGAGCTATTTCATACAAAATGCTTCTAGAAACTCACATTTTACAACTTTTGCAATTTGGTCCTTTTTGACCATTCAACTTCAATTTAGCAAAATTGCTTCATGAAACTTTCACACTAACATGCAAACATGGCATGAACCTTAAAAACTCATAAATTCACCTTGGATTCGTGGTCTCGCACCACTATTCTGACTAGGCCCTAAATTGGGCTGTTACACTGGCACACAGGGGTGTGGCTTGGCCGTGTGACCCAAGTTAAAAAGTTACATGGGCATGGACATGTGCTGGGACATGGCCGTGTGTCCCTACTTCGAATGTCCACACAGCCTGAGACACAGGCGTGTGAGTCACACGACCGTGTGACCCCTATAGTATGAATTTTTCTATCTTTTTCCATGAAGTTCTAAAAGTTTTTGATTTAGTCCCGAATCATTCCTAAAGTGTTTCTAATGCCTCGAGGGCTCGAAAAGGGACATTATGCATGTATTTGATTGGATTTTGCAATGATTATGAAATGTTAGAAATGAATGACTTGTGTTACGCTTTTATGGTAATACATTGTAACCCTATTTCAGCGATGGATACAGGTTAGGGGTGTTATAGATACCCTTCCGATATCACTGCTTGGCACAAGCAATAGGAGACCCTTTCGATCTCACCTATCTCGATATTCTATCAAGGGCATTACTTCCTAATATACTGAGTACCCTTGAATAAACAACCAATTTTGGATAAATAAGCACTTAACAAATAAATTAGTTTATTAACCGAACCATGCAAAATATAAATAAAGCACAATAATCTATTTGAATATTTATGCAACAATCAATTAACCAAACTAATAGAAGATAAATAAATGAATAAAAAAGAAGAGATAAGAGAATGCTCATGAATAAATATATTCAAGCACGGATCCGAAGCAAACTTCACTTGCAATTGTCTTAACATCGGAATAGAAAAGTTTCGGCTAGACAAACATAAAAAGAAAATAAAATAAAACTAACTAGTAAAATTGTGCCTCTAAGTCTGCACACAATTCCAATGACCCTAAGGTTGCTTATATATGCAACGACCTACTTTGTAACACCTTAAGCAAACCCCACATCGACAAAGCACGGGAGAGACCTGGGCTATATAAAGGGGAAGAAACACTTGAGTGGTAAGAGGCCTTTTGGGGGTGTATGGGCGCTCCCAAGAACAAAGTCGTGAGGACCATGTGTGTTTAAAGCGGACAATATCTTACCGAGTTGGGTGTTGGCTATGACATTTATTGGTATAAAAGCTACTTCCCATGCCTCTTAAGCGATGGCGGGGCAAACCTCAACGAGGACGTTGAGTCCCTAAGGGGGTGAATGTAACACCCTAGGAAAATCCCACATCGGCAAAGCACGGGAGAGACCTAGGCTATATAAAGGGGCAGCAACATCCCTAACTTGTCACCATTGTTGGATTTGGATTATGAAAAATTACAACACATATCAAAACGAATAACAATATAAAACCATTAAACTATTAAATTAAATATGAAACCAATCACCATTCATAGCATATATACGAATACAAGCATTATACTAAGCTTACGGAACCTAAAAATCAATTCGAGAACTGTCCGGGACTTATTTTAAACAAAATAGAAAAATGCAATAAAAAGTGAAAATAGGTGTCACACGGCCATGTACAAAGCCCAAGTCGTGTGGCTCAGCGACATGGCCATGCGGCCAAACCGTGTATAGTTCAAAAATAAGGTCACACGACCATGTTGCAGACCGTGTGCAAATCAAAATAGGGTCACATGGCCATGTCATAGATAGTGAGCCAGACCATTCTGATTCGAAATAAGGTCACACAATCGTGTCGATAGGTCGTGTAGCACACTGAACTTGTGTCGATAATCCTGCTCCTAGAATCAATTAAGACACAGTCATGTGACAACTCGTGTCTCAAGTTGTGTGTGACGTGAACACAGTTACAAGTTGTGAACTTGATTCATGATTTTGAAGTTCTCGATCATCTAAATAGGTACTTTACGAGAAAAGGGAAAAAATAAGTTCAGAATTTTGAACTGTATAAGGGAAATGAAATAAAATGGATAGAAAGGATATAACTTATAAAATGAATCTCGATCCAGAAATGAACCAACACTATAATACAGCGTGACTCGATTTCTACAAAGTAAGTTAAGTTTTAACAAGTTAGGGTTTGTTTGTAAGATCATGACCCACTATCTATAAAGGAGATAGGAACCAACGATATAAGTGGTCGCCACACTTCGAGAAGTGATAAGATCAGAATGCCACAAGAATTGCATGTTCTTGATAAATTTGAATAGTTCAGAAAAGAAAAAAGAGTATGAAACTCAAATGTATATTAATTCAAAGATGTCTAACCCTTACAAAGTGACCTAAACGAAATATATATAGAGCTAGGTATGCTAATAGAAAAATTCGGCCATTAATGTAAAGTACATGATTTAAATGCTTTCTTAATTCCAAATACATGATCTTTTCATCCATGCACCTTGAAACCGTAATTTATGGCTGCCATTAATGTCTTGAATGAGTGTACATGTATGCTTAAGGGCTAAGCATTCTTCAAAAGTCACATTTAGCTCCTTAGTTGGACGGTGGCTTTAATGGTGCATAAGAATTACCAAAAGTCATCTTCTAGAAGGCATGCAAATGGTCTCTTTTAGCCCGTGTGGACGGTGGCAATTAATTGAAAGCTTCCTTGATCCTTAGCAAAACCGAACAGCCTTCTTGAAGCTTTAAAGTGGTCAGCCATTGGACTGTCCTAGGACAATTAAAACACACATTAAACATGTATTAGGACATCATAAATATATCAATAAATCTATAATAAAATGGACAGGTTAGATAGCTAGTTTTTAAGAAATATTTAAAATGCAATAAAAAATAACTAATTAAACTATCAACCATCTTAACTATAACTACCAGAATTAAACACATTTTTAGGACACATTTAAAATACAACAAAAAATACTTAATGAACACACATATAAACTAAACTTAAAAATTAAAAAGGCTGTGGAAAGAAAACAAGTTTAAATGCATAAATGGGCTTCAAACATCCACATGTAAGATTTTGCATGGACTTGAATGTTTTCAACTTGCATTTGGGCCCCTCCAGCTTGGCCCAATCTGGAGTCCTTCTAGACGAGTCACATGATGTGACTGGAATCACATCAGTGTGCAACCAAATGACTTTATTTTCAAGCCAAATCAACCACCATTACTTAAACACCAAGCAATACCAATTCCAACCAATTTCACCTACTCAAAAGCACATATAAACACACCTAAAACATACCAAAACCATACATCCTACGTGCCAAACCAAGATGCCCTCATTGACACCACAATTTATGCATATACAACAATCAACTTAACTAAAGATACAGTCATCATATGAAACTTATTTCGTCATCAATATGGTTCCAAATATCAAGTACCAAATTCACTCATTCATGCTACTTACCAAAGACCGCTATACTCATTACTAAAACCTCAAGTTATGAATACCAAATGACCATTTCCATAATCATTCACAAGTAAGATCTCAAAACTAAAACATGCCTATCATTCCAATGGCACAAAACACATTTCGACCAAATAAAATTAACATGAAACACAAACTTTCATTACATACCAATATCCACTTATTTTATAATTTCAACTAAAACATTAACGTTGACAACTTCAAACCCTATATACATGCCACAAACGAAATTAACCAAAACAAAAACTATCGAAAAGAGACTGGATAGTGTGAGCCCTGTAGCTGATCCGACCGGTCAGTTCCACAAAATGTTATCTACAGGAAATAAGAATAAAATGTGTAAGTTTAAGAAACTTAGTAAGTCCATAGTTAAAATTCAATTCAACTTACCTCAAATTATAACTAAATACTAAATGAGCTTAAAGTATTAAACCCTGACACCCGTTTTCAAAATCACATAACATTAGTATCGAAACATTCAATTGTATAATTCATATTCCACAATGGTTCAAACCAACCAATTCATACTTTCATATATATATATAAACACCTCAAACTTTTATTATAACAATATTGTGTTGTAAAATATTTACTTGATCATACTTTGATGCGTGCTCGTATTCATGAATTTAATTACAAGACACTGAATTTCCCGATCGTCTAATTTCAGTATTATTTCAAGTTGAAATTCAAAATTAAATTGTGAGCAATGGAAAATAGGTTGAATGAAAAAAACAAAGAAGGTTTCAGAAGGATGACTTGTACGAATTAAACACTTAGAAAAGAACCAACGATATAAATGATCGTGACCCAATTTCTATATAGTGAAATAACAAACAAGTCTTTGAAGAAGAAGTAAATTGTGACCCACTATTTAGCAAAATAGGAACCAACAGTATTTTAGAATGCCACACTTCAGAACAAAGAAAGAAAGTATGAAAGTGATAAGTTTAGAAAAGAAAGGGTTTGACGCCACAAGGAGAACCTTGATAAGTCCAAGTAAGTTAGACCAAGAACAAAGAGATAGAATTCTCACACAAAACTCAGAAAAATTCAAATTACATTCATTATCTTACAAAGGTTGTTTTCACAAATTATTTATAGGCAGCATTGTGACTATTCGAATGCCTATGTGATACCTTTCATCTTCAACAATTAAATAAGGTTATTACAAGTAATAATTTCTTTTTAAACTCTTGTAAGGAAGTCAATGAGTCATGTCTCTTCATTGGAATCTGATGTAGTTGAAAATGCATGTCAATTCTCCTTAATGAAGACTTAAAGTATCCTTAATGTGTTTGATTGATGTCCCTTCAGCTCCCTTGTAACCACATGATAAAATCTTGTGTAACATCCTCTTAAATGGCACCATGATGAAGACTTAAGACTCCAAAAACATTCAGACTTGAAGAGTCCCTTTTGGTCCTTTAAACAGCCTCCTTAATGTTCTTTTAAAAGCTTTGAAACTGTCCAACTTTGAAGAGTCTTTAATCATATGAAAAGTCACCTGCAAAATTGATATTTAAGATTAAATAATAACTTAAAACACTAATAAAAACAACATATTTAATAACACTCATGCACACGAATTAATTGAACATGCAATTTAAATCACCTTATTTAAAATGAAAATAAACACACTTTAATTTATGCATTAAAAAGTAACAGCCAAATTAAATAACATACTTACATAAACAAACTCAAACATATTTAACAACTAGGATGCTTAAATGCATGGTCTAAGATGCTAACTAAATGAAAAAATGAGTTACTTAATGCATGACTTAATTTAATGATGCAAATTTTAACTAACATGGGAGTTACACAATGCATGTCATAATTTATGATGCAAACTTAACTAACATGAGAGTTACATAATGCATGACTTTATTAAATGAAGAAAGCATAGTGCATGTCAAAATTAAAAGATGTACATTAATAATGCAAGACATTAATTAAAGATGCATATAATAAACAAAATATAATTAAAAACTATAGAATTAATTAAACTAAAAAAACAGCCACATGCAAAACATTGCATGGACTTGGGACGTTATTTTGAGTCCAATAAGGGTTGGACATCTCATGTTCAGCCCAAACTTACTGAATCAGGCCCATCATCGCCTCTTTAAACCTCTTTGATCTAGCACATGTTATAAACCCGATGAGAATTTCAATTGAATTCTCTCTTGAAACGGGCAGCTTGGAGTTTGGTCCACTTAATTAACTCGAATGCACTTCAATCGTTCCCGTGCATGTATCGTACTTGATACCATATCTCTATAAATATAAGTCCAATTTAATGAATAATTTATCTATAAACATATATCTCCATGGCTCGTTGAACTATAGCAACTTGACTTGGATACTCGGGTCCCCCAAAACACACCAGAGAGCATTGAAATGCTAACAGAGACACTGAAGTGCAAACCCATACAAGCGCGCATACTAACCCTATTGGCATGACAATCGTATCCTAATCGTTTACTACATTCAAACGGGCATTTTAACTAAACTCATCACATTTACAAATTAGAGGCACTTCTACAATATCCATACACATAGTGTATATCAATTACATTCATTCTTAGATTTTATAATTCATATTTACAACCATTTCTCAAATAAATATACTCAACTTATACTGATTTTTAACCAAATCATAATTAACATTCCAATGTCAAATATCAATAATATTTGAATTCGAACTGATTTGAACTAATTTGAACTAAGACAACACATAACGCATCATTCAACTTTATCATTCAAAAATTTCATGATCATAACACAATGCATAAAGAATCATACCCAACCATCTGCTACACACCACTAATTCTCTAGAACCCGTCTGCCAAACTCTAAACATTGCGAGTTAAGCTTGATGTGGTTAAACCACCATTATACGTAATGCAGTTATAATGCTATTTAAAATGTGATATAATCGCCATTCTCCTCATTACTCCCAGTGCAGTGCACTGACAACATAAATATGGGCTTAATATGCCGCCATTACTCCAAGGAACTCCTCCATCATCCACTAAATCCCACCCCATGCACATGTAATATGTCATACAACTTACAACCAAGAAAACATTTCCATTACATTCACATTTCAGTAGCATGTCATACATGCCCTCATAATAACATTCGCTTTCATTTAATAGTAGCATTTACAAGCACTCAATTTCACCATCAATATGGTGACACTCTAACATGCCATAGTTTTATTATCATTTTATAAGCAATTTTTCCAGTGCATGTGTAACTAGCCTTTTATTCAATACATTTCATAACATTTTACTCAAGCCTGCATTTCACTTGTAACGCCCCGAATTTTGGGCCTAGAATTTTTGAGCTTTGAGCATAAGGACAGTGGGGAGATTGCACATATGTGTTTAGTTGTGCAATTTAGTGACAAGAATGGGCCTGCTGGTCTGGTGGTTAAGTGGAGTGTTAGTTTGCGATGGGGACCTGAGTTCGAGTCCTTGCGGGTACTTTTGAAGAAATATTTTTAAGGTTTTGTTTGTTTTTGTTGAATGTTTTAAATATTTTATTAAATTATCCAGTTATTTATTTATTTATTTATTTATTTTTCTTATTTTTATTATTATGATTTTCTTTTTCTTTTGGGCACGTTCTGTCCTTTTATTTTTCTCTGGGTTTTATTTTTTTCTTTTGAAACGGTGGGGGTGGTGCTCGAAGAATTTTGATTTTCTGGTCATCGAATCAGCATCAAGACGTTCTCATTCACAAAACTGGTGTGGGATTCTAATCTAGTTACTACCTTCTACTCTTAAATCGATTGCTATCTTGTGTTGTGAATCCCTTTCCTTCGGCTTTTCGTAACTATGCAATAAATCTGTTATTTTTTAAGTTTGTAGATGTTAAAAGTGAAGGGAAAATGTTGTTTTCTGATATATGTTGATGGGGAAAGGGTTAGGGATTGTTACTGTGGCTTAAACGGGGTTTTCAGGGTTATTTCAGAGAGGTTTCGTGGCTGCCCTAAAGGCCACACGGCTGTGTGGCCGATTTGGGGATTTTTGTTGACTTTCACATGGCCGTGTCCCTTGGGCACACAGGCGTGTGAGATTGGGAATTAGAGTATTAGAGTTTTGAGGTCAAATGGCCTAGCCACATGGCCGTGTGACTGATTTGGGGATTTAGGGATTCCACACGGGCATGTGTTATGGGTCACATGGCCGTGTCTGATGGCCACACGGGCGTGTGACACCTTCACACGGCCGTGTCTTCCTTGCACTTGATTTTATCGAAATTGGACAGTGAGTTGCACGGCCTGTTCACATGGCGTGTCCTGCACACACACAGCGTGCCTCTGCATTACTGGCCGTGCTACCTACCCTTACACGGGCATTTGGATCCCCACACGGCATGGATTGCTCCACACGGCCGGAGCACACGGGCGTGTGGCCCTAACGCGCCAAATCTTGATTATAAGGCGATTTAAGTGCAATCGCCATTCTATGTGTTCCAACCCTCATCTAAGCTTACTGAGGGTTCACATGACTCTGCCCTGACTACGTTTTAAGTGTTATTTGTACTTGGTTGTATGAAATGTTAGGTATCGAATCTGAGTGCACAAGTGTGCACATTTCTGTAACTGAACGACTGATTGTAAGTGACTGGTTCTGGATAATTGTCTGAAATTGAATTCTAAATTGCTGCATCCGAATTCATACATTTACAAACATACATTTGCATACATACATCTGCATATAAAGTATTTTAGGTTGGGATTTTGAAGAGAAGGGAGATTTACGATCTGATCTAGTAGTTTTACTACAACTCATCGATATAACAGATTACCGCATTGCACTATACCGCATGTACGTTAGCTACGCTACGTACCACTATCTGATCTGGCAGTTTTACTGCAACTCATCGGTATAGCAAATTATCGCATTGCACTATAACGCATGTACGTTAGCTACGCTACGTACCACTATCTAATCTGGTAGTTTTATTGCAACTCATCGGTATAGCGGATTATCGCATTGCACTGTACCACATGTACATTAGCTACGCTACGTACCATTATCTGATCTGGCAGTCATACTGCATGTCTGTACCACGGTTTACCGTATTGCACAGTACAGCTTATACGCTAGCTTTGCTGCGTAATTTATAATTTGGCAGTTTATCTGCATTCTTATAGCCCAATTCCCTGAGGGTCGAGGGCGGTCCCAATTCCCTGAGGGTCGAGGACAATGCTGATGATCATCGTTGTCGGGCAACCCAGGATGACATCATGTGGAGTATAAGGTTGTATGGGCTTTTCGAGGTCCTACTCAGAGTGTAGGGATGGGTGGGTTGATTAAATCCCCACAGTAAGTGTAGGGTTGGACGGAGATGGTGTGTTGGCTGGATGGGTGGGTTTTTTTGTAACTCATGTGCACTCATATGCATCTGATTGACACTGTGACTAAACGTGATTCTGTGATTGAATTTGATTAAATGTTTGACTGAAATATTTGAATGTCTGGTTGACTGAAATGTCTGATTGTATTGTTCGACCGAAAGGCAGTCGTGCCTAAGAGAACCTGGTGTGATGGGCTAAGGCCCAATCTAATTCTGATTTTGGAAAGGGCTTAGGCCTAGGTTGTAACTACTGAGAATTACTGCTACTGTGTCCGATTAGGCCATATGGATCAGAGAGTTACATATGGTGTCGCGTTTGGTTTGGTAGGAATTCGCTTAATCATTATCATGCTGTAAGTATGTTCTGTTCAATCGCTCTAATTCTCTGTTTACGCTCGTAGTTTGGCTAGTTTGATCTCACACTGAGCTCGTGTAGCTCACCCCCTATTTTGTTTCCCCTTTCAGGTACTATTCTAATTTCTGATGCTGGACTCGGTATGCAGAGGTCTCGGACAGCTTCAACAAATTGGATTATCAGTTTGTGTTTTCTAGTTTTTACATTTGGTTTTGAACTGTAAAGATTTTTAATACTGTGGTACCATTACTGTTTAAACTTTGTTCGTACATTATGTTTGTTACGCTCGCGAGCGGTATTTTTAAACGAATAGACGTTTTGGTTTGTTTTGAGATAAGTATTTTTAGAAATGGAATTTTGAACGACTGGTTTTTGTTAAATTTTCCTACGATCACTTCGGTGATCAATGTAGCGGTCCGAATTCGGTCTAGACTTCTAGGTCGGGTTTGGGGTGTTACATCACTCATTCAGTCACTATTTTCATATTAATACATGCTAAGAATACAACCAGCATTCATTTCATAATCAAATCATCCATGTCATTTCATACCAATACCACTCATAGAAATTATCAATCAACCATGCTAATTTTGCAAACATGCCATTTAATTAAGGCTCGAAACGTACTTGATTTGGCCACCTTAAAATCACTTACTTAGCCATTTAAATAGGCCCAAACAGTAAGATTAAATATCAATTTAAGCACTAAAAATACAATTTAAACACTCAAGTTTATAAGTTAGAACCCACACCTTAATTTCGCACAACCGTAGCACTACTTGTGAAACCCGTGTAATGCCCCAAAAATATAGGGTCTTTAATTTTTCATGTTCAGACAAAACTGGCTGTTTACTTCAATGACTAAGTGTTTTGGGTGTGTACGGGGGTATTTAGGAAGCCTGGGTTCAAGTATGGCCTTTGGCAAAATTTAGATTTTTGCTCTGTAGGGAAACCTGGAGGTTAGCTTAAAGGGTTTATATATTAAGTGGTGTTGTTTTAGGACACAAGAGAGATTGTGTTGTGGTGGCAAGTGGCATGCTGGGCATGCATGGGGGAAGGGGTTCGAATCCCATGGCATGCAAGTTGGAGGTTTTATTTTATGACTCTCTGGCGTGAGAGGTAAAGTTTGATTCAAACTCTGCAGAAGAGGTTGGAGACTTAGTCATCAAGTTTGAATGAGTTTGAATGGGGGGTGTGGAGTGAATCAATGAGCAAACAGTGGAGATTTTTAGGGAATTTGAGTGAGGGGGAGTTTGGCCGAATGGGGGAGCTTGAGTAGGGGAATTTCAGCTAGGGGCTTTCATTTTGTACATTTTTGGCACCTTTGTGAGAGGGTAGAAACCGAAAATCCTCTCAGTTATTTCGGGTTTTCTTTTTGTGCGTTTCAGGATTTACTTCTTCTTGTGGCATCTCATGCAGCTTTTTGACCATTCGGGTCTTTTTCTTTTCATCTGTATTTCTCAATTGCTGCCCACTCTTTGCCGAAACATAAACATAGAGTGTTGAGTTCTCCCTTGAAGTTCTTTTCCTTCTTCATCTCTCTGCCGATTCGGCACGAAACACCCCAAACCCGGCCCACGAGCCCCGACCGGATCTGGCATGTTCCTCGAGGAAAACATTTCAAATCTTGTTTGTCAATTTGGAAAATGTGGTCATTTTGAAGAGGAATCATTAGGTGTTGGGTTCAAGTTGAAAATGGTGTCTTTTTTTTTTTTGAAGTCCATATTAAAACAATATTTTCGTATTTGAAAACTATAAGTTAGAAGAAACTCCCGAATTTTAGGGTTTAACATTAAGTTGAAAATCATTGGTATTTAGGTGTCAAAACATTGAACATTTATTTTAAAGATGAGTTATTTAACCTTCGAATTAATAAGAATCGTATCGTAATAAAAATTTAGAGAGCAAGCATAAAACAGTTAGTAATAATAGTGGCCTTATTACATCAATAGCAAAACCCAAAATAAATCCAAAACTTAATAGGAAAATCCAAATTAAAAGAAAACACTAAGTGAGCATGGCCACCACCTAGTCCTCGCGACCGGTCCAAAATCATCGAGTATCACCTGAAAAGATATCCCACGAAGGGTGAGTCAACAGACTCAATGTGTAACAACTACCACGAACTCCCAAACGATTTAGGCATATCAATCACATATAACGAGATATAAGTAATGATGCAATCCCAACCCAAACCTAAATAACCCTCCTCTACACATCACCCGTACCACCCAATCGCACTGTAGGGGGATTACTAAATTGACCCTCCATCCGCTACACATCATCGAAGCGATCAGCTGCCAGACGACATGCACATCGCTTCTTATAAATTGTGGCATAGCCACGGATAATGTGACAAAGTCACCATATATTAATATGTGACCAAGTCACCACATTCGAATTATGTGACATGAGTCACTGAGATATTGTGGTAAAAACCACCGCATCACTTCCCTTTTCAATATCACCCATATGCCCATGCATAATACAAAACAAACAGAGATCATGCCATGTACTTTATTCCATATTCATAACAAATTCACATGTGTGTCATATTCAGTGTTCATAAACATTATTAACATAGTAGTAGTAGTATGTTAACGTACCTAAATACTCTGTACCATTGAATGATACCTTTAGCCATATTTTCATATTTCCATTAACACATACATAATAATAATACCATAGATCTATTAGGAATTAGTGTAGGGCTACACACCTGGTTACTAACGTGTTCACTGAATCCCGAAAGTCTACCAAAACAGATTGTACTCCTCCTTAAAGATCATAGTTAGAATCGGCTAGACACTAACACTTGATATGACCTTGGTCGAATATTCATATTTACTTACCTTGCGGATCTAGATCCCGAAATTGTCACTTGTTTGAGGTATCTGTCGAAATTCCTATAAGCATATGTTAGATCCAATTCTAACACTTAATAAACACCATAAATGGCCTCCGGCCTAATGATTACATTCGCTTACCTTAGATCTTAAAATCCCGAAAGATCTCCCCTTGAAGTTGACAACAACCAAATCCCGAATTCCTCCCTTACTGCTGAAACCAACTGCACCTTTGCTTGAACCCTCAGAGATATTCGGCCTTATCAAATGGGAAAGAAAATAGATGAGGGTTACCAAGGTTCGGCAATGGTGGTGTGTTGATCTAAGAATTTCGGCAATGATGAACTTTTGGGAGGGAGAAGTTCAGCCTAAGTAGAATAGAAAGAAAAGGTGAGAAGGGGAGATGGTAGATTCGGCTTACCTTAAACAAATGAGAAAAAAAACAATTGACCCTAATGTTCTTGGGATGATTCGGCCAAGGACTAAATGAGAGAAAAAGAGTGAATTTTTGGTGAGGTTTGATTATAAAAGAAAAGGGTTGAAAGTTCACGAGAGAATAGAACAAATTCCGCAAAGAAAATAGCCAAAAATATCACTTTGATAGCCTTAAACTTTGGCACATAGCCCCCCTTGTATGACCGAATACCTCAACTCACTCCCCTCCCTTGAATTCGGCTAACACTCAAACACTAGCTTCTCCTTGCTTTTCTCCTATTTTTCCTCTTCTCTACTCATTTAAAATATTTTGAATGAGTCAAGCATTATCCTTGCCCTTAGCCAAAATTTTAAAAAGAAATTGACCACATCTAAAGCTCATCCATCCAGTCTCCCCATGCCGTCGAACTCCCTTCCTTCCTGACGCAAAAACAACTCCCAAAAGTGCTCCCCTTGCTGCTCGAACCTAGGCCCTGCACACTGCTTGTGGCGTCACTGCTTAGGGCTTTAAGTGGCGCCTCCTTGCCACTTTAACAAGCCCATTTTTTATGTCTAATTTCCCCCACAATTTCTCTTAAGGCCTATCAAGCTTAGCTCCACTTCAAGACTTAAAATCTGATAATTCCTAAGACATTCACCTACACTCTAAAGTTCTCAAAATTCATAAAAATACATTCAAAACACACATAGGCATACTAGCACATGCAAAAATGCACAAGCCCTAAATCTTGGATATTACACGGCATTCCTTTTTTTCTTCTTCCCTTAATATCTTCCTCTGCTGAATCATCTTCTTCTCCTCTTGGTTTTCTTCTTTGGCTGAATCTAACATCCTTGTCTCTCTTGATTCCCTAAGACGATTATTCTCTTTTCCTTGTGACGCCAACCTTTGTCAAGTGGCCGATTGTTGCTTCATTCGACCATTCCCATCAACTAATTTTGGGTAAGTATTCCTTGTTTTTATTCGGTTCTTGGTTTTTATTGATGGCTCTCTTCTCTGGCAAAGCTGAATGATTTGGTTAAGGGTTGCTAACTTTTGGACCCTTCTCTCATGTTGGATTCTTTTGGTCAATGCAGCATTTCGACAGGAAAGGGGTATAGATATCTTTCGATTAACATCATAAGTGGATTGGATAGCATTCTTGGGTCAAGGTGAGTATCAATACCATTCTCTTTGGGACTTAACGTTAGTATTAGGTATTGATATTAACCGAAAAACATTGATGGATGTAGGTTTAGTGTTCGTGGGTTGCTTGTGTAAGCTGCAAAAAAAGGTGTGTAATCGTACACCCAATGTTGTTCTGTCAAATCGATGAATAGAGGTGTGTATTCACACCCCTGTTTATCTGTGAATCGGCAAAATATGAAAAGACGAAACTTCAGCATATGAGGACTCACGAGCGTGCGAATGCTCGTAGGGAAAAATTGAGCCACAATCGTTGGCGATAGACCGTAGAGGCTGCAACGAACGTTCTCGTGGGCTTAGGTTGTAATGGGCCTCGTTGGGCCGAAGTAGGCCATGTGGGCCCAATGGGCTCATGGTCCCCATAGGGACAAAATCCACGGTAAGTGACTAATAATGGATTGGGCTACGAAATTTGTATAGCCGTAATGGAATTTGGGCTGAACGGGCCACACGAGCGTGTGGGCCCACTTGGGCCAAGTATCAGGCATTGGGCCCAATCACGCTGTTTTGGCCATATAGGTTATCGAGTCATTTGAGTCGACGGTAGGCCTTTGGAAAGGTCGTAAACTATACCGAAATACCCTCGAAGGGTAAAATTACCAAATTACCCTCGAAGGATAGAATTACCG
Source organism: Gossypium sturtianum (assembly GCA_025698515.1). Classification (NCBI taxonomy): domain Eukaryota; kingdom Viridiplantae; phylum Streptophyta; class Magnoliopsida; order Malvales; family Malvaceae; genus Gossypium; species Gossypium sturtianum. The sequence goes on along the minus strand of CM046943.1, from coordinate 80,183,273 downwards.
AAATAACCTCGAAGGGTAAAATTACCGAAATACCCTCGAAGGGTAAAATTAAAGAAATACCCTCGAAGGGTAAAATTACCGAAATACCCTTGTAGGGTAGCATTACCGAAATACCCTCCTACGGTAGAATTACTAAAATATCCTCACAGGGTAGAATTACTGAAATATCCTCGTAATGTAGAATTACCGAAATACCCCTAAGGGGTGAAATTATTGTTTTACCCCTAACCGACGGGATGACCATTATACTCCTAGTGGTAGGTTATGTTGATGTCTGTATGATATCTATATGACTGGTATGAATATGACATATTGCATACACGTAATATTTATGACACGACATTCTGCATTGGGGTTGGGATTCTGATTTGGAGAAAGTATTGTACTAGTGGCGCTGCCACATTTTTACTGTTCTAGTGGCTTCGCCACGTATTCTAATTTTAGTGGCTTGGCCACGTTTACTGATATTAGCAGCTTTGATGCATTACTGTTAGCAGATATGCTGTGATATTGGTGTGTTGGCTGGGTGGGTCGACTTAGTCCCCACATGGTGTGTTGGTTGGTACAGGTGGTGTGTTGTCTGGTTTGGGTTGGGTTGCATCACTGTTCTGTTTTATTATTATTTGGGCTTTTACCCACACTGGTACTGTGTTGGGCCAAGGCCCACACCGCATCTTATTCTTCGATAGGGCTCTGTGCCCGCATCATTCTTCGCATGATAATGGATTACATACTAATTTCTTGTAAGTCACTCTTTTCTTTCAACTGTACAGGTAATCCCCAACCTTAGAGGATTTGGAGCTGCGAGGGACTCGGAGGTGGCCACATGTTCGCAAGTATTTTGATTTATACCTAGTTTTCTTTAAGTTATTTATTTTGGGGAAATAAGTATGTAATAAGGCCATTAGAGGTTTTTAACTTTTATTTGGTTTTAACTTTTTACATTAACCTGTTAGATTAGGAAACACGAGTTTTCAAAATAATAATTGTTTCCAAAGAAAATCACGCATTTTCAAATTTTAAGGTTTACAATTGGAAAAGCTTCTGCGATATTTAAACCTGCTTAATAAATGATATGACCGATAAGCGATTAACAAGTTTTGATTTTACAACCCCAACGTTTTCAATAGTAATTAGTTTCAAAAGGATTTAAAACTTTAGTCACGAATTTGCATTGACAAGACCAGTTTTCAAATCAGCACTTCGATCTGACACGTCAGATCTAGTCGTAACGTCTAGGCCGGGTTTGGGGTGTTACATTTAGTGGTATCAGAGCCAAGTTGCAAAACTTTGCTGTGGAATGGGTTTTTGAAAATTTTTCTAAAATTTTTTAAATGTTGGTTTTGGAAAGAAAAGTACAAGGTTGTTACTGAAAGTGTGGCACACCGAGTCTCCGGCACCAAATCTTTAAGTTCTCTGACACTCTTTTCTATTATATACTGAAATGTTATACTGAGAAACTACTATGGATAGTAGTATTGTACTGAAACTCTTTAGTTAGAGTAAATTGAGACTATAGAAGACCTAAAAATGTAGTGAGGTCTCCATCGAGTAAAACAACTCTAAATTATTGTTTTTCATAAAATATCCGTTAATAATTACTGAAATTATAAGCTGATGCATAAAACTCTTAAAACAGATAAATACGCTATATTGATATGAGTACAAGAGGTCGTGGAAGGGGTACACGTGGCCGCGGTAGGGGTCGAGGAGGTGCTAGGGTTGGGTTTTCAGCATCGGGTCACATGCCTGCTAGGGAGGCACCAGCCTCACCAGTAACTGAGACAGGGTCTCATGACCAAGCAGTTGGTGATGATGCTCTATCCCAAGCAATGCTACGGGTTCTCGAAAGGGTTGCTGGAGCAAGTACTAGGTCAGTGGGCTGAGGGTCAATTTCTGAGCGACTCCGGTCCAATGGAGCAGAAATCTTTAAGGGTGTCTCTAGTGTAGCCCCGAATATGGCAGAATATTGGTTAGAGGCCACCGAACGAATAATGGATGACCTTGACTGTATTGTGGAACAAAAATTAAAGGGAGCAGTGTCCTTACTGTGAGATGAGGCATACCAGTGGTGGCTCACTGTAAGAGAGGGTACACAGGCCGACCGTTTGACGTGGGATTTCTTCAAGATGTCCCTTCAAGGGAAGTATGTGGGCGCAAGTTATGTGGACGCTCGAAGGAAGGAATTTCTGAGTCTGACCCAGGGGGATAAGACAGTGGCAGTATGTGAGGCAGAATTTTTACGGTTGAGTCGTTATGCTTGCGGAGTAGTCACAACTTTGTATGAACGCTGTGTGTGTTTCGAGGATGGCCTTCGAGATGAGTTTCAGGTGCTGATAGCTCCGCAGAGGGAACGATACTTTGCTGCCCTTGTTGAGAAGGAAAAAATTGCCAAGGATGTAAAGCGCTCAGAGCGCCAGAACCGTGAAAAAGATAGGGGCACAAGTAAGAGGGATTTTGGGCCCTCAAGTTCTTTTGGTGGGCCTAAGAAGAAGCCTAGGTTTGATGGGCCAGTCCGAGCTGGGATCCCTACTGTTGCTGCTAGACCGCAGCCTTGCGCTGCTTGTAGGAGATCTCACCAGGGTGAATGCTGGAAAAGAACTGGGGCGTGCTTTAGATGTGGGTCCATGGATCATCAGGTTAAGAACTATACTCAGAGGCCTGTTCAGATGCAAGCCGTAGGTCAGGGCTATGTTCAGCCAGGGAGAGGTGGTCAGCAGCCACCGAGAGGCCATGGTAAGGCCAGGGGTGGAAATGGTTTGGGACGAGGTTGTGGAGCACCAGGCAGAGGTGCTGGTAACACTGAGGCGAGACAACCAGCCTTGGTCTATACTGCTCGTCGCCGAGAGGATGGTGATGCCCCTGACGTCATAATTGGTACGTTCCTAATTTATAATGTACCATACACTGCTTTAATTAACATTGGGTCTACACACTCGTATGTTGCATGCACTGTGTCTGGGATGATGGGTTTCTAGTTTGAAAATACTGTTAGTAAGATGACTGTGTTAAGTCCACTGGGACAGTCGGTTAGGGTGAATAAATTGTTCAGAGACGTACCCCTAGAGGTCCAAGGGTTGTCTTTTCGACAGATTTGATGGAACTGCCATTTGGTGAGTTTGATCTTATATTGGGCATGGATTGGCTAGTGAAACACTGTGCGAATTTGGATTGCGCTGCTAAGCGTATGGTGTTGAAGTCTACTGAGAATGAGGAGGTGGCTATGATAGTGGAGCGAAGAGATTATCTGTCCAATGTAATCTCAGCATTAAAGGCCAAGAAACTGGTTCGTAAGGGTTGCGAGACATTTTTAGCGTATGTCAGCAGTTCTGATTCTAAAGGTCCTTCTGTTGGAGATGTTAGAACTGTTCAAGAGTTTCTGGACGTATTTCTTGAAGAGCTTCCGGGGTTGCCCCCAGACCGTGAGGTTGAATTCAGTATTGAGCTCCTACCGGGAACAGCTTCGGTGTCCATCGCCCCTTATAGGATGGCACTGAAGGAGCTGGTAGAGTTAAAGGCTCAAATTCAAGAGCTACTGGACCGTGGATTTATTCGGCCGATTGTGTCTCCATGGGGAGCACCAGTGTTATTCGTGAAGAAGAAGGATGGATCCATGCGCATGTGCATCGATTATCGTCAACTGAACAAACTGACGATTAAGAACAAGTACCCTTTACCGAGGATAGATGATCTGTTTGACCAGCTGCGAGGAGCTTCGATTTTCTCTAAGATAGATCTTCGATCTGGGTACCATCAACTAAAGGTTAAGGAGGCGGATGTGTACAAGACTGCGTTCAGGACTCGTTATGGTCATTACGAGTTTCTAGTAATGTCGTTTGGGTTGACGAATGCACCAGCTGCTTTCATGGATATAATGAACCGAGTATTCTAGCCCTATTTGGATCGGTTCGTAGTGGTGATTATAGACGACATTCTGGTATATTCCAGAACCGAGGAGGATCATGATGCACATCTTTGAATTGTTTTGTAAATTCTGAGGGAAAAGCAATTATACGCAAAGTTCAGCAAGTGTGAGTTCTGGTAGAGAGAAGTGACATTTCTGGGTCACGTGGTGTCTACCGAGGGGATTAGGGTTGATCCTCAGAAAATTGAAGCCGTATTGAATTGGAAACCACCAAAGACTGTATCTGAGATTCAAGCTTTACGGTCCGGCCGGTATTACAGACGTTTTGTTGAGGGGTTCTCACTGATTGCTGCACCTCTGACTAAGTTACTGCGTAAAGGGGTACCGTTTAATTGGACCGATAAGCAGCAAGAGAGTTTTGAGAAACTGAAGAAAGTTCTAACTAAAGCTCCTGTGTTAATACAGCCAGAGTCTGGAAAGGAATTCACTATCTACAGTGATGCGTCGCACACTGGATTAGGTTGTGTATTGATGCAAGAGGATAAGGTGGTTGCATACGCGTCTCGTCAAGTGAAGCCTCATGAGGCGAATTACCCCACTCACGACTTGGAGTTAGCTACAGTGGTGTTCGCACTGAAGATTTGGAGGCATTACTTATATGGTGAGAAGTCTATTATTTACACAGACCATAAAAGCCTCAAGTACCTCTTCCTTACTCAGAAGGAGTTGAATCTTAGGCAACGAAGATGGATAGAGTTTCTTAAGGATTATGATTGCTCGATTGAGTACAATCCTGGTAAAGCTAACGTAGTAGCCGATGCACTGAGCTGTAGGGTTGTAACAGATCTGAGAGAAATGTTTGCTCGTCTCAGCCTATTTGAGGATGGTAGGTTACTGGCTGAACTCCAAGTGAGACCAACCTGGATCGTGATGTCAAGGTATTAAGGAGAAAATTTGTTCCTTTGGTTAAGGTGCTTTGGCGTAATCACGGTACCGAGGAAGCCACGTGGGAGCCTGAGGAGGCGATGCAACAACAATATCCTCACCTATTCTGACCAGGTAAATTTTGAGGCCAAAATTTCTTTTAGGGGGTAGAATTGTAACGCCTAAAAAATATAGGGTCTTTAATTTTTCATGTTCTGACAAAACTACCTGTTTGCTTCAATGACTAAGTGTTTTGGGTGTGTACGGGGTATTTAGGAAGCCTGGGTTCAAGTATGGCCTTTGGAAAAATTTAGATTTTTGCTCTGTAGGGAAACCTGGAGGTTAGCTTAAAGGGTTTATATATTAAGTGGTGTTTTTTTAGGACACAAGAGAGCTTGTGTTGTGGTGGCAAGTGGCGTGTTGGGCATGCATGGGGGAGGGGGTTCGAATCCCATGGCATGCAAGTTGAAGGTTTTATTTTATGACTCTCTGGCGTGAGAGGTAGAGTTTGATTCAAACTCTACAGAGGAGGTTGGAGACTTGGTCATCAAGTTTGAATGAGTTTGAATGGGGGGTGTGGAGTGAATCAAGGAGCAAATAGTGGAGATTTTCAGAGAATTTGAGTGGGGGGAGTTTGGCCGAATGGGGGAGCTTGAGTAGGGGAATTTCGGCTAGGGGCTTTCATTTGGTACATTTTTGGAACCTTTCTGAAAGGGTAGAAACCGAAAATCCTCTTAGTTATTTTAGGTTTTCTTTTTGTGCATTTCGGGATTTACTTCTCCTTATGGCATCTCGTGCAGCTTTTTGACCATTCGGGTCTTTTTCTTTTCATCTGTATTTCTCAATTACTGCCCACTCTTTGCCGAAACACAAACATCGAGTGTTGAGTTCTCCCTTGAAGTTCTTTTCCTTCTTCATCTCTCTGCTGATCCAGCATTCCTCCTTTTCTTCTTCCCTTAATTTCTTCTCTGGCCGAATCATCTTCTTCTCCTCTTGGTTTTCTTCTTTTGCCGAATCTAACATCCTTGTCTCTCTTGATTCCCTAAGCCAATTATTCTCTTTTCCTTGTGACGCCAACCTTTGTCAAGTGTCCGATTGTTGCTTCATTCGACCGTTCCTATCAACTAGTTTTGGGTAAGTATTCGTTGTTTTTATTCGGTTCTTGGTTTTTATTGATGGCTCTCTTCTCTGGCAAAGCCGAATGATTCGGTTAAGGGTTGCTAACTTTTGGACCCTTCTCTCATGTTGGATTCTTTTGGTCAATGCATCATTTCGGTAGGAAAGGGGTATAGATATCTTTCGGTTAACATCATAAGTGGATTGGATAGCATTCTTGGGTGAAGGTGAGTATCAATACCATTCTCTTTGGGACTTAACGTTAGTATTAGGTATTGATATTAACCGAAAAACATTGATGGATGTAGGTTCGGTGTTCATGGGTTGCTTGTGTGAGCTGCAAAAAAAGGTGTGTAATCGTACACCCAATCTTGTCCTGTCAAATCGACGAATAGAGGTGTGTATTCACACCCCTATTTAGCTGTGAATCGGAAAAAAAGCCGAAAAGCCAAAATGTCGAAACTTCAGCATCTGAGGACTCACGAGCGTGCGAACGCTCGTAGGGACAAATCGAGCCACAATCGTTGGTGATAGACCGTAGAGACTGCCACGAATGTTCTCATGGGCTTAGGTCGTAATGGGCCTCATTGGGCCGAAGTAGGCCATGTGGGCCCAATGGGCTCGTGGGCCCCACAGAGACAAAATCCACGTTAAGTGACTAATAATGGATTGGGCTGCGAAATTCATATAGCCATAATGGATTTTGGGCTGAACGGGCCACACGAGCGTGTGGGCCCACTTGGGCTACGTATCGGACCTTGGGCCCAATCACGCTGTTTTGGCCATATAGGTTATCTGAGTCATTCGAGACGACAGTAGGCCTTTGGAAAGGTCGTAAACTGTACCAAAATACCCTCAAAGGGTGAAATTACCGAAATACCTTCGAAGGGTAGAATTATCGAAATACCCTCGAAGGGTAGAATTATCGAAATACCCTCGAAGGGTAAAATTATCGAAATACCCTCGAAGGGTAAAATTATCGAAATACCCTCGAAGGGTAAAATTACCGAAATACCCTCGTAGGGTAGAATTATCAAAATACCCTCGTAGGGTAGAATTACCGAAATATCCTCGTAGGGTAGAATTATCGAAAAATCCTCGTAGGGTAGAATTACTGAAATACCCTTGAGGGAAAAAAATTATCGTTTTACCCCTAACCGACGGGATGACCATTATACCCCTAGTGGTAGGTTATGTTGATGTGTGTATGATATCTATATGACTGGTATGAATATGACATATTGCATACATGTAATATTTATGACACGACATTCTGCATTGGGGTTGGGATTCTAATTTGGAGGAAGTACTGTACTAGTGGCGCTGCCACGTTATTACTGTTCTAGTGGTTTCGCCACGTATTCTAATTTTAGTGGCTTGGCCACGCTTATCGATATTAGCGACTTTGTCACAGAATCTCGTGATAGCGCCTATCTTTGCGATATTGGTGTGTTGGCTGGGTGGGTAGACTTAGTCCCCACATGGTGTATTGGTTGGTACGGGTGGTGTGTTGGCTGGTTTGGGTTGGGTTGCATCACTGTTCTGTTTTATTATTATTTGGGCTTTTACCCACACTGTTACTGTATTGGGCCAAGGCCCAGACTGTTACTTCATGATAAGGGATTACACACTGAGTTCTTGGAACTCACTCTTTTCTTTTAATTAATCCCCAGCCTTAGAGGATTTGGAGCTGCGAGGGATTCGGAGGTGGCCACATGTTCGCAAGTATTTTGATTTATACCTAGTTTTCTTTAAGTTATTTATTTTTGGGAAATACGTATGTAACAAGGCCATTAGAGGTTTTTAACTTTTATTTGGTTTTAACTTTTTACGTTAACCTGTTAGATTAGGAAACACGAGTTTTCAAAATAATAACTGTTTCCAAAGAAAATCACACATTTTCAAATTTTAAGGTTTACAATTGGAAAAGCTTCCGCGATATTTAAACCTGATTAATAAATGATATGACCAATAAGTGATTAACAAGTTTTGATTTTACAACCCCAACGTTTTCAATAGTAGTTAGTTTCAAAAGGATTTAAAACTTTAGTCACAAATTTGCATCGACAAGACTGGTTTTCAAATTAGCACTTCGATGTGACATGTCAGATCCGGTTGTAACGTCTAGGCTGAGTTTGGGGTGTTACAACCCGTAATTCCTCTTTTAGACTTAAATTGAACCTAAATTGAAATACGATATTTATCAAGTTAAGATGCTATTAAATCAGCCTTTAAACACTTTAAAGGTTTGATCAAATTAGTGTTACCATATCTCAATTATAAAATCCAAATCATTTAGTTCATTTACACTAATTCAGTGAGAAACGCAGGCGCGAAGGGTGAACGTCTCACTACTGAGCCGGAGCGTTTAAGCCAATACCTTGTTGGGACCATCGGTATCCCTATGGAGCAGCGAAAAAATATTCTGACGATCCACAACAATGGATCATATATGAGGAACAAAACGGTTTGAGATAAGGTTGAAGATATACCTTCTTAAGTTAAAAACAATGAGAGGATGCTGCTGATTCGATGTCAATTCCAAGCCACAACAAAAATGTTCTAGCCTCCATTTAGTCCACTTGGTATTAAAACGAATGGAAAAACTCTCTTGGAACTATTCTAGAGAAAAATCTCCCAAAATGGTTGCTAGACCCTTTTTGTAAATTTTCTTTTTAAAACACACTTACCCTAATTTGGGATTTTAGTATGCATATATTGAAAATGAAATCAAATCTTATAGAGAACATATAGAAAGTATTAAAAATGTTATGTTCTTTCGAAAAAGAATTATAACTACCATGTTTCAATGTTTGGCTGAAATCATAATAATTTATTATATAATAATTTTGGTAAACTATATTCTATTAAATTTTTATATGAATCAAATTCATATATTAATGTTAACTATGTTCTCTATTTGTGTACAACCATCATGGACATTTTATTTGTTTAATATTTAACTATCAAACTAAATTAATTCAATAGTTAATTTAATTCATGTGACAGCTAAACACAATACCAAATGTGTTTCGATTTTGTTCATTTTAACCATAGGGTGTGACCCTATTGGTTCTTGTAATGTTAGTAGTAATACTAGAACATTTCTAATAATACAAGAAATGAGCGGCATCTAGCAATGCATCATTGCTACCTAAGTTACAAGAAGTCGTAATTCGACATAACCTTTCTACGCTAATATTTTCATGTATTATATCATTTTATCAAGATATCTAGATTGGACACAAGTCATGGAATAGTCCCACTTGTATAGTCCAATCTCATATTTTGTTTTGATTTTCTGAGTAGACTACAATAAACAAATAAGTGTGATATCTCATATTAACTTATTTGAGCATGGCCATGCATTTCTAGTCTCACTCCATCAAGAGGCCTAAGATATTGCTCCCATTATGTCAGAGGGATAAATCTTGATCAACCATATCCCACATGGATTGTGGTATATCCAACATAAGTCTTTATAGTACAACATGTTACGGTAGAATTTTACCTGTATCAAAATATACAACTCACGATGTTGGGACAATGATGATCTCAAGTTTGAGGATCATATACATAGTTATCACTATGAGTAATATTGTGACTATTACATAATAATCCAAGAAACATACTCACAGCGGGTCAGTCCAATATATTGTTCTCTAACACATACTCATGTATTGATTTTGACATCCCTATATCAATGAAAACTTTTTTTCATCAATTAACTACACATTAATCTCAATGCATTATTGTTGTTCAAGCCCACAATAATACTTGACTAAGGACCTTTTAAGAATAATCATATTTTATTTGGTCTTTATTATAATTCAAATTATGATAAGGAATGAGGCGAATGACTACGGAAGTGGATCATAAAGTTTGTCAAAGTAGCAAGTTTATCCTACTAGATGAACATAAACTGAAACGAGAAACAACGAAAACAGATTAGTTGTCACAAATGAGAGTCAAATGAAATTAAAACAAAAGAAAGATGAACCAACTGGTAAAGAGTCCAAAAGAGAATGAATTAGGGTTTCTTGGATGGAAAGAAATCGTCGTTGGACCTCAAGAAAATGCACCAACCAGATCTAGAAAAACAAAACACAAACAGATTTGTTAGAAATAATTTTAAAGACAAAAAGCAAACTGTTTTGTGCAAAAATATTTGAAACAACAAGAAAAAATAAAAACTAATTTTGATGTGTTTCTTGATGGAACAAGATAAGAGAACGCCTTTCTTGAAGCAACTTTAACATAGAATGAAAATCAATAAAATCAACAAGCCAAAATAACAAGAACTAAGTTAAATAAGCAAGAAATGAAAAATTAAGGATAGAAAAGAGAAGGTGAGGTCCTAAGAAGCCTTAGAAACATTAAGAATCCACAACAACTTTTAATGGCTCTAATTCCCCCTCCAAGAAAAACATCTTGGCAAGAAAAAGCTTGAAGATGATTCCCACAACCTAAAAGATTGTTAAAACAACTTCTAATAGAAACTCAAGAGCAACGCTTGAAGAAAAACTCAAAGAGAATTATTATCAAATTAAAAAAAAAATCAAATGTGTGTGTATAAGGGTGAACGTCCATGCTACTTATAGGCTTCGAAAATAAGTTTCCCTAACCCTAATGGAATAACTAACATGACAACTCATCAAAAAAATTCTAAGTGTGGACTTTTAATGGGAATTCAGCCAAATGACTTAAATGGGCTCCTTGGGCTAAATTCTTACATGATGATCCACCTATTAAAATAAAATTGGACCTATAGTTTAAATATTTTACAATTTGGGCCACTTTGATAATTTGGCCTGATTTTCAATTAAATTACTTTCCAAACTTTAGGATGGGCTTGTAGACATCTTAATGGGTCATTTTTTCAAGAACTTGGTCTTGTGATCCGTTTGCTCTCGAAATTGGCTCGTTCAAGATCGTACATGAAATCCAATGCGCCTTGGCTGTAAGATTCGATTTCTTGGACCAAGATTTCCAAGATTTAAAATCTTGATTTTCTTGATTTTTGAAATTGTCCGAAACATCAAAATTGGACCAAGATTTGGTTTCTTGATTTTCTTGAAAATAAGAAAGTGAACCTTGATTTTCTTTTTCAGTTGTGTGTGCATCTATGGCCTTGGTAACGAAGTCTTGGATGGTGTCGTTCAATCTTGCTCAGATTTGCTTGGTCTTTGACCTTGTTATTAGGCATTGAGAAAATTTGAGCCCATCACATTCATGAGCCTAATTTTGGGCCTTGAGACTCGCATCATTCCCCTCTTTCTCAAAACATTTCGTCCTCAAATCTGAATAATCAAAGGGAGATAAATCAACAATATTAAAAGTAGAACTTATATTGTACTCACCGGCCAGATCTATTTGTTAGGTGTTGTAATTGATCTGATTGAGTCCTTGGAAAGGCCCATCTATATTATGGCCTTTGAATTGGACCGAGCTACTCGTATCATTCCCCCTTCTTTATGAAGATTCGTCTCCGAATCTTTAGCTGTAAAAAAAGAAAAAGGATTAAAATAAATAACAATAAAATGAAAAAAATACTTACCTATGCTTTCTTATGCGCAAAAATTATCTCCAGGATCAAAGACATTATTTTGATCCTTCACATCAACTTTGACCATGTATGTCTCGTTTAAAAACAAGCCATCAACACTAAACATATAAATATTTGGCACATGAGTGTTTAAGTAAAAAATAACTTGTAATTTTCTTTGAATATGCATGGTCATCCACAAGAATTTCCAACGATGAGTCAAGAATTTCACATAATTATAAAAATTAACAATTTTAATATTATTATATAAAAATTCATATTTAAAGTCTAAGGTAGAAAATTTTGTTGCAAGATCAAATGCATAAGGTTCTTTAATAAACCTATCAAACACAACAAAAGTAAGCTTTACATACTTAGATAAACCTGTAACGCCCCAAAATTTCTATTTTGGCTTTTGTGAAAATGTGACACAATTGTGTATCTGCTTTAGTGGTTATGTGTTCTGGGTATGTGTGAGAGGTCCCAAGTTCAAGCCTTGCATTTGGAAAATTTTGGTATTTTTCTGATATAAGACTTATCTCTGTTCAGTGGGCTTATATTAAATTATTTGTAATTCCATAACAGAATGGGCCTACTGGTCTGGTGGTTAGGTGGAGTGTTGGTGTGTGAAGGGTCTTGTGTTCGAATCCCTGCACGACCAGGGATATTATTTTTACTCGTTTGACCGAGAGAGTTTCGGTCAAACAGAAATTCTGAGAAGTGGGTTAGTGGGGGAGAGAAACAAGGGATTTGGGGGTTATCAGATTTTTTGTAATCTTTCATTTTGGCAAAAACTCTCTTTCCGAAAACCTTTCTGACACCAATTTTGTGACACCCCTAAACTGTAACCGTCGCCGGAATAGGGTTAAAGGGATTACCGGACCAAACAGAAACTTTTACTGACATATCATATCATAGACTGACAAAATCACATCAAAGTGTCCCTTAAATAGGTCTACGAGACCTTAAACATGCTTAAGAATAGGGCCGGGACTAAACTGAACACATACAGAAATTCTCAAAAATTTAAAACTTTTCTAAGTTACGGAAGTCACACGCCCAGCGTGGGCAAAGCCGTGTGTGCCTCCATCGCTTAAACACACCCGTGTGTCTAAGCCGTACAAAACAGTGGCATACATACTGACTTGTCCACACGGCCGTGGACACGCCCGTGTGCCTCACCCGTGGTCGAGCCTGACTTGCACCACACAGCCAGTCACACGCCCGTGTGTCTTGCCTGTGGTCGAGCCTGGCTTATTTCAAAATGGAACCACGAGGGACACGGTCGAGCCACACGCCCGTGTGCTCAACCATGTGGGCAAATATAGGCCATTTGCAAGGCCAAAATGCCACCCACACTAGGGTCATTCCTACAAGGATATACCAATTCAACTCATGCCATAAATAACCAACTATTTCAAGCATTCAGAAGCATATCAAGAACACCATTTTATATAATAATTAACTCAAATCTATTCACAATCATATCCAAGCATAATTCATCACCAACTTACCATTTCCTTATAACATCCATTCATCATTTATATGCATACCTTGTATCAATAAACTTACCATCATTTTGACCATTTCTTTGGTCATTAAACCATACCAAACAACATCATATCACATGGTTACTTATTAATAACACAACCATTTGTCTAGCCATATCACATGGCCATATATACACATCTCAAACATAAACCAAAATGACTAGCCTATACATGCCATACTTATAATATGCATTTCCAAAAGGGTACCAAAATAAGGTTGATTAGTGTGATGACGATCCTCGACGATCCCCGAGCCTTTCGTAGCTTTGACGACCTATAAAACAGAGTAAATACACACAAAGTAAGCTTTCTAAAGCTTAGTAAGCCATATACAAATAAACTTAACATATAAACATTTAAAACATAAATTCAATATGAATTTACTAATAGCTTAATTGCATAGCCATGATTCTTTTTGGCACATTCACTTAGCCATTCATCTTTCAATCTTGCATATCATTATATACTATATAGGATCATAACTTGTCCATTCATGTAACACATTTTACTTTCTCAAATCCAAACACTTAACTCATCTAGGTAAGTTCATGGATATACTTACCTTCTTATACACACAATGTGTACATATCAAACGTACCTGAACCGGATATACAAATCACATAATCATTCATTTCTCGGACTTGCCCATTGAACCATTCAGAATCTAATAGGATACTTAGAGTGCTCGCAATAGTCATACAATGCCAACGTCCCAGACGTGGTCTTACATGTATCCAGATATCGATGCCACTGTCCTAGACAGGGTCTTGCACGAATCAATTCGATGCCAATGTCTCAGACATGGTCTTACACGTAAATCTCATATCGATGCCAACGTCCCAGACGTGGTCTTACACAAAATCTTGAATCAATGCCAACGTCCCAGACGTGGTCTTACATGATATCACGTATCAGACACCTATGTCATGACATACGTAATCCTATCTATTCCTAGGTTCGTACGGGACTTCTCTGACGTTGATACATTGTCGATACTTCCTCGGAATTCATATACTATCATTCTCATATACATTCATCATAATGAGATTTCATATGAACATACAGAAATAATACAAATACATTTATTTGTATATAGACTTACCTCGGATTCGGATATTCGATCAGATTTGGTTATTCGACAACTTTTGACTTTCCATGATCTAAGTCCGTTTTCTTTGGTTCTTGATCTATACATATTCAAATTTAATACATTTATTCAATAACTCATTCAATTCAATCCAAGAACACACATTTAGGGCAATTTACAATTTAGCCCACACATTTTCACATTTGGACATTTTAGTCCCTATTTCACAAAATTACAAAATACACAAAATTACTAAATACCCATGCTTAACCTAATATTACTGATGCTCATATGAGTCCATATATTTCATTTATTTCACAATTTAGTCCCTCAAATAATCATTTTCTCAATTACATCCAAAATACTCAAATTCATCAAAAACTCAAAGACAAACTATGTTAATCAAAATATATCTTTCATAATTCACCATCAAACTTCATAAAACTCATGTGTTCATCAATGACTCATTTCAAAAACATTATCAATTCACAAAATTGAAGCATGGGTTTTGAAGTATACAAAGCAACGATTACAAAAACGTAGAAATTATCAAAAACCGATTAAAAACATACCTTGAATTGAATCAAAAGCTAGCTGAATGCCCTAGCTCAATTTTCTTTCTTTTCTTTTGTTTGTTTTTCAGTGGAAGAACAAATGAATTTCCACCATCTTTTAACATGTTTTTATTATAACACATATTAATGCACAAATGACATAATTAACCTTATTAATAAAATTATAAAACATAGTTTTTCAAGGTCATTATTGACCATAACCGTCCACTATCAATAATAACAGGCTAATTGCCTTTTAAGGGCTTCACATTATAAAGACATCAACAATTTGATACTTTCACATTTAACCATCAAACTTTCATTTTATGCGATTAAGCCCTTTTCTAAAACTAAGCATACAAACGAACAAATTAACTCACGAAACTTTAGCACATGCTTAATCACACACAGTAAACACAAGAAATTATATTAAAATATTTTTATGACTCAGATTTGTGGTCCCGAAACCACTGTTCCGACTAGGGTCAAAACTGGACTATTACAATTCTCCCCCCTTAGGGATTTTCGTCCTCAAAAATCTTATCGTTAAACAGATTCAGATTTGTTGTCTCATTGCATCTTCAGGCTCCCACGTAGCCTCTTCCACTCCGTTTCGATACCATATTACTTTTACTAACGAAATTTTCTTATTTCTCAACTCTTTCACTTCACGAGCTAAGATACGAATCGGTTCCTCTTCATAAGTCATATCAGATCGGATTTCAATCTCTGACGGAGTAATTACATGTGACAGATCGGATTTGTATCGTCTAAGCATCGACACGTGAAATACATTATGTATCTTTTCTAGCTCAGAGGGCAACAATAATCTATACGCAACTGGCTCAACACGCTCGATAATCTCATATGGTCCGATGAACCTCGGACTTAACTTGCCTTTACATCTGAATCGGAGTACTTTTTTCCACGGAGACACTTTCAAGAACACTTTGTCACCAACTTCAAATTCAATATCTTTTCTTTTCAAGTCTGCATAGGATTTCTGACGATCAGATGCTGCTTTCAAACTATCACGGATTAGTCTCACTTTCTGTTCAGTATCTTTTATCAAATCGACCCTGTGTATTTTATTTTCACTGAGCTCAGTCCAATACAGAGTTGTTCGACATTTACGTCCATACAAAGCTTCATAAGGTGCCATTTTGATGCTCGACTGAAAACTATTATTATATGTGAATTTGATCAATGGCAAATATTGTTCCCACGAACCATCAAACTCAAGAATGCAACATCTCAATATATCTTCTAATATCTGAATAATCCGCTTAGATTGACCATCTGTCTGCGGGTGAAAAGTTGTACTGAAATGCAATTTAGTACCCAAAGTATCTTGCAGTTTCTTCCAAAATCGTGAAGTAAATCTCGGATCTCTGTCAGACACAATAGACAATGGCACTCCGTGCAATCTCACAATATCAGAAATGTAAAGCTCAGCTAGATTATTAAGTGAATAATCAGATCGTACCAGAATAAAATGGGTAGATTTCGTCAATCGATCAACTACGACCCAAATTGCATCTTTCTTTCTCAGAGTCAAAGGCAATCCAGAAACAAAGTCCATCGTCACTCTATCCCATTTCCACTCGGAAATCAAAATCAGTTGTAGCAAACCAGATGGAACCTGATTGTAACATCCTGAAATTCGAGAATTTATGTTTTACATTATATAATGCGATAGGCTAGTCAATAGTGTTAGTTGTGTATGTTTAGGGACCCTAAGAAGGCTATGGGTTGAGTTGGGCCTTAGTAAAATTTTTGTGTTTAAGCACTTTAAGGAGAGAAGGTAAGTGGCATCAAGACTTAAGGAAATAAATGTGTATTTTGCTAGCACAAGTGGAGCACATGGTGGAGTGAGGTGGCGTCAAGTGGAGAGCATTGAGGGAAGGGGTTCGAAACCCATCTATTGCAACTTTTGGGACTTAAATTTTTTAGCTTCTCAAGTGTTGTATGGTAAGTGTCGGCCAAGGCATCAAAGAAGGAAAGGAAGACTTTTCTAATGTTGGAAAGAAGACTAAGAAAAATGGTAAGGAGGAAAGCAAGGGAAAAAGAAGGAAAGAAATAAAGGAAAGGGATAAGGTGGGGGAAACATGTTGGCCGAATCTTAGGGAGGTGTTTTGGAAAGAAAATTTGGGTCAA
Source organism: Gossypium sturtianum (assembly GCA_025698515.1). Taxonomy (NCBI): domain Eukaryota; kingdom Viridiplantae; phylum Streptophyta; class Magnoliopsida; order Malvales; family Malvaceae; genus Gossypium; species Gossypium sturtianum. The sequence continues at coordinate 80,166,475 of CM046943.1, read as the reverse complement.
CCTTAATCCTTTTGGTGCTTGGGATACACGGTTTTGTTGGGAGAAAAAGAGTAGCTGAATTTTCCTAGCCTATTTGTAAGTTTGTGCATGAAAGGCCTATTTTCTCTTTTGAATATTTTTGGTACTCTTTTCCAACCTTTTTCCTTTGTTTCCAAAACACAAAATGATCAAAACACTCAAAGCATTTTGCTCACTTTTTCCTTTGTGTTAGCCGAATTATCTAACACTTATTTTTCCATCTTTTCTTTTCTTTTTACCATTTCTTCAACCTTTCTACCTTTTTCCTAAATCGACATTACCATATGACCGAATCTTCTTTGTTCATTTCTCCCAATAGCCGAATCCTCTTAGTCACTATCTCGTCTCAATTCTTGCATGTTGGACATTTCTCTTTGGTTGAACGGGTAAAGGGCTTCATTCTATTTTTATCTTTCTTCCTAGCCGAATGTGTGTTCATCATTATTCGGTTGTTCTACTTGTTTCTAAATCGAAATATCATTTTCTCTTACTCCCTCATATCTTGATCATCTTCTTTTCATAGTGTTCTAGTGGGTGGCTGAATATCACATCCTTGCCGATTCATCTCTAGTCTTAAGTCAATCAGTGGAAGTCGGATCTATTATCATTAAGGTAAGGAGTTTCTTTATGGATCATTTTGATCTCTCAATACTTGGTTATTCTGTTAAAATGGAATGATAGATTTGACTAATCGATTGTTATAGGGATTGAATCGCTCGTTTTCTCTACTCGTTGGTTCTTCAGAAGTAGAGGTAAGCCGAATCCTATCCCTAAACAATAATTTTCTCTCATAGTAGTATTTTACGAACCGGGACTTTTTCAATGGAGGCAAGTGGTAACGATTTGAAAGGAAAAGTGATAGGAGAACACAAAAGGAGTGGATTTTCAATTCCTACTCCTAAGTTCAAACGTAGGGCGGTATCGGCAGTTCGGGATTTCCCACCGGATTGTGGACCATCATCCGGTGAGAATAGACAAATTGTGGTCGTTCACGATACTAAGGGTAAGCGTTTCATTAGATCGTCTGATTTAGATTAATAAAACCTTGTTTGTTGGTTAATCGAGTGTAATGGTGATTTAGGTGCCGACGATTAAGAAGGTTTAGTCCTTACGTAATCAGCTGTGTAATCTCACACCGAAATCCGTAGATTCGAGATTCGATAATATGTTGGAAAAGTAGATCGTTATTATTTACAGAGTTAAAAATCGTAATATGGCATAAATCGAGTGACTTGTTTAAATTAATATTATTTTCTAAAGATCTGTCAAAATTGGTATTAAATTGCTAAATTACCGAAATGCCCCTAAGGACCGATTTACCAAAATGCCCCTAAGGGCTAATTTACCAAAATGCCCCTATGGGTCGATTTACCAAAATGCCCCTATGGGCCGATTTGCTAGAATGCCTTAGTGGGCTAAATTATTAAAATGCTTTATTGGGCTGGATCACCAAAATTGTTCAATAGAATAATGGTTGTTATTTATATGTGAATACTTTATGTTATTATGTATGTTACATTTTTTTACATTTTGCATGGGATGGGAAAATTGTATGAAGAGAGCGAGTAGCTGGTGGCATTGCCACAAATTGTATATTATTGTGCCTAAATTATGATTTCAAAGTGGTTTGACCACAAAATAAATGCTATAGCAGCTTGACCGCAAATTTGGTGTGAGCGACGGGGTGGGTTGACTTGATCCTCACAGTGTGATTACTCGTCGGGGTGTGATGGATGGATTGGGTTGGGTTGCATACATTTACTTCATTTAATTATTGTTATGTAAATGGGCTTAGGCCCAAGATTATGCTATACTGGGTTCAGCCCAGTGGATGACTGTAGGGGATTATACACTCGAGTTCTAGTAACTCACCCCATTCTCTTAATCCTTGCGCTAATGATAAGTAATGAGGACTTGGGCCCATGGATGACTCGGTGGAGGCCATACTTTGGAAATAATATTTTCAAACCTTAGTAAATTTCTTTTTCGCTTATTTCAAGTTATTTTTACTATTTTGGGTTTAAAGTTGTAATAAGGCCTCCGGATTTTTATTTCGGTTTTATGTTTGACGTATTTATTTTCCATGAATTATTTTAAATGGGGATTTTCTAAAATCATAAACAACGGTTTTTCTTCAAATTTAACAACAAACGGATTTCATAATAAATATGTACAAATAATTTAACTTGGATTTTTCCTGCAAATTATCAATAATATTTTCAAAAGTCACGGTTTTAAAAGATCACTAGTTCGATTATCGATTCTCCAATCAACCTCTAGATATTAGTAGTATTTTATCGATTAATTATAATCGAACTTGTTTTCTTAACTATAACCAAATAATGTCAACTTTAGTTCTTTATACGTTTTCTTTATGTGACATACTAGATTCGGTCATATCGCATGGGCCGAGTTTGGGGTGTTACATTTTATGGTATCAGAGCCAGTTGTAAAACTCGACTGTGGTTTGGGTTCAAAAATGTTTTCTAAAACTGCTTGAAATTCAATTTATAAATGCATGTTTTAAAGGAAGTATGGTACCACGGGTATCCGGCACCAAGTCAGTAAGTTTTGTTTTTATTTTATGATTATTGTGGTATGACTGTAGTAAGAAAACTTCACAAAATAGAGATACTCTAGAACTTTTAGCTTTAGGAGCTGAAACCATAGAGATTGAGACTTTATGATATGTTTTGCGAAAACAAACTTTACTTCTTATACTCCATAAAATATTGTTTAATAAACACTGAATAAGCATACTGATTCATAAGACTCTTAATTAGATTAAATCGACGTTAGTAAACATGAGCGCTAGAGGATGTGGATATGGTAGACGTGGACGAGGTAGAGGCCGAGGTGCTAGAGTTGTATCTGAGGCATCAGGACATATGCCTGAAATTGACGCGCTTTTTGCGTCTACCGCGTGATCAAGCCGGATCACATGATCGAATGAGAGAGGACGACGCCTCATCCTGCCGATGTTGCGAGTTCTAGAAAGGGTTGCTGGGGCAAGAACTGGGTCAGCAGCTCGTGGGTCGATATCGAAGCGACTCAGATTGAATGGGCCCGAAGTCTTTAGGGGTATTTCGGGTGTAGCCCCAAGTGTAGTGGAGTACTGGCTTGAGGCGGTGGAGCGGATTATGGACGATCTGGATTGCACAGCTGAGAAGAAATTGAAAGGGGTTGTGTCATTGCTGAGAGACAAGGCGTATTAGTGGTGGCTCACCGTTCGGGAAGGCACTCAGCCGATCGACATTCGGGATTTCTTTAAGACAAAGATTCCGCAGAAAATATGTCGGGGCTAGTTATGTGGATGCCAGAAGGAAGGAATTCCTGAATCTGGTACAATGAGGTAGGTCTATGGCAGCTTACGAGGTGGAGTTTCTGCGTCTGAGTCGGTATGCTCGAGGTATAGTGCCGACTGATCATGAACGCTGTGTGCATTTTGAGGATGGATTGCGTGATGAGTTGCGGGTACTGATAGCCCCACAGAAGGAAAGGAATTTTGCTACACTTGTGGAAAAAGCTAAGATAGCTGAGGAAGTTAAGCACTCAGAACGGCAAAATCGAGACAAGGATAGGGGCAGGAACAAAAGAGACTCTGGGTATTCAGGTCCTGCTAGAGGATTTCAGAAAAGGCCCAGGAATGAGGGGCCAGTTCAAGTGGGTGCTCCAGCTACTACCAATCAGTCACAGCCTTGCGTGGATTATGGGAAACTTCACTCGGGTGAATGCTGGAAGAGAACTGGTGGTTGTTTCAGATGTGGATCCAAGGACCATCGGTTTAGGGATTGCCCTTGAAAGCTTGATCAAACTCAGGCAGTTCATAACAGATTTGCGCAGTTGGCTAGAGGCGCTCAGCAGCCGCCGAGAGGCCGTGGGCCAGGTCAAGGTGGTAATGGTGTAGGACGAGGTCAAGGTGCACCGGGTAGAGGTACTGGTAACAGGGGTAACACGGAGGCGAGACAGCCAGAGTTGGTCTATGCAGTCAGGCGTCGAGAGGATGGGGATGCACCGGACGTCATAACCGGTACGTTCTTCATATCTTATGTACCTTTTACCGCTTTGATAGACATTGGATCCACCCATTCGTATGTTGCATGTGCTGTGTCTGGAACTCTGAATATTAAATCTGAGATTACTGCTAAAGAAACAACTATAATTAGCCCTTTAGGACAGTTGGTGGTAGTAAATAAGATGTTTAGGGATGTGCCCTTACAGGTTCAGGGGGAAGTATTTCTGGCGGATTTGATGGAACTGCCGTTCGGGGAGTTCGACCTTATATTGAGCATTGACTGGTTGGTTAAGCATCGTGCGAATTTAAACTGTGCAGCAAAGTAGATGGTACTAAGAACTTCAGAGGACAAGGAAGTGATGATGATAGGTGAAAGAAGAAATTATCTATCTAATGTGGTATCTGCTTTAAAGGCAGAAAAGTTGGTACGAAAGGGATGTAGAGCGTTCATAGCCCTTATCAGTGCTTTGGATGCCAAAGAGTTGTCGATAGAGAGTGTTAGAACGGTGAAACAGTTTTCAGACGTCTTTCCCGAGGAGCTTCCAGGATTGCCTCCAGATCGGGAGGTAGAATTTGGTATTGAGCTGTTGCCAGGAACGGCTCCGGTGTCTATTGCTCCTTACAGAATGGCACCGAAGGAGCTCATGGAACTTAAAGCTCAAATTTAGGAGTTGTTTGATCGTGGATTTATTCTACCAAGTGTGTCACCGTGGGGAGCACCGGTGTTATTCGTTAAGAAAAAGGATGGGTCGATGCGTATGTGCATCGATTATAGACAATTGAATAAGTTGACGATCAAGAACAAGTATCTGTTATCGAGGATCGATGATCTGTTCGATCAGCTGCGAAGAGCTTCAGTTTTCTCGAAGATAGACTTGAGATCGGGGTATCACTAGCTTAAGGTCAAAGAGGCGGATATTCACAAGACTGCGAATTCTGAACCCGATATGGGCATTATGAGTTCTTAGTGATGCCGTTTGGGTTGACTAATGCACCAGTTGCATTTATGGACATGATGAATCGAGTCTTCCAACCTTACCTAGACCAGTTTGTGGTTGTGTTCATAGATGACATCCTGGTGTACTCAAAGACTGAAGAAGAGCATGATTTGCATCTACAGGTAGTATTGCAGATTTCGAGGGAGAAGCAGCTGTATGCCAAATTTAGTAAGTGTGAATTTTTGTTGAAGGAGGTGACCTTTTTGGGGCATGTTGTGTCTGCCGAAGGAATTAGAGTTGATCCCCGGAAGGTCGAGGCTGTGTTGGATTGGAAGCCACCGAAGTCAGTGGCAGAAATTTAGAGTTTTCTAGGTTTGGCTGGGTATTACAGGCGATTCGTTGAGGGGTTTTCGTTGATTGCTGCACCCCTAACTAAGCTGTTGTGTAAAGGAGTACTATTTGTATGGTCAGATAAGCAGCAAGAGAGCTTTGAGAAACTGAAGAAAATTATGACAGAGCGCCAAATGATTGATTCAACTCGAGGTCGGTAAAGAGTTTATTGTGTATTGTGATGCGTCACCCATGGGCTTAGGATATGTGTTGATGCAAGGGGGAAAAGTGGTAGCTTATGCATCTCGTCAATTAAGGCCGCATGAGGTAAACTATCCCACTCATGATTTGGAGTTAGCTGCAGTAGTGTTTGCTCTGAAGATTTGGAGACACTATCTGTATGGGGAGAAGTCGATTATCTACACGGATCATAAGAGTCCAAGTACCTCCTTACCCAAAAGGAGTTGAACTTAAGACAATGAGGTGGATAGAATTGTTGAAGGATTATGACTTCTCAATCGAGTATCACCTGTAAAGCTAACATAGTGGCGTATGCGTTGAGTCGTAAGGTGATATCGGATTTGAGAGCGATGTTCGCTCATCTCAGCCTTTATGAAGATGGTAGTCTGTTAGCCGAACTTCAAGTGAAGCCGGCATGGGTAAGCCAGATTAAGGAAAAGATGTTGTTAGATGAAAGGTTGGGTTCTCGACTTCAGCAAGTGGAAAGTGGTGAGATAGGGGATTTTGGATTAAATAGTGATGGAGTATTGTGTTTCCGTGGAAGAGTTTGTATGCCCAGGGATTCGAAATTGAGACAAATGATTCTGCGTGAGGCACATAGTAGCCCATATGCTATGCACCCTGGAGGAAATAAGATGTACCGAGACCTCCGTGAGCGATGATTGGTGGCTGTGGTTGAAACGAGAGGTTACTGACTTCGTGAGCAAGTGCTTGACATGTCAAGCGGTGAAGGCGGAGCATCAACTGCCTTCAGAGTTATTGCAACCGATAAAAATTCCACTATGGAAATGGGAAAGGATAACGATGGATTTTGTTAGTGGGTTACCCTTAACGCCTAGTAAGAAAGATTCAGTATGGGTTATAGTGGATCGGGTAACGAAGATCGCCATTTCCTACCGCTCGCACGGATTATTCATTGCGTAAGTTAGCCAAGTTGTATGTAGCGTAAGTCGTGAGGTTACATGGGGTACCAAAGTGTTATTATATCTGACAGGGATCCTAGGTTTACATCACGGTTTTGGAAGGCTTTACATGAAGCTTTGGGTACAAGATTAAATTTCAAGCACGGCATTTCATCCGCATGATGGATGGTCACTGGAGAGTAATCCATTCTAGAAGACATGTTAAGAGGTCAGTGTGATCTACTTCAGGGGTAGTTGGGAAGATTTTCTACCATTGGCGAGTTTGCATACAACAACAAACTATCAATCCAAAGATCTAGATGGCACCCTACGAGGCATTGTATGGACGTAGGTGTCGTACTCCTACTTGTTGGAATGAGTTGGGGAGCGACAGCTTATTGGGTCCCGAGTTGATCTCGAGAGCGAAAGAAAAGTTAAGGAAATTCGGGCTCGATTAAAAGAAGCTTCTGACGCATGTAAATCGTGACGTGGATCCGAAGCGTAAGGATATAGAGTTCTCTAAGGAGATCGTGTCTTTTCAAGGTCTCACCTTGGAAAAAGATTTTAAGATTTGGGCGAAAGGCAAGTTGAGCCCTAGGTTCATCGAACTGCACTGCAATCGGCGTGTTGGACCAAAGGGGCTTGTCGCCTTAAGTTACCTCTCGGAATTAAGTCAGATACATAACGTATTCCATGTCTCGATGTTAAGGCGTTATCGTTCGGATCCGTCTCACATTGTACCAGTGGAGGAAATTGAGATAAGACCTGATTTGTCCTTTGAAGAAGAGCCAGTGCAGATTTTAGATCGGGATATTAAGGTGCTGAGAAAGAAGTCAGTTCCGTTGGTCAAAGTATTATGGCGTAATCACGGGTCAGAGGAAGCTACATGGGAGCCAGAGAACATGATCCAGCAGCAATATCCTCATCTCTTCTAATCAGGTAAATTTTGAGGCCAAAATTTCTTTTTAAGGGGGGTAGAATTGTAACATCCTGAAATTCAGGAATTTATGTTTTACATTAAATCATGTGATAGGCTAGTCAATAGTGTTAGTTGTGTATGTTTAGGGACCCTAAGAAGGCTATAGGTTGAGTTGGGCCTTAGTAAATTTTTTGTGTTTAAGCACTTTAAGGAGAGAAGGTAAGTGGCATCAAGACTTAAGGAAATAAATGTGTATTTTAGTAGCACAAGTGGAGCACATGGTGGAGTGGGGTGGCGTCAAGTGCAGAGCATTGAGGGAAGGGGTTCGAAATCCATCTATTGCAACTTTTGGGACTTAAATTTTTGAGCTTCTCAAGTGTTGTATGGTAAGTGTCGGCCATGGCATCAAAGAAGGAAAGGAAGACTTTTCTAATGTTGGAAAGAAGACTAAGAAAATATGGTAAGGAGGAAAGCAAGGGAAAAAGAAGGAAAGAAATAAAGGAAAGGGATAAGGTGGGGGAAACATGTTGGCCGAATCTTACGGAGGTGTTTTGGAAAGAAATTTTGGGTAAACCTTAATCCTTTTGGTGCTTGGGATACACGGTTTTGTTGGGAGAAAAAGAGGAGCCGACTTTTCCTAGCCTATTTGCAAGTTTGTGCATGAAAGGCCTATTTTCTCTTTTGAACATTTTTGGTACTCTTTTCCAACCTTTTTCCTTTGTTGCCAAAACACAAAATGATCAAAACACTCAAAGCATTTTGCTCACTTTTTCCTTTGTGTTAGCCGAATTATCTAACACTTCTTTTTCCATCTTTTCTTTTCTTTTTACCATTTCTTCAACCTTTGTAACACCCCAAATCCAGCCCAAACACCACGACCGGATCTGGTTTGTCACATCGAAAGAATTTTACAAAAGAATGCGAACTTCGGAAAAACTTTTAAGTTATTTTTGAAACTCCAGGTTTAGTAAATCACTTGAAAACTTAGTAAAATTTTTATTTAGCCCATTCTCGTGTTTAGGTGACATTTGTAAATGCTAGTCATAACATTTTCATACTCATAAGGTTCGCTTTCAGAGTTTCGTGCGTAAAATCATTAATTTAGTTTTGAGGAAAACCCCTTTTATTTCATCTTATGAAGAAAACTTTTTGTCGATCAAGTTTTAGATATAAACGTTTTGATAGTTAAACCATAATTAAAACCAAAATAACAGTGGCCTTATTACAAATTAAAATCCCCAAAAGTAGCAAACGATAAATAAAAATAAAGTTTTAATTGAATAACCCATGCATGGCCACCTCGAGTCCAATCCAAATTTCAATCCATCGAATTAAGAGTCACTTGCAATTTGTTTAAGCAAATAGAGTGAGTCACAAGACTCAGCAGCAATTAGTCCACATAATCCATAAGTGGGCCTAAGCCCCAAACACAATCGGCCGAAGCCCAATCATTATAGCATACCAAAATAATCAATATGATAACCCAACCCAGCCTAATATTCCATCCTCTACACTCTGCTCCATATGTCCATCCTCAACACTCCTATGGGGATTTCTACAATCAACCCTCCATCCTCTACACTCCTATTTGGCGATCATGTTGTGATCACCACACTGCTCAAAGCCGATATAATGTGGTCTAGCCACCGATAATTATGTGACCGAGTCACCGATACGATAAGGCACTGAGCCATCAAATTAGTGTGACAGTGTCACCGATATACACTTCCCCTTCGCATCATTATCAATTCCCAAATCCCATGCATATGCAGCATAATATAATAAACATTCCATATAGTATCATAGATTCAATATCTAGAACACGTGCACAATCATGCTTTCAACATTAATTATAATGCTCAATCGAATAACTACTAACCTGGTGATTTGGATTTACCCTTCATGGGTAACTCAATAGCCATTACCGAGTTTTCGGCTTTCAAACATACCACATAAACGCTTTACACAATTAAGGGAGAAGTGTGGTAATTACACACATGTAAACACGAAGAACTATGCTATCAATCTCGCCAACACCTTCACTTGCAGGGATCACAGCGATCTGCCTATCCCTCTTCGAAGCCGGCCCACAACCCGATGGAAAGTCTCGAATGGCAGACACCGTACATTTCTTGAACTTAGAGGTAGGGACTACGAGTCCAACCCCCTCCTTTGCTTGGCTGGTGTTTGATTCCATGAAAGAGATCTTGGTCAGAAGATACTATAACGAACAGTAGTTGTTTAACAACAACATTGGGTTAAGCCAGCGAATAATGGAAAGAAAAGACCGATCGAATATCTAGAGAGGGATCTCTTACCTTTTATTATTAACGCGAATCCACACGACTGCTTGAACAGAAACCCCCAGCAACCAAGAACTCCTAGCACCTCCTTAATAGATGTTCGGCCACTAGCAAATAGAGATGAAGGAAAGAATAACAACACGTTACCACAAAGTGAAGTACTTTGATATGATAGAGAGTACTCCCTCAGTTATGGAAGGAGGAGTAACCGATTGTCAAAAGAGAGTAGGGGAGATGAAAAGAAATTGAAAAGAAACCGCCTTACCTCAAACCAAGAGAACCCGAATGATGCCCCCAAAGAGTCGGCACATGTCACTAACGTAGAAAAGATTCGGCTCAAAGATGATATCTCTAGCGGAAGAAGAGAGAAACAACCGACAGAGATTCGGCTCACAAAGAATAGATGATACAGGTTTGTTTCTCACTAGGGAGTTTCGGTTTTAAGAGCAAAATGAGAGAGTGGTGCAAAGAAAAGGAGAAATAGGGAAAAAATTCAGCTAAGAAGAAACGAATGAGAAGAAAAATGATGAAATGGAGAGGTTGTAGGAGGGTTCGGTTAAGGGGTTATGAGATGCAAAACAAGTATGAGCAAAAGAAAAAGAGAGAATTCTTTTGGCTTTAGATGGTGAAGCAATGCACTCAAGTTACGAAAAAGGTCTCGGGTTTTAACTGAATGAAGAATGAACAACAATAGCCTAAGGAGTTTTCGGCCAACAGAGAAAAGAACAAAAGTTGCCAAAATGAAAAACACTCAATGCCGACAAGGGGAAGCTCTCAACACCACATTGCTAGACACTTCAAAAAAAAATATTTCGACACCTACCCTCACCAACCGAATGCCTCCACTTTTGACCGAATTCTCCCCCCCAACACTAACCAAAAATTCGGCCACTCCCCTTCTCCTCTCCTACATTCACTCCACTCCCCTCATTTGATTTGGTTGAAATATTCAAACTTCCACCTTTCACTCTTGGCCCCCCATTTGAAATATTTGAATGAGTCCACTCCCACTCTTCAAGGTCCTTAGCCGAATCCATCACCTCCCTTCCAGAAGCCAAAAAGAATTCCCAAAAAGCAAACTATGCGACTCGAACCCGCTCCTCACTCGCTCCTCTGTGGCATCACTTACTCAGATCCTGTGGCGTCACTCTGCCACCACACCACTCCTTCTCTAGTGACAACTAATCGCAAGTAATAACTCATAAAGCCTGCCCCAGCCAGCTCTCCCCTAAAGATGCCCAAGAACGAAATTTTGTCAAAGCTTTAGCTTAATCCTGAGCCTTCCTGAAGCCCCCCAAACATAACAAATTACAAGACAAAGGATACCAACACACAGAACATACTAAATGCAAAGCCCTAATCCCCTGGATGTTACAGCTTCTACCCCTTAAAGAAATTTCTACTCAAATTACCTCGTCAAGAGAGATGGGGGTGTTGCTGACGCATAACATCCTCTGGCTCCCACGTGGCCTCCTCTGAACCGTGGTTCCGCCATAAAACTTTGACCAAAGGGACAGATTTCCTTCTCAAGACCTTAACGTCTCAATCTAAAATCTGTACAGGTTCCTCTTCGAAAGACAGGTCTGGTCTTACTTCAATTTCCTCCACTGGCACAATGTGAGACGGATCAGAATGATAGCGCCTCAACATCGAGACATGGAACACATCATGTATCTGTTTCAATTCTGAAGGCAACTCAAGCTGATACGCCACTGGTCCCACACGTTTTAATACCCGATAAGGCCCGATAAACCTTGTACTTAGCTTGCCCTTCCGTCCAAACCTCATTACCTTCTTCCACAGTGAGACTTTCAGGAAAACTTGATCACCCACTGCAAATTCTATATCCTTACGCTTCAGATCAGCATAGGATTTCTACCTGTCGGACGCTTCCTTCAACCGAGTTCGAATCAATTTAACTTTCTCCTCTGTCTCTAAAACCAATTCCGGACCCAAGGTCTGACGCTCACCCAATTCCGTCCAGCAAGTAGGAGTACGACATTTCCATCCATACAATTCTTCATAGGGCGCCATCTGAATACTAGACTGGTAGCTGTTGTTGTATACGAATTCTGCCAACGGTAGGAACTCTTCCCAACTACCCCTGAAGTCAATGACACAGCCTCTCAACATATCTTCCAAGATCTGAATTACCCTCTCCGATCGACCATCGATCGTGGATGGAAAGTCATCTTTGAAGTCTAGTCTTGTACCCAATGCCTGATGCAGTGCCTTCAAAAACCACGACGTAAACCTAGGGTCTCTATCCAATATGATCGACACTGGTACCCCATGCAACCTCACAACCTCTGCCACGTACAGCTTGGCTAGCTTCTGCAGCGAATAGTCGACACGAATAGGTAAGAAATGAGCGGACTTCGTCAACCGATCTACAATCACCCATACCGAATCTTTCTTAGTAGGCGTGAGAGGTAGCCCACTAACAAAGTCCATCGTTATCCTCTCCCACTTCCACTGTGGAATCTTCACTGGCTATAACAACCCCGAAGGCAACTGATGCTCTACTTTCACCTGCTGGCACGTTAAACACTTTCTCACAAACTCGGTAATTTCCCGCTTCAATCCAGGCCACCAAAACTCTTCACGCAGATCCCGATACATCTTATTCCCCCAGGATGCATCGCGTAAGGGCTACTGTGTGCCTCCTGAAGAATCATCTGTCTCAACTCAACATCCTTTGGCACGCAGACCCTTTTCTGGAAACACAAAACCCCATCACTGTTTAAACTATAATCCTCTACTCTACCATTCTGAACCTGCAGAAGTCGAGCACTCAAGACTTTATCCAATAGCTGCTTCTCTTTAATCTGACCAACCCATGTCGGCTTTACTTGAAGTTCAGCTAGCACACTACCATAATCATACAAGCTGAGATGGGCAAGCATCACCCTCAAATCCGATATCACTTTCCGACTCAACGCATCCGCCACTACGTTAGCCTTTCCCGGATGATACTCGATCGAGTAGTCGTAATCCTTTAATAGCTCAATCCACCTCCGCTGTCTTAAATTCAACTCCCTCTGAGTGAGGAGATACTTCAGGCTCTTATGATCGGTGTAGATGATAGACTTCTCCCCATACAGGTAATGTCTCCAGATCTTCAGAGCGAACACCACCGCAGCCAACTCCAGATCATGCGTGGGATAGTTTATCTCATGCGGTCTTAACTGCTGAGACGCGTACGCAACTACCTTCCCATCCTGCATTAACACACACCCTAACCCCATGTGTGAAGCATCACAATAGACAACGAACTCTTTCCCTGCTTAAGGCTGAATCAAAACCGGAGCCTCTGTTAAGATCTTTTTCAGCTTCTCAAAACTTTACTGCTGCTTGTCAGTCCAAACAAATGATATCCCTTTCCACAACAACTTAGTTAAGGGTACCGCAATTAAAGAGAATCCCTCAACAAATCTTCTATAGTATCTTGCCAATCCCAGGAAACTTCGAATCTCCGCCACCGACTTAGGCGGTTTCCACTCCAACACAGCCTCAATCTTCCGGGGATCAACCCTAATCCTCTCAGCAGATACAACATGACCCAAAAATGTAACTTCTTTCAACCAAAATTTACACTTACTGAATTTGGCGTATAGCTGCTTCTCCCTCAAAATCTGCAGAACTACCCGAAGATGTGAATCGTGCTCTTCTTCCGTCTTGGAGTATACCAGGATATCATCTATGAATACTACAACAAACCTGTCCAGATAGGGTTGGAATACCCGGTTCATCATATCCATAAACGCAGCTGGCACATTCGTCAACCCGAACGGCATCACTAGAAACTCATAGTGACCATAGCAAGTTCAAAACGCCGTATTATGAATGTCTGCTTCCTTGACCTTAAGCTGATGATATCCTGACCTCAAATCTATCTTCGAAAAGACTGAAGCCCCTTTGAGCTGATCGAACAGGTCGTCAATCCTCGGCAACAGGTACTTGTTCTTAATCGTCAACTTATTCAACTAATGGTAATCAATGCACATACGCATCGACCCGTCCTTCTTCTTCACAAACAGCACCGGCGCTCCCCACGAAGACACACTTGGTCGAATAAAACCACGATCCAACAGCTCCTGGATCTGGGCCTTAAGTTCTGCCAGCTCCTTCGGTGCCATCCTATAAGGGGCGATGGACACTAGAGCCGTACCTGGAAATAGCTCAATTCCAAACTCCACCTCGCGGTCCGGAGGCAACCCTAGAAGTTCCTCAGGAAAAACATCCACAAACTCCTTCACTATTCTAACCTCATTGACAGTCACTTCCTTTGCATCCAATGCACTGATAAAAGCTAGGAATGCCTTGCACCCTTTTCGAACCATCTTAATAGCTCTTAACGCGGAAACCACATTGGACAAATAATTCCTCATTTCCCCTATCACAATTACCTCTTCGCCCTCTGGGGTACTCAACACCATTCGCTTAGTCGCACAATCCAATTTAGCACGATGTTTAACCAACCAATCCATGCCCAAGATGAGATCAAACTCCCCGAATGGTAACTCCATCAGATCAGCCGAAAACAAAACTCCTTGAATTCCTAAAGGCACATCCCTAAATAATTTGTTCACTGCCAAGGATTGTCCTAAAGGGCTAACCACAGTCATCTCTCTAGCAGCTATTTCAGGTTCTATACTTAAAGTCTCAGATACAGTGCTAGCGACATAAGAGTGGGTCGAACCAATATCAATCAAAGTAAGAAATGACTTATCAGCTATAAGAAACGTACCGGTTATGACGTCCGATGCGTCGCCATCCTCTCGCCACTGTGTTGCATAGACTAAACCCACTGCCTTGCATCCGTACTCATCGACACCCCCGCCCGATGCTCCACGACCCCACTGCAACCATTCCCTCTCTCTCGATCGGACCACGACCTCTCGACATCTACTCGCCCACCCTTCCCGCTGCACATACCCCTGACCTACCATCCGTGCCCTGGTCATTTCTAGCGGACAATTCCTTATTAGATGATCCTTTGACCCACACTTAAAACTTACCCTATCTCTTCCCCAGCACTCTCCTGCATGTGACCTCCTACACTGAGCACACTGTCGAAATTGCCCAATAGTAACTGGCATCGGCCCATCAACCCTAGGCCTCTCCTGGAAACCCCCACATGACCCTGACGATCCATAACTCCTCTTATTTCTACCTCTATCCTTGTCCCTATTTTGCATTTCAGTCCGTTTTACCTTCTCGGCTATTTTAGCCTTTTCCACCAGGATAGCAAAATCCCTCTCCCGCTGTGGAGCTATCAACACTCGTAACTCGTCTCGCAGCCCATCTTTGAACCACACGCAACGCTCATAATCGGTCGCAACTATCCCTCAGGCATAACGGCTCAACCGTAAAAATTCTGCCTCGTACTCAGCCACAGATTTACCCCCTTGTACCAGATTCAGAAATGCTTTCCTCTGAGCATCCACGTAACTTGCCCCAACATATTTCATTTGAAATGCAGCTTTGAAGAAATCCTAATCATTATGATCCGCCGAAGTACCCTCTCTTACGGTGAGCCACCATTGATATGCCTCGTCTCGAAGAAGAGACACCGCTCCTTTCAGTTTTTCCTCTGTCGTGCAGTCTAAGTCATCCATAATCTGCTCGACTGCCTTCAGCCAGTACTCAGCTACATTCGGGGCCACACTAGAAATACCCCTAAACTTTTCAGCCTCGTTTGCTCGAAGTCGCTCAGGAATAGACTTTTGAGATACTGTCCCAGTGCTTGCCTCAGCAACCCGCTCCAACACACGCAGCATTGCTTGAGACAGGGCATCATCCCCACCAGTTCTATCTTGCGATCCCGCTTCGCCCACAGTGATGTCAAGCGCTTCACCTTCGTGCTCATGCCTTGCTTCAAAAACTCACCTCGCACTCTGGCCTCTACCATGGCCGTGTGCAACACGTCCACATCCTCTAGCACTCATGTCTACCATTTCGTCTTAATATGATTTACAAATTTTATGAATTAGCATTTCTTTTCACTGTTTATTAACGAGTATTTTTATGAGAATAGAGTTATAAGTAGTTTTCCACAAAACACACATATACCTAGAGGTTTCCATTCCTAAAGTAGAGTTTCTTATTTCTATAATCCACAACAATATATTCACATAACACACTTACTTCATGCAAATCACCCAACGGTCAGAAGACTTACCTTGCAGACTTGGGCCGGAGACTCGGGTGCCATACCTCCAAAAACATATATATATATATATTTCTTTCCAAACTATTCTTAAACCAAATTTGAAAAACGTTTTGGACCCAAAAACCCATAGTCGAGTTTTGCAACTGGGCTCTGATACCAAATTGTAACACCTCAAACCCAGCCCAAACACCACGACCGGATCTGGTTTGTCACTTGGAAAGAATTTTAGAAAAGAATGCGAACTTCAGAAAAACTTTTAAGTTATTTTTGAAACTCCAGGTATAGTAAATCACTTGAAAACTTATTAAAAATTTTATTTAGCCCATTCTCGTGTTTAGGTGACATTTGTAAATGCTAGTCATAACATTTTCATACTCATAAGGTACGCTTTCAGAGTTTCGTGCGTAAAATCATTGATTTAGTTTTGAGGAAAACCCCTTTTATTTCATCTTATGAAGAAAACGTTTTGTCGATCAAGTTTTAGATATAAACGGTTTGATAGTTAAACCATAATTAAAACCAAAATAACAGTGGCCTTATTACAAATTAAAAATCCCCAAAAGTAGCAAACGATAAATAAAAATAAAGTTTTAATTGAATAACCCATGCATGTCCACCTCAAGTCCAATCCAAATTTCAATCCATCGAATTAAGAGTCACCGCAATTTGTTTAAGCAAATAGAGTGAGTCACAAGACTCAGCAGCAATTAGTCCACATAATCAACAAGTGGGCCTAAGCCCCAAACACAATCGGCCGAAGCCCAATCATTATAGCATACCAAAATAATCAATATGATAACCCAACCCAGCCTAATATTCCATCCTCTACACTCCGCTCCATATGTCCATCCTCAACACTCCTGTGGGGATTTCTACAATCAACCCTCCATCCTCTACACTCCTCGTTGGAAGTCATGCTGACAGTCACACTAGTCAAAGCCGATATAATGTGGTCTAGCCACCGATAATTATGTGATCGAGTCACTGATACGATAAGGCACTGAGCCATCAAATTAGTGTGACAGTGTCACCGATATACACTTCCCCTTCGCATCATTGTCAATTCCCAAATCCCATGCATATGCAGCATAATATAATAAACATGCCATATAGTATCATACATTCAATATCTAGAACACGTGCACAATCATGCTTTCAACATTAATTATAAGGCTCAATCGAAGAACTACTAACCTGGTGATTTGGATTTACCCTTCATGGGTAACTCAATAGCCATTACCGAGTTTTCAGCTTTCAAACATACCACATAAATGCTTTACACAATTAAGGGAGAAGTGTGGTAATTACACACATGTAAACACGAAGAACTATGCTATCAATCTCGCTAACACCTTCACTTGCAGGGATCATAGCGATCTGCCTATCCCTCTTCGAAGCCGACCCACAACCCGGTGGAAAGTCTCGAACGGCAGACACCGCACGTTTCTTGAACTTAGGGGTAGGGACTACGAGTCCAACCCCCTCCTTTGCTTGGCTGGTGTTTGATTCCATGAAAGAGATCTTGGTCAGAAGATACTATAACGAACAGCGGTTGTTTAACAACAACATTGGGTTAAGCCAGCGAATAACGAAAAGAAAAGGCCGATCGAATATCTAGAGAGGGATCTCTTACCTTTTATTATTAATGTGAATCCACACGACTGCTTGAACAGAAACCCCCAGCAACCAAGAACTCCTAGCACCTCCCTAATAGATGTTCAGCCACTAGTAAATAGAGATGAAGGAAAGAATAACAACATGTTACCACAAAGTGAAGTACTTTGATATGATAGAGAGTACTCCCTCAGTTATGGAAGGAGGAGTAACCGATTGACAAAAGAGAGTAGGGGAGATGAAAAGAAATTGAAAAGAAACCGCCTTACCTCAAACCAAGAGAAACCGAATGATGCCCCCAAAGAGTCGGCACATGCCACTAACGCAGAAAAGATTCGGCTCAAAGATGATATCTCTAGCGAAAGAAGAGAGAAACAACCGTCAGAGATTCGGCTCATAAAGAATAGATGATACAGGTTTGTTTCTCACTAGGGAGTTTCAGTTTTAAGAGCAAAATGAGAGAGTGATGCAAAGAAAAGGAGAAATAGGGAAAACATTCAGCTAAGAAGAAACGAATGAGAGGAAAAATGATGAAATGGAGAGGGTTGTAGGAGGGTTCGGTTAAGGGGTTATGAGATGCAAAACAAGTATGAGCAAAAGAAAAAGAGAGAATTGTTTCGGCTTTAGATGGTGAAGCAATGCACTCAAGTTACCAAAAAGGTCTCGGCTTTTAACTGAATGAAGAATGAACAATAATAGACTAAGGAGTTTTTGGCCAACAGAGAAAAGAACAAAAGTTGCCAAAATGAAAAACACTCAATGCCGACAAGGGGAAGCTCTCAACACCACATTGCTAAACACTTCAAAAAAAAATATTTCGGCACCTACCCTCACCAACCTAATGCCTCCACTTTTGACCGAATTCTCCCCTCCAACACTAACCAAAAATTTGGCCACTCCCCTTCTCCTCTCCTACATTCACTCCACTCCCCTCATTTGAATTGGTTGAAAGATTCAAACTTCCACCTTTCACTCTTGGCCCCCCATTTGAAATATTTGAATGAGTCCACTCCCACTCTTCAAGGTCCGTAGCCGAATCCATCACCTCCCTTCCAGACGCCAAAAAGAATTCCTAAAAAGTAAACTATGCGACTCGAACCCGCTCCCTCACCGCTCCTTTGTGGCGTCACTTAACTGCATCCCAAGTGGCGTCACTCTGCCACCACACCACTCCTTCTCTAGTGACAACTAATCGCAAGCAATAACTCATAAAGCCTGCCCTAGCCAGCTCTCCCCTAAAGATGCCCAAGAATGAAATTTTGTCAAAGCTTCAGCTTAATCCCGAGCCTTCCCGAAGCCCCCCTAACATAACAAATTACAAGACAAAGCATACCAACACACAGGAACATACTAAATGTAAAGCCCCTAATCCCCGGATGTTACAACCTTTCTACCTTTTTCCTAAATCGACATTACCATATGACCGAATCTTCTTTGTTCATTTCTCCCAATAGCCGAATCCTCTTAGTCACTATCTCATCTCCATTCTTGTGTGTTGGACATTGCTCTTTGGTTGAACGGGTAAAGGGCTTCATTCTATTCTTATCTTTCTTCCTAGCCGAATGTGTGTTCATCATTATTCGGTTATTCTACTTGTTTCTAAACTGAAATATCATTTTCTCTTACTCCCTCATATCTTGATCATCTTCTTTTCGTAGTGTTCTAGTGGGTGGCTGAATATCACATCCTTGCCGATTCATCTCTAGTCTTAAGTAAATCGGTGGAAGTCGGATCTATTATCATTAAGGTAAGGAGTTTCTTTATGGATCATTTCGATCTCTCAATACTTGGTTATTCCGTTAAAATGGAATGATAGATTTGACTAATCGATTGTTATAGGGATTAAATTGCTCATTTTCTCTACTGGTTGGTTCTTCGAAAGTAGAGGTAAGCCGAATCCTATCCCTAAACAACAACTTTCTCTCGTAGTAGTATTTTACTGACCAGGACTTTTTCAATGGAGGCAAGTGGTAACGATTTGAAAGGAAAAGCGATCGGAGAACACAAAAGGAGTGGATTTATAATTCCTACTTCTAAGTTCAAACGTAGGGCTGTATCGGCTGTTTGGGATTTCCCACCGGGTTGTGGACCATCATCTGGTGAGAATAGACAAATCGTGGTCGTTCATGATACTAAGGGTAAGCGTTTCATTAGATCGTCTGATTTAGATTAATAAAACCTTGTTTGTTGGTTAATCGAGTGTAATGGTGATTTAGCTGTCGACGATCAAGAAGGTTTAGTCCTTACCGTAATCAGGTGTGTAATCTCACACCGAAATCCGTAGATTCGAGATTCGATAATATGTTGGAAAAGTAGATCGTTATTATTTACAGAGTTAAAAATCGTAATATGGCATAAATCGAGTGACTTGATTAAATTAATATTATTTTCTAAAGATCTATCAAAATCGATATTAAATTGCTAAATTACCGAAATACCCCTAAGGGCCAATTTACCAAAATGCCCCTAAGGGCTGATTTACAAAAATGCCCCTATGGGCCGATTTGCTAGAATGCCTTAGTGGGCCAAATTATTAAAATGCTTTATTGGGCTAGATCACCAAAATTGTTCAATAGAATAATGGTTGTTATTTATATGTGAATACTTTATGTTATTATGTATGTTGCATTTTTTTACATTTTGCATGGGATGGGAAAATTGTATGAAGAGCAGTGTAGCCTGGTGGCATTGCCACAAATTGTAAATTATTGTGCCTAAATTATGATTTCAGTGGTTTGACCACAAAAGTTAAATACTATAGCGCTTTGATCAGAAATTTGGTGTGAGCGGTGGGGTGGGTTGACTTGATCCCCACAGTGTGATTACTGGCCTGGGGTGTGATGGATGGATTGGGTTGGGTTGCATACATTTACTTCATTTAATTATTGTTATGTAAATGGGCTTAGGCCCAAGATTATGCTATACGGTTCAGCCCATGGATGACTAGTAAGGGGATTATACACGAGTTCTAGTAACTCACCCCATTCTCTTAATCCTTGCGGTAATGATCGATGAATGAGGACTTGGGCCCATGGATGACTCGGTGGAGGCCATACTTTGGAAATAATATTTTCAAACCTTAGTAAATTTCTTTTTCGCTTATTTCGTTACTTTTACTATTTTGGGTTTAAAGTTGTAGTAAGGCCTGTGGGATTTTTATTTCGGTTTTATGTTTGACGTATTTATTTTCCATGAATTATTTTAAACGGGGATTTTCTAAAATCATAAACAACAGTTTTTCTTCAAATTTAACAACAAACGAATTTCATAATAAATATGTACAAATAATTTAACTTGGATTTTTCCAGCAAATTATCAATAATATTTTCAAAAGTCACGGTTTTAAAAGATCACTAGTTCGATTATTGATTCTCCAATCAACCTCTAGATATTAGTAGTATTTTATCGATTAATTATAATCGAACTTGTTTTCTTAACTATAACCAAATAATGTCAACTTTAGTTCTTTATACGTTTTCTTTATGTGACATACTAGATCCAGTCATATCACATGGGCCGGGTTTGGGGTGTTACATTGATGTTCAGCTTTAACTTGCTGACAGACTAAATTGTAACATCCTAGTTTAGACTCTAGTCAGAATAGTGGTTCGAGACCAGAAATCTGAGATCGTAAAAATATTTTAATGATATTTTCTGTGTGAATATTATGTGACTTAGCCTGTGTGAAAATTTTGTGTGATAATTTGATCGTTTGTGTGCCGAATTAAGAGAAAGGGCTTAATTGCATAGAGTGTAAAATGTTGTGTGCTGATTTGTGAGTACTTAATTGTTGTTGGCTTTTAAAGGTGGAGGCCTTATGAGGCAATTTAACCTTTTTAATGATAGTGGATATTAAATGGACAAATATGCCATTAATGTATATTTGTTATTTAATGTATAGTAAAAGGGATAGTATGGTAAAATGAATATTATTATGTTTGTAATAAACAAAAGAAAAAGATGAACATTATCATCTTACTTTGGGGGTGCCGAAAGTAAAAGAAAAAGAAAAGGTTAAGCTTGTTCATTCGGCCATGGTTCAAGCATAAATTGGGTATGTGTTTTCGATCGGTTTTTGATAATTTCTATGTTTTTGCAATCGTTGCTTTGAGAGCTACAAAACCCATGTTTTGATTTTGTGAAATGATGATGTTTTTGTGAGATGCCATTGATGATATGTCAAGCTTTTTGATGATTTTTTGTGTTAAATGAAAGATATGAAATAGATGAACATGTTTTGTTCTTGAATTTTTGATGAATTTAGCTAAATAGGGCTAAACTGAGAAAATAGTAGATTGAAGGACTAAATTACAAATTTAATGAAAAATGTAGGTTTGTATGTGATGTATAAGAATTCGGCTAAGCACATGTATATTGAAATTTTGAGTATTTGATGATTTTGTGAGATAGGGACTAAAGTGTCGAAATGTGAAAATGTGAGGGCTATTTTGTAAAATACCCTAAATGTGTGTGTGTGGACTAAATTGAATGAGTTAGTGATTAAATGGGCTGAATTCGAATGTGTATAGACCAAGAGAGGAGAGCTTTGGATCGAGATCGAGGCAAAGAGAAAGTACTCGATTAATCGACCATTTCGGTATTTTGACATCCGAGGTAAGTTCGGATATAATACATGTTATTAACTTATGTTTTTGTATTATGAAATGAATGTGTATATGTGTATGAAATTGAGATGCTATGTGCAGGATTTAGTTAAGGGCACTAAGTGTGTGATATTAAAATCGAAATAGAAAAGAATAGCACTGTGTGTGCGATGTTATGAAAGCTTCGGCTTATAGAATTGGCACTGTGTGTGTTATCGAGATAATTCGGTTGGAAAATTTGGCACTAAGTGTGCGATGACTAATATGTACCGACCATGTATATAACACTGAGTGTGCGAATAAGTTGATTGAATATTAAAGGATGATCAACAAGTAATATTGAGCATTGAGTAGCTTGGAAATTGAATAACTATGTGTTAGCCAAGGTATGTCTTGAACCTTTGTGGTTGATGAATTTATAGATAAAGCTATAGATGGATGAATGAGTATCTTGACTAGGGATGGTATAGTATGGATAAGAGAGAAATGATCTATGTGATGGTTATTGATTATATTGGTTTGGTTTAATGACACGGTTATATTGTATATCGAACTTACTAAGCTATAGAAAGCTTACTGTGTGATTTCTTTCTATGCTTTGCAGTGTCAGTAAAGCTAGCTCGGATTCGGGGATCGTCAGCATCTCAGTGACACTATCGACAATCTATTTTGGGTATTTTCGAAAGATGTACATAGTTAAAATATGGCATGTATAGGCTGGTCATTTGAATCATGTTTGATGTTTGTAAGTAGCCATGAGATGTGGCTAGATATGTGCTAGTCTTAACATGAATGAATTTGATATATGTGATGCATCTTTTGGCATGATTTGTGGGTTGAGAAATTGACTATTGAATGGTAACTGTGTGTTGGTAAAATGCTAGTAGGAATTAGTGAAATTGAGAAGGAATGATGTTTGGTATTGAATGTATTATACTTGTGATGAGATAGATTTTGGTATTGAATTTGTTATGGTTGGAATGGGAATTGAATGCATAGATTGGATAGTCATATTGGTAAGTTTTTGGTTGCCTTATGTGCATGATATGTTTTGGTATGTGTTGCTTGTAGGTTTGACCTAAGTGGGTGGCATGTTGGCCTTGCAAAATAGCCTATAATGTCACACGGTCAAGGCACATGGGCATGCCTACAGACCGTGGGTGAATTGACAGATTACAGCTTAGTAACACACG
The DNA here is from genome assembly GCA_025698515.1 of Gossypium sturtianum. Lineage (NCBI taxonomy): Eukaryota > Viridiplantae > Streptophyta > Magnoliopsida > Malvales > Malvaceae > Gossypium > Gossypium sturtianum. The sequence continues at coordinate 80,143,224 of CM046943.1, read as the reverse complement.
GCCTCGACAAGGGGGTGTCAGCTAACCGTGGTGTACAAGTCAGTAGCTAGCTAAGAGCACACGGCCATGGCACACGGGCGTGCTTGGTGGCCGTGGTGGGGAAGACAGTATAGGACCACGGTCGGGACACACGGGTGTGCCTGGTGGCCGTAGGGACCAAGTCAGTATATAGACACGGAAGGATACACGGGGGTGTCTAGAAGCCGTGGAGGGCACACGGTCTCCTCCCACGGGCGTGTCTCCCCTGTATTTTAGAAAAGTTTCAAATTTTCATGAAATTTTATATGTGTTTCAGTTTAGTTCGGACTCGGTTTATAAGCATGCTTAGGGTCTTGATGACTCATTTAAGGGACACTATGATTGTAATTGAACGTGATTGACTTTGTGTCATAAATTCTAGATGTTAAATGTTCTGATTGATCGGTAATACCTCTTAACCCCTTTCTGGCGACAGTCTCGGGTTAGGGGTGTTACATTTTATTGGTATCAGAGCTACGGTTTAGTCGATTCTCGAACTAATGTAGCGCGTGTGAGTTTAGCTATACATGCCGTATATGAAATTGCGATAGTGTGATGAATGTTGACAGTTGAAAATGTGTTTTCTTATAGTAATGGATCTTGATAGAGCAAAGCATTCGATGACGTGAGTAATGCGCTGCTCCCTCAAAGGGACAACCGGCATCTAGGCGAATGAAGGTAGTGAGGGAGGAGAGGCTAAGCAAGCCTTCTTCTGTATGATGAGTGAATGGTTTACGGAGTTCGTTCGAACGAATCCGGCTGCTCCACAACCTCCACCCCCACAAGTACATGTTGTGCCACAAGTTGTAGACCCAATCAGATTGAATAAACCACCTGTAGATAAGATTCAAAAATACGGGGCCGAGGAGTTTAGGGCCACATCTGATGACGATGCTAAGCGAGCCGAGTTTTGGCTTGAGAATACAATCAGAGTATTCGATGAGATGTCGTTAAATCCTAATGAGTGCATTAAGTGTGCAGTTTCCTTGTTGAGAGACACGGCTTATAACTGGTGGAAAACATTGATATCTGTAGTTCTGAGAGAGAGAGTCACCTGGGACTTCTTTCAAGTTGAGTTCAGAAAGAAATATATTAGTCAGCGTTTCATTGATCAGAAACGTAAAGAGTTTCTAGGGTTGAAACAGGGCCATTTGTCTGTTACTGAGTACGAACGGGAATTCGTAAGATTGAGTCAGTACGTGAGGGAATGTGTTTCGACCGAAGCTACTAAGTGCAAACGTTTCATAGAGGGATTGAATGAAGACATTAAATTATTGGTTGGGATACTTGATATAAATGAATTTGTTGTGTTAGTCGAAAGAGCATGTAAAGCTGAGGAGCTCAGTAAAGAGAAGAAGAAAGCCGATTCTGAGGCTCGTGATGAAAGAAATAGATCAATGAATAAGTTCTCTCAACCTTCAACAAAGAGATATAGAGATGAAAGAAATCGTTCAAATGTTTCGTTGGGACATACAAGTAGAGATCGTTCGAGACAAAGTACTGGTTTACGAATTCAAGCTCCGAATGAACCAAGTGTTGGTAGTGTTAAGAGTAACAAACCTGAGTGCAGACAGTGTGGAAGACGACATGTGGAAGAGTGCTGGGGCAAGTACAACAATAGAGTTTGTTATAAATGTGGATCTCGAGATCATTTTATTCGAGATTGCCCAAAGATGGTCGAAGAGGAGAATGTTTAGAATGAAAGACCAAGTAATGTGACGGCTAGAGGTAGACCACCCAGAAACAACAGAAATGTGAGCGAAAGTCAAAGGGGGACAATCGACACACCGTGTGAGGTCGGGTCGAGCGAGAGCACCTGCCCGAGCCTATGCTATACGCGCACGAGAGGAAGCATCATCTCTAGACATCATCACCGGTACTTTCACTTTATTTGATATTGATGTCGTTGCATTGATAGATCCTGGATCAACCCATTCCTATGTGTGTATGAACTTAGTATTGAATAAGACTCTACCTGTTGAGTCTACTGAATTTGTGATTAGAGTATCGAACCCCTTAGGCAAGTGTGTTTTGGTGGATAAGGTGTGCAAGAATTGCCCATTGATGTTTCGTGATTTATGTTTTTCGGTCAATTTGATGTTACTACCATTCAATGAGTTTAACATAATTCTGGGTATGGATTGGCTTACTCTGCATAACGCCATCGTGAATTGTAAAAGAAATAGTATTGAGTTGAAGAGTCAGAATGGTGATATAGTTCGAATTGAATCCAATGATATGAAAGGATTACCAGCTATTGTATCTGCGATGAAAGCTATGAACTATGTGAGAAAAGGTTGTGAAGCTTATTTGGCGTATGTGATTGATACAAAGGTGTCGGAAAAGAAAGTTGAATCTGTGTCTGTAGTTTGTGAGTTTCCAGATGTATTTCCTGAAGAGTTACCAGGATTACCTCCAATTCGAGAGATGGAATTTGGTATTGAGTTAGTGCCAGGAACTGCTCCTATTTCGATAACTCCTTACAGAATGGCCCAAACCGAATTGAAAGAGTTAAAATCACAGTTGCAAGAATTAACTGACAGAGGTTTTGCACGACCGAGTTTTTCACCCTGGGGAGCTCCTGTGTTATTTTTGAAAAAGAAAGACGAAACTATGAGAATGTGTATTGATTATCGATAATTTGAATAAAGTGACAATAAAGAACAAATACCCGCTGCCTCGTATCGATGATTTGTTTGATCACCAAGGAGCTACAAATGTTTTCTAAAATAGATTTGAGATCAGTTACTATCGCTTAAGAGTTAAAGAGTCCGGCGAGGTACGGACATTACGAATTCTTAGTGATGCCTTTCGATTAACAAATGCTCTCAGTAGTGTTTATGGATCGATGAATCGATATTTAGACCGTATTTGGATCGCTTTTGTTGTGGTATTTATTGATGATATTTTGATCTATTCGCGAGATGAGACACAGCATGCCGAACATTGGAGAACCGTGCTACAAACACTACGTGAGAAACAGTTGTATGCAAAGTTTAGCAAATGTGAATTTTGGTTGCATGAGGTCAGTTTTCAGGGGCATATTGTATCACTTTGGGATACGAGTTGACCCGAGTAAAATCTCTGCTATTTTAGAATGGAAGCCTCCAAGGAATGTGTCTGAAGTCCGTAGTTTTCTGGTTCTAGCGGGATATTATAGACGATTTGTGAAAGGCTTCTCGATGGTTGCAACTCCATTGACAAAGTTGTTACAAAAGGATGTTAGATTTGAGTGGTCAGAAAAGTGCCAACAGAGTTTTGAGCAGTTGAAAGTGTTGTTAACTAAGCACCGCTTTTAATTCAACTCTGAATCGGGCAAAGAGTTCACGATTCTGATGATGCATCATTGAATGGTTTGGGCGTTGTGTCTTTGCAAGAAGGGAAAGTCATTGCTTACGCTTCAAGACAGTTAAAATCGCATGAAAGGAACTACCCAACGCATGATCTTGAATTGGCTGCGATTGTGTTCGCATTGAAGATTTGGCGTCACTATCTATTCGGGGAGAAATGTCACATCTATACTGATCATAAGAGTTTAAAGTACTTGATGACTCAAAAAGACTTGAACTTATGGCAGAGAAGATGGTTAGAGTTATTGAAAGATTACGAACTTGTGATAGATTACCATCCGGGTAAGGCTAATGTTGTAGCTGATGCCTTAAGCTGAAAATCGTTATATGCTTTGCGAGCTATGAGTAATCTGATAGATCTATGTGATGATGGTGTGGTTGTAGTTGAATTGAAAGTAAAGCCGATGTTTGTACAACAAATTAGTGATGCTCAGAAAAATGATGTTGAAATGATGGCTAAACGAACTCAATGTGAATTGAATGTTGAATCAGAATTTTGAGTTGATAGTGATGATTGTTTGAGATTCAGAGATCAGATTTGTGTTCCAAGAAATTCAGGGTTGATTCAAACGATTTTGAATGAAGCTCACAATAGTCATTTGACTATGCATCCGGGGAGTACGAAAATGTATAATGATTTGAAGCAGTTCTATGGGTGGCATGGCATGAAAAGAGACATTTCTGATTTTGTATCGAAATGTTTAGTTTGTCAGCAAGTCAAAGCTGAACATCAAGTTCCATCTGGGTTGTTACAACCGATTATGATTCCTGACTGGAAATGGGAGAGAATTATGATGGACTTTGTGTCGGGTTTGCCCTTATCTCCGAGTAAGAAAGATGCAATCACGGGTGATAGTAGATGAGTTAATGAAATCACTCATTTCGTTCTGGTGAGAACCGATTATTCTTTAGATAACTTAGCTGAACTGTATATTGATGAGATTGTGAGATTGCATGGAGTACCGTTATCTATAGTGTCTGACAGAGATCCGAGATTTACCTCGCGATTTTGGAAGAATTTGCAAGATACTTTAGGCACTAAATTGCATTTCAGTACTGCTTTTCATCCGCAAACGGATGGTCAATCTGAACGAATCATTCAGATTCTAGAAGACATGCTGATATGTTGCATACTTGAATTTGAAAGCACGTGGGAAAAGCATTTATCATTGATTGAGTTTGCATATAACAATAGTTATCAATCTAGTATCAAAATGGCATCATATGAGGCTCTTTATGGTCGAAAGTGTCGAACTCCATTGTATTGGACTGAGCTGAGTGAGAATAAGATTCACGGGGTTGATCTGATAAAAGAGACTAAACAGAAAGTGAAAGTGATTCGTGATAGTTTGAAAGCAGCCTCAGATCGTCAGAAGTCTTATGCAGATCTGAAACGAAAAGATATCGAATTTGAGGTCGGTAATAAAGTGTTTTTGAAAGTTTCTCTGTGGAAGAAAATACTCCGATTTAGTCGAAAGGGCAAAGTTGAGTCCGAGGTTCATCTGACCGCATTTAGATTATTGAACGAGTTGGGCGGTTGCTTATAGATTGAAATTGCCATCCGAAGTTAGAAAAGATTCATAACATGTTTCATGTGTCAATGCTTCGACGGTATGATAAGATCCGTCTCATGTGATTGCTCCTACCGGTTTGAGATTCAATCGGACTTGTCGTATAGTGAAGAACCGATCCGAATTTTGGCACGAGAGACTAAAGAGTTGAGAAATAAGAAAATTTCTTTAGTGAAAGTATTATGGCACAAACACGGAATTGAAGAGGCTACGTGGGAGCCTGAGAATGTTATGAGAGAGCAACATCTACAACTATTCACTGGTAAGATTTTCGGGGACGAAAATCCCTAAGGGGGGAGAGTTGTAACATCCCGGTTTAGACCCTAGTCAGAACAGTGGTTGAGACCACAAATCCGAGATCGTAAAAATATTTTAATGATATTTTCTGTGTGAATACTATGTGACTTAGCCTGTGTGAAAATTTTGTGTGATAATTTGATCGTATGTGTGCCGAATTAAGAGAAAGGGCTTAATTGCATAGAGTGTAAAATGTTGTGTGCTGATTTGTGAGTACTTAATTGTTTTTGGCTTTTAAAGGTGGAGGCCTTATGAGGCAATTTAACCTTTTTAATGATAGTGGATATTAAATGGACAAATATGCCATTAATGTATATTTGCTACTTAATGTTTAGTAAAAGGGATAGTATGGTAAAATGAATATTATTATGTTTGTAAAAAGATGAACATTATCATCTTACTTTGGGGGTGCCGAAAGTAAAAGAAAAAGAAAAGGTTAAGCTTGTTCATTCGGCCATGGTTCAAGCATAAATCAGGTATGTGTTTTCGATCGGTTTTTGATAATTTCTACGTTTTTGCAATCGTTGCTTTGAGAGCTACAAAACCCATGTTTTGATTTTGTGAAATGATGATGTTTTTGTGAGATGCCATTGATGATATGTCAAGCTTTTTGATGATTTTTGGTGTTAAATGAAAGATATGAAATAGATGAACATGTTTTGTTCTTGAATTTTTTATGAATTTAGCTAAATAGGGCTAAACTAAGAAAATGGTAGATTGAGGGACTAAATTGCAAATTTAATGAAAAATGTGGGTTTGTATGTGATGTATAAGAATTCGGCTAAGCACATGTATATTGAAATTTTGAGTATTTGATGATTTTGTGAGATAGGGACTAAAGTGTCGAAATGTGAAAATGTGAGGGCTATTTTATAAAATGCCCTAAATGTGTGTGTATGGACTAAATTGAATGAGTTAGTGATTAAATGGACTGAATTTGAATGTGTATAGACCAAGAGAGGAGAGCTTCGGATCGAGATCGAGGCAAAGAGAAAGTACTCGATTAATCGACCGTTTCGGTATTTTGACATCCGAGGTAAGTTCGGATATAATACATGTTATTAACATATGTTTTTGTATTATGAAATCAATGTGTATATGTGTATGAAATTGAGATGCTATGTGCAGGATTTAGTTAAGGGCACTAAGTGTGCGATATTAAAATCGAAATAGAAAAGAATAGCACTTGTGTGTGTGCGATGATATGAAAGCTTCGACTTATAGAATTGGCACTGTGTGTGCGTTACCGAGATAAGTCGGTTGGAAAATTTGGCACTAAGTGTGCGATGACTAATATGTACCGACCATGTATATAGCAATCGAGTGTGCGAATAAGTTGATTGAATATTAAAGGATGATCAACAAGTAATATTGAGCATTGAGTAGCTTGGAAATTGAATAACTATGTGTTAGCCAAGGTATGTCTTGAACCTTTGTGGTTGATGAATTTATAGATAAAGCTATAGATGGATGAATGAGTATCTTAACTAGGGATGATATAGTATGGATAAGAGAGAAATGATCTATGTGATGGTTATTGATTATATTGGTTTGGTTTAATGACACGGTTATATTGTATATCGAACTTACTAAGCTATAGAAAGCTTCTCGTGTGATTTCTTTCTCTACTTTGCAAAGTCAATAAAGCTAGCTCGGATCCGGGATCGTCGAGATCTCGACCACACTATCGGCAATCTATTTTGGGTATTTTGGAAAGATGTACATAGTTAAAATATGGCATGTATAGGCTGGTCATTTGAATCATGTTTGATGTTTGTAAGTAGCCATGAGATGTGGCTAGATATGTGCTAGTCTTAACATGAATGAATTTGATATATGTGATGCATCTTTTGGCATGATTTGTGGGTTGAGAAATTGACTATTGAATGGTAACTGTATGTTGGTAAAATGCTAGTAGGAATTAGTGAAATTGAGAAGGAATGATGTTTGGTATTGAATGTATTATACTTGTGATGAGATAGATTTTGGTATTGAATTTGTTATGGTTGGAATGGGAATTGAATGCATAGATTGGATAGTCATATTGGTAAGTTTTTGGTTGCTTTATGTGCATGATATGTTTTGGTATGTGTTGCTTGTAGGTTTGACCTAAGTGGGTGGCATGTTGGCCTTGCAAAATGGCCTATAATGTCATACGGTTAAGGCACACGGGCGTGCCTACAGACCGTGGGTGAATTGGCAAATTATAGCTTAGTAGCACACGGCCTCGACATGGGGGGTGTCAGCTAATCGTGGTGTACAAGTCAGTAGCTAGCTAAGAGCACACGGCCATGGCACACGGGCGTCCTTGGTGGCTGTGGTGGGGAAGACAAGATAGGACCACGGTCGGACACACGGGCGTGCACGGTGGCCGTAGGGGACCAAGTCGAAGATATAGACACGGAAGGACACACGGGGTGTCTAGAAGCCGTGGAGGGCACACGGTCTCCTCCCACGGGCGTGTCTCCCCTGTATTTTAGAAAAGTTTCAAATTTTCATGAAATTTTTATATGTGTTTCGGTTTAGTCCCGACTCAGTTTATAAGCATGCTTAGGGTCTTGATGACTCATTTAAGGGACACTATGATTATAATTGAACGTGATTGACTTTGTGTCATAAATTCTAGATGTTAAATGTTCTGATTGATCGGTAATACCTCTTAACCCCTTTTCGGCGACAGTCTCGGGTTAGGGGTGTTACATAAACATTTTGAAACAAAGTCAGAAATGTCTCTTTTCATACCAGGCCACCAATAGTGTTGCTTCAGATCATGGTACATCTTTGTACTTCTCGGATGAACAGATAAACGACTGTTATGTGCTTCATTCAAAATCAACTAAATTAACTCTGGGTTTCTCAAAACGCATATTCGATCTCGAAATCTCAAACTATCATTATCATCAACTCGAAATTCAGAATCAGAGTACAAATCACACTGAGCTCGTTTCGCTAGTATTTCATTATCCACTTTCTGAGCATCACATATTTGTTGTAAAAACAACGGTATCACTTTCAACTTAGCTAATACTAAACCATCATCAAACAAATCTAAATGAGCATTCATTACACATAATGCAAATAACGATTTGCGACTCAATGTATCAGCAACAACATTTGCTTTACCCGGATGGTAATCTATCACAAGCTCGTAATCTTTCAAAAGTTCTAACCATCTTCTCTGTGCAGATTCAAATTTTTTTGAGTCATCAGATACCTCAAACTTTTATGATCTGAAAACACATGACATTTTTCGCAAAACAGATAATGACGCCGAATCTTTAGCGCAAACACAATCGCAGCTAACTCAAGATCGTGAGTCGGATAGTTCTTTTCATGTGGCTTTAACTGTCTTGAAGCATAAGCGATGACTTTGCCTTCCTGCATCAAAAACATCCCAGACCATTTAACGAAGCATCACTGCAAATCACGAACTCTTTGCCCGATTCTGGTTGTGTCAAAACTGGAGCTTCAGTCAAAAGGGCTTTCAACTAATCAAAGCTTTTCTGACATTTATCAGACCATTCAAATTTCATGTCTTTCTAAAGCAATCTAGTCAACGGAGTAGCTATCATCGAAAAACCTTTTACAAACCTCCGATAATAACCAGCAAGTCCCAGAAAACTGCGAACTTCAAACACATTCTTCAGAGGCTTCCATTCTAGGATAGCATAAATCTTACTCGGATCAACTCGTATTCCTGAGGCCGGAACAATATGTCCCAGAAAACTGACTTCTCGCAACCAAAATTCACATTTACTGAACTTTGCATACAATTTCTTATCTCGCAGAGTTTGCAACACAATTCTTAGATGTTCAGCATGTTCAACTTCATCTCGAGAGTAAATCAATATGTCGTCAATAAATACAACAACAAATTGATCTAAGTACGGTTGAAAATTCTGTTCATCAGATTCATAAAAATAGCAAGAGCATTTGTTAGTCTAAAAAGCATAACTAAAAACTCATAATGCCCATACCTCGTTCTGAAAGCAGTTTTCGGAATATCTGAATCTTTTACTCGCAGCTGGTAGTATCCCGATCTCAAATCTATCTTTGAAAACATAGTGGTTCCTTTAAGCTGATCAAACAAATCATCAATTCTGGGCAGAGGATATTTATTCTTTATAGTCACTTTGTTCAACTGACGATAGTCAATGCACATTCTCATCGTGCCATCTTTGTTTTTCACAAACAGAACAGGAGCACCCCAAGGTGAGAAACTCGATCGTGCAAACCCTCTATCAGTCAACTCTTACAACTATAACTTTAATTATTTCAGTTCTGTTGGTGCCATTCTATACGAAGCTATCGAAATAGGAGTTGTACCAGGCAACAGATAAATACCAAATTCAGCTTCACGTATCGGAGGCAATCCCGGTAGTTCTTCAGGAAACACATCAGAGAATTCACAGACAACTGGCACTGATTCAACTTTCTTTTTAGATACTTTCGAGTCAATTACATAAGTAAAATAAGCTTCATAACCCTTTCTCAAACAATTCTGAACTTTCAATACAGATATTACAGCAAGTAACCCAGTCAAATCATTAGACTCAACCCAAACTATTTCATCATTCTGACATCTCAAATCAAAAGTCTTTCTTTTGTAGTTCACAACAGCATCATGTAGTGTCAACCAGTCCATACCCAAAATGATATCAAACTCATCAAAAGGTAATAACATCAGATCACCCGGAAAATAGATATCTCGAAACATTAACGGACAGTTCTTGCATACTTTATCAACCAAGACACTTTTACCTAAAGGGTTCGATACTCTAATAACAAATTCAGTAGACTCTACAGGCAAAGTCTTACTGGATACTAAATTCATGCATATATACGAATGTGTAGAACTAGGGTCTATCAATGCAATCATAGAAGTATCATAAAGAGTAAATATACCCGCTATAACATCCGAGGATGAAGCTTCCTCACGAGCTCGGATGGCATATGCTCTGGCAGGCACTCTGGCTTCAGATCTCGCAACTGAATCTTTCGTAGTTCTCTGACTACCATTGACATTTCTTGTATTTCGGGAAGATCTACCTCTCGCTGGAACATTATCAGATCTCGGATTCTGAACAATCTCTTACTCAACAGACTCTGGGCAATCACGGATGAAATGATCTAACGATCCACATCTGAAACAAGATCGATCATTCAATCTACAACTTCCCAGATGTCTTTTACCACAATGCTTACACTCAGGTCGCTCGGATAGGACAATTCCAACACTCGCCATTGATGTTGTTGGAGCCTTGGAGCTCAACTGTGACCTAACTCGATCTCTATTCGAATGTCCCACATTAATTCTTGAATGGCTTTGTTCATCTCTAAATTTCTTTGATGCAGACTAAAATGATTTACTCGAAAATCTCTTTCTCACATCTCTAGCTTCAGACTCGGCTTTTCTTTTATCTTTCCCGAGTGCTTTAGCTTTGCATGCTCGATCAACAAGCACAACGAACTCTTTTATCTCTAAAATCCCCACAAGCAAACGAATATCTTCATTAAGGCCATCTTCAAATCTTTTACACATTATTTCCTCGGTCGATACACATTCCCGAGCATACTAACTTAATCTCACGAACTCTCGTTCGTATTCAGTGACAGACATGCGGCCTTGTTTCAAATCCAGAAATTCCTTTCATTTCTGATCAATGAATCTCTGACTGATATATTTCTTTCGAAACTCAGACTGAAAGAAATCCCAAGTAACCCGTTCCTTTGGAACCACGGATATCAAAGTCTTCCACCATTGATAAGTTGCGTCTCGTAGCAAGGATACAACACATTTTATACATTCTTCGGGGCTCAGCGACATCTCATCAAATACCCGAATTGTGTTCTCAAGCCAAAACTCAGCTTTCTCAACATCGTCATCACTGGTGGCCCTGAACTCTTTAGCCCCATATTTACGGATTTTGTCGACCGGAGGCTTATTCAACAAATTCAGATTCATAGCCGGAGGTATAGTAGAAGTCTGAGGAGGATTAAGCGGGGGCGGAGGTTGTGAAACAGTCGGATTATTTCTTATAAACTAAGTGAACCACTCACACATCATTTGGAAGAAAGCTTGTTTAGCTTCTCCCTCTTGACCGCTCGTAGTCGGTCTCAAATTAGAGGGCGCTATCCCTTGAGTGGGAGCAGGCACATTACTTTCTACATCGTCAGCTACGGCTCTTTCGGGATCCATTACTATACGACAAACACATTTTACTCGTCAGGATTCATCACACTATCACAGTTCAGATATATGGCATGTATAGCTAGACTCTTACACACTACGTTAGTCCGAGAATTTACTAAACCGTAGCTCTGATACCAACCAAATGTGACACCCCTAACCCGTAACCATCATCAAAATAGGGTTAAAGGCATTACCAGACCAAACAAAAGCTTTTACTGACATATCATATCATAGACTGACAAAATCACATCAAAGTGTCCCTTAAAATAGGTCTACGAGACCTTAAACATGCTTAAGAATAGGGCCGGGACTAAACTGAACACATACGGAAATTCTCAAAAATTTAAAACTTTTTCTAAGTTATAGAGGTCACACGCCCGTGTGGGCAGGCAGTGTGCCTCCCACGGCCTTAAACACGCCTGTGTGTCTAAGCCGTGTCAAAACAGGGCATACATACTGACTTGTCCACACGGCCGTGGACACGCTCGTGTGCCTCACCCGTGGTCGAGCCTGACTTGCATCACACTGCCAGTCACACGCCCGTGTGTCTTACCCGTGGTCGAGCCTGACTTGTTTCAAAATGGAACCACGAGGGATACGGTCGAGCCATACGCCCGTGTGCTCAACCGTGTGGGAAAATATAGGCCATTTGCAAGGCAAAAATGCCACCCACACTAGGGTCATTCCTACAAGCATATACCAATTCAACTCATGCCATAAATAACAAACTATTTCAAGCATTCAGAAGCATATCAAGCACACCATTTTATATAATAATTAACTCAATCTATTAACAATCATATCCAAGCATAATTCATCACCAACTTACCATTTCCTTATAACATCCATTCATCATTTATATGCATACCTTGTATCAATAAACTTACCATCATTTTGACCATTTCTTTGGTTATTAAACCATACCAAACAACATCATATAACATGGTTACTTATTCATAACACAACCATTTGTCTAGCCATATCACATGGCCATATATACACATCTCAAACATAAACCAAAATGACTAGCCTATACATGCCATACTTATAATATGCATTTCCAAAAGGGTACCAAAATAAGGTTGATTAGTGTGATGACGATCCTCGATGATCCCCGAGCCTTTCGTAGCTTTGACGACCTATAAAATAGAGTAAATACACAAAAAGTAAGCTTTCTAAAGCTTAGTAAGCCATATACAAATAAACTTAACATATAAACATTTAAAACATATATTCAATATGAATTTACTAATAGCTCAATTGCATAGCCATAATTCTTTTTGGCACATTCACTTAGCCATTCATCTTTCAATCTTGCATATCATTATATACTATATAGGATCATAACTTGTCCATTCATGTAACACATTTTACTTTCTCAAATCCAAACACTTAACTCATCTAGGTAAGTTCATGGATATACTTACCTTCTTATACACACAATGTGTACATATCAAACGTACCTGAACCGGATATACAAATTGTAACACCCCATACCCGAGTCCAAGGCTAAGACTAGATACGAGACATTACCATGCTTGAACTCACTTAAACATGTACTTACGGTCTGTAAAATTTTGTTCTGAAATAGAAACTCTTCTTTCTTAGTCAAAACGTACATATCATGGGCCTATGAGGCCTTAAACACATATCCGGGAACTTTTGGAATACAATCGAGAAATTTTCCTCGAAACAGGGGTCACAGGCTAATGTGGCTTGGGGCACGCCCGTGTACCCCTAAGACACGCCCATGTCTCCCAACCGTGGTCGACACTGACTAATCTCACACGGTCTTGACACGCCCGTGGACTGAAACCGTGTGCTATACCTTGATATACTGACTTATTCACACTGCCGGGGCACGCCCATGTTCTAACCGTGTATCACACACGGTCTAAACAAACGGCCGTGGGATTAGCCCGTGGTCTATTCGACTTAAGATACAAAGGTGCGAGTGGTGCACACGCTTGAACACACGCCCATGTGTCCATCCGTGTGGGCACTTAGAGGCTATTTACCAAGCCGATTTCCACCTGAAATCAAGACCAAACTCATGCTCAATTCAAAGAACTCAAGTATTACATCTAACATGAACAAGGATGCATACTTCATTGATAGATTAAAACATACATACTTAATCATTCATGACTCATCTCTTTGGCCATATACAAAAAGAATACTAAGCTTGATAGCCAACACTTTGGCTAGTTTTAAAACATAACTCAAAATGAAATGTTTTCTATACATGCCATACTTAATATAAACAACCTGGCTATACCAAAATAGCGATTGATAGTGTGCTCACGAGCTCGGTGACGATGATCCACGAGATTAGCTTATGGGACTACATGGAAAGAAAGAATAAAGGACGTAAGCATTTAGCTTAGTAAGTTTGCATGTAATTCTCATAGCAATATATTTGCTTAACATTAAACATTCATCATAAACAATGGCATTATGAAATCTCAAGTGTTTAAGCTTACTTACTCTTACTAATTCTTACATATCTCATGGTACTTACTATTCTCATACTCGTACGGTAACAAGATACTTGTATCACTTGATCACATAGATCTGTATACTTTACTATGATAAGCATAATCTCAACTTCATCATTCATATCATGAATAATACTCTTAATTAACTCTGACTAGCATAACTTGATAATAACTTTACTTACTTAACTTTCTTACTTTCTAATTTAATCTTTACTCTTTTGCCCGATGAATTACTATGAATAACAGAGGATACTAAATCTCAAAACACATGTGTCTTGATGCCAATGCTATATCCTTGATATAGTCTTACATGGGATCTCTTACTTGGTATTGATGCCATGTCTTGACATGGGCTTACACGAAGTTTTCCTTATGAGTTCCCTTGGGAACTTACCATTGCCATGTCTCGACATGGTCTTACTTGGTATCTTTACTTGTCCATGTCGAGCCTTGGCTTGGACTTACATGAAATCTTTCTTGTTACTCACCAATGCCATGCCTTGGCTTGGACTTACATGGGATCTCTATCTCTTTATAGCTTTTCAATGCCAAGACTTGTCTTGGACTTACATGATAACTTTGCTTGGAGACTCACCAATGCCATGCCTTGGCTTAGGCTTATATGGGTCTTCATCTCATAATAACTCTTCAATGCGAAGACTTGTCTTGGTCTTACATGATAACTTGCTTGATTGCCGATGCCATGCCTTGGCTTGGTCTTATACAGACTTTCTCATTTCATGTGATAGATCGAGTATCCTAAGTAATTCAACTTCAATTGGGACTTTCTCATGCTTGATCTCATTGATTTCTTTGTTTAACATAGCATTAAACAATCTCATGGAATTAAAATATATTCTACATTATACTAAGCAATTCAATGATATTAATCATAAAGCTTAGAAAACATACAAATGTACCTCAATATACAAAATGTGTGTAGATATGCAATTTAGTCCTCGACTTTGTTCTTGCCTCGGTTTCGATTCGGGCTTCATTTTTCTTGATCTATAATAATAATTAGATCATTTAATACTCACATTGACTAAATTGACTCTTAACTCATACTTTGGAAAAATTACTATTTTGCCCCTAAACTTTCTCATATTTGCACTTTTGCCCCTAGGCTCGTAAAATGATTCTCATTTAACTTTCTTAAACATCATGTTTAGCTGATTCATTTTCTCTACTATAACAATCATAAATTCTCACTATTTCTAATAGATATGGCCAATTTCATAACTATTACAAATTAGTCCATACTATCATTTTTCATGAAATTCACTAAGGAAAAGATGTTTATCTAACATCAAACTCTCATAAACTTCCATAAAATATCATTTTACAAGCATGTCACTATTGGGTAGATTTTTGAGCATGCATCTTAGCTCATTTTATAGCTAAAAATAGCTAATTCATAATACGAGAACTTCAAAAATACGAAGAATATTAAAAACGGGGCTAAGATGAACTTACTAGCAAGCTTGAAAGATGAACAAACCCTAGCTATTGGGTTCTTCAAATTTTCGGCACCAAGGAAGAAGATGAATGAAATTTTTATCATCTTTTTCCTATTTTAAATCATTTAATTGGTAAATGACCAAAATGCCCTTCTCTTTAAAATTTTACAATTTACTAACTCATGTCCATTTTTGTCCAAAAATTATAATTTGGGCAAATTTCTATTTAAGGACTTCTAATTAATATTTCTAAAGCTATTTCATACAAAAAGCTTCTAGAAACTCATATTTTGCAACTTTTGCAATTTAGTCCTAATTGATCATTCCATGTCAATTTCACAAAATTTCTACGTGGAACTTTAATACTATCATGCAAACATGTCATAAACCTTAAGAACTCAATTTACTAACTCAGATTTGTGGTCTCGCACCACTATTCTGACTAGGCCCTGAATCGGGTTGTTACACAAATCACATAATCATTCGTTTCTTGGACTTGCCCGTTGAACCGTTTGGAATCTAATAGGATACTCAGAGTGCTCACAATAGTTGTACAATGCCAACATCCCAGATGTGATCTTACATGTATCCAGATATCGATGCCAATGTCCCAGACACGGTCTTACACGAATCAATACGATGCCAAAGTCCCGGATATGGTCTTACACGTAAATCTAATATCGATGCCAACGTCCCATACGTGGTCTTACACAAAATCTCAAATCAATGCCAACGTCCCAAACGTGGTCTTACATGATATCACGTATCAGACACCTATGTCATGACATACGTAATCCTATCTATTCCTAGGTTCGTACGGGACTTCGCTGACGTTGATACATTGTTGATACTTCCTCAGAATTCATATACTATCATTCTCATATACATTCTTCATAATGAGATTTCATATGAACATACAGAATTAATACAAATACATTTATTTGTATATAGACTTACCTTGGATTCAGATATTCGATCGGATTCGGTTATTCGACAACTTTTGACTTTCCATGATCTAAGTCCGTTTTCTTTGGTCCTTGATCTATACATATTCAAATTTAACCCATTTATTCAATAACTCATTCAATTCAATCCAAGAACACACATTTAGGGCAATTTACAATTTAGCCCACACATTTTCACATTTTGACATTTTAGTCCCTATTTCACAAAATTACAAAATACAACAAATTACTAAATACCCATACTTAACCGAATATTACTCATGCTCATATGAGTCCATACATTTCATTTATTTCACAATTTAGTCCCTTAAATAATCATTTTCCCAATTACATAAAAAATACTCAAATTCATCAAAAACTCAAAGACAAACTATGTTAATCAAACATATATCTTTTATAATTCACCATCAAACTTCATAAAATGCATGTTTTCATCAATGACTCTTTCAAAAACATCATCAATTCACAAAATTGAAGTATGGGTTTTGAAGTATACAAAGCAACGATTACAAAAACGTAGAAATTATCAAAAACCGATTAAAAACATACCTTGAATTGAATCAAAAGCTAGCCGAATGCCCTAGCTCAATTTTCTTTCTTTTCTTTTGTTTGTTTTTCAGTGGAAGAACACATGAATTTCCACCATCTTTTAACTTGTTTTTATTATAACACATATTAATGCACAAATGACATAATTAACCTTATTAATAAAATTATAAAACATAGTTTTTCAAGGTCATTATTGACCATAACCGTCCACTATCAATAATAATAGGCTAATTTCCTTTTAAGGGCTTTACATTATAAAGACATCAACAATTTGATACATTCACATTTAACCATCAAACTTTCATTTTATGCGATTAAGCCCTTTTCTCAAACTAAGCATACAAACGAACAAATTAACTCACGTAACTTTAGCACATGCTTAATCACACACAGTAAACAAAGGAAATTATATTAAAATATTTTTATGACTCGGATTTGTGGTCCCGAAACCACTGTTCTGACTAGGGTCAAAATCGAACTGTTACAAATTCGTTCCTCTCCTCTACTGCTGAAATTTTTGTTTTTCCTTCTTCCCTTTTTTTGATTATTCAATTCGCCTCCTTCGGTGTACCTTTTGATTTTGTGCGTTCAGGTAAGTAAGGTTTTGCTTCTCTGTAACTTGCGTTGTTTCCATCGTTGATTGGGGTTATGCGATTGTTTTGATAGTAGAGAATCAGGAGGATCGAGACTCTGCTCTTGCGGAATTGTAGTTAGTCACTCGGAGTATTGGGGTAAGCATTAAGCGCTCGTTTTGACTATGGTTGGTTTTGGTGGTTCAATTTAAGGAAGAGTTAATATTGATTTCGGGTATGTTTGTTGGTCAATCCTAGGTGCTGGTGATCTCGAGAGTGGTTTTTACATCGAAACAATACCAGGTGTGTACTTAATTGCATAGAAAATGAGGTTTCAACAAAAGCTAAAAACCTCACTGTCGACACAACACGGACGGGTGGTCGCCCGTGTGCCCTAACACGAGCGTGTGTTCGATGAGGCCAGGCCGTGCACTCAAGACACGACTGTGTGATGGCCAAGAAGGCCGTGTGTGACACACGGGCTAGACTAATTTGGGTCGTGTGGGCCACACGGGCATGTGGGCCCACACGGGTAGTCCATACAGGCGTGTGGGATTCTGGGCCAGGCCGTGTGATCCACACGGCCAAGGCAAATTTGGGTCGTGTGGGCCACAGGCAACATGGGCGTGTGAGCCCATTTTCACTGAATTGATTGCTAAGGTTGCACGGGTCACCCAAGTTGACTGTGAACCTATTGTAGGGTCGGTAAGCATCACTTAGACCCCTAATTGTGTGAACTGACTGTTTGATTTATATATATTGAGCATGATGATAGTATGCATGTATACTGAACTGGATATATGTACTGATATCATGAGATAGCATGTCATGATTTGTCTGTTGCATTGCATGGGGTTGGGTTGATTATATTTGTAGGAAGTGTACTGAAAGGCTCTTAAGCCTAATATATTGGCAAGTCAGCTGCAAATTACTGTTTATGTGCCGCATTCGGTACTACCTGGAGTGTAGGGATGGGTGGGTTGATTTAATCCCCACATGTAGTGTAGGGTTGGACGGAGATGGTGTGTAGAGTCTAGTTGGGTAGGACTTTGCTACTAAATATTTATGACTAATACTGATACTGTGATGGGCTAAGGCTCTACTGTATACTTAATACTATACTGGAATGGGCTAAGGCCCAAACTGTTACTGATACTGGAAAGGGCTTAGGCCTAAGACTATTTTGGCTGTTCATTGTGCTTTGCTATTGATGCGATCCCGGCCGCATCATGTTTCGGCACAACTCGCTGACCTCAGAATTGACCTTCTTCAAGCTCGTCTAGCTCAACCCGAGCTCATTTAGCTTAACTTCAACCCATTTTTTAATTTGCTGGAATAAGTATTTAATTTGCTGGAATAAACTTAAATAATGTTTAGTTTAAGTATTAAATGTGTTTAGTTAATTTAGTTTAATTAATTAAGTTGTTGGAATAAATTACTCATCTTAGTTAATTGAGTTCATCTTAGTTAATTAAGTTGCTGGAATAAATTACTCATCTTAGTTAATTAAGTTCATCTTAGTTAATTTAGTTTCTGGAATAATTTATTATTGCATGTGTTTTTAAGTTAAGTATTAAATGTGTTTATTTACAGTTTATTAATTAAGCTTATTAAGTTTAGTGTGTTTTAATTTGTTTTAATGTGTTTGTTAATAAATGATTGTAGGTGACTATTCAATTGGAATCAGTTATGTACAAGGGGCTGTTACAAAGTGATAAATGCAACTATTCAGCTAAATTGGTTACATACAAGGGCTTTTACAACATTTAAAGGAGAGTAATGTGCATCATTAAAATTAGGCAGCCTCTCCATCTTCTCCAAGGAGTTGTTCGAGAATAGCAATGGACAACAATTAAAGGAGAGCATTATACATGTTGTTTGGTGTCTATTCAATTTGCCTAAGGTGATTTAATGAAGGAATTGAAGTCCTTTGGTCGCTCAAAACGTTGAACTCTTCGACCTAAGTAATCGACTCATTTATTCACTAAATTGGAACATTAAATCATGTTAAAAGTTTTTGTTACTTAGGCCTAGAATTTCAAGAGTTTGTGCTTAGTGATTAAGTTTTATTTCAGCTCATTATTAGCACATTAAAGCTGAATTCTTGTTACTTTTCAGCTAGGTTTCATGTAGCACTATAAATATGTTGTAATCAGTTTATTTTGGTGACTTTTTGCCAAATTATATGAACAAGTGTTCTTTTGTGAGATTTCCAATTCTCATAGTTCTTTTCGGGTCTGACTTGACTTATCAAGCATAGCTTGTAACACCCCTAACCCATAACCGTCGCCAGATTAGGGTTAAGAGCCATTACCGAACTATCGGAACATTTCACATCCATTTCACAACACAAAGTCAATCATCGATCAAACATATTTAAATATAAACATATAGTCCCTTATTTAGGTCTACGAGACCTTAAACATGTATTAGAGAGAGGTCAGGACTAAACCGAACACATATAAAATTTTTAGAAATTTAAACATTTTTCAAAACTGCAGAGGTCACACGCCTGTGTGGGTAGGCCGTGTGCCTCACACAGCCTCAGACACGCCCGTGCGTCCAAGCCGTGTCAAAATAGGGCATACATACTGACTTGTCCACACGGCCTGAGACACGCCCGTGTGCCTCACCCGTGGTCGACAACACGACTTGCACCACACGCGCCGATCCACGCGCGTGTGTCCGGCCCGTGGTCGAGCCTGACTTGTTTCACTTGGAAAACTTAAACAACACGGTCGAGCCACATGCCCGTGTGCTCAACCGTGTGGGCAATTATAGGCCATTTTCAAGGTCAAACTTGCCTCCTACACCTTGGATCACCTACAAGCCTCAAATCAATACCAAATCATGCCTCAAAATGCATCCAAACATACCAATAATGACACCAATTCATCATCAATTATATCATCACTAACCATACATTATTTCTACTCAAATAAGCTCATCCAAAAATAACCAATTTCACATCTCAATTCCTATCACTATGCATCATCTAATCATACTACAATCCATACTTAATATGCATGAAATATACCAATTCCAATCTCACTATATCATACCAAAATCATCATTTTCATAGCTTCAAGTATAAACCAACAACATTCATCTTCCAAGCCATAACACATGGCAAGGTTTATACAACTCAAAACATGCCACATTAACTAGCCTATACATGCCATATTCAAATATACACATCTTTAAAAATACAAAAATATATTGCCGATAGTGTGATAGAGATGTTGACGATCCCCGGATCCGAGCTAGCTTTACTGACACTGTAAAATAGAGAAACATATCACACAGTAAGCTTTAAAAGCTTAGTAAGTTCGTAATATAATACATACTACTCAATAAAACCTCATCAATACATCATTAAATCACCACACAGATAAATATACAATTAGGCACATCATCAATCTCAACCATATACTCAAGTATCTATTCATTCAACTTTTAAAACTATCATCAATGTAACAGCCCGATTTAGACCCTAGTCAAAACAGTGGTTTTGAGACCACAAATCTGAGGTCAGAAAAATATTTTAAAATTATTTTTGATATTTATAATGTGTGATTGAGCACATGTGAAAGTTTAAATGTGAAAATTTTATGGATGTGTGTGTCGAATGGTGAGAAAGGACTTAATTGTATAAAGTATAAAAGCCGAGTCTTGATTGTTTAAGTGTTAGATTGTCATGGCTTAATAAGTGTGGAGACCTTAAATTGAAATTACACCATTTGATGAATGCATGGACGGTTAAGACATTAAAATACATGATTTCTATGTTATATTAAAAGGGGTATAATAATAAAATATGAAATAAGCTAATATTACTCAAAATAAAACAAAAGATAGGGCAGTAATGTTCATCTTTTCACCGAAATTGAAGAAGAAAAGAAAGAGTTAGGGCTTAAAACATTCAGCCATTGTTGTTCTTAATCAAGGTATGTGTTTTAATCAGTTTTTTATAATTTCTACGTTTTTGTGATCGTTGCTTCGTGCTCTTTCAAACCCATGCTTAAATTTTAGAAATTAATGGTGATTTTGAGATATGCCATTGATGAACATGTGAGTTCTTGAATGTTTGATGGTGGAAAATGAAAGATATGTATTTGATTAATATAGTTTGTCTTTGGAGTTTTGATGAATTTGTGTAATTTGGGCCTAATTGAGAAAACTGTAATAGGAGGACTAAATTGTGAAATAAATGAAATGTGTGGGCTTGTATTAATGTTGGAAGAATTCGGTTAAGCTTGTGTGAGTAGAAATTTGGTGTATTTTGTGATTTTGTGAATTAGGGACTAAAGTGTCAAAATGAAAAATATGAGGGCTATTTTTGCAAAATGCCCTAAATTTGTGTGTGTGGACTAAATTGAATGAATTGGTGATTGAATGAGTTGAATTTAAAAGTGTATAGACCAAGAAAGGAGAGGTTTGGATCGAGATTGAGGGAAAGACAAAGTGCTCGATTAATCGACCGTTTCGATAATTTGACGTCCGAGGTAAGTTCGGATATAATACTAGTTGTCAAATTATATCTATGTGATGTGAATTGAATGAATATATACATAATTATGAGATTAGAAATGTTATGTGCGGAATTGAATTAGAAGGCACTAAGTGTGCGAAATTTGAAACGAGACAGAGATGATTAGCACTGTGTGTGTGAAAAGATAGAAGCTTCGGCTTATCAAATTGGCACTGTGTGTGCGATACCGATATAAGTTCGGTTTAACCTATTGGCACTAAGTGTGCGATGAAGATTATGTTTCGGTTATGAAACTGGCACTAAGTGTGCGAATAAATCAAAAGAATTGCAAGAGTCGAATGAGATGTAATATCGAGCAATTGAGTTGCATGAATGGTTGATCAAGGTATGTTTGAACCTATGTGGTTGATGATAGCCTTAAAAGTTGAATGAATAGATACTTGAGCATATGGTTGAGATTGATGATAAGCCTAGTTGTGCATTTATCTATGTGATGGTTTGATTATGTATTGATGTGGTATTATTGAGTAATATGTATTATATTACGAACTTACTAAGCTTTGAAAGCTTATTGTGTGATTTGTTTCTCTGTTTTACAGTGTCAGTTAAGCTTGCTCGGATCAGGGGATCGTCAGCAACTAAATCACACTATCGGCTAACCATTTTGGTACTTTTGGAAAGATGTATATAGTTGAAATATGGCATGTATAGGCTAGAAGTTATGGCATGTTTTGATATGCTTAATCCTTGCCATGTGATTTGGCTTGGAAGTTGAATGATGTTGAACTTATGAATGAGCTATGAACTTAGTATGTTTCATGATTATGCGGTTGATGAAAGATGTGGTTTGAAGATGAATTATGATATGGATTACATGATAATTGATATATATATGCTTTGAGATGTACAATTGTTACTTTGAATGGACTTATTTGTGATGTTATTAGGTATGGAAGTAGATGGTATTATTGGTGATTAATTGGTGCATAAAATGGAATGATTGAATCCATTTAGAAGCATGAATTAGCATTGACTTGAAGCTTGTAGGGATGACCCTTGTGTGTGTGGCAAATTTGCCTTGCAAATGGCCTATTTTGCATACACGGCCAAGGGACACGGGCGTGTGTCTCTGCCGTGTGGCTCAAGGGCCACTTCGATGTGTGTCTGGGTAGGTTACACGGCTGTGGCACACGGGCGTGCTTGGTGGCCGTGTGATCAAGTCAGTAGCTATCTTAATTTCACACGGCCATGGCACACGGGCGTGTCCGGTGGCCGTGTGGACAAGTCAGTATGTATGCCCTGTTTTGGCACGGCCTAGACACATGGGTGTGTCTAGTAGTCGTGTGAGGCACACGGCCTGACCGCACGGGCGTTTGACCTCTGTAACTTTGAAAAGTTTTAAATTTTTGAGAATTTTTGTAAGTGTTCTGTTCAGTCCCGACCCCTTTCTAGTATGTGATTAAGGTCTCGTAGACCTCAATAAGGGACTATATGTTTATAATTGAGTATGTTTGATTGATGAATAACTATGTGTTTTAAAATGGATGTGATATGTTTCGATTGTTCGGTAATGCCTCTTAACCCTATTCCGGCGACGATTTTGGGTTAGGGGTGTTACATTTTATTGGTATCAGAGCCACGGTTTAGTTGATTGTCGGACTAACGTAGCGCGTGTGAGTCTAACTATACATGCCATATATATAATTGCGATAGTGTGATGAATCCTGACAGTTGAAAATGTGTTTTCATATAGTAATGGATCCCGATTGAGCAGTTGCGTGGAGAGTAACGCGCCTGCTCCCGCTCAAGGGACAGCGCCGGCCACATCTAGTCCGAATAATAGTGGTGAGGGGGGAGAGGCTAAGCAAGCCTTCTTCCGGATGATGAGTGAGTGGTTTTCGGAGTTCGTTCGAATGAATCCGGCTGCTCCACAACCTCCACCCCCACAAGTACCAGTTGTGCCACAAGTTATAGATCCAATCCGATTGAATAAGCTTTCCGTGGATAAGATTCAAAAGTACGGGACCGCAGAGTTTAGGGCCACAGTTGATGATGATGCTGAACGAGCTGAGTTTTGGCTCGAGAATACAATCCGAGTATTTGACGAGATGTTGTTGACTCCTGACGAATGTATAAAATGTGCAGTTTCTTTGTTGAGGGATACGGCTTATAATTGGTGGAAAACGTTGATTTTTGTGGTTCTCTGAGAGAGAATCACTTGGGATTTCTTTCAAGTTGAATTTAGAAAGAAGTATATCAGTCAACGATTTATAGATCAGAAACGTAAGAAGTTTCTAGAGCTGAAATAAGACCGTATGTCCGTTACTGAGTATGAACGGGAGTTTGTGAGATTGAGCCAATATGCACGGGAATGTGTTTCGACCGAAGCCACTATGTGTAAACGCTTCATTGAAGGGCTGAACTAGGATATTAAGTTATTGGTTGGGATACTTGACATAAATGAATTTGTTGTGTTAGTTGAAAGAGCTTACAAAGCCGAGGAGCTCAGTAAAGAAAAGAAGAAAGCCGATTCTGAAGCTCGAGATGAAAGAAAAAGATCGATGAGTAAGTTGTCTCAACCTTCGATGAAGAGATTTAGAGATGTAAGTAATCGATCAAATGCTTCGTTTGGACATCCGAGTAGAGATCGTGTGAGACAAAGCATCGGTCCACGAGTTCAAATTCTGACTGAATCAAGTGTTGGAAGTGCCAAAAGCAACAAACCTGAGTGTAGACAGTGCGAAAGATGACATGTGGGAGAATGCTAGGGCAAGTATAATAATCAAACTTGTTATAAGTGTGGATCACGAGATCACTTCATTAGAGACTGCCCAAAGTTAGCTGAGGAAGAAAATGTTCAGAATATGAGACCGAGCAATGTGACGGTTAGAGGTAGACCACCCAGAAATATCGGGAATGTGAGTGGAAGTCAAAAAGGGACTACCGATACAGCAGTGAGATCAGAGGCGAGAGCACCTACCCGAGCTTATGCTATACGCGCACGAGAGGAGGCGTCATCTCCAGACGTTATTACTGGTACTTTTACTCTATTTGATACTGATGTGATTGCATTGATAGATCCAGGTTCTACTCTTTCTTATGTGTGTGTGAATCTAGTATCAAGTAAGACTCTACCTGTTGAGTCTACTGAATTTGTGATTAGAGTATCGAACCCTTTAGGCAAGTGTGTCTTGGTGGATAAAGTGTGCAAGAATTGCCCATTGATGTTTCGGGATGCTTGTTTTCTGGCTAATTTGATGTTACTACCATTCGATAAATTTGATATTATTTTGGGTATGGATTAGCTCACTTTGCATAATGCCATTGTGAATTGTAAAAGAAAGAGTATTGAATTGAGAAGTCAGAACGGTGAGATAGTTCGAATTGAATCCAGTGATATGAAAGGGTTACTAGCTGTTGTATCTGTGATGAAAGTTTTGAACTATGTGAGAAAGGGTTGCGAAGCTTATCTGGCATATGTGATTGATACAAAAGTGACAGAAAAGAAAGTTGAATCTGTGCCTGTGGTTTGTGAATTCCCTGATGTATTTCCTGAAGAACTACCAGGACTACCTCTGATACGGGAAGTTGAATTTGGCATTGAATTGGTGCCGGGAACAACTCCTATCTCAATAGCTCCGTATAGAATGGCACCGACGAAATTGAAAGAGTTGAAGTCTCAGTTGCAAGAGTTGACTGATAGAGGATTTGCACGACTGAGTTTCTCGCCCTGGGGTGCTCCTGTGTTGTTCGTGAAAAAGAAAGACGGCACTATGAGGATGTGTATTGACTATTGACAGTTGAACAAAGTGACAATAAAGAATAAATATTTGTTGCCACGTATTGATGATTTGTTTGATCAGTTGAAAGGAGCTACAGTGTTTTCTAAGATAGATTTGAGATTGGGTTATTATCAGCTACGAGTCAAAGAGTTAGATGTACCGAAAACTATTTTCAGAACAAGGTACGGGCATTATGAATTCTTAGTTATGCCTTTCGGACTAACGAATGCTCCTGCAGTGTTTATGGATCTGATGAATCGGATATTTAGACCGTATTTCGATCGTTTTGTTGTAGTGTTTATTGATGACATTCTAATTTATTCATGTGATGAGACACAACATGCCGAGCATTTGAGAGTTGTGTTACAGACTCTTCGCGAGAAACAATTGTATGCTAAGTTTAGCAAATGTGAGTTTTGGTTGCGTAAGGTTGGATTTCTTGGGCATATTGTATCAGCTGGAGGAATACAAGTTGATCAGAGTAAAATCTCAGCTATTTTAGAATGGAAGCCTCCGAGAAATGTGTCTGAAGTCCGTAGTTTTTTGAGACTAGCGGGATACTATAGACGGTTTGTGAAAGGTTTCTCGATGATTGCGATTCCATTGACGAAGTTACTATAGAAAGATGTTAAATTCGAGTGGTCAGAAAAGTGTCATCAGAGTTTTGAACAGTTGAAAGCGTTGTTAACAAAAGCACCAGTGTTAGTTTAGCCTGAATCGAGTAAAGAATTTATAGTTTACAGTGATGCATCGTTGAATGGTTTGGGCTGTGTGTTGATGCAAGAAGGCAAATTCATTGCTTATGCTTCGAGGCAGTTAAAACCGCATGAAAAGAACTATCCAACGCACGACCTTGAATTAGCTGCAATTGTGTTTACATTGAAAATTTGGCGTCACTATCTATTTGGTGAGAAATGTCATATTTATACCGATCACAAGAGCTTGGAGTACTTGATGACTCAGAAAGAATTGAATTTGCGATAGAGAAGATGGTTAGAATTGTTGAAAGATTACGAACTTGTGATTGATTATCATTCGGGCAAAGCTAACGTTGTTGCTGATGCTTTGAGTCGAAAGGATTTAAGTGCTTTGCGAGCTATGAATACTCAGATAGATCTATGTGATGATGATTTAGTTTTGGCTGAGTTGAAAGTGAGACCGATGTTTATACGTCAGATTTGTGAAGCTCAGAAGAGTGATGTTGAGATGATGACTAAGCGAGCTCAATGTGATCTTAATTCTAATTCGGAATTTCGAATTGATAATGATGAATGTTTGAGATTTA
Organism: Gossypium sturtianum; assembly: GCA_025698515.1. Classification (NCBI taxonomy): domain Eukaryota; kingdom Viridiplantae; phylum Streptophyta; class Magnoliopsida; order Malvales; family Malvaceae; genus Gossypium; species Gossypium sturtianum. The sequence goes on along the minus strand of CM046943.1, from coordinate 80,116,192 downwards.
GAGATCGGATTTGTGTTCTGAGGAAATCAGAGTTGATTCAGTTGATTTTGAAAGAAGCTCATAATAGTCGCTTGACTGTTCACCCGGGGAGTACGAAAATGTACAATGATTTGAAACATTTTTATTGGTGGCATGGTATGAAAAGAGACATATCTGACTTTGTGTCGAAGTGTTTAGTTTGTCAGCAAGTTAAAGCTGAACATCAGGTTCCATTCGGTTTATTACAACCGATTATGATTCCTGAGTATGTGTTTTGATCGGTATTTTATAATTTCTACGTTTTTGTGATCGTTGCTTCGTGCTCTTTCAAACCCATGCTTAAATTTTAGAAATTGATGGTGATTTTGAGATATGCCATTGATGAACATGTGAGTTCTTGAATGTTTGATGGTGGAAAATGAAAGATATGTGTTTGATTAATATAGTTTGTCTTTGGAGTATTGATGAATTTGTGGAATTTGGGCATAATTGAGAAAAGTGTAATTGGAGGACTAAATTGTGAAATAAATGAAATGTGTGGGCTTGTATTAACGTGGGAAGAATTCAGTCAAGCTTGTGTAAGTAGAAATTTGGTGTATTTTGTGATTTTGTGAATTAGGGACTAAAGTGTCAAAATGTGAAAATGTGAGGGTTATTTTGCAAAATGCCCTAAATTTGTGTTTGTGGACTAAATTGAATGAATTGGTGATTGAATGAGTTGAATTTAAATGTGTATAGACCAAGAAAGGAGAGGTCCGGATCGAGATCGAGGGAAAGACAAAGTGCTCGATTAATCGACCGTTTCGATAATTCGACGTCCGAGGTAAGTTCAAATATAATACTAGTTGTCAAATTATATCTATGTGATGTTAATTGAATGAATATATACATAATTATGAGATTAGAAATGCTATATGCGGAATTGAATTAGAAGGCACTAGGTGTGCGAAATTTGAAACGAGACAGAGATGATTAGCACTGTGTGTGCAAAAAGATAGAAGCTTCGGCTTATCGAATTGGCACTGTGTGTGCGATACCGATATAAGTTCGGTTTAACCTATTGGCACTAAGTGTGCGATGACAATTATGTTTCGAATATGAAACTGGCACTATAACACCCCAAACCCGGCCTAGAAGTTAGGCCCGAATCTGGAATGTCACATTAAAGGCGCACTTCAAAACAATTTACTAGTTAACCATTTAAGGCCCAAAAGCCCAAAACAAAAGATTATTTCGAAAACCATATTAACACTTTAATAATTTTATGAAATTTCTTAAGTGGGCAGTTGAAACAATAATAATAATAAACCCAAAATTAAAAGTCAAATAGGAGTTACATGGCGTTATTACAATCGAATGAAAAAAACAAAGTATTTAAACAGAATCATTTGAATAAATTGAAACATTTGAACAACTTGTAGTGTGGCCATCTCCGAGTCCTCTCCCTCGTCGAGCCGCCTATCCAGGATTACCTGAAACATTTAAAATTAAGGGTGTGAGTTTCGGAACTCAGTGTGTAAAACCCTTGGCAATCAAATCACATACAAATATTCACATTGGGCCTAAGCCCTAACAAAATCGGTGGTCTTGGGCCTTAGCCCACAATGACCTCATATCATATCATATCGTATCATTTATAAACAGATAATGCAAAACCCACCACAAAAATCCATCCGCTAAACACACCATTTCCTTTCAAACCTTATGACTTACGTGGGGAATTCTAGCTCGACCCACCCTCCGCTACACACCATGGGTAGCCCGATTGCAAGATACTATCGAGCGTTGCGATAAAGTCGCTAATCATATATTGGGCTTAAAGCCTCGGTGGATCCAAACCATACGGCCATGCGATCCTGGATCCATACCATACGGCCATGCGATCCTCAAATATTGACACAGAGTCATCAATATATATATGTTAGGCATATAGCCACGGTAAATATGATTGGCACAAAGCCATAATAACAGCACAAAGCCTTCGGTATTGGCACGAAGCCCATATTAATGGCACCACGACCCTCGGTAACATTATCGGTGCGACATGGTGGTCGCTCGGTGGCTAAAAAGCTTTGTGGTGGATCTGTAACATCCTGGAAAGGGCCTATGCATTTTAGTTTAATTGTGCGAAGTAACTTTGTTTTATGTACTAAGAATAAATTTTGAACAATTTTGGAAACACGAAAATGTATGGAAATGTTAAGTTAAAAAAATGGAAAGTGAACATTTTGGAAACTTGGAAATGGATGGAAATGATTTGGAAATGATTCAAAATAGGAAAGTGCATATTTAAGGAAACTTGGAAATGTAAGAAAATGTCAAGTTTACTGAGTGAACGAAAATTTTTGGAAACTCGAAATGACTTAGAAATGTCGAGTTTTAAAGTTTAAAAGAGGAAATTAAGGCAAGGTGGCCTTAAGAGAAAAAGTATGTGAAATTTGACACAAAAACAGGCTTGGAAAAGTGGCCTGGAAATGCCACTTAGGGCCTCTGGAAATGGCGCCACATGCAAGGTGTTGGGCCTGGGTTCGAGTCACTTGGGAAGCAAATAAAAGAAGTTTTATTTTTGCTTCCAGAAGCTCTGAGGTGGATGGCACAAGCCTTCTAGAAAGGAGGAGTTTTATTCTCTTTAATATTCGATTAATAAGGTGATAAATAAGGGATTTAATTTGGATTATTTTTGAAGAGATAATAAAGGATTATTCTCTAATTATTTTAAATTAGGAGATAAAGCTATCAAATAAAGAAGAGTTGTGGCCAAGTGAGGGATTCTGAGGAGTAGTTTCAGCTATAAAAGAAAGGAAATAGGGCTACTCATCAATTTTTCTTCCTCCTCTCTCTGCCGAATTTCAAAGTGCTCTCCTCTCTTCTCTCCTCTTTTTCTTTTGTCAAGCCGAATCTATAGTCCACCATTGCCAAAATTCTCAAGTTTCTTTTCCTTATTTTCGTGGAAACCAAATACCCCAAGAGAACCTCTAGTCGACTTCTCCATTAAATCCCAAAAGCCGAAACTTTATTATCTAGTCATCAAGGCCGATTCTTTAAGGGGCTTTTAACAAGGGTGCTACCGATTTCTTAAAAAGGGTAAGATCCCAAGTTTGGTTTCAATTCTTTTATATTTTTAAACCTATCTAAAACTTAGGGACTAATCTCTATTATGGATTTTGGCCGAGTTATGGAAGGGTGTTTTCGGGATTTAAGAAATTGTCAACTACAAGAAGGTATCTTTCGGAACTTCTAAGATCTAAGGTAAGTTATGAATACCATTCGGCCATAAGCTATATTATTATGATTTAATGTTAGATTGGATCTAACATGGGTACATAGGGATTTCGACAGCAATAAAGAAGCAATGATCCAATTCGGGATTTAAGATTTGGAAGGTAAGAACAAAGGTAAATTCGGCCAAGGCCTATTTTAGTGGTAGATCTATTATTATGTGTTTTAAGTCGAAAACTAACCAATTCAAGGGATTTAGTGACTAGCCGATTTCAAAGGGAAAAATACGAGTTTTTCGGGGATTTGATTAAATCATCAAATCGACACCAAGGTAAGCTTTAAGAATACAAATCCTACTAGGATTTGGTTTTCTAGCCGAATAGGCTTTGTGCTAAATAGTAAGTGATTAATCAATTGTAGGAACTTGAGATTTAAGGCAGTAGATCAGATTTCGGGATTTCAGTGAAGTGGTTAAGCAAATCAGGTGTGTACCCCACACTACTTCTTAATATGTTTCATGGCCTGTTTTATTAAAATATGTGATATTAAGAATATGAAAGTGGCTAAGGTACCATGTTATGGTACTAAGTACTCAGGTACGTTTCCTACTCCTACTAGGAATATGAAATATGTTATTTGTAACATGAGAATAAGAATGTGATCTTTGGCATATTAATGCATATTACAAAATGGGGCATACGGGTTATTGAAAGGGGAAGTGAATGTGGTGACCTAAGACCACGAACACGGTGACCTAAGACCGTGGTATCTGAATGTGGTGACCTAAGACCACGATGTCCCGAATCGCGGTGACCTAAGACCGCGATATCTGAATGTGGTGACCTAAGACCACAAATGCGGTGACCTAAGACCGCGATATGGAGTGTAGCGAAAGGAGGGTCGACTTAGTAGTCCCCATGGTGTACAGGTTGGTACGGGGGAGTGTAGCGGATGGCTTATTAGGTTTGGGTTTGGGAATGCATCATAATTTGTATGCTATGATATGAATGCGTAACATTTGTATGCCTGATTCTATTTTGATTTAGTGTTTGTGTACACATTGAGTCTGCATTTGACTCACCCAGTTGGGAATATATTTTTCGTGTGATGATCGGTGATGGACCGGGACGCGAACTTGTGGTGGCCATGCTCGACTTGAAGTTTATATTTTGTTTTATGGACTATTAACTTTTAAGCACTTTAAATTATTAGGGATTTTAATTGATGTAATAAGGCCATAGTGAACTCTTTTATTTCTGCTTTTTAATTATTATGTTATTAAATTTTATTTATTAAAGATTAGGTTAATTAAATTTAAAATAAACCCTACATGTTTTGTCACCTTAAATAAATGGATTTCAATATAAGGTAAATTGGTTTTCAACACAAGCCCAACCCAAAATAATTTTTTTAAAATCGCACAAATTTTTCCTAAGGACAAAAGAACTTTGAACCGGTTTACTTGAGGAACATACCAAATCTGGTCAAAGCTCATGGGCGGGTTTGGGGTGTTTCATTTGGTATCGAGCCAGCTTTTAAAACTCTCGACTGTGGGGCCAAGGCCCAAAACGTTTTCAAAGCGAGCCCAAATGAGTTTTTTTTTTTGAAAATATTTTATGAAACAAGCGGGTTTTACGGCATGGCACCTAAAGTCTCAGACCATGATCCACGAGGTAAGTACCCTATCCTTTGTGTGATTATGTGTAATGAATATTAGAAGGGTATAAAAGGAATGGAACGTAGAATAGCGTGATAGGAACTTGAACCCTAGGACTAGTCTACTCAAACACAAACACATAAGACTTAAGGAACATTAAACAAACCCATGGCTAAGTCACTAAGTTAGGGTGTGGTAACCCACATGCGCATGTCTAGGATTGGATCCTAAGAGCACAGTATTTAAGCGATCCTAGTGACTCACCTTCTCTTCGCAGAATCCTACCCGCAGTGCGTAGCTTCGGTTCACCCTAACCTGAGGGGCTCGGTGAGGTGTGGCAACCTGCGTGCGCATGTCTAGGAATGGTTTCGGTGGGAGCTTGGTATTTAAACGATCAGTGTGACTCACCTCCTCTCCACTCGAATCTGCACTGTGCGTAGCTTTCGTTCACCCCGACCAAGAGGACTCGGTCATAGGCTAAACACAATAACTAAAACCGAAAGGGAATTAGCCGTGTTTTTATAAAAACAACAAAACCCTAGTTTTAGAACTCTTAAAACTTTCTTCTAAATTCATGAAATCCATCTTTACAAAATTTTCCGAAAGATTTCCGATTTATACAAAAATGCCCCTAGTGGTAAAATTACCAAAATAGCCTTGGTTTATAAAATGACCAACTACCCAACAGTTTTGCCAAAATTTCATTATTTTATCAATGTTCAAAAACCCTAATTTGCAAATTATCAAAAATACCTTGAATTTTGAAAATTTCAAAATTGCCCCTAACTTATAAAATTACCAAAATGACCTTGATTTCCAAAATTTTTACAACATCACCGTTTTGAAAAGTACAATTCTCAAAAGAACCCTCAAAGTTTTGCAACCTTTGAAATATCCCTGATTTATAAGATTTTACAAATTTACCCAGCTTGGAAAAAAATCACCAAAATACCCTCGAGGTCCAAAATCACCGAAATACCCTCGGATTTCAAAATTTTTCAAAATACCCGGAAATTTAAAAATACCAAAATACTTTATGAAAAAATCACCAAGGAACTTTTTCCTTTTGAAAAATACGAAAAATACCCCTACAGATGATGAGTTACGAAAATACCCCTAGGTAGTGGAAGAAAAAAACAATAACAATGAAAACTACAACCTTTCTCTGAATGAACGAGAGTTCATGATTGTTTGATGGATGTATGGATGAATGAATGGAAAGATCGTGTGCATCTGAAAGAACCACTCCTAAAACTCTTTTCATAAAATTTCTTCGCGGGTAATCAAGTGAAACAAAGACTAATTCATAAAACTTCTTAATCGATCACGACGTTAGAAATGAGCTCTAGAGGACGTGGTCGCCGTGGACGAGGTAGAGGAAGGATGACGCGGTGTCGAGACCCGTTAGATCGAGTCAAGGGTCCGACAATGAGATGCCACCGCCACCACCACCCCCACCGTTGGTGTTGAGCGGCAAGCTCGAGACGGGGATGATCTTTGTGTCGCAGTCGTCTTCGCGAGTTTTGGAGTTGGTGGTCAGTGCGGGAGGAAATTCGGGAACCCGTAAGTGCAGACTGGCGGCTCCCAGCTAATGGAGCCGAAATGTTTCGTGGAGTATCGGGTGTGGCACCCAGTTCAGCTGAGTACTGGTTGGAAGCAACAGAGCGCATCATGGATATGATGAACCGAGTTTTTCAACCCTACTTGGATAGGTTTGTCGTTGTGTTCATCGACGATATTTTGGTGTATTCTAAGTCTGAAGAGGAGCATGATGAACATCTCCGAGTGGTGCTACAAGTGTTAAGGGAGAAGAAGCTCTATGCCAAATTCAGCAAGTGTGGATTTTGGCTTAAGGAGGTGGCATTCTTAGGGCATGTGGTATCCGCAGAAGGAATAAGAGTGGATCCTAAGAAGATCGAAGCAGTGTTGGATTGGAAACCACCTAGGTCCGTGGCTAAGATTCGAAGTTTCTTAGGTTTGGCAGGCTATTACAGAAGGTTCGAAGAAGGATTCTCGTCAATAGCCGCACCTTTAACAAAGTTACTAAGGAAGGAAGTACCCTTTGAATGGTCTGATAAGCAACAGAAGAGCTTTGACAACCTTAAGAAGGTGTTGACGGAGGCTCCAGTGTTAATTCAGCCGGAGGCTGGGAAGGATTTTGTGGTGTACCGTGACACTTCGCATACGGGATTAGGATGTGTGCTAATGCAAGAAGGAAAAGTAGTCGCTTATGCGTCTCGGCAACTAAGGCCTCATGAGGTTAACTACCCAACTCATGACTTGGAACCGCAGCGCGATGGTTTTCGCCCTTAAGGTTTGGAGGCACTACCTCTATGGAGAAAGGTCAGTGATCTACACAGACCACAAGAGCCTTAAGTATCTGTTGACTCAGAAGGAGTTGAACTTGAGGCAACGAAGGTGGGTGGAGTTGTTGAAGGACTACGACTGTTCAATAGAATATCATCCGGGCAAGGCGAATGTGGTAGCTGATGCCCTAAGTCAGAAGGTTGTGTCGGATCTAAGGGCTATGTTCGCTCACTTAAGTTTGTGCGATGATGGAAGCTTTGTTGCGAGTTGCAAGTCAAGCCCACATGGTGAAGGAGGTGAAAGAGGGACAGTTGGTTGATAAGGATCTAAGTGCTAAGTTACATCAAGTGCAGAACGGGGAATTAAAGGATTATGGCGTTAATGATGAAGGAGTATTGTGTTACAAAGGAAAAGTCTGTATGCCGAAGGACAAGGAGTTAAGACAAAGGATTCTTCGGGAGGCGCATAGTAACCCTTATGCTATGCATCTCGGAGGCATTAAGTCTGCATGAGAGATCTAAGGGAACAATTTTGGTGGTCTGATCTTAAGCAAGAAGTGACTAAATTTGTGGGGAAATGTTTGATGTGTCGACAAGTTAAAATTTGAACACCAAGTTCCATCGAGGATTGCTTCAACCAATCGAGATTCCATAATGGAAGTGGGAGAGAATTACCATGGATTTCATTAGTGGGCTTCCCCTTACGCCTACTAAGAAGGACTCGGTATAGGTGATAGTGGACTGTTTGACTAAGTCCGCGCACTTCATCTCGGTAAGAGTTGACTATTCTCTTGAGTGGTCGCTAAGTTATATGTGGCGAAAATTGTGAGATTACATGGTGTACCAAGATCGATCATCTCCGGCGAGACCCAAGGTTTACGTCTCTGCTACGGAGGGCACTTCATCAAGCTTTAGGCACTAAGTTGGACTTCACTACGGCTTTTCATCCACAATCGACGGGTAGTCCAATGAGTTATACAAGTGTTGGAGGATATGTTGAGAGGTGTGTGATGGATTTCTGAGGAAGTTGGGAAGACTATTTGCCTTTAGCTGAGTTCGCCTACAACAACAGCTATCAGGCTAGCATTCGGATGGCACCATATGAAGCATTGTATGGTCGGAAGTGTAGGACTCCTACTTGTTGGACTGAGTTAGGAGAACATCGAGTTTTGGGTCCAGAGTTAGTGGCGGCGAAGAGAAAGTTGAGATGATTCGAGCACGGTTAAAGGAAGCCTCGATAGGCGAGAAGTCGCATCGCAGACCTTAAGCGGAAGGAAATAGAGTTTGAAGTGGGAGACCAAGTGTTTCGAAAGTCTCGCCTTGGAAAAAGGTAATGAGGTTCGGTTGCAAGGGAAGTTAAGCCCAAGGTTTATAGGGCCCTATCGAGTCTTGAAGCGAGTTGGAGCGATGGCATACCAATTGGAGTTGCCACGAGTTGCGCGCGAGATGCACGACGTATTCAATGTATCCATGCTACGTCGTTACCGATCGGATCCGTCTCATGTGGTACCAGTCGAAGAAGTAGAGCTAAGGCCGGACTTATCCTACGAGGAAGAGCCGATTCGATATTGGAACGTGATGTGAAAGTGCTACGGAGGAAATCGGTTCCTCTAGTCAAGGTGTTATGGCGCAATCATGGATCGGAAGAAGCTTCGTGGGAACCAAAAGAGGCAATGCGACAACAATACCCTCAATTATTTTAGTTAGAAAATTTCGAGGACGAAATTATTTTAAGGGGGTAGAATTGTAACATCCTGGAAAGGGCCTATGTATTTTCGGTTTAATTGTGCAAGTAACTTTGTTTTATGTACTAAGAATAAATTTTGAACAATTTTGGAAACTCGAAAATGTATGGAAATGTTAAGTTAAAAAAATGGAAAGTGAACATTTTGGAAACTTGGAAATGGATGGAAATGATTAGGAAATGATTCAAAATAGGAAAGTGCACATTTCTGAAACTTGGAAATGTAAGAAAATGTCAAGTTTACAGAGCCGAACGAAAATTTTTGGAAACTTAGAAATGACTTAGAAATGTCGAGTTTTAAAGTTTAAAAGAGGAAATTAAGGCAAGGTGGCCTTAAGAGAAAAAGTATGTGAAATTTGACACAAAAGCAGGCTTGGAAAAGTGGCACAAAGATGCCACTTAGGGCCTCTGGAAATGGCGCCACATGCAAGGTGTTGGACACAGGTTCGAGTCACTTGGGAAGCAAATAAAAGAAGTTTTATTTTTGCTTCCAGAAGCTCTGAGGTGGATGGCACAAGCCTTCTAGAAAGGAGGAGTTTTATTCTCTTTAATATTCGATTAATAAGGTGATAAATAAGGGATTTAATTTGGATTATTTTTGAAGAGATAATAAAGGATTATTCTCTAATTATTTTAAATTAGGAGATAAAGCTATCAAATAAAGAAGAGTGGTAGCCAAGTAAGGGATTCTGAGGAGTAGTTTCGGCTATAAAAGGAAGGAAATAGGGCTACTCATCAATTTTTCTTCCTCCTCTCTCTGCCAAATTTCAAAGTGCTCTCCTCTCTTCTCTTCTCTTTTTCTTTTGTCAAGCCGAATCTATAGTCCACCATTGCCAAAATTCTCAAGTTTCTTTTCCTTATTTTCGTGGAAACCAAATACCCCAAGAGAACCTCTAGTCGACTTCTCCATTAAATCCCAAAAGCCGAAACTTTATTATCTAGTCATCAAGGTCGATTCTTTAAGGGGCTTTTAACAAGGGTGCTACCGATTTCTTAAAAAGGGTAAGATCCCAAGTTTGGTTTCAATTCTTTTATATTTTTAAACCTATCTAAAATTTAGGGACTAATCTCTATTATGGATTTTGGTAGAGTTATGGAAGGGTGTTTTAGGGATTTAAGAAATTGTCAACTACAAGAAGGTATCTTTCTGAACTTCTAAGATCTAAGGTAAGTTATGAATACCATTCGGCCATAAGCTATATTACTATGATTTAATGTTAGATTGGATCTAACATGGGTACATAGGGATTTCGATGACAATAAAGAAGCAAGGATCCAATTCGAGGATTTAAGATTTGGAAGGTAAGAACAAAGGTAAATTCGGCCAAGGCCTATTTTAGTAGTAGATCTATTATTATGTGTTTTAAGCGAAAACTAACCAATTCAAGGGATTTAGTGACTAGCCGATTTCAAAGGGGAAAAATACGAGTTTCTAGGATTTGATTAAATCATCAAATCGACACCAAGGTAAGCTTTAAGAATACAAATCCTACTAGGATTTGGTTTTCTAACCTAATAGGCTTTGTGCTAAATAGTAAGTGATTAATCAATTGTAGGAACTTGAGATTTAAGGCGATAGATCAGATTTCGGGATTTCAAAGTGAAGTGGTTAAGCAAATCAGTGTGTACCCCACACTACTTCTTAATATGTTTCATGGCTGTTTTATTAAATTATGTGATATTAAGAATATGAAAGTGGCTAAGGTACCATGTTATGGTACTAAGTACTCAGGTACGTTTCCTACTCCTACTAGGAATATGAAATATGTTATTTGTAACATGAGAATAAGAATGTGATCTTTGGCATATTAATGCATATTACAAAATGGGGCATACGGGTTATTGAAAGGGAAGTGAATGTGGTGACCTAAGACCACGAACACGGTGACCTAAGACCGTGGTATCCGAATGTGGTGACCTAAGACCACGATGAATCAATCACGGTGACCTAAGATCTGCGATATCTGAATGTGGTGACCTAAGACCACAAATGCGGTGACCTAAGACCGCGATATGGAGTGTAGCGGAAGGAGGGTCAACTTAGTAGTCCCCACGGTGTACAAGGTTGAGTACGGGGAGTGTAGCGGATGGCTTATTAGGTTTGGGTTTGGGAATGCATCATAATTTGTATGCTATGATATGAATGCGTAACATTTGTATGCCCGATTCTATTTTGATTTAGTGTTTGTGTACACATTGAGTCTGTTTGACTCACCCCGTTGGGGAATATTTTTCAGGTGATGATCAGTGATGGACCGGGACGGCAGAACTTGTGGTGGCCATGCTCAGCTTGAAGTTTATATTTTGTTTTATGGACTATTAACTTTTAAGCACTTTAAATTATTAGGGATTTTAATTGATGTAATAAGGCCATAGTGAACTCTTTTATTTCTGTTTTTAATTATTATGTTATTAAATTTTATTTATTAAAGATTAGGTTAATTAAATTTAAAATAAACCCTACATGTTTTGTCACCTTAAATAAATGGATTTCAATATAAGGTAAATTGGTTTTCAACACAAGCCCAACCCAAAACAATTTTTTTTTTTAAAATCGCACAAATTTTTCCTAAGGACAAAAGAACTTTGAACCGGTTTACTTGAGGAACATACCAAATCTGGTCAAAGCTCGTGGGTCGAGTTTGGGGTGTTTCAGGATCCATACCATACGGCTATGCAATCCCGGATCCATACCATACGGCTGTACGATCCTCAAATCTTCCTCCGTACCAAAATTCCCACCCATATGCATCCTAAGCAGAATATCATATGAATGCATCAAACACAAAAGTAACATCCACAAACCCATATTCATCACATAGGGGTATTATCGTCATTTCACTACCCAGGGGTATTTTCGTAATTCTACCCTACAGGGGTATTTTGGTAATTTGGCGAATTAGGGGTATCTTGGTAATTTTACAAACAGGGGTATTTTAGTAATTTTATAATATAAGGGTATTTTAGTAATTTTACAATATAAGGGTATTTTAGTAATTTTCCAACATAAGGGTATTTTAGTAATTTTCCAATATAAGGGTATTTTAGTAATTTTCCAATATAAGGGTATTTTAGTAATTTTTCAATATAAGGGTATTTTAGTAATTTTCCAATATAAGGGTATTTTAGTAATTTTCCAATATAAAGGGTATTTTAGTCCCTCTCGGGTTTTAGTTATAAACTTTGGCCCATAAACAAGTCCTCACTAAAGTGAACAAACACTATGCACCGTAGGATCTCGAAAAGAGGAGGTGGGTCACTCGGACCGCTTAAATACCAAGCTCTCACTAGATCCAATCCTAGACATGCATATGTCGGTTACCACACTCTAACTAATCGACTTGTCTACAGGCATGTTTAATTAACTTAAGTCTTATGAAATTGAAGAGTTGTTCAAACTAGGCCTAAGTCCATAACCCTAGCATATCTGCTTACGTCCCCATAAAGCCCATCAAACCCAAATTACAACCTTACGACCCATCAGGCCCAAAACATATCCAGATCATGCATCATGCAAGACTAATTCAATTCGTATAACAACCAAACCATTCCATCAAACTTAGCCTCAGGGCCCACCGGGCCCATTTAGCCACTTTTGGCTTTTCGGCATTGCCGATATCATGTGTTTGGTGTTTGTACACACCTGATGACTACGACGTGCTATCCTATCCTTAGCCTTGATCCTACAACCAACCAACCTTCAATCAACCACTCATAATTAATCAAAAATATTTACTCAAAAGCCGAAACCTTACCGTAACCTTACCGTGTGCCCACGGGTTTTAATGGCCCTTCCTTAGCTGCTAATCACAAGTGTACCCTAGATCCTTGCTAACGATCCTACCACACTAGCGATCTCTGAACCTTATCCTTGTTAATACAAGATCCACGACAATGAGAAATTAGATCGCCCTTCGGCTTTCAACAAAACGTACTAAGGGGAGTTAACAGAATACTTACCGAATACAACCTTAGATCCTGCGGCCTACCAAACGAGATTCGGCTTTTAACCTTGACTGAGAGTAGATACCAACTGATTTGTGGTAGAGAAAAACAAAAAAGATTCAACGCTAATGGGGGATTTTGGCAAGAGAAGATGATAGTAATTCGGCAATAGAAAAGTTTGGCTAAGAGAGAATTCGGCAAAAAAGGAATGATGGTTTTTCTGGTAATGGAAGAATTCAAAGAATGAAGAATAGAATGAGGGGAGAAAAGAAAAGATCAAATGTGCTTGTGTGAGGGTAACTACAGGATATTCGGTAAACAAAAGAAAGACTAACTTATTTGCAAAACTCTCCAAATGCCGAAAGCCTCAATGAAAATTCGTAATACCCCCTAAAAGACCCAAAAACGACACTCATTTACCCTCCTAAGCCGAATTTATACACTTCCCACTTCCCACAACGGCACCAACTCTTCACACTTCTCAGCTCCTAACTTTTCTCCCTGATAACTCCTCAATCTCATCCTAAACTTTCTCTAAGATAAGCTACTTTATCCCTTCCTTAATTTTCTCTCATGAACACTCCCTTTTAGAGTCCCCTCCAACGCCAACTCCTTCTGTCCAGGCACAAAAATAAAACTCCTTAATTTTCCCTTCCTAGGCCTCGAACCTTGGACCTCCTTAACTGCTTAACACACCACCTCATATCCCCTATATGACGCCACTTTCCACTAGACTACAAGCCCATTTGTGTCCTCTCTTCTCTTAATCTGCTTATGAGGCCTCATGTCTGGGACTAGGGTCCACTAAGTGAGAAAAATAAATTTTTCCCTAAGGTCACCCCTAACTCTAAGGCTTCAATTAATCCCGATACTATCTTAATAATATTCTAAGTGATACTTATATCTCAAAAATTTTAGACGCTCCCATTCCCAAGGCCCATTGGGCCCAATTCTTCTAGGCCCAAATTCGAGATGCTACAATTCTACCCTCCTTAAAGAAATTTCGTCCTCGAAATTTCCAACTAACTATTAATCGCACCGCTCAAGTCACACCACTATGCTTTGCTGCGCACTCTGATTTAAGAATTTTAAGAAATTAGTACTTAATTCCACTTGTTTAGAACACATGTCTTATGTAAGTATTAACACCTTTCTTAAATTTATTCCACGGTCGAGAATCCACTACAGGCTTAAGTTCCCTACGGGCTATAGTCTCTAAAAGCCTATTTTAAGTAGCCCATTACCTACATAGCTCATTAATTTAAGCAATTGTAGTACAGAGAACTTACTTGGCTCGACGTCGAGGGCTCGGTGAACCACACTTCAAGAATCCTGCAAAAACTTTTCAATCTACTTGTTTTAAAAAACCCAAAATCTAAGGCCCATTTCACAGCCCGAGCTTTGCAACTTGGCTTTGATACCACTAAATGTAACACCCCAAACCTGGCCTAGAAGTTAGGCCCGAATCTGGAATGTCACATTAAAGGTGCACTTCAAAACAATTTACTAGTTAACCATTTAAGGCCCAAAAGCCCAAAACAAAAGATTATTTCAAAAACCATATTAACACTTTAATAATTTTATGAAATTTCTTAAGTGGGCAGTTGAAATAATAATAATAATAAACCCAAAATTAAAAGTCAAATAGGAGTTACATGGCGTTATTACAATCGAATGAAAAAAACAAAGTATTTAAACAGAATCATTTGAATAAATTAAAACATTTGAACAACTTGTAGTGTGGCCATCTCCGAGTCCTCTCCCTCGTCGAGCCGCCTATCCAGGATTACCTGAAACATTTAAAATTAAGGGTGTGAGTTTCGAAACTCAGTGTGTACAACCCTTGGCAATCAAATCACATACAAATATTCACATTGGGCCTAAGCCCTAACAAAATCGGTGGTCTTGGGCCTTAGCCCACAATGACCTCATATCATATCATATCGTATCATTTATAAACAGATAATGCAAAACCCACCCCAAAAATCCATCCGCTAAACACACCATTTCCCTTCCAACCTTATGGCTCCTGTGGGGAATTCTAGCTCGACCCACCCCTCCGCTACACACCATGGGTAGCCCAGTTGCAGTACTACCGAACATTGCAGCAAAGCTGCTAATCATATATTGGGCTTAAAGCCTCCGGTGGATCCATACCATACGGCCATGCGATCCTGGATCCATACCATACGGTCATGCGATCCTCAAATATTGACACAGAGTCATCAATATATATATGTTAGGCACATAGCCACGGTAAATATGATTGGCACAAAGCCATAATAACAGCACAAAGCCTTCGGTATTGGCACAAAGCCCATAATTACGGCACGAAGCCCATATTAATGGCACACAGCCCTCGGTAACATTATCGGTGCAGCATGGCTGCTCGGTGACTAAAAAGCCTGTGGTGGATCCATACCATACGGCTATGCGATCCCAGATCCATACCATATGGCCGTGCGATCCTCAAATCTTCCTCCGTACCATAATTCCCACCCATATGCATCCTAAGCAGAATATCATATGAATGCATCAAACACAAAAGTAACATCCACAAACCCATATTCATCACATAAGGGTATTTTCGTTATTTCACTACCCAGGGGTATTTTCGTAATTCTACCCTATAGGGGTATTTTGGTAATTTGGCGAATTAGGGGTATCTTGGTAATTTTACAAACATGGGTATTTTAGTAATTTTACAATATAAGGGTATTTCAGTAATTTTACAATATAAGGGTATTTTAGTAATTTTCCAACATAAGGGTATTTTAGTAATTTTCCAATATAAGGGTATTTTAGTAATTTTCCAATATAAAGGGTATTTTAGTCCCTCTCGGGTTTTAGTTATAAACTTTGGCCCATAAACAAGTCCTCACGGTTAAAGTGAACAAACACTATACACCAGGTAGGATCTCAGAAAAGAGGAGGTGGGTCACTCGGACCGCTTAAATACCAAGCTCTCACTAGATCCAATCCTAGACATGCATATGTCGGTTACCACACTCTAACTAATCGACTTGTCTACAGGCATGTTTAATTAACTTAAGTCTTATGAAATTGAAGAGTTGTTCAAACTAGGCCTAAGTCCATAACCCTAGCATATCTGCTTACGTCCCCATAAAGCCCATCAAACCCAAATTACAACCTTACGACCCATTAGGCCCAAAACATATCCAGATCATGCATCATGCAAGACTAATTCAATTCGTATAACAACCAAACCATTCCATCAAACTTAGCCTCGGGGCCACCGATTATTTAGCCACTTTTAGCTTTTCGGCATTGCCGATATCGTGTGTGTAGTGTTTGTACACACCTGATGACTGCGACGTGCTATCCTATCCTTAGCCTTGATCCTACAACCAACCAACCTTCAATCAACCACTCATAATTAATCAAAAATATTTGCTCAAAAGTCGAAACCTTACCGTAACCTTACCGTGTGCCCACGGGTTTTAATGGCCCTTCCTTAGCTGCTAATCACAAGTGTACCCTAGATCCTTGCTAACGATCCTACCACACTAGCGATCTCTGAACCTTACCCTTGTTAATACAAGATCCATGACAATGAGAAATTAGATCGCCCTTCGGCTTTCAACAAAACGTACTAAAGGGAGTTAACAGAATACTTACCGAATACAACCTTAGATCCTACGACCTACCAAACAAGATTCGGCTTTTAACCTTGACTGAGAGTAGATACCAACTGATTTGTGATAGAGAAAAACAACAAAGATTCAGCACTAATGGGGGATTTCAGCAAGAGAAGATGATGGTAATTCGGCAATAGAAAAGTTTGGCTAAGAGAGAATTCGGCAAAAAGGAATGATGGTTTTTCGGCAATGGAAGAATTCGGCAACAGAAGAATAGAATGAGGGGGAGAGAAGAAAAGATCAAATGTGCTTGTGTGAGGGTAACTACAGGATATTCGGTAAAGAAAAGAAAGACTAACTTATTTGCAAAACTTTCCAAATGCCGAAAGCCTCAATGAAAATTCGTAATACCCCCTAAAAGACCCAAAAACGACACTCATTTACCCTCCTAAGCCGAATTTATACACTTCCCACTTCCCACAACGGCACCAACTCTTCACACTTCTCAGCTCCTAACTTTTCTCCCTGATAACTCCTCAATCTCATCCTAAATTTTCTCTAAGATAAGCTCCTTTATCCCTTCCTTAATTTTCTCTCATGAACTCTCCCTTTTAGAGTCCCCTCCAATGCCAACTCCTTCTGTCCAGGCACAAAAATAAAACTCCTTAATTTTCCCTTCCTAGGCCTCGAACCTTGGACCTCCTTAACTGCTTAACACGGCACCTCATATCCCCTATATGACGCCACTTTCCATTGGACTACAAGCCCATTTGTGTCCTCTCTTCTCTTAATCTACTTATGAGGCCTCATGTCCGGGACTAGGGTCCACTAAGTGAGAAAAATAAATTTTTCCCTAAGGTCACCCCTATCTCTAAGGCTTCAATTAATCCCGATACTATCTTAATAATATTCTAAGTGATACTTATATCTCAAAAAATTTAGACGCTCCCATTCCCAAGGCCCATTAGGCCCAATTCTTCTAGGCCCAAATTCGAGATGTTACAGGCACTAAGTGTGCAAATAAATCAAAAGAATTGCAAGAGTCGAACGAGATGTAATATCGAGCAATTGAGTAGCATGAATGGTGAGTAACTATGTGTTGATCAAGGTACGTTTGAACCTATGTGGTTGATGATAGCCTTAAAAGTTGAATGAATAGATACTTGAGCATATGCTTGGGATTGATGATGAGCCTAGTTGTGCATTTATCTATGTGATGGTTTAATTATGTATTGATGTGGTATTATTGAGTAATATGTATTATATTACGAACTTACTAAGCTTTGAAAGCTTACTGTGTGATTTGTAACTCTGTTTTACAATGTCAGTAAAGCTTGCTCGGATCAGGGGATCGTCAGCGACTAAATCACACTATCGGCTAACCATTTTGGTACTTTTGGAAAGATGTATATAGTTGAAATATGGCATGTATAGGCTAGAAGTTATGGCATGTTTTGATATGCTTAATCCTTGCCATGTGATTTGGCTTGGAAGTTGAATGATGTTGAACTTATGAATGAGCTATGAATTTAGTATGTTTCATGATTATGCGGTTGATGAAAGATGTGGTTTGAAGATGAATTATGATATGGATTACATTATATTTGATATATATATGCTTTGAGATGTACAATTGTTACTTTGAATGGACTTATTTGTGATGTTATTAGGTATGGAAGTAGATGGTATTATTGGTGATTAATTGGTGCATGAAATGGAATGATTGAATGCATTTAGAAGCATGAATTAACATTGACTTGAAGTGTAAGACCCCCAGACCCGACCCAGACGTTATGGCCGAATCCGGGAATGTCACATCAAAGGCATAACTCAAAACGATTTTGCTAAGTAAAAATTTAAGACCCAAAAGCCCAAAATCCTTGACACCTTGTTAAGTAGCGATAAAATCCCATTTAATTATTTTAAGTATCCTGAAAACCATGTTTAAACATAAGAAATTACTCAGGTTTAATAATTAAGTAAACAGTTGAAACAACAAAACTCAAAATCCAAAGTCAAAACGGAGTATAAGGCCTTATTACATCTAATGAAAATAAAGCAATTAAAATCATGTCTTTTGAAACAAATAATTAAAACTTCTAAATGTCTTGTAGTGTGGCCATCTCCGAGTCCTCTCCCACGTCGAGCCGTTTACGACCCTTGGCAACCAAATCAACATACAAATATTACATTGGGCCTAAGCCCTATCAAAATCAGTGGTCTTGGGCCTTAGCCCATAATTAGGATCAGAGTGCGCAGTGAAAGCGTAGTGGTGAGACTTGGGTAGTACGATTAATAGTTAGTTGGAAATTTCGAGGACGAAATTTCTTTAAGCGGGTAGAATTGTAACGCCCCAAATTTTGGGCCTAGTAGAGTTGGGCCCATTGGGCTTTGGGTTTCATAAAATTTTTTAAGTGAGCAAGAAAATGACAAATGACATGACGGCTTTAAAGGTTTAATGAATTTGGAGTGTGTAGGTGTGGTGGAGAAGCTCTGGGTTCGAGTTTTGTGGTGGAGGATTCTTATTTTAATTAATTAAGGAATCAGGTTTGTGAGTAGTGGGATTTTAAATAAAAATAAGTGAAAAATGGCACAAAGAAGCCTATGGTGAAGTGGCTAAGTGACGCCACTAGGGTGTAGAGAGGTGGCGACATATGCATGCAGGGGGGTCTGAGGTTCGAGTGCTAGCTTAGTTTTATTTGGGAATTTAATTTTAGGCTTCTAGAAGGCTGGAAGTGGCGTGTAGAGGGACTCTAAGGTGAAGTGATCAGTAGAGAGAATTTAGGAGAAGGATAAGGGAGATATCATGGAGAAAAATTAGGAGATGAGCAGTGGATGAAGTGGTGCCGAATTGGACTTTAGGGGTGGCTAAGTTTCAGCTATAGGCTATTTAAATGTGTGTGTGCCGAATCTGGGGTCCTAGGTAATGCCGAATTTTGCATTCTTTTTCTTTCTTTTCTTCCCCTCAATCGGTTCCTCCCATAGCCAAACTCTTCCATTACCGAAATCTCCTAAAGTCGAATTCCTTTGTGCCGAATTCTCTCATAGCCAAACTCTTCTATAGCCGAATTACCACCATCTTTTCTCTTGCCAAAATTCCTAATAGTGCCGAATCTTGGTGGTTGTTCCTCCATCACTAATGGATTGTTACTTACTCTAAGTCAAGTGTTGAAAGCCAAATCTAGTTAATAGCTATCTAGGCCGCATGATCGAAATGGGATTTGGTAAGTATTCGGTTAACCTCTTTTGTACATTTTGCTAAAAGCCAAAAGGCTATCTAACTGTCCTATCGTTAACTCTGTGATAACAAGGATAAGGTTCAAAGATCGCAAGCGTGGTAAGGATCGTTAGCAAAGTGGTAAGTGTTCTCGTCTCAGTTTTGGATTAGTGGATGGCCGAATGTGAGTATGGATTATAGAGGTGACTTGTGTGGAGCATGAGTCACTTGATTTTTGATAGAATATATGTGTGTGGGTGAAGATCTAGGGGATATTCACAAAAAGTAGCTAAGGAAGGGCTACTAGAACCCGGTGGCACACGGTAAGGTTACGGTAAGGTTTCGGCTTTTGGTAGATATTTTGTTTAAGTATGGGTGATTGATTGAAGGTTGGTTGGTTGTAGGTTCAAGACCAAGGATAGTATAGCACGTCGCAGTAACCAGGTGTGTACAAACACTACACACACATGATATCGGCAATGCCGGAAAGCCGAAAAGCCGAAAGTGGCTAAATGGGCCCGGTGGGCCCTGAGGCTAAGTTGGATGAAATTGATTGATTTGATTATATGAATTGAGTTAGGCATGCATGTTACATGATCTGGAATTGTTTTGGGCCTAACGGGCCATATGAATGAGATTTGGGTCTAATGGGCCATAAGGATGTGAATTGGGCATAATGGGTTATATGAACGTGAAATGGGCTTGATGGGCTTTATGGAGACGTAGACAAGTATGCTAGGGTATAATGGACTTTAGGCCTAGTTCTGAACAACTCTAAAACTGCATAAAACTTAATTCTAATAATTAAACATGTCTGTGGACAAGTCGCTGGGTTAGAGTGTGGCGACGAACATATGCATGTCTAGGAGTGGATCTAGGGAGAGCTTGGTACTTAAGCGGTCCTAGTGGCTCACCTCCTCTTCTCTGGAATCCTACTTGGTGCGTAGTGTTTGTTCACTTTAGCCGCGAGGACTTGTTTATGGGCCAAAGTTCATAACTAAAACCCGAGAGGGACCAAATACCCCTGATTTGAAATTTACCAAAATATCCTTATATTTGAAAAATTACTAAAATACCCCTGATTGTAAAATTACCAAAATACCCTTGACTTGCGGAATCACCGAAACATCCCTGATTTACAAAATTAACTAAATACCCCTGTAGAGAGATTTACGGAAATACCCTTGGGTAGTGAAATGACTAAAATACCCCTAAGTGCCGAATGTGTGAGAATGTGTATGTTGCATTCATGAAATATATCTTTGCACTTGGGTGGGTTTTGATGATACGGAGGAAGATTTGAGGATCGCATAGTCGCTTGACGGCCCGTGGATCCACCGGTGGCTTTAAGCCCATTATAGCGACTTTCTTTGCACGTTTTGAGTAGTGTCATTTCTGGTGCTACCTTTGGTGTGTAGGGATGGGTGGGTTGATATTTATATCCCCACGGTGTGTAGGGTTGGAAGGAAATGGTGTGCGGGGTTGGATTTGGGATGGGTGCATTGCATTCATGTGACTCGATGTGGTATGAGGTCATTGTGGGCTAAGGCCCAAGACCACTTGATTTTGATAGGGCTTAGGCCCAATGTAATATTTGTATGTTGATTTGGTTGCCAAGGGTCGTACACACCGAGTTTGAAACTCACACCCTTTTTATTAAATGTTTGGTGATCCTCGATGCGGCTCGACGTGGGAGAGGACTCGGAGATGGCCACACTACAAGACATTTAGAAGTTTTATTTATTTGTTTCAAAAGACATGATTTTAATTGCTTTATTTTCATTAGATGTAATAAGGCCTTGTACTCCGTTTTGACTTTGGATTTTGAGTTTTGTTGTTTCAACTGTTTACTTAATTATTAAACCTGAGTAATTTCTTATGTTTAAACATGGTTTTCGGGATACTTAAAATAATTAAATGGGATTTTATCGCTACTTAACAAGGTGTCAGGGATTTTGGGCTTTTGGGTCTTAAATTTTTACTTAGAAAAATCGTTTTGAGTTATGCCTTTGATGTGACATTCCCGGATTCGGCCATAATGTTTGGGCCGGGTCTGGGGGTGTTACATGAAGCTTGTAGGGATGACCCTTGTGTGGGTGGCAAATTGGCCTTGCAAATGGCCTATTTTGCATACACGGCCAAGGGACACGGGCGTGTGTCTCTGCCGTGTGGCTCAAAGGCCACTTAGTTGTGTGCCTGGGCAGGTTACACGGCTGTGGCACATGGGCGTGCTTGGTGGCCGTGTGATCAAGTCAGTAGCTAGCTTAATTTCACACGGCCATGGCACACGGGCGTGTCCGGTGGCCGTGTGGACAAGTCAGTATGTATGCCCTGTTTTGGCACGGCCTACACACATGGGTGTGTCTGGTAGCCGTGTGAGGCACACGGTCTGGCCACATGGGCGTGTGACCTCTGTAACTTTGAAAAGTTTTAAATTTTTGAGAATTTTTGTAAGTGTTCGGTTCAGTCCCGACCCCTTTCTAGCATGTGATTAAGGTCTCGTAGACCTCAATAAGGGAGTATATGTTTATAATTGAATATGTTTGATTGATGAATAACTATGTGTTGTAAAATGGATGTGATATGTTCCGACTGTTCAGTAATGCCTCTTAACCCTATTTCGGTGACAGTTTCGGGTTAGGGGTGTTACAATCAACCACATAGGTTCAAACGTACCTTGATCAACACATAGTTACTCACCATTCATGCTACTCAATTGCTCGATATTACATCTTGTTCAACCTTTGCTATTCTTTTGTTTTATTCGCACACTTAGTGCCAGTTTCATAACCGAAACATAATCATCATCGCACACTTAGTGCCAATATGTTAAACCGAATTTATATCGGTATCGCACACACAGTGCCAAATACATAAGCCGAAGCTTCTATCTTTTCTCACACATAGTGCTAATCATCTCTGTCTCGTTTCTAATTTCACACACATAGTGCCATCTAATTCAAATCCGCACATAGCATTTCTAATCTTATAATTATATATATATTCATTCAATTTACATCACATAGATATAATTTAACAACTAGTATTATATACGAACTTACCTCGGGCGTCAAAATAACGAAACGATCGATTAATCGAGCACTTTGTCTTTGCCCTGATCTCGATCTGTACCTATCCTTTCTTGGTCTATACACATTTAAATTTAACTCATTCAATCACCAATTCGTTCAATTTAGTCCACACACACATATTTAGGGCATTTTGCAAAAAAGCCCTCACATTTTCACATTTCAACACTTTAGTCCCTAATTCATCAAATCACAAAATTCACCAAATTTCTATTCACATAAGCTTAGCCGAATTCTTCCAATGCTAATACAAACCCACACATTTCATTTATTTCACATTTTAGTCCTCCAATTTACACTTTTCTCAATTTAGCCCAGTTTACTCAAATTCACCAAAAATTCAAAGACAAAATATGTTTATCTTTCACCTATCTTTCATATTTCATCACCAACTATCACAAAGCTCAAACATTCATCAATGGCATATCTCAAAATCACCATCAAATTCTAAAATTAAAGCATGGGCTAGCTAGAGCAGAAAACAATGATCACAAAAACGTAGAAATTATCAAAAACTAAGTAAAAAACTTACCTTAATCAAGCTAAGCCCTATGCGAATTTATCAAAGCTTCAAACTCTCTTCTTTGGTTCTTATTTCAGTGGAAGATGATGAATAATAGCCACTTTCATGTTTTAATTTGATATAATATAACCTATTTTAATCTTATTATTGTTTTACCTATTTAACCTTTACTAAATATTACATGAAACATATATTATAAGGTTAATTTAGTCCATTGTCGTCCACTACCTCCATTAATGGCCAAATTGCATCATAAAGCCTCCATATTAAAAAGACAATAACAATTAGGCACTTATAAATCAACACACATCTTTTGCATTCTATGCGATTAAGTCCTTTCTCATAATTCGACACACAAACGATAAAATTTTCACACCAAATTTTCACACATGTTCAATCACATATTATAAACATCAAATATAATAATAAAATATTTTTCTGACCTCGGATTTGTGGTCTCAAAACCACTATTCCGACTAGGGTCTAAATCGGGCTGTTACAACTCTCCCCCCTTAGGGATTTTCGTCCCCGAAAATCTTACTAGTGAATAGGTGTTGATATTGCCCTCTCATAACATTCTCAGGCTCCCACATAGCCTCTTCAACTCCGTGTTTGTGCCACAACACTTTCACTAAGTAAATTCTTTTGTTTCTCAACTCTTTGATCTCTCGTGCCAAGATTCAAGTTGGCTCTTCACTATACGACAAATCTGACTGAATTTCAACCTCAATAGGAGTAATCACATGAGACTGATCAGATCTGTACCGTCAAAGCATCGACACATGAAACACATTATGAATCTTTTCTAACATAGGTGGCAATATCAATCTATAAGCAACTGGTCCAATCCGTTCAATGATTTCATACGACCCGATGAACCTCGGACTTAGCTTGCCTTTTCGGCCAAATCGAAGTATTTTCTTCCACTGAGACACTTTCAAAAACACTTTATCACCAATTTCGAATTCAATATCTTTTCGTTTCAAATCTGTATAAGACTTCTGGCGATCTGATGTGGCTTTCAAACTGTTACGGATCACTTTCACTTTCTGCTCAGTCTCTTTTAATAAATCAACCCCGTGAATCTTATTCTCACTCAGCTCATTCCAATACAATGGAGTTCGACATTTTCGACCATAAAGAGCCTCATACGGTGCCATTTTAATGCTAGATTGAAAACTGTTGTATGCAAACTCAATCAACGGTAAATATTTTTCCCACGTACTCTCAAATTCAAGAATACAACATCTCAACATATCTTCGATAACCTGAATGATTCGCTCGGATTGTCCATCCATTTGAGGATGAAAAGTAGTACTGAAATGTAACTTTGTGCCTAAAGCCTCTTGCAATTTCTTCCAAAACTGCGAGGTAAATCTCGTATCTCTGTCAGATACAATAAATAGTGGCTGTAACACCCCATACGCGAGTCCAAGGCTTAGACCGGATACAAGAAGTTACTATGCTTGAACTTGCTTAATCAAGTACTTACGGGCTATAAAATTTCGTTCCGAATTAAGAACTTATCTTTCTTAATCAACTTGTACTTTTCATGGGCCTACGAGGCCTTAAACTCATGTCCGTAAACTTTCAGAACTCAATTGACAACTTTTCATTGAAACAGGGGTCACACGCCCATGTGAGTTGGGACACGCCCGTGTAAACCTGAGACACGCCCATGTCTCCTAACCATGCTTAAAACTCGAGCTTACTGCCAAACTTCACACGGCCATGGCACGCCCGTGGTCCTGGCCCGTGTGAAAAACCTTAGCATTCTGACTTATAACACACGACCATGGCACGCCCGTGGACTTAGACCGTGTACTACAACTTGATATTCGGACTTAAGGTGAAATGGTGCAAGGTACACACGGCTAAGATGAACTTACTAGCAAGCTTGAAAAAAATGAAGAACCCTAGCTATGGAGTCTTCAAATTTTTGGCAATGGAAGGAAGAAGATGAATGAAATTTTATCATCTTTTTTCCTATTTTAATCACTTATTAGGCAAATGACCAAAATGCCCTTCTCTTTAAAAATTTCTATTTTACTAACTCATGTCCATTTTTGTCCAAAATTTATAATTTGGGCAAATTGCTATTTAAGGACTCATAATTAATATTCTAAAGCTATTTCATACAAAATGCTTCTAGAAACTCACATTTTACAACTTTTGCAATTTGGTCCTTTTTGACCATTCAACTTCATTTTAGCAAAATTGCTTCATGAAATTTTCACACTAACATGAAAACATGGAATGAACCTTAAAAAACTCATAAATTCACCTCGGATTCATGGTCTCGCACAACTATTTCGACTAGGCCCTAAACCGGGCTGTTACAGTGGCACCCCGTGCAATCTCACAATCTCAGAGATATACAATTCAGCTAACTTATCAAGTGAATAATCTGTTCTCACCGGAACAAAATGAGCTGATTTCGTCAATCTGTCAACTATCACCCAGATTGCATATTTCTTTCTCGGAGATAAAGGTAGTCCCGACACAAAGTCCATTGTGATTCTCTCCTATTTCCACTCAGAAATCATAATCGGTTGTAACAAATCGGATGGAACCTGATGTTCAGCTTTAACTTGCTGACAAACTAAACATTTTGACACAAAGTCAGAAATATCTCTTTTCAAACCATGCCACCAATAAAACTGTTTCAGATCGTTATACATTTTTGTACTCCCCGGATGAATAGTCAAGCGACTATTGTGAGCTTCATTCAAAATCAACTAAATTAACTCTGAATTCCTCGGAATACAAATCCGATCTCTGAATCTCAAACAATCATCACTATCAATTCAAAATTCTGAATTAATATTCAATCCACACTGATCTCGTCTTGCTAACATCTCATCATCACTTTTTTGGGCATCACAAATCTGACTTACAAGCATCGACCTAACTTTCAAGTCAGCCAAAATCAAATTATCATTACACAGATCTATCGGAGTACTCATAGCTCACAGAGCACATAAAGACTTTCGACTCAAGGCATCGACAACAACATTAGCTTTGCCCAAATGATAATCAATCACAAGTTCGTAATCTTTCAACAATTCTAACCATATTCTCTGTCGCAAATTCAATTCTTTCTGAGTCATCAAGTACTTCAAGCTCTTATGATCGGTATAAATATGACATTTCTCACCAAATAGGTAGTGACGCAAAATATTTAATGCAAATACAATCGCAGCTAATTCAAGATCATGCGTCAGATAGTTCTTTTCATGCGGCTTTAACTGCCTCGAAGCATAAGCGACGACTTTAGCTTCTTGCATCAGCACACAGCCCAAACCATTCAACGATGCATCACTGTAAACTATGAATTCTTTAATCGATTCCGGTTGAACTAACACTGGCGCTTCTGTCAATAATGCTTTCAACTTTTCAAAACTCTGCTGGCACTTTTTTGACCACTCGAATTTAACATCTTTCTGTAGTAACTTCGTCAACGGAGTCGCAATCATCGAGAAACCTTTCACAAACCGTCTATAATATCCAGCCAGTCCCAGAAAACTATGGACTTCAGAAACATTTCTCGGAGGTTTCCATTCTAGAATAGCTGAGATCTTACTTGGATCAACTCTTATTCCCGCAGCTGATACAATATGCCCCAAAAAACCAACTTCACGCAACCAAAACTTACATTTGGTAAACTTTGCATACAATTGCTGTAACACCCCTAACCCGAAACCATCGACGGAATATGGTTAAGAGGCATTATCGAATAATCAAAACATTTCACATCCATTTCACGACACAAAGTCAATCGTAAAATAATCATATTCAAACACGAACATATAGTCCCTTATCGAGGTCTACGAGACCTTAAACACTTGTTAGAAAGAGGTTGGGACTAAGCTGAAGAATTACGAAAGTTTTCAGAAATTTAAACTTTCTTCAACACTACAAAAGTCACACGCCCGTACAGTTGGGCCGCGTGCCTCACACGACTACCAGACACGCCCATGTGTCCAGGTCGTGCCAAAACAGAGCATACATATTGACTTGTTCACACGGCCACCAGACACGCCCGTGTGCCATGGCCGTGTATCATTAAGCTAGCTACTGACTTGGTCACACGGCCACCATGCACGCCCGTGGGCCACAGCCGTGTAACTTGTCCAGACACACCAAGTAGTGACCCTTAAACCACACGGCAGGGACACACACCCGTGCCTCTTGGCCATGTATGCAAAATAGGCCATTTGCAAGACCAATTTGCCACCCATTCAAGGGTCAACAAACAAGCTTCTTAGCAATATCAATTCATGCTTCTAAATGCATTCAAACATAACAATTCATTCCCAATTATTCATTAACAATACCATCTACTTCCATGCTTAATATCATCCCAAAAGAGTTCATTCAAAGTAACAATGGTACATCTCAAAACATATATATATATCATTATATAATCCATTCCATACTTCATCTTCAAACCACATCTTTCATCAACCACAAAATCATGAAATATACCAAATGCATAGCTCATTCATAAATTTAACATCATTCCACTTCCAAGCCAAATCACATGGCAAGGATTAAACATTTCAAAACATGCCATAACCTCTAGCCTATACATGCCATATTTCAACTATATACATCTTTCCAAAAGTACCAAATAGATTGCCGATAGTGTGATAGAAATGCTGACGATCCCCGGATCCGAGCTAGCCTTGCTGACACTGTAAAATAGAGAAACAATTCACACAGTAAGCTTTCAAAGCATAGTAAGTTCGTAACATAATACATAATGCTCATTAATATCGATACATTATACCAAAAACAAACCATTGCATAGATTAATTCACAATCACATATACCATACCATCCACATCTAATATGCTCAATTAACCTTCCATAATCTCATCTATAATTTCATCAACCACATAGGTTTTGAACGTACCTTAGCCAACACTTAGCTATTGATCGCATATGCTACTCAATACTCACTGTTTCATTTCGATCAACTTTCGTCATTTCTTCGGTTCAATCGCACACTTAGTGCCCAAATCGTTAACCGAAGCTTAATTAACATCGCACACTTAGTGCATCTATATCAGACCGATCTTAAATTGGTATCGCACACACAGTGCCAACCACAAAGCCGAAGCTTATATTAATTCGCACACACAGTGCTAATCATCTCGGTCACATTTCCGAATACGCACACTTAGTGCCATATAACTCAAGCTCTCACATAGCATTCACAATTCAATAATATCAAACCATTCATTTCATAACATTAAACATAGTTAAATAGACATATTTTGTCCGAACTTACCTCGGACGTCAAAATACCGAAACGGTCGATTAATCGAGCACTTTGTCTTTGCCTCGATCTCGATCTGAACCTCTCCTTTCTTGGTCTATACACATTCAAATTCAATCCGTTCAATCACCAATTCATTCAATTTAGTCCACACACATTTATTTAGGGAATTTTACAAAATAGCCCTCACATTTTCACATTTCGACACTTTAGTCCCTAATTCATAAAATCATCAAATACACATAATTTGTTTGTACCCATGCCTAGCCAAATTCTCACTTTACTCATACAAGCCCAAATATTTCATTTATTTCACATTTTAGTCCTTCAAAATATTATTATCATAATTTAGCCCTAATTAGCTAAATTCACCAAAGATTCAATAACAAAACATGTTCATTTAACATATATCTTTCATTTAACACCAATACTCATCACAAAGCTCACCATTTCATCAATGTCACATCTCATAAACATCATCAATTCTCAAAATTAAGACATGGGTTTCAAAGTTTACGAAGCAATGATTGCAAAAACGTAGAAATTATTAAAAACTGAACAAAACTCATACCTCAATCAAACCAAAAGCTAGCCGAAACTTTAGGGTTCTTCCTTCTTCTTTTTCTTTGCTAATTTTAGTCAAAATGAATGAATAAAAGATGACCACTATCATTCTTTAGTTTTATTATTATCATATTATTAATCTAGTTACTATATTAACCTTATACTAAATATATATACATATAAACATTAAGGGCATTAATGTCCTTTATCCCTCCACTATCTAAAAATTGGCATAATTGCCTCATAAGGCCTCATTATTATAAAGACAATAATAATTAAGCACTTAACAGTCAACATACAGTATTTTACACTTTATGCGATTAAATCCTTTTTCATAATTCGACACACAGTCGATAAAATTACCACACAGAATTTTCACACAGGCTATATCACATATGTAAACACCAAGAATAATATTAAAATATTATTTCGACCTCGGATTTGTGGTCTCGAAACCACTGTTCTAACTAGGGTCTAAACTGGGCTGTTACAACTCTCCCCCTTTTAGGAATTTTTGTCCCCAAAAATCTTACCAGTGAATAGGTGTGGATATTGCTCTCTCATAATTTTCTCATGCTCCCACGTAGCCTCTTCTACTCCGTGTTTGTGCCACAACACTTTCACTAAGGATATTCTCTTATTTCTCAACTCTTTGGTCTCTCATGCCAAAATTCGAATCGATTCCTCACTATACGACAAATCTGACTAAATTTCAACCTCAGTTGGAGTAATCACATGAGACGGATCAGATCTGTACTGTCGAAGCATCGACACATGGAACACATAATGAATCTTTTCTAATTCGGGTGGCAACATCAATCTGTAAGCAACCAGCCCAATTCATTCAATGATCTCATAGGCCCGATAAACCTCGGACTCAACTTGCCCTTTCGGCCAAATCGAAGTATTTTCTTCCACGGAGACACTTTCAGAATTACTTTGTCACCAATCTCAAATTTGATATCCTTCCGCTTCAAGTCTACATAAGACTTCTGACGATCTGAGGCTGCTTTCAAACTGTCTCAAATCACTTTTACTTTCTGCTCAGTCTCTTTTATCAAATCAACCTCGTGAATCTTATTCTCGCTCAGCTCAGTCCAATACAATGGAGTTCAACATTTTCGACCGTAAAGAGCTTCATATGGTGCCATTTTGATTCTAGATTGAAAACTATTATTGTATGCAAACTCAATCAACGACAAATGTTTTTCCCACGTATTTTCAAACTCAAGTATACAGCATCTCAACATATCTTCAAGAATCTGAAAAATCCGTTCAGACTATCTATCCGTTTGCGGATGAAATGCAGTGCTGAAATGATATTTTGTCCCTAAAGCCTCTTGCAATTTCTTCCAAAATCGCGAGGTAAATCTCAAATCTCTGTCAGATACAATAGATAATGGCACCCCGTGCAATCTCACAATCTCAGCAATATATAATTCAGCCAATCTATTGAGTGAATAATCTGTTCTCACCGGAATGAAATGAGCTGATTTCGTCAATCGGTCAACTATCACCTAGATTGCATCATTCTTTCTCGAAGATAAAGGCAATCTCGACACAAAGTCCATTGTGATTCTCTCCCATTTTCACTCAGGCTTCATAATCGGTTGTAATAAATCGGATGGAACTTGATGTTCAGCTTTAACTTGCTGACAAACTAAACATTTTGACACAAAGTCAGAAATATCTCTTTTCATACTATGCCACCAATAAAACTGTTTCAAATCATTGTACATTTTCGTACTCCCCGGGTGAACAGTCAAACGACTATTATGAGTGATAAACCGTAATAGTAACATATTTTAATCCCACATTTAGCATGCTTTTGGATGATTTATCCCTTGAATTATAGAATTTGGTGCACTTAATCCTTTAATTTCATGTTTTATACTCAGGAGAGCATAGGAGGATGAAAAGAACGAGAAACAGGCTTAAAACGGGCCAAATGGTCCAAAGTGAGAAATCGACACGGCCTGGGGTTTCACCACACGGCCGTGCCTCCTTAGCAGGCTCGAATACGGCCTACAACTCGGCTTACACGGGCGTGTGCCATGGGCGTGTCCCTACCGATGAAAAGAAGAATTTTATTCAAATTAGGGTACTTAGAGGCAAAGAAACATATTCCAAAAGCCTATATAAACACCCTAAAGGCCAACCTTTAGGGGGGCGTCTAGCTAGGCCAAGGAGCCAAGCCGAAAAAGTCAGAATCGTGAGATTTACTCGAAGAAAGCCAGTTGATTCATCTCAAGAAACCGGATTCATACTCAAGACGAAAGATCTTCTCTTCAATTCCTTCAGGGGGTTTTAGGGTTTTTCTTATGTTTTGTTTTATCTTTTCTTCTGAGATGTATTCTTTTATTTGTATGAACTAAACCCTCAAATACCTGAGGGGGATGAAACCTAAGATGGATCTTGTTATTGTTTTCTGAGCTATATGATAAATACTTGATTTGTTCTTAATTATGTGTTCTTAATTCTTGTTTTGATATTTCAGATATTGATTCAAGTATTGATGTGCTTAGGTAGAGGAGGAATAGACCCTGCCTAAGAGTAGATCTAGCATAATTAAACAGAGTTGATCGCGCTCCTAGAGATAGGGTGACAAAAATCTACCGGATTAGGGTCAAACCTAATATGGGAGTCCATAGATCGAGTTAATGCAATTCTAGGGGTTTTAATTAGAAAGAGATTTCAATTAATCAACCTAGGGTTAGACGTTAGTAGCCTCGAGAGAGGTATTAATATAAATTAGGGAATCCTACGGATCAAGTCAAGTGAATAAATCGTCTGGTTCAGAGTTAAATTAGAAGTGAAGTCTAGGTGGATTCTTCCTTGGGTATTGTCTTAATCAATTGGTTTTTCCCACAAGTATTTCCCCAATTCATTCTCTTTGTCTTAGCATCTTTAGCTTAGTAGTTAGTTAATTTTAGATTAAACAATAATTCACTTCAATTCTTAGGCTAAATAATAGAAAGAAAGTCAATATTAGTACTTTTGGTTCCTTTGGGTTTGACATTCCGGTCTTGCCACTAAACTATACTACTGTTCGATAGGTGCGCTTGCCTCAATCATTGTCACAGTTAGTTTCTAGGCTAGATCATTCATTATATAAATTTTAAGACTCTGACATAACGGTCAAGTTTTTGGCACCGTTACCGGGGAACTAAAATGTTAAGAATGCTTAATTTTTATTACTTTAGCCATTTTTATTTTTGCAATTTACTTTTATTGTGTTTTTAACTTTGCTAATTTTTCTTCTTTTATTCCTAGCAGGTACCTCTAGTTTATGACTAGGAGGAACCCGACAGGACCCTTAATCTATGACAGTGATATTGAAGGCACCGTTCGCAGAAATTGTAGAGAAATAAGGAAAAGCTTAAATTGCATAGAAGAAGAGCAAGAGGACGATACTAATAACACAGAAGAGATGGCGGATCACAAGAATAATCCACTCCCTCCTGTGGTGGCCGAAAATCATGCTCCTCGTACTATGTATGCCTAGTTTAGTTGGTACTGAATCAAGTATTGTTAGACCTACTATTGCTGCAAATAATTTTGAACTGAAACCTAACACAATTCAAATGATACAGTAATTTGTTCAGTTTGATGGTTTGCAGGATGAAGATCCAAACAATCACTTGGCGAATTTCCTAAAATTTTGCGATACTTTCAAAATAAATGGTGTTTCTGATGATGCCATTCATCTTCGGTTATTTCCCTTTTCTTTGAGGAATAAAGCCAAACAGTGGTTGAATTCTCTTCCACGAGGGTCAATCACTTACATAGGAGCAAATGACCGAAAATTTTTTAGTAAAATATTTTCCGCCGGCTAAAACGGCTAAGTTAAGGAATGATATCTCTTTTTTTGTGCAGATGGATTTAGAGACACTTTATGATGTATGGGGAGATACAAAGATCTATTGAGAAGGTGCCCACACCATGGATTACCCTTGTGGCTACAGGTTCAAACCTTTTACAATGGTGTAAACCCTTCAACCAGGCAGTTAATTGATTCAGCCGCCGGCGAAACGCTGATTAAAAAATCTCCTAAAGCGGCCTACGAGTTTATTGAAGAGATGTCACTAAATAATTATCAGTGGCAAGTTACAAGGACAAGGCCAACAAAAATAGCCAGAGTTTTCAACCTCGACGCAGTAACCATGCTATCAAATCAGGACGAGATGTTAAATAAAAAGATTGATGGTTTGTGTTCTTCGCAGGTACACTCGGTAATACAGTGCGAAACAAGTAGAGGCATGGCGAATCCTGAGTACCCACCCTATGGACAGGGCATAGAGAGTGAACAAATGAACTATATGGGTAACAATTTTTGATCTCAAAATAACCTTTATAGTAATACTTATAATCCAGGGTGGAGGAATCACCCAAATTTTTCATGGGGTGGCCAAGGAAATCAAAGACAACAACCCCTTCAAAACTTCCAACAACAGCCCTACCCACAGCAAAAGAAGCCGAACCTTGAGGAGATGCTGATAAAATTCATAGCGGTGTCAGAAACTCGTTTCCAAAACACCAAAATAGCACTCAAAAAGCAAGAAGCATCGATTCAAGAGATCCAGAATCAGGTAGGTCGACTTACCAAGATCATGTCAGAACGACAACAAGGTAGATTGCCAAGCAACACTGAAACTAACCCAAAGGAGCAACTTCAAGCCATAACCGCTCATGATAGTAAAGGGTTAGATGAGCCCAAATTAAGGCAAGAGGATGTGGTAGAGGAAGGTGAGGTTGAGGTAAGTCATGATAAAATAAAACCGATAATCAAAGAGTACCAACCTCGCATACCATATCCCGAAGCAATGAAGAAAGATAACACAGAGGACCAGTTCGGTAAGTTTCTTAAACTTTTAAAGAAATTACATATTAACTTACCGTTTCTCGAAGCTCTTTCGCAGATGCCAGATTCAAGGAAATTTTTAAAAGAGCTTTTGACAAAAAAACGGAGGTTAGACAAGGCATCGCATGTGGAGCTAAACGCAATGTGCTCAGTAATTCTACAAAATAAACTACCACAAAAATTAAAAGATCCAGGGAGTTTTAGAATTCCATGTTTAATTGGTAGTTTATCTATTGATAATGCTTTAGCTGATTTAGGGGCAAGCATAAATGTTATGCCTTATAAAATGTTTAAACAACTAGGTCTAGGGAAACCCAAACAAACTAGGATGAGCATTCAATTAGCTGATAAGACTATTTGAATTCCTAGGGGTATAATTGAAGATGTTCTCATAAAGATTGATAAATTTGTATTCCCAGTAGACTTTGTAGTTTTAGACATGGATGAGGAAATATTATCCCTTTAATTTTAGGAAGACCCTTTTAGCAATCGCTGAAGTAAAATTGATGTTGGTACAGAGAACTCATACTCCGTGTAGGTGATGAATCAATCGAGTCTTGAGCTCGACTCAACCAGACATCAAGTGATAGAGGTGAGAAAGTAAATTCAATTGATAACCAATTAGTTAAACCTTCTTTTCACGAAGCACCACTGAACAACACAACTGAGCCAGATCCTATATCTCATGCCAACAAAGAAATAACCCATGAGGAACGAATGCTTCAGATCGATGAACTAGATGAGTGGAAGACACATTTCAAGGAAAAACTAGGGATACACGAAGCAGAACCAAAGCCACTCTATGGGACAGACAAATTCAAAATCGGAGATCAGGTATTGTTAGATAAAGCGGACCCTCGAATATCTCCTCCTAACCCGAATACAAACAAAGAAATCCCTTTTAGGGTAATCAATGTCTTCCCATACGGAACAGTCAAGGTAAGTAATCCTACATTTGGCACTTTTAAAGTAAATGCTACTCGACTTGAACTATATACTAATAATAGGACAGATAGCATGAGGAAGGATGTTCAACTCTTCAAACCACCCTGATTATGCGAATGAGAAGTAAGTCTAGCTTAAGACTTTAAACGAGCGCTTCTCGGGAGGCAACCCGAGCAGTAACCCTAATAATTAAGTATAGTTTTATTTCTTTTCTTTTATTTATATTTAGGCACAAATTTCCATACCACACGACCTTACACACAGCCATGGTCGTGGCCGTGTGGATACTACGGATTCCCGTACTGACATAACAAAGGTAGTACGAGCCAATGACGAAAGATTCCCATATCACGGATGACTATAAATTACCACGGCCGTGCGATATGGTCGTGGCCGACACTAAGGGAAGTCACACGGGCTCCGACTAAACACCACGGCCGTGTGATACAGTCGTGGTCGACACTATTTTATTAAACATGGGCGTGGTGACCACGAAACGGGCGTGGGAAAAATGAATGAAGCACAACACGGCCTTGCGATATGGCCGTGTGACCCAACACGCCTGATACGCTCCCGGTCTCGAGGAGAAAACGAGATGTATACTTGGAGTTCGATCGTAAACCAGAGAATCGAAGAAAGAAAGAAATTTCGATGAAGTTAGGATAAGTTGTAAGAATTGGGTTGACAAGATGAGTTGGATTCGGTATTAGCTTGGATAGTTTCGGATTAGGATATGTTTCAAGTTAGGAAAGAATGAATGGCTCGGGTTTGGTTTAAGAAAGAAATAAGGCACAGGTTTCATTTTAGGACTTTAGGAAACAAGTAAGAACCAATACCGAAAGGTATCGACCTGGTTACTTATACGTTCCTAGAGGCTTCGGTTTTAGTTGTTTAACGGACCTCGACCCACTATCGATGTACGATAGGAACCTTGGTATCGAAATTGAACGAAGGATGGTTGACGCCACTAGACTCCTAGATAAGCCAACAGATCCTAAGAACGAAATAGGAGAAATTGCTCTCGCAAATTCAGCATAATAACGATATAAAATTTGGCAAAAGTCCCTTTATAAAATAAAATGGCCAACTATTTATAGTTGCTTGAGCTAAACGAATGGTCATCTTCTAGCCTTAATGACTAAGCAAAATTAATACTAGCATTAACTTGTAAATTCTAAATAGGAAAACTCTTCAAGTTCTAGGTCCACATTGGTGAATGGAAGCTCAAGAGGCAACTTTAAAATCATCAATGGTGCAAAATTAATCATCAAAGAAAAGAAATAATTGAGTGACTCTTCAATATTCAACCAAGCATGCATGAATGCCCTTAAATTCCTCCTTAAATTCCAGCTTTAATGGCGACTTTTGGTTCCAATTGCTTGTTGATGGTTGACCTTCTTGCATTAACTTCGTGAACTGAATAGGCACCTTGGGAAGTTGAAACGGCAGCTATAAAAGACTATTGAACTAACCAAAACATCATCTTAAATGAAAGTAATTGTTGCTGCCCATTAATCTCCTTGTGCCGTCCCTTTATATGCACCTACAAGCAAATTAAATTCATTAACTTAGCTAATTAATTCCAAAGAATTAAAGAACACATTAAGACATTAAATTGAGCTGAAACAAATTAAATATAAGCTATTTAACACTAATAAAAATCGGTGAAGCTTAGGACAAACATTAAATACTAGTTTTAGCTAAACCACTTTAATTTCCAAGTAAATATGCTAGACTTAAAAGCAACTTAAAACCTTATTTAATAACAACAAATTAATTAAAGGAAATTAAATTTATCCAAATTTATTTTAAATAAAATTCCAACTAATTTATTTAGCTTAAGACCGAATGACCAATTAAGCTCATTGAACTTAATCGAAACTTAGCACGAGCTAGAACCGAGCTCATAGGTTGTGGGTTGAACTTGTAGAACATTGCAAAAATGCTCCAACGTTGGTCTCTCCACTCGTCCAAGTAAATTAGTTTCATTATCTTTCCACACTTGCTGGACCAAAACTCCGATGGCGTCTTTAAATAGCTTAGATCGAGCTCTAGTGATAGGACCACGAGGTAGCACCAATGGATCATGACTCGAGCTTGACTTAACATGGAACGTGCTCGTATCATCCTCCCCCTCTTGAAGATGACTTGTCCTCAAGTCAGAACCTGTATAAAAAAAAACTCAAGTCAGCTACGTTGAAAGTCGCGCTAATATTGTACTCACCCAGTAAATCAAGTCTATAGGAGTTATCGTTAATTTTCTCAAGAACTTGAAATGGTCCATCTCCACGAGGTAGTAACTTAGATCTACGCTAATGGAAAGCGTTCTTTTCTCATATGTACCCAAACCCAATCTCCAGGTTCAAAAATAACTCGTTTGCGACCTTTGTTCGCCTTTCGAGCGTACTTTTCAGTCTTAGATTCAATGTTGTCTCGAACTTGTTTATGCAAATTCTTCACGTATTCGGCTTTTTTTCTGGCATCTGCATGCACAAGCTGATCATTAGGTAGCGGCATTAAATCTAACGGAGTTAGGGGATTAAACCCGTAGACGACTTCAAATGGTGAAAACTTAGTCGCCGAATGCACCGATCGATTATAGGCAAACTCCACATGAGGTAAACATTCCTCCCATGATTTCAAGTTTTTTCAAATGATGCCCCTTAGTAAAGTTGATAGCACCCTATTGACTACTTCAGTTTGCCCATCGGTTTGGGGATGACACGTAGTCGAGAAAAGTAGCTTCGTTCCAAGCTTTTCCCAAAGTGATCGCCAAAAGTGACTTAAGAATTTAGTATCGCGATCTGAAACAATGGTTCTTGGTAACCCATGAAGGCGCACCACCTCCTAAAGAAAAGATTAGAAATATGAAACAAAGATCATCGGTTTTAGACATGGTATAAAATGAGACATTTTCAAAACTTGTCTACTACCAAAAAAATTGAATCTTTTCCCCTGTTTTGGTGCGGGTAAACCAAGTACGAAATCCATTGAAATATCTTGCCATGGTGCGTCGAGAATTGGAAGAGGTAAGTATAAGCCATGAGGCTTGATCCTCGATTTAGCTTTCTTGCACGAAATACACACACATACTACTTTCCGACATCTCTCCTCATTTTTGGCCAAGAAAATATTCTCTTAGAGTAGCCATCGTCTTTTCTACTCCAAAATGCCCCATGAGTCCTCCGCTATGCGCTTTCATTAACCAACACTTCCCGAATAGAACTTTTTGGTACACATAGTTTACCTTCTTTGAAAAGAAAATCGTCGGACACTGTAAAACTTATCAACGACCATTTTTTCACACGCACGGAAAATTTCACCAAATTCATCATCGCTGGCATACAATTCTTTCAAGTAAACAAATCCAAGCGCTTTGATTCTAAATGTGCTAAAAATGCATATCTTCTTGAGAGTGCATCGGCCACAACGTTATCCTTACCTTTTTGTGTTTGATGACATAGGGAAACGACTCAAGGTATTCCACCCATTTTGCATGTCGTTTATTCAACTTGTCTTTGTCCTTTAATGTGTTTTAGCGCTTCATGATCTGAATGAATTACAAATTCTTTCGGCCAAAGGTAGTGTTGCCACGTCTCGAGGGCACGAATCAAAGCATACATTTCTTTGTCATAGACAGAATAGTTCAGAGATGCCCCATTCAACTTTTCGCTGAAGTATGCTATAGGCCTTCCTTCTTGAGTCAATACGGCTCCAATGCCTACACACGATGCATCACATTCAATCTCAAAAGTTTTAGAGAAATCGAGCAATGCTAATAAAGGAGCTCTAGTAAGTCTATCTTTAATAATATTAAAAGAGTTTTCCTGTTCGTCTCCCCAGAAAAAGGCTGAGCTCTTCTTGATGACGCTGGTAAGAGGTGCGGCTAACGTACTGAAGTTTGGCACAAACCTGTGATAAAAACTCGCAAGACCATGAAAACTCCTTACTTGGCTTATATTCGTAGGTCTCGGCCATTCTTGGATAGCCTTGATCTTCTCTTGATCGACTTTGAGACCTTGAGCACTAACTACAAAACCAAGAAAAATAGCTTTATCAGAACAGAAGGAACATTTCTTAAGGTTAGCATAAAGAGTTTCCTTACGTAAGACTTCCAAAATAGATTGAAGATGGTCTACATGATCTTCCAATGTCTTGCTATACACCAAGATATCATCAAAATATACAACGCAAAACTTACCGATAAAAGCTCTTAAAACATAGTTCATTAATCTCATGAAAGTGCTAGGAGCGTTGGTTAAGCCAAACGGCATGACCAAACCACTCATACAAACCATGCTTAGTTTTGAAGGCGATCTTCCATTCATCGCCTTCCCTCATTCGAATCGGTGATAACCACTCTTTAAGTCGATTTTCAAAAATAGTTTAGCACCACTCAACTCGTCTAACATATCGTCAAGTCGCGGAATTGGATGTCTATACTTAATGGTAATTTTGTTCACAAACTTCGGCAATCGACGCATTTTACGCCAAGTGCCATCCTTCTTTGGAACCAATAAGACCAAGATGCAAGACAAGGACTAAGGCTTTCGTATGTAGCCCTTTTTCATGAGTTCTTCGACTTGCCGTTGAAGTTCTTTTGTTTCTTCTAGGTTAGTTCGATAAGCGGTCGGTTCGAATAACACTCAGTATGAAATCGATTTGATGTTCTATCCTCAAGTGGTGGTAATCCATTCGGGATGTCTTCCAAAAATAGATCATCAAAATCCTGCAAAAGAGACAAAATTGAAGAAGGAGATTCTGGGGAGATCGTTAGTGTTAAAAAGAATTTCTTTGTACATAAGTACAAAAATCGGTTGTCATGCAGTTAAAGGCCTTTAAGTATTACACTTCCCTTTGCAAAGACACTCACTTTCTCATTTTCTTTTCTTTTTCTTGTTTTCCACTCATCTCTCCTTTTTCATTTTTCTTTTCACTTGCTCTTTTTTTGTTTCAAGTTTCTTTTCTTTTGTCTTCTCATTTTTCTCTTTTTCTCTCATCTTTTCAAAAGAATCTTTTAACTTTACTTGATCTTCATGAACTTGTTTCGGAGTCAAAGGTGCTAGAGTGATAGTCTTTCCCAAGTGTTTAAACGTATATCTATTGGTGTATCCGTCGTGAATCACTTTGTGATCAAACCGCCAGGACGCCCAAGTAACAAATGACCAGCGTGCATGGGTACAACATCACAAAGGATCTCATCCACATATTTTCCAATGTTGAAAGAAATTAGGACTTGTTTAGTTACCTTTAGTTCACCTCCATCATTAAGCCATTGCAGCCTATACGGGCTCGGGTGCTTTGTGGTTGGTAAACCCAACTTCTCCACCATGAAAGTACTAGCAACGTTTGTACAACTTCCACCGTCAATGATAACACTACAAATTTTACCTTGTATTTGACATCGAGTATGGAAGATGTTTTCTCGTTGTTGCTCATCATTAACTCCTTTAAGGTTGAGACTTCTCTTTACAACGAGGAGTTCACCATCTATGGCATGTTCAATTTATTCTTCCTCGTCGGTGGTAGTTTCAATCTCACGTTCTTCATCGCCTTCTTCGCACTCTATTTCTCCATTGGCACGCATCACCATCGTACTTCAGTTTGGACACTGACTTGCAATATGTCCCCTCCCGAGACACTTAAAACATTTGATGTCTCGTGATCGGTTGGATGGGCTTTCTATTGCCTTGCCTTTGTTAGATTTGGTGAAGGACTTACTTGGTTTGGCAACTGGTGTGGTCTCCTTGGTTCGAATCGATGGATTGGCTTTACTAGTCCCTTGGCCCCATTTGGTAGGGTTGGAATTGGGATAGTTTCGAACAGTACCCTTGCGCTTCAGTTGCCTCTCCACCTTAATCGCCATGTGCACCATGTCCGTAAGTTCGACATAATGCTGGAGTTCCACCATATTAGCTATGTCTCGGTTGAGACCAGCCAAAAATTGGGCCATGGTCGCCTCGTGTTCCTCTTGCACATCTTCTCTAATCATGGCAACTTCCATCTCTTTGAAGTAATCTTCAACACTCCTCGATCCTTGAGTAAGATTTTGGAGTTTTTGGTATAATTCTCGATGGTAAAAATGTGGGACAAATCGTCGACGCATAATAGATTTCATTTCGACCCACGTGCTGATGGTTTGTTCTCCATTTCTCCTTCGACTGGTAGTTATTTGGTCCCACCATATCATGGCATAATCGGTGAATTCGATAAGCGCCAATTTAACCTTTTTAGATTCCGAATAGTTATGACAATCAAAGACCAATTCAATCTTCTTTTCCCATTCAAGGTACACTTCCGGATCGGATCTCCCTTGAAATGATGGAATTGACAACTTTATATTCTTCAAATCATCATCTACTCGGGCTCGATCTCTATTTCCACGGTGTCGGGGTCCTCGTCTTCCAACACTTGCATTAGATTCGATCGCACTATCAAAAACATCATTATAATAATCTTCACCCTCTTGTGGCTGTTCACGTCGTCTATTTGGTCGCCCACGTATTTCTCGTTGTCTCTGGGCTTCCATTTGGTATAATCGGTCTTCCAAAGGGTTGAGCCTTCGATCGAGTAACCGCTCCATTTCACGCAACAAGGCTTGCATCGGCAGATCAAGAATGTTACGAACGGGTTGTCTTCCTTGTGGCTCATTTACATTTTGCTCGGGTTCTTGAGACATCACGTGGACTATAGTACCTCACAACAAATTCTCACAATTCACTCAAAAAGAAAGAAGTTATTGACACTCCGCTCGTGTTTAACACTCTCAGTTTGGCTTTTACCTCCCCTCAAATAGTCTCACACACTCGTGCCTTTTACCTCTCACACTTCTCACAGTTTCGTTAGTCGGATTTGCCAAGGCCTATTAGGGCTTAGGGTCGGTTTCAAGATGGGTTCAAAGGGTGTAAGATGTGGGTGTAGGTAGGCTAAAGTAAGAAGAAGGGATCGGTGTTTCAAGTGGGTCGGAGAGGAATTTAGAGAATGAAGATGAATAGAATGAAAGCAATTCAATCAAAACACTTAGAATTTTTTTTTTTGAATTTTTTTTTAATTTCGAATTTCCTCTTTTTTTTGAATTTTTTTTTCGAATTTTTTTTCGAAATTTTTTTTTACTTCGAACCTTCGCTTAGAAGACTTCGATGGTTGTTCCCGACTTCGTAGATCTCAGTTTAACTAGCTCTGATACCAGATGATACGCTCCCAGTCTCGAGGAGAAAACGAGATGTATACTTGGAGTTCGATCGTAAACCAGAGAATCGAAGAAAGAAAGAAATTTCGATGAAGTTAGGATAAGTTGTAAGAATTGGGTTGACAAGATGAGTTGGATTCGGTATTAGCTTGGATAGTTTTGGATTAGGATATGTTTCGAAGTTAGGAAAGAATGAATGGCTTGGGTTTCGGTTTAAGAAAGAAATAAGGCTTGGGTTTCGGTTTAGGACTTTAGGAAACAAGTAAGAACCAATACCGAGAAAGGTATCGACCCGATTACTTATACGTTCCTAGAGGCTTCGGTTTTAGTTGTTTAACGGACCTTAACCCACTATCGATGTACGATAGGAACCTTGGTATCGAAATTGAACGAAGGATGGTTGACGCCACTAGACTCCTAGATAAGCCAACAGATCCTAAGAACGAAATAGGAGAAATTGCTCGCAAATTCAAAGATAATAACGATATAAAATTTGGCAAAAGTCCCTTTACAAAATAAAATGGCCAACTATTTATAGTTGCTTGAGCTAAACGAATGGTCATCTTCTAGCCTTAATGACTAAGCAAAATTAATACTAGCATTAACTTGTAAATTCTAAATAGGAAAACTCTTCAAGTTCCAGTCCCACATTGGTGAATGGAAGCTCAAGAGGCAACTTTAAAATCATCAATGGTGCAAATTAATCATCAAAGAAAAGAAATAATTGAGTGACTCTTCAATATTCAACCAAGCATGCATGAATGCCCTTAAATTCCTCCTTAAATTCCAGCTTTAATGGCGGACTTTTCAGCTCCAATTGCTTGTTGATGGTTGACCTTCTTGCATTAACTTCTGTGAACTGAATAGGCACCTTGGGAAGTTGAAACGGCAGCTATAAAAGACTATTGAACTAACCAAAACATCATCTTAAATGAAAGTAATTGTTGCTGCTGCCCATTAATCTCCTTGTGTGCCGTCCCTTTATATGCACCTACAAGCAAATTAAATTCATTAACTTAGCTAATTAATTCCAGCAATTAAAGAACACATTAAGACATTAAATTGAGCTGAAACAAATTAAATCTAAGCTATTTAACAGCTAATAAAAATCAGCTGAAGCTTAGGACAAACATTAAATACTAGTTTTAGCTAAACCACTTTAATTTCCAAGTAAATATGCTAGACTTAAAAGCAACTTAAAACCTTATTTAATAACAGCAAATTAATTAAAGGAAATTAAATTTATCCAAATTTATTTTAAATAAAATTCCAACTAATTTATTTAGCTTAAGACCGAATGACCAATTAAGCTCATTGAACTTAATCGAAACTTAGCACGAGCTAGAACCGAGCTCATAAGTTGTGGGTTGAACTTGTAGAACATTGCAAAAATGCTCCAACGTTGGTCTCTCCACTCATCCAAGTAAATTAGTTTCATTATCTTTCCACACTTGCTGGACCAAAACTCCGATGGCGTCTTTAAATAGCTTAGATCGAGCTCTAGTGATAGGACCACGAGGTAGCACCAATGGACCATGACTCGAGCTTGACTTAACATGGAACGTGCTCGCATCAACGCCCATGGTACACGGACATGGGGATGCACCAGACATCAAAACTCTATTTAAACCACCCCCTCTTCTCAACTACTCCCCATTCCCCTTCCTCCATACATTTTCAGACCCCCTTCCATATTCTCCTTCCTTGGCCCTTTTCCAAACTCTAGATGTACACCATATCCATGTTGAAGAAGCGAAAGGATCCTAGCACAGTCTCCCTCTACGAGACCGACCTACATAAGTTCACGCCGGCCGCTTCATTAACTCGACAAGCCAAGGACATTTGAGGCCATTTAGTTTTTATTTTTGTTTTCTCTTCTCCTTTATTTTCCTTATCTTAACATCTCTTCCACTAAATTTAGTGTATCTTATTTTAGTTTCTTGTTTTTAGGTTCTTCAGGCTGCTTGGGAATCACACACCACGACCACTCCCAACTCAAGGAAGCCACCCAAAATTAAGGGAGTTTCACCCCTATCCCTATCTTTTTATTTTCTACTATATTGTTTTTATATATCTTTGTACATTAAGGGCAATGTACATCTTAAGTGTGGGGGGTGAATCTTAAAAGTGCCTAACTTTTTGCATTATTCTCAAATTCCTGAATTATGTCTTTTTC
Organism: Gossypium sturtianum; assembly: GCA_025698515.1. Lineage (NCBI taxonomy): Eukaryota > Viridiplantae > Streptophyta > Magnoliopsida > Malvales > Malvaceae > Gossypium > Gossypium sturtianum. The sequence continues at coordinate 80,071,895 of CM046943.1, read as the reverse complement.
TTAAGTAAAATTTCTCATATTACTGTTAGAATGAAATTTCCTTTAATTCATGGTTTTTATTGATATGTTTTGGATTAAGCCATTGATAATTGAGCAGTGATGATTTAAACTATAAGAAACTAGAGAATCAAGCAGGATAAGTCTATTTTTTAGAAGTAAAAATTTTGGTAGGTTGTCTACCCGAATCTAATTATTACTTTGAAGTTTGAAATTTACAAGGTTGATATCAAAAAGCCCATAATTTTTGTGAGATTTTGAGCCTTTTAGAGCATACATTCCTTTTCGTGCTCACTTTATTAATTATGAGTGTGTCAACATTGACTTGTTATTCTAGAACTTGCATCGATTATACATGTCGAGACCACACCTTTGATTTGATATACTAAGATGATAAAGGCACCTAGGATTTAACCCACTTACTCCATAAAAAGCCTACCCTCACAATTAACCCTTAGTGAATCCCTTTGATCCTAACAACCCTTTTATTGACTCACCTTCAACATTAACCAAAAACCATTATTGTTGAAATCCCTTTAATTAATTTGACCCACATTAAGTCGAGGTCTGATTTGAATAGATTACTTAGCTAAACTATGCTTTCCATTTCAGTTGTTAATTTCTTATTATTATTGTACTTGATTTGTTCTTAAAAAAACAAAAAAATGAAGTATATTCATTATTAGTTCTATGTTATTTGAGCTCAAATTATTAATTTCATTATCTTTAGAAGAAGCTCATGTTATTAGTATTAAATTTCCGTGATGTAATTGTAACATCCTGATTTAGGGCCTAGTCAGAATAGTGGTGTGAGACCACAAATTCAAGGTTTATGAATGAGTTTTTGAGGTTTATGCTATGTATGCATGATAGTGTGAAAGTTTCATGAAGCAATTTTGTGAAATTGCGGTTGAATTGTCCAAAAGGACTAATTTGCAAAAGTTGCAAAATGTGAGATTCTAGAAGCTATTTGTGTGAAATAGCTTTAGAATATTAATTAGAGGTCCTTAAATAGCAATTTTCCCAGTTTCTAATTTTTGGACAAAATTGGGCATGGATGAGTTAAAATAGAAAGTTTATCAAAAAGGGCATTTTGGTCATTTAACAATTACTTGATTAAAATAGGAGAAAAGATGACAAAATTCATTCATCTTCTTCTCCAAGGCTGCCGAAAATTGAGAGAGCCATTGTTAGGGTTCTTCAAAATTTTCAAGCTTGCTAGTAAGTGCATCTAAGCCCCGTTTTTGATATTCTTTGTATTTTTGAAGTCCTTGTAGCATGAGTAAGCTATTTTTAGCTATTTGATGAGCTATGATGGATGTTCAAAAATGTGGCCATGTATGACATGCATGTATTTTGATGTTTTATGGAATATTATGAAAGCTTGATGTAGTAGAAACATCTTTTGCTAAATGAGTTTCCATAGAAAATGCATGTAGGGACTAGTTTGTAAAAATCTTGAGTTTGGTCATACATGTGTGATGTAGTGAGAATTGATGATTGCTTTAGTTGAGTAAGTGTTTCGATTAAGCCTGAAAGGCTAGAAATTTGAATAAAAATCACTTTATGAGCCTTGGGGCAATAGCGTAAATATGAGAAAGTTTAGGGGCAAAAGGGTAATTTTGCCAAAGTATGAGATTTGGGTCAATTTAGTCAATGTGTATATTGATGAGTTGAATTATCATTATAGATCAAGAAAGACAAAGCCCGAGTCGAAACCGAGGCAAGAGCAAAGTGGTGGACTAAATTGCAGTTTCTATACTTTTGAGTATCGAGATAAGTCTATGCATAAACAATGCATTCATACTTACAATTTGTTAATGCTAGCTAGTGTATAGAATGGTTGAGAATGATTGAGAACCTGTGTGGTTCAAGTGGAATGAATGTGATAGATTTTGTGAATGGATGAATGATTGAGTAAATAGATATGTGAATGTGTAGTGATAATGCTAAAAGATGGGCTAAGTGCGATACCATCCTAATACATAATGACGATGAGCTGGCTATGTGCGTATAATGCCATCCTAATACCATCCTAATACATAATGACGATTGAGTAAGCATAGTTGTACATTATATGTTAGTATAATGCTAATTGTTGTTTAGCTTATACTATGGTGCTTAATTGTTTATGTGTAAACTTACTAAGCTCAAAGCTTACTCCCTTTCTTTTCCCTTGTCTTATAGAGCAAAAGTGTTGAATCAAGATACGAGGATCAATTGGAAGATCGCCCACACTATCAGCACACTCTGGTACATGAGACTCAATGTTTTGTATATTGCATGTATAGGGCTAGACAAGTTAGTGAATTTTGTTGTGTATGGCTATGATGTGTTGGCCTTTAGATGGATAATCTATTTTGTATAATGCCATAGTTGTTGGCACTTTATTATATGAAAAGATGTAGTTATCTATGTGAGATTGTAAGATTTTGAGTTGATTATGGATGTGTTGAATGAGTGCATGTTGTGTATGCTAGAAGGGTGAAAAGAGCTTGGCAAATAGCTTTGTTCTTGTCCATGTGAGTAGACACACGGGCGTGTGTCTAGGCCATGTGTGACACACGGTCAGCCTATAGGCGTGTGACTTGGCCGTGTGTCCCCTGCATATTAGTATTTTAAGTCAGAATAGACCACGGACTAGTCACACGGGCGTGTGCCTAGAACGTGTGTGTTAATCAGTGTTGGCCACGGGCTAGCCACACGGGCGTGTGTCTAGACTCTAGGCCGTGTTAAGGTAGTCAGTGTGCACCACGGGTGGAGAGCACGGGCGTGTGCGCTAACCGTGGGGCATTGGTAGAATGCTTGAGTTTTCATGCACGGGTAGTGACCATGGGCATGTGTGACCTCTACGGGCATGCCAAATCTTACACGGGCGTGTGAGCCCTGTATAGATGGAAAAGTTTTAAAAATCGTAGAAGATTCGATATGGTCTCGAGAGCCCTCGTGAGTATGAGTGAGGCTTCGTAAGTCGAGAATGAGGTGACTTAAGAGAGTAGTCACAATGAGCCTAAGTGGCGATCTTGAGGATTTAATACGGTAACGCCTCGTGCCAGGTTCTGGCGTTGAATACGGGTAAGGAGTGTTACATTTAGTGGTATCAGAGGTATGGTTTAGTCGGTTCTAGGACTATCGTAGCGGGTGTAAGAGTCTAGCTATACATGTCATAAGTGTACAATGATAGTGTGGTGGCTTCTGATGATTTTAAATCTTGTTTTATATAGAATATGGATTTCGATCCATTGACTGCTGATGAAGCAGCTAGTAATGCGTCGGCTCCTGCGCAAGGAACCGTGCCTGTTCAAAGTGGACCTGTAACATCCTAAATCGGGGCCTCTGCATTTATATATGTGTGCATGTGTATAGTATGGTTGTTATGCTAGTTTAGGGTGTTTTGGGGTCTAGGCATGAGCTAGGGGTAGGCCTGAGCCTTGGCAAAAAAAAGTTATTCTGGATACCTGGAAGGGGGAGATGCTTGGGTCAGGTGTTAAGGGTGCTTGGTGGTGAGTTTTGACATAAGAAGTGCCTTGGTAAAGTGGCAAGGAGGCGCCTCTTAAGAGGCAAGGGAGTGACGCCTCAGGGAATCTAATAGGGACTTGGTTCGAGCTGCGGGAATCCCCTTTTGTTTATTCTTTTTGACGCCAAGACCAGGAGGTGTTGTGTTCAGTTTGGACTCTAGTGGATGAGTATGGAAGGGGTCAACAAATTTGAATGAGTGGAGGAGAGAAATTTTAGGAGTGTGATGAATTCAAATTTGTTTGAATGATTGGATGAGAGGGGAGGAAGGAAGATTGAGGGGACGGCACAAGGGGTGGTGTTAGTCAAAATTTTTGAAGAGTTTGAGGGGAAGGGGAATTTTGGTTTTGGCTCTTGGTGAGGGTGCCGAAATTGAGTTTGCTAATGAGTAGTATTTTCGATATTTAGGTGGGTTTCACTTTTCAGTCTAGTTTTTTTCTCTCAATCTCTCTTTTTCCGAAAAGCACCTAAGCTCTTCTCCTCTTTTCTCTTCTTTTGACCAAAGCTGAAACCCCTATTGGCTTTTGTTTTCTCTTCTTCTTTTTGTGATAGCCGAATCCCTTCTACCCTTTTTCTCCATCTTTGTCCCAAAGCTGAATCACCACTTCTCCCTCTCTTCCATCTTGTTTATTCTTTTCGAAACACCTTGCTAGCCGAGACCCCTTGATTCTCATTACCTTGATTTATTCTTCTTTCATTCACTAAAAGCCGAAGACCACACTTTCTTTTGCTCTTAGCCAAAATCTCTTAGATCTCAGAATCATTCTATGTGTTTCTTTTTCCCGAAGAATTCATCATAGCTGAATCTCAACCCATATTCTGGTAAGATCTTATTGTGTTATTTCTTCTTTCTTTCTTTTCTTTTTCCTTTCTCCCTTGGCCGAGTCTTTCTTGAAAACCCTGTTGAGTTGTTTCTTTTTCTTTTCTTGGAAGCCGAATCTTCCTTGCTGTGATTGCTTGTGCCGAATCCTGAAGGAAGCCGAAGGTATGTGGATGATGATAATATGTTCGGCCGAATGGCCACTCCCTTACCCCATTCTCTTTTGCCGAATCTCATCAGGTACTTGTGTAGGTGCGATCAACGTGTTGGCCTAAGCCTGCTAATTTCGGGATCTAATTGATTTAGGTAGGAACTCCCTTCTTAGTGGTTTTATTAATCGATCCATTGGTTATCTGTTGTTTTAACCTAGTGGGGTGGAAATCCCGAAAACCACATCTCTCGTAGTGAGTTTTGACGAAGCTTTTAATGGATGCAAGAAATATAAAAGAAGGAGAGGGAAGTCAACCTTCGGGTTCGATCCCTAAGTTCAAGAAGAGGGCTGTGTCTGCTATTTGTGATTGGCCACACAGGTGTGGGCCAAAGATCCGAGCGTAATAGTAGGCAGATAGCGGTAGTGCCTATCAACGATAGTGTCGACGTAGAGAGCGTGATTTTATGAGTAATCAGGTGTGTAACTCTTACACACTTCATATGTTTAATGTGCTATTATTTGTGATCTGTCAAAAGCTGAAATAACTGTAGGAATCGATAAGTTACCCTTGTGGGTAGAAGCAAAGACTCCGGGTAAGTCCATTTTGGTGGCTAACGTTAATTGTCTCTGTTAAATCTGCATATGTCATATTTGATTAATCCTAAATGTTAAGCATGATGATGTTGTATTAAAAAGCATGTTCATGAGTATGGGTATGATGAGAGGAGGGGGACGGTATGATCATCAGACTGTCACCAGTGGTTAGGTACCACACGTGGGTTGGCCCCACATATTAATATTTTGTGACTAAGTCTTAGTGGTTTGGAACAACCAGTGGTTAGGTACCACATAAACTTATTTCTGTGACTCGTCCCAGTGGTTTGGTACCACAGTGGGTTGGCCCCACATGTCGATATAAGGGATTGTCACGGTGGTTAGGTACCACAAGTGGGTTGGCCCCACACATGATTATTTGTGACTTCGGTCACCAAGGTTAGAGTACCACCAGTGGCTAGGTGCCACAAGGGGTAGAATTGGGTGTTCGGATGGATAGGTGGGATGGGTTGCATGACATACATGTTGCATATGAAACTGTGTGAGAGCTTAACATCTTTGGGGATAGGGATTTATACACTGAGTCTCGGTGACTCACCCCTTCCATTACATTTTGCAGATAATTCCTAGATCACGGAAGTGGAGCCGGAATGGACTCGAGGTGGCCATGCTCAATATTTTGGGTTTTTACTTTAATGATTATTTTGGATTTTATTTTATCTTAAGTTTGGATTTCGGTTATGTAATAAGGCCATTTAAATTTGTATTTTGGGGTTATTCATTTTGCTACATTTTTATAAACCGACGTTTAAAACACTAAAGACATGCCTAATAAACTCATAAAGTGGACATTTTCAAAATTTTAACGAATTCTGAGGATTTCCAAAATTTTTACCGTCGTGTGTTTATCAAACACGCAATTATAACAAGGTAACACTGTCTTCTTTAAAACTAAGTTTCGAAAGAATTTTAACCACTAGCTTCACACAACTCGGGTTTTATAAAATCAAAGGTTTTTCTTTTCAACATTGAGACGACAACTCATTTTCCAAAAACATTTTTTTTCTGTGACATGCCAGATTCGGTCATAGCATTTTAATCGAGTTTGGGGTGTTACAATTGTGGTATCAGAGCCAAGTTCAAAAGCTCGACTGTGGGCCTGAGGCCCAAAATGTTTTATAAAAGGGGTTGCGAAATGGTTGAATGAGGAACATGTTTTGGAATGCATGGCACCTGAGTCTCCGGCACCTATCCGCGACGTAAAGTCTCCTAACTATCACTTTACATGAGTTAAATGCTTGCACTATGAATGCTAGTAGTAGGACCTTTACTTTAGAAACCAAGCCGTAGGGGATCAGTATGAACTTGCGGGAACAACTACTCTAATAAATTTCTCATAAGACTGTGCCGTAATAAATAGTGGAAGAAAGCTAACTCATAAAATTCTTAAATCAAATTAAGACATGAACGCTAGTCATGAGCACTCGAGGACGCGGGCGTAATGTACGTGGACGTGGTAGGGGTAGGATTACTGTGTCGGAACCAGTAAGGTCTGGTCATGGGTCAGACAATGAGGTGCCGCCGCCGCTAGCTGTGGGTGCGAAATTTTAGGATCAGACGGGTGGTGATGACGCAGTGTCACAGGCGATGCTGTGGGTCCTGGAGAGAGTTGCTAGTGCAGGCGTTGGAACGGGGGCTCGAAAATCTGTGTCTGAACGACTCCGGGCTAATGGAGTAGAACTATTTAGGGGTATTTCTGGTGTAGCTCCCAACACAGCTGAGTACTGGCTAGAGGCAACTGAGCGCATAATGGACGATTTGGACTTTACTACCGAGGAGAAGTCAAAGTGATAGTGTCTCTTCTCCGGGATGAGTCTTATCGCGGTGGTGGCTCACAATCGTGGATGGTGCGATGGTCGATGATATCACTTGGGATTTCTTTAAGGCAACTTACCGGAGGAAGTACGTCGGGTCTAGTTATATAGATGCGCGTGCGCAGGTGTTCTTGAATCGGTCCAGGAGTAAGTCAATGATCCGAATATGAGGTGGAATTCTTAAGGTTGAGCCGTTATGCCCGGGTATCGTGGCTACGGAACACGAGCACCGTGTCGATTGAGGACGGGTTGAGAGATGAGTCATGAGTGTTGATTGCTCCACAAAGAAAGAGAAATTTGCTTGTCCCGGTGGAGAAGGACAAGATAGCCGAGGAGGTGAAACGGGCCGAGAGACGTAATCGAGCAGAATAGGGATAAGAGGAGTTTTGGGCCATCAAGGTCTGCTGGGAATCCTCAGAAAAGGGTTAGATTTGGCGGATCGAGTCAAGCTGCAAAGCCTGCTGCTGCTACTCAGTGGCCGCCACGGTGCGCTCGATGTGGGAAGCCTCATTCGGGAGAGTGTTGGACAGGAAACAGAGGGTGCTTCGAGTGTGGGTCGATGGATCACTGGATAAGGGATTGTCCGCGGAGGTCAGCTAGGACTCAGTCTGAGGGTCAAGGACGTACACAACTCAGGAGAGATGGTCAGCAACCGCAGAGGGGTCGAGGATCAGCCAGGGGTGGTAATGATAACGGACGAGGTCGTAGGGCACCGGGTAGAGGTGTCGAGAATACTGATGCAAGACAGCCAGGGTTGGTCTATGCAGCGCGGCGTCGAGAGGAGGGCGACGCACCGGACGTCATAACTGGTACGTTCTTAATTTTTGGATTGCCTTATACTGCTTTGATAGATGTTGGTTCGACGCACTCCTATGTTGCTAGTAGTATAGTAGGAACTATAAACTTAGCCTATGAGGTTTCTTCTAGGCAGATGACTGTAATTAGCCCTCTAGGTCACTCTGTAGTAATGGATAAATTGTATAAGGAGGTACCTCTAGAACTTCAAGGGGTAGTGTTTTTGGCTGATCTGATGGAACTGCCATTTGGGGAGTTCGATTTGATCTTGGGTATGGATTGGCTAGTGAAGTACCAAGCAAGTCTGGACTGTGCAGCCAAGCGTATGGTGTTGAGGTCTGTTGAGGGTGAAGAGGGGGTGATGATTGGTGATAGAAGGAATTACTTATCCAATGTGGTATCCGCTTTGAAGGCTGAGAAAATGGTAAGGAAGGGATGTGAGGCGTTCATGGTTCATGTTTGTGCATTGGAGGCCAAGGAATCAACTGGGGGGAATGTCCGAACGGTGAAGGAATTTACCGATGTGTTCCCAGAAGAGCTTCCGGGGCTACCTCCGGATCGCGAAGTGGAGTTTGGTATAGACCTACTACCTGGAACCGCGCCAGTGTCTATTGCCCCATATAGGATGGCACCGAAGGAGTGAGCTGAAAGCGCAAATTCAGGAGCTGTTAGATCGGGGTTTTATCCGACCAAGTGTATCTCCTTGGGGAGCACCTGTGCTTTTTGTTTAAAAGAAGGACGGATCGATGCGAATGTGTATAGATTACCGTCAGCTGAATAAGTTAACGATTAAGAACAAGTACTCGTTGCCAAGGATAGACGACCTGTTTGACCAGCTTAAGGGAGCATCAGTCTTCTCTAAGATAGATCTGAGGTCGGGGTATCATCAACTTAAGGTTAAGGAGGCGGATATCCATAAGACAGCGTTTCATACGCGTTACGGGCACTATGAGTTCTTGGTAATGCCGTTCAGATTGACTAACGCGCCAGCAACGTTCATGGATATGATGAATCGGGTTTTTCAATCGTATTTGGATCGGTTCGTTGTGGTGTTTATAGATGATATTCTGGTGTACTCGAAGTCCGAGGAGGAGCATGATGAACATCTGCGTGTGGTTTTGCAGATTCTGAGGGAGAAGCAGTTGTTCGCAAAGTTTAGTAAGTGCGAATTCTGGCTAAGGGAAGTTACTTTCTTGGGTCATGTGGTGTCAGCTGAGGGGATTAGGGTAGACCCTCGGAAGATTGAAGCGGTGTTGGACTGGAAATCACCTAAGTCTGTAGCGGAGATTCGGAGCTTTCTGGGTATAGCAGGGTACTACAGAAGGTTTATGGAAGGGTTTTCCTTGATTGCAGCACCGTTAACCAAGTTGTTAAGGAAAGGGGTTCCGTTTGTGTGGTCAGACAAGTAACAGGAGAGTTTTGAGAAGTTGAAGAGGATTTTGTCAGAAGCTCCGGTTTTGATTCAGTCTGAAGCGGGGAAGGAGTTTACGGTCTATTGTGATGCATCGCATACTGGTCTGGGATGTGTGCTGATGCAAGAGGGGAAAGTAGTAGCGTATGCTTCTCGGCAATTGAGACCCCACGAAGTGAATTACCCGATGCATGATCTGGAGTTGGCTGCAGTGGTTTTCGCCCTAAAAATTTGGAGACATTACTTGTATGGGGAGAAGTCTATAGTGTACACGGATCATAAGAGTTTGAAATACCTACTTACTCAGAAGGAATTGAATTTGAGGCAGTGAAGGTGGATTGAGCTATTGAAGGATTACGACTGCTCGATTGAGTACCATCCGGGTAAGGCTAACGTAGTGGCTGACGCGTTGAGCCGCAAGGTGGTAGCAGATTTAAGAGCCATGTTTGCCCACATTAGTCTGTATGATGACGGAAGTCTGTTAGCAAAACTGTAAGTGAAGCCGACATGGGTAAACCAGGTTAAGGAAAAACAGTTAGTGGATGACGTCTTAAGTGCTCGGTATTTGCAAGTGCAGAATGGTGGATTAGAGGGGTATAGCTTGAGTAGCGATGGAGTGTTATGTTTCCAAGGGAAAGTTTGTATGCCAAGAGATGTAGAGTTAAGGCAGAAGATTCTTCAGGAAGCTCATAGCAGCCCTTACGCTATGCATCCTGGAGGTAGTAAGATGTACCGGGATTTGCAGGAATAGTTCTGGTGGCCGGGTCTGAAGCGGGAAGTAACAGAATTTGTAAGTAATTGTCCGACGTGCGGCAAGTCAAAGTCGAACATCGCCATTACCTTCGTGTCCATTGCGATCGGTAAAAATTCGCAGATGGAAATGGGAAAGGATCATGATGGATTTCGTCAGTGGGCTACCCCTTACGCCTAGCAAGAAGGATACGGTCTGGGTAATTGTTGATTGTCTGACAAAGTCTGCTCATTTTATACCAGTTCGGATTGATTACTCACTTCAAAGGTTGGCTAAGTTGTATGTGACAGAAATCGTGAGACTACATAGGGTGCCAGTGTCGATTATCTCAGATAAGAATCCTAGATTCACGTCAAGGTTTTGGAAAGTGTTGCATCAGGCATTGGTTACAAGGTTGGATTTCAGTACGGCATTTCATCCGCAGTCAGATGGGCAGTCAGAGAGGGTAATCCAGATTTTGGAAGATATGTTGAGGGGTTGTGTTTTGGATTTCAAAGGTAGCTGGGAAGAATTTTTACCGTTGGCGCAGTTCGCGTACAACAATAGTTATCAGGCAAGTATCCAAATGGCACCGTATGAAGCGTTATATGGGCGAAAGTGTCGTACCCCTACGTGTTGGACAGAGTTGGGCGAGCGACAGTTGTTGGGTCCAGAGTTGGTCACCGAAATAGAGGATAAGGTTAAGCTGATTGGAGCTCGTCTGAAAGAAGCTTCAGACAGGCAGAAATCTTATGTCGATCTTAAGCGGAAGGATATAGAGTTTGCTGTGGGTGACAAGGTCTTTTTGAAGGTGTCGCCGTGGAAGAAAGTGCTGAGATTTGGTCGGAAGGGCAAGCTGAGCCCTAGGTTTATCGGGCCTTATCGAGTGTTGAAGCGTGTGGGACCAGTAGCTTATCAGCTCGAGTTACCATCAGAATTGAGTCAAATCCATAACGTGTTTCATGTTTCCATGCTTAGACGCTATCGTTCGGATCTGTCTCATGTTGTGCCAGTGGAGGAGATTGAAGTGAGCCCAGATTTGTCTTTTGAGGAGGAACCAGTGCAGATCTTGGAGCGGGATGTCAAAGTCTTGCGCAGAAAATCAGTTTCTTTGGTGAAGGTATTATGGCGGAATCATGGAACAGAAGAGGCCACGTGGGAGCTAGAGGATGTGATGCGGAAGCAATACCCTCAACTCTTTTGACCAGTAATTTCGAGGCCGAAATTATTTGTAAGGGGGTAGAACTGTAACATCCTAAATCGGGGCCTCTGTATTTATATATGTGTGCATGTGTATAGTATGGTTGTTATGCTAGTTTAGGGTGTTTTGGGGTCCAGGCATGAGCTAGGGGTAGGCCTGAGCCTTGGCAAAAAAAATTATTTTTTGGCACCTGGAAGAGGGAGATGCTTGGGTCAGGTGTTAAGGGTGCTTTGTGGTGAGTTTTGACACAAGAAGTGCCTTGGTAAAGTGGCAAGGAGGCGCCACTTAAGAGGCAAGGGAGTGACGCCTCAGGGAATCTGATAGGGACTTGGTTCGAGCTGCGGGAATCCCCTTTTGTTTGTTCTTTTTGACACCAAGACCAGGAGGTGTTGCGTTCAGTTTGGACTCTGGTGGATGAGTATGGAAGGGGTCAACAAATTTGAATGAGTGGAGGAGAGAAATTTTAGGAGTGTGATGAATTCAAATTTGTTTGAATGATTGGATGAGAGGGGAGGAAGGAAGATTGAGGGGACGGCACAAGGGGTGGTGTTAGCTGAAATTTTTGAAGAGTTTGAGGGGAAGGGGACTTTCGGTTTTGGCTCTTGGTGAGGGTGCCGAAATTGAGTTTGCTAATGAGTAGTATTTTCGGTATTTAGGTGGGTTTCACTTTTCAGTCTAGTTTTTTCTCTCAATCTCTCTTTTGTCGAAAAGCACCTAAGCTCTTCTCCTCTTTTCTCTTCTTTTGACCAAAGCCGAAACCCCTATTGGCTTTTATTTTCTCTTCTTCTTTTTGTGATAGCCGAATCCCTTCTACCCTTTTTCTCCATCTTTGTCCCAAAGCTGAATCACCACTTCTCCCTCTCTTCCATCTTGTTTATTCTTTTCGAAACACCTTGCTAGCCGAGACCCCTTGATTCTCATTACCTTGATTTATTCTTCTTTCATTCACTAAAAGCCGAAGACCACACTTTCTTTTGCTCTTAGCCGAAATCTCTTAGATCTCAGAATCATTCTATGTGTTTCTTTTTCCCGAGGAATTCATCATAGCCGAATCTCAACCCATATTTTGGTAAGATCTTATTGTGTTATTTCTTCTTTCTTTCTTTTCTTTTTCCTTTCTCCCTTGGCCGAATCTTTCCTGAAAACCCTGATGAGTTGTTTCTTTTTCTTCTCTTGGAAGCCGAATCTTCCTTGTTGTGATTGCTTGTGCCGAATCCTGAAGGAAGCCGAAGGTATATGGATGATGATAATATGTTCGGCCGAATGGCCACTCCCTTACCCCATTCTCTTTTGCCGAATCTCATCAGGTACTTGTGTAGGTGCGATAAACGTGTTGGCCTAAGCCTGCTAATTTCGGGATCAAATCGATTTAGGTAGGAACTCCCTTCTTAGTGGTTTTATTAATCGATCCATTGGTTATCTTTTGTTTTAACCTAGTGGGGTGGAAATCCCGAAAACCACATCTCTCGTAGTGAGTTTTGACAAAGCTTTTAATTGATGCAAGAAATATACAAGAAGGAGAGGGAAGTCAACCTTCAGGTTCGATCCCTAAGTTCAAGAAGAGGGCTGTGTCTGCTATTCGTGATTGGCCCCCTGGGTGTGGGCCAGCATCTGAGCAGAATAGTAGGCAGATAGCGGTAGTGCCTATCAACGATAGTGTCGACGTAGAGAGCGTGGTTTTAGGAGTAATCAGGTGTGTAACTCTTACACACTTCATATGTTTAATGTGCTGTTATTTGTGATCTGTCAAAAGACGAAATAACTGCAGGAATCGATAAGTTACCCTTGTGGGTAAAGGGTAAGTCCATTTTGGTGGCTAACGTTAATTGTCTCTGTTAAATCTGCATATGTCATATTTGATTACTCCTAAATGTTAAGCATGATGATGTTGTATTAAAAAGCATGTTCATGAGTATGGGTATGATGAGAGGAGGGGGAAGGTATGATTATCGATCACACCACGGTGGTTAGGTACCACACGTGGGTTGGCCCCACATATTAATATTTTGTGACTAAGTCTCGGTGGTTTGGAACCACCAAAGTGGTTAGGTACCACATAAACTTATTTCTCGTGACTCGTCCCGGTGGTTTGGTACCACAGTGGGTTGGCCCCACATGTCGATATAAGGGATTGTCACCAAAGGGTTAGGTACCACAAGTGGGTTGGCCCCACATGATTATTTGTGACTTCGGTCACCAAGTGGTTAGAGTACCACCAAAGGCTAGGTGCCACAAGGGGTAGAATTGGGTGTTCTGATGGATAGGTTGGATGGGTTGCATGACATACATGTTGCATATGAAACTGCGTGTGATAGCTTAACATCTTTGGGGATGGGGATTTATACACTGAGTCTCGGTGACTCACCCCTTCCATTACATTTTGCAGATAATTCCTAGATCACGGAAGTGGAGCCGAAATGGACTCGAGGTGGCCATGCTCAATATTTTGGGTTTTTACTCTAATGATTATTTTGGATTTTATTTTATCTTAAGTTTGGATTTCGGTTATGTAATAAGGCCATTTAAATTTGTATTTTGGGGTTATTCATTTTGCTACATTTTTATAAACCGACGTTTAAAACACTAAATACATGCCTAACAAACTCGTAAAGTGGACGTTTTCAAAATTTTAACGAATTCTCGGGATTTCCAAAATTTTTACCGTCGGGTGTTTATCAAACACGCAATAATAACAAGGTAACACTGTCTTCTTTAAAACTAAGTTTCAAAAGAATTTTAACCACTGGCTTCACACAACTCGGGTTTTATAAAATCAAAGGTTTTTCTTTTCAACATTGAGACGATAACTCGTTTTCCAAAAACATTTTTTTGTGACATGCCAGATTCGGTCGTAGCATTTTGACCGAGTTTGGGGTGTTACAGCACCCGAGGCTAGGGGTGAAGGGGAAGGGTCACGAGAAGCCTTTCTCCAGATGATGAGTAATTGGTACTCGGATTACGTTCGAGCGAACCCTAATGCTCAACCTCCTCCACCTCCTCCTATACCTCAGCCAATTCTTGTGGCTCCTCAAGGTATTGATGTAGTGAGGATATCAAAACCCCCGGTAGATAAGATTAGAAAACACGGGGCTGAGGAGTTTAGAGCTAAGGTTGATGATGACCCTGAGAGGGTAGAGTTCTGGTTAGATAACTTGATGAGAGTGTTTGAGGAACTCTCTTGTACACCTGAAGAGAGCTTGAAGTGTGTCGTATCCTTGTTGAGGGACTCGGCGTACCATTGGTGGAAGACGTTGATGTCAGTAGTCCCGAGAGAGCGGGTGACGTGGGACTTCTTTCTGGAAGAATTCCAGAAGAAGTATACAAGCCAACGATTTACTGATCGGAAAAAGAAGGAATTCCTTGAGTTGAAGTAAGGAAGAATGTCAGTAGCGGAATATGAGCGTGAGTTTGTTAGGCTTAGCAAATATGCTCAAGAATGTGTGTCGACAGAGACCATATTGTGTAAGAGGTTCGAAGACGGACTGAATGAGGACATCAAACTCCTAGTGGGTATTTTGGAGTTGAAAGAATTTGTGGTGTTGTTCGAAAGGGCAAGTAAGGCCGAAGAGTTGAGTACAGAAAAGAAAAGGGCTGTGAGTGAAGCCTGAGATGCTAGAAAGAGGCCGATGGGCAAGTCGTATCACGCCCAGTCGAAAAGGTCCAAGGAAGTGAGTCCTAGGACGACAGCACCAGTGGGTTATTCGCATCGAGACTTGGGCAATACTCGTTCGGGTTCGAGAGTCCAAGCTACTTCGATGGAAAGTGTAGGCAATCCAATGAACAAACCGGAGTGTCCAAGTTGTGGTAGATATCACACTGGAGAGTGTTGGGGTAACAGTCGAAACTGTTATAAGTGTGGTTCCCCCGACCATTTTATCTAAAATTGCCCTGAGAGGGATGATAAGGAAGAGAAGCTAGAGATGAGATCCAGTGATGTGTCTGCAAGGGGTAGACCACCAAGGAACCCGAGAGGCGGGAATAGTGGTAGAGGTTCATCTAGAGACTCTACTGTGAGACCGGAGGGTCTGGCATCTACGAGGACGTATGCCATTCGCGCTCGCGAAGAGGCATCCTTCCCTGATGTGATAACGAGTACTTTTTCTCTCTTTGACACCCTTGTTATTGCTTTAATAGATCCAGGGTCTACTCATTCTTATATTTGTATGAGATTGGCATCTAGTTTGAGTATGACTGTTGAGTCTACGGACTTTGTGGTTAAGGTGTCAAACCCGTTAGGTAAGCATGTGTTAGTGGACAAGGTGTGTAAGAATTGTCCTTTGATGATTGAGAGTCATTGCTTTCCGACAAACCTAATGTTGTTGCCGTTTGATGAGTTTGATTTAATCCTAGGCATGGATTGGTTGACTACCCATAGTGTCTTAGTGAACCGTGGTAGTAAGTTTATTGAATTGAAATGTGAGAGTGGAGATGTGGTTCGGGTTGAATCGGTGGATCGGATAGTCTACCGTGATGATTTCTTCCTTAGTGGCTGATAAATGTTTGAGAAAAGGGTGTGAGTCCTATCTTGCTTTTGTGTTGAATACTCAAGAGGTTGGAGTAAAGTTTGAAACAGTGCCAGTGGTATGTGAGTATCCGGATGTATTCCCGGAAGAGTTACACAGATTACCTCTAGTGAGAGAGGTTGAGTTTGGGATTGAGTTAGTTTCGGGAACGGCACCTATTGCGATTGCTCCGTATAGGATGGCACCTTTAGAGTTGAAAGAACTGAAGGTTCAGTTGCAAGAGTTGACATATAAGGGTTTCGCAAGACCGAGCTACTCACCGTGGGGTGCTTTGGTATTGTTTGTGAAGAAGAAAGATGGGTCTATGAGGTTGTGTATAGACTATAGACAGCTTAACAAAGTGACGGTTAAGAATAAGTATCCTTTACCAAGGATTGATGATCTTTTGATCAACCAAGGGAGCTACAAGATGTTCTCCAAGATAGACCTAAGGTCTGGTTATTATCAGTTGAGAGTGAAAGAGCAGGATGTGTTGAAAACTGCATTTCAAACAAGGTATGGCCATTATGAGTTTTTGGTTATGCCGTTTGGTTTGACGAATGCACAGGTGATTTTTATGGATCTGATGAACCGTGTTTTCAGACCGTATGTGGACAAGTTTGTAATTTTCTTCATTGATGACATATTGATCTATTCTCGGGATGAGAATGATCATGAAGATCATTTGAGAATTGTCTTGCAAACTTTAAGAGATAAGCAGTTATACGCTAAGTTTAGCAAGAGTGAGTTTTGGCTCAGGAGGTCGATTCTAGGACACATTGTGTCGGGTGATGGTGTTAGAGTTGAGCCGAGTCGGATATCGGTTGTTGTGGATTGGAAACCTGCCGAGGAACGTGTCGAAAATCGTAAGTTTCTTGGGATTAGCGGGGATATTACGACGCTTTCGTAAAGGGGTTCTCTGTGATTGCTACCCCGATGATGAAACTATTGCACAAAGATGTCAAGTTTGAATGGACTGAGACATGTCAAAAGAGTTTTGAGAGACTGAAAAAATGTTGACTAAGGCGCCGGTTTTAGTTCAACTAGAATCGGGGAAAGAGTTCATGGTTTATAGTGACGTGTCGTTTAATGGTCTCGATTGTGTGTTGATGCAAGAGGGTAAGGTAGGCGCTTACGCCTCGAGATAGTTTAAATCGCATGAGAAGAATTATCCGACTCATGATTTGGAGTTGGCTGCGATTGTTTTCGCGTTAAAGATTTGGCGACATTACTTATATGGTGAGAAGTACCGAATCTTTACGGATCACAAGAGTTTTAGATATTTGATGGATCAGAAGGATCTGAATTTGCGACAGAGGCAGTGGCTTGAGTTGTTGAAAGACTATGAGTTAGTTATTGATTACCACCCGGGAAAAGTGAATGTGGTTGCGGATGCCCTGAGTAGGAAATCCTTGTATGCTCTAAGAGTTATGAGGATGAGTTTAGCATTGTCTAATGGTGGTGCTATTCTGGCAGAGTTGAGAGCTAAGCCACTATTTGTTCAACAGATATGTGAGGCTCAGAGAAATGACAGTGAGATGTCAGCTAAGAGAGATAAGTATGAATCAGAAAGTGATTCTGATTTTCGAGTGGGCTCGAATGGTTGTTTGCTGTACTGTGACAGAATTTGTGTACCAAGAGATGAGGAGTTAATTCAAAAGGTTTTGCACGAGGCCCACAGTGGATGTTTTTCATTACATCCGGGCAGTACAAAAATGTACAATGATTTGAAGAAGTATTATTGGTGGCCGAGTATGAAAAGAGATATTTCAGAGTTCGTGACAAAGTGTCTGATTTGTCAACAAGTGAAAGCTGAGCATCAAGTGCCTTCGGGATTGCTTCAGCCAGTGTTGGTACCCGAATAGAAGTGGGATCGGGTTACCATGGATTTTGTGACGGGGTTGCCGATGACTTCGAAAAAGAGAGATCTTTGTGTGGGTCATTTGTGGATAGACTAACGAAGTCAGCTCACTTTATTCTGGTACGTGTTGATTATTCACTGGATAAGTTAGTTGAATTGTATGTTGCAGAGATAGTGAGGTTACATGGTGTACCTGTGTCTATAATATCAGATAGGGATCCGAGGTTCACTTCGAGGCTTTGGAAGAGGTTGCAAGAGGCTTTGGGAACAAAGTTGAATTTCAGTACTGCGTTCCATCCGCAAATCGATGGTCAGTCTGAAAGAGTGATTCAAGTTCTCGAAGATATGCTTCGATGCTATGTGTTAGAATTCGAGGGTAGTTGGGAGAGATATCTACCTTTAGTCGAATTTTCTTACAACAACTGTTATCAGTCAAGTATACGGATGTCTCCGTATGAGGCCTTGTATGGTCATAAGTGTCGGACTCCTTTGTATTGGACCGAGCTTAGTGAGAAACGGATCCATGGGGTCGATCTAGTAAAAGAGATCGAAGAGAAAGTGAAAATAATCCGTAATAGTCTGAAAGTTTCTTCGGACTGACAGAAGTCATACGCAGATCTGAAAAGAAAAGAAATTGAGTTTGAAGTGGGCGACAAAGTGTTCCATGGAAGAAGATTATGAGATTTGGACGAAAAGGAAAATTGAGTCCAAGATTCATAGGGTCGTATGAGATTACAGATAGAGTTGGGCCAGTAGCATACTGGTTGGCTTTGCCGGTAGAGTTAGAAAAGATTCATAATGTGTTCCATTTGTCGATGTTGCGACAATATCGCTCCGATCCTTCACATGTGATTTCTTCGACGAAAATTGAGATAAGACCGAATATGTCTTATGATGAAGAGCCGATTAAGATCTTTGCTCGAGAAGTAAAACAGTTGAGAAATAAGAGCACAGTACTAGTGAAAGAGTTATGGTAGAAACACGGTGTGGAAGAGGCTACGTGGGAAACGGAAGAAGCTATGAGAGAGCAACATCCAAACCTCTTTACTGGTAATATTTTCGGGGGCAAAAATCTCTAAAGGGGGGAGAGTTTTAACATCTCGATTTAGGGCCTAGTCAGAATAGTGGTGTGAGACCACAAATCCGAGGTTTATGAATGAGTTTTTGAGGTTTATGCTATGTATGTATGCTAGTGTGAAAGTTTCATGAAGCAATTTTGTGAAATTGCGGTTGAATTGTCCAAAAGGACTAATTTGCAAAAGTTGCAAAATGTGAGATTCTAGAAGCTATTTGTGTGAAATAGCTTTAGAATATTAATTAGAGGTCCTTAAATAGCAATTTTCCCAATTTCTAATTTTTGGACAAAATTGGGCATGCATGAGTTAAAATAGAAAGTTTATCAAAAAGGGCATTTTGGTCATTTAACAATTAAGTGATTAAAATAGAAGAAAAGATGACAAAATTCATTCATCTTCTTCTCCAAGGTTTCTAAAATTGAGAGAGCCATTGTTAGGGTTCTTCAAAATTTTCAAGCTTGCTAGTAAGTGCATCTAAGCCCCGTTTTTGATATTCTTTGTATTTTTGAAGTCCTTGTAGCATGAGTAAGCTATTTTTAGCTATTTGATGAGCTATGATGGATGTTCAAAAATGTGGCCATGTATGACATGCATGTATTTTGATGTTTTATGGAATATTTTGAAAGCTTGATGTAGTAGAAACATCTTTTGCTAAATGAGATTCCATAAAAAATGCATGTAGGGACTAGTTTGTAAAAATCTTGAGTTTGGTCATACATGTGTGATGTAGTGAGAATTGATGATTGCTTTAGTTGAGTAAGTGTTTTGGCTAAGCATGAAAGGCTAGAAAGTTGAATAAAAATCACTTTACGAGCCTTGGGGCAATAGAGTAAATAAGAGAAAGTTTAGGGGCAAAATGGTAATTTTGCCAAAGTATGAGATGTGGGTCAATTTAGTCATTGTGTATATTGATGAGTTGAATTATCATTATAGATCAAGAAAGACAAAGCCCGGATCAAAACCGAGGCAAGAGCAAAGTGGTGGACTAAATTGCACGTTTCTATACTTTTGAGTATCGAGGTAAGTCTATGCATAAACAATGCATTCATACTTACAATTTGTTAATGCTAGCTAGTGTATAGCATGGTTGAGAATGATTGAGAACCTATGTTGTTCAAGTGGAATGAATGTGATAGATTTTGTGAATGGATGAATGATTGAGTAAATAGATATGTGAATGTGTAGTGATAATGCTAAAAGATGGGCTAAGTGCGATACCATCCTAATACATAATGACGATGAGCTGGCTATGTGTGATGCTATCGTTAGGTATATTGTCTAGTGGGCTATGTGCGAAACCACTACGATTACCTTTAGGGTAGGCTAAGTGCGATACTACCTTATTAATTGATTGTGGTGGGCTAAGTGCGAAACCACCGAGACATTAGCTGTGTGGATTAGTTGTGTGGATTAGCTGTGTGGATATATTATCGAGAAATAATGATGTGTTGTATATTGTGTAAATGTGATATTGAATGCAGGGGTGCATGTCAATGGTTATGAGTAAGTGACTCATGATGTGTTGGAAATGTGGTAAGGGAT
This sequence comes from Gossypium sturtianum, assembly GCA_025698515.1. NCBI lineage: Eukaryota > Viridiplantae > Streptophyta > Magnoliopsida > Malvales > Malvaceae > Gossypium > Gossypium sturtianum. The sequence continues at coordinate 80,051,864 of CM046943.1, read as the reverse complement.
AGAAAGAGTGAGCATAGTTGTACATTATATGTTAGTATAATGCTAATTGTTGTTTAGCTTATACTATGGTGCTTAATTGTTTATGTGTAAACTTACTAAGCTCAAAGCTTACTCCCTTTCTTTTCCCTTGTCTTATAGAGCAAAAGTGTTGAATCGAGATACGAGGATCAATTGGAAGATCACCCACACTATCAGCACACTCTGGTACATGAGACTCATTGTTTTGTATATGGCATGTATAGGGCTAGACAAGTTAGTGAATTTTGTTGTGTATGGCTATGATGTGTTGGCCTTTAGATGGATAATCTATTTTGTATAATGCCATAGTTGTTGGCACTTTATTATATGAAAAGATGTAGTTATCTATGTGAGATTGTAAGATTTTGAGTTGATTATTGATGTGTTGAATGAGTGCATGTTGTTTATGCTAGAAGGGTGAAAAGAACTTGTCAAATAGCTTTGTTCTTGTCCATGTGGGTAGAGACACGGGCGTGTGTCTAGGCCATGTGTGACACACGGTCAGCCCATGGGCGTGTTACTTGGCTGTGTGTCCCTGCATGTTAGTATTTTAAGTCAGAATAGACCACGGACTAGTCACACGGGCGTGTGCCTAGAACGTGTGTGTTAATCAGTGTTGGCCACGGGCTAGCCACACGGGCGTGTGTCTAGACTCTAGGCCGTGTTAAGGTAGTCAATGTGCACCACGGGTAGAGAGCACGGGCGTGTGCCCTAACCGTGGGGCATTGGCAGAATGCTTGAGTTTTCATGCACGGGTAGTGACCATGGGCGTGTGTGACCTCCACGGGCGTGGCAAATCTTACACGGGCGTGTGAGCCCTGTATAGATAGAAAAGTTTTAAAAATCGTAGAAGTTTCGGTATGGTCTCGAGAGCCCTCGTGAGTATGAGTGAGGCCTCGTAAGTCGAGAATGAGGTGACTTAAGAGAGTAGTCACAATGAGCCTAAGTGGCGATCTTAATGATTTAATACGGTAACGCCTCGTGCCCGGTTCCGGCGTTGAATACGGGTAAGGGGTGTTACAGTAATTATTAAGTACAACTTTTTAGTTAGGTAATTTGTCAGGTCAATCTCGATTCTAACCCTCTAATTCAGCCTTTATCCACACCTTTAACCCAAGCCCCGTTATAACCCATAAAAGACCTTTTGATTTGTGTATCATATCATTTTACAGTGGTAGAGATTTGATTTTCATGCAAGCCTATGGGATTAACTTTTCATGTTCGACTTCTGAGTGCTTATTTTTGAACCTTAAACACTTCGAGTGATTTGAGTGAATCTTTAGTGAGGATGTCAATTTTTGTCGATTTTGAATCAGAGGTAATTATTTAGGTAAAGGGAAACACCTATTTTTCATACTATAAAAACTATGACTTTGATTGTTTGAATCTTTAGGAACTTTCTGGTTAAATTATCAATGCATGAATTACCTATGAATTATGATGAAACATTGTTGATGAAGGTTCTGAATTAATGAAGTTCGTTTTAATTGTGAGGACAAGCAAAAGCTTAAAAGTGGGGGTATTTGATAAACCGTAATAGTAACATATTTTAATCCCACATTTAGCATGCTTTTGGATGATTTATCCCTTGAATTATGGAATTTGGTGCTCTTAATCCTTTAATTTCATGTTTTATACTCAGGAGAGCATAGGAGGATGAAAAGAACGAGAAACAGGCTTAAAATGGGCCAAATGGGCCAAAGTGAAAAATTGACACGGCCTGGGGTTTCACCACACGGTCGTGCCTCCTTAGCAGGCTCGAACACGGCCTACAACTCGACTTACATGGGCGTGTGCCATGGGCGTGTCCCTGCCGAGAAAAATAATAATTTTATTCAGATTAGGGTACTTAGAGGCAAAGAAACACATTCCAAAAGCCTATATAAACACCATAAAGGCCAACCTTTAGGGGGGGCGTCCAGCTAGACCAAGAAGCCAAGCCGGAGAGGTCAGAATCGTGGGATTTACTCGAAGAAAGCCAGTTGATTCATCTCAAGAAGCTGGAGTCATACTCAAGATGGAAGATCTTCTCTTCAATTCCTTCATGGGGTTTTAGGGTTTTTCTTATGTTTTTTTTTATCTTTTCTTCTGAGATGTATTCTTTTATTAGTATGAACTAAACCCTCAGATACCTGAGGGGGATGAAACCTAAGACGGATCTTGTTATTGTTTTTTGAGCTATATGATAAATACTTGATTTGTTCTTAATTATGTGTTCTTAATTCTTATTTTGATATTTCAGATATTGATTCAAGTATTGATGTGCTTAGGTAGAGGAGGAATAGACCCTGCCTAAGAGTAGATCTAGCATAATTAAGCAGAGTTGATCGCGCGCCTAGAGATAGAGTGACGAAAATCTGCCGAATTAGGGTCAAACCTAATATGGGAGTCAATAGATCGAGTTAATGCAATTCTAGGGGTTTTAATTAGAAAGAGATTTCAATTAATCAACCTAGGGTTAGACGTTAGTAGCCTCGAGAGAGGTATTAATATAAATTAGGGAATCCTACGGATCAAGTCAAGTGAATAAATCGTCTGGTTCAGAGTTAAATAACAAGTGAAGTCTAGGTGGATTCTTCATTGGGTATTGTCTTAATCAATTGGTTTTTCCCACAAGTATTTCCCCAATTCATTCTCTTTGTCTTAGCGTCTTTAGATTAGTAGTTAGTTAATTTTAGATTAAACAATAATTCACTTCAATTCTTAGGCTAAATAATAGAAAGAAAGTTAGTATTAGTACTTTTGGTTCATTTGGGCTCGACATTCCGGTATTGCCACTAAACTATACTACTGTTCGATAGGTGCGCTTACCTCAATCGTTGTCATAGTTAGTTTCTAGGCTAGATCATTCATTATATAAATTTTAAGACTCTGACATAACGATGAGTGAGCTTCGTTCAAAATTAACTAAATCAATTTTGAATTCTTCGGAACACAAATCCGATTTCTGAATCTCAAACAATCATCACTATCAACTCGAAATTTTGATTCCGAATTCAAATCACATTGAGCTCATTTTGCTATTAGTTCATTATCAATTTTCTGGGCATCACGAATCTAATGTACAAACATCGGTCTCACTTTCAATTCGGCCAAAACCACACTATCATCACACAGATCTATCTGAGCATTCATTGCTCGCAAAGCACATATAGACTTTTGGCTCAAAGCATCAGAAACAACGCTAGCTTTGCCGGGATGATAATCAATCACAAGTTCATAATCTTTCAACAATTCTAACCATATTCTCTGTCGCAAATTCAATTCTTTCTGAGTCATCAAGTACTTAAAACTCTTATGATCGGTATAAATATGACATTTCTCACCAAATAGATAATGACGCCAAATTTTTAATGCAAACACAATCGCTGTTAATTCAAGGTCATGCATCTGATAGTTCTTTTCATGCGGCTTTAACTGCCTCGAAGCATAAGCAATGACTTTGCCTTCTTGCATCAACACACAGCCCAAACCATTCAACGATGCATCACTATAAACTATAAATTCCTTACCCGATTCAGGTTGTACTAACACTGGTGCTTCCATCAACAACGCTTTCAACTGCTCAAAACTCTGATGGCACTCTTCTGACCAATTGAAATTAACATCTTTCTGTAGCAACTTCGTCAACGGAGTCGCAATCATCGAGAAACCTTTCACAAATCGTCTATAATATTCAGCTAGTCCTAGAAAACTACGGACTTTAGACACATTTTTCGGAGGCTTCCATTCTAAAATAGCAGAGATTTTACTCGGATCAACTCATATTCCTGCAGCTGACACAATATGTCCCAGAAAACCAACCTCACGCAACCAAAATTCACATTTGTTAAACTTAGCATACCATTGTTTCTCACGTAGAGTCTGTAGCACAATTCTCAAATGTTCGGCTTGTTGCATCTCATCACATGAATAAATCAGAATATTATCAATGAACACCACAACAAAGCGATCCAAATACGGTCTGAATATCCGATTCATCAGATCCATAAACACTGCAGGAGCATTTGTCAATCCGAAATGCATCACTAAGAATTCATAATGTCTGTACCTCGTTCTGAAAGCAGTTTTTGGCACATCGAATTCTTTAACTCTTAATTGATAGTAGCCCGATCTCAAATCTATCTTAAAAAACACTGTAGCTCCTTTCAGCTGATCAAACAAATCACCAATACGTGGCAACGGATACTTATTCTTTATTGTCACTTTGTTCAACTGTCTATAATCGATAGACATCCTCATAGTGCCATCTTTCTTTTTCACAAACAGCACAGGAGCACCCCAGGGCGAAAAACTCGGTCGTGCAAATCCTCTATCGATCAACTCTTGCAACTGAGATTTCAACTCTTTCAATTCTGTTGGTGCCATTCTATACGGAGCTATTGAGATAGGAGTAGTCCCCGGCACTAATTCAATACCAAATTCAACTTCTCTAATAGGAGGTAATCCCGGTAACTCTTCAGGAAACACATCTGGAAACTCACAAACCACAAACATAGATTCAACTTTCTTTTCTGTCACTTTTTTATCAATCACATATGCCAGATAAGCTTCGCAACCCTTTCTCACATAGTTCAAAGCTTTCATTGCAGATACAACAGCTGGTAACCCTTTCATATCACTGGATTCAATTCAAACTATCTCACCGTTCTGACTTCTCAATTCAATACTCTTTCTTTTACAATTCACGATGGCATTATGCAAAGTGAGCCAATCCATACCCAGAATTATATAAAATTTAGCGAAGGGTAACAACATCAAATTAGCCAGAAAGCATATATCCCGAAACATCAATGGGCAATTCTTACACACTTTATCCACCAAGACACACTTGCCTAAAGGGTTCGATACTCTAATCACAAATTCAGTAGACTCAACAGGTAGAGTCTTACTTGATACTAGATTCACACACACATAGGAATGAGTAGAACCTGGATCTATCAATGCAATCACATCAATATCAATTAGAGTAAAAGTACCAGTGATGACGTCTGGAGATGATGCTTCCTCTCATGCGCGTATGGCATAGGATCGGGCAGGTGCTCTTGCCTCTGATCTCACAGCTGTATCAGTAGTCCCTCTTTTACATCCACTCATATTCCAGTGTTTCTGGGTGGTCTACCTCTAGCCGTCACATTACTCGATCTCACATTTTGAACATTTTCTTCCTCAGTCATCTTTGGACAGTCTCAAATGAAGTGATTTCATGATCCACATTTATAGCAAAATCTATTGTTGTACTTGCCCCAGCATTCTCCCACATGTCGTCTTCCACACTGTCTACATTCAGGTTTGTTGCTTTTAGCACTACCAACACTTGATTCAGTCAGAATTTGAACTCGTGGACCGATGCTTTGTCTCACACGATCTCAACTCGGATGTCCAAGCATTTGATCGATTGCTTACATCTCTAAACCTCTTCGTCGAAGGTTGAGAAAACTTACTCATCGATCTTTTTCTTTCATCTCGAGCTTCAGAATCGGCTTTCTTCTTTTCTTTACTAAACTCATCGGCTTTGCAGGCTCTTTCAACTAACACAACAAATTTGTTTATGTCAAGTATCCCGACCAACAACTTAATATTTTCATTCAGCCCTTCTATAAAACATTTACACATAGTAGCTTCGATCGAAACACATTCCCGTGCATACTGGCTCAATCTCACAAACTCTCGTTCATACTCAATATTGGACATACGGCCCTGTTTCAGCTCTAGAAACTCTTTGTGTTTCTGGTCAATGAATCGTTGACTGATATATTTCTTTTGGAATTCAACTTGAAAGAAGTCCCAGGTAATCCTCTCTCTCGGAACCACATAAATCAGTGTTTTCCACCAGTTATAGGCTGTATCTCTCAAGAATGAAACTGCACACTTAATGCATTCATCAGGGGTCAATGACATCTCATCGAATCCCCGAATTGTATTCTCAAGCCAAAACTCAGCTCGCTCAGCATCGTCATCAGTTGTGGCCCTAAACTCTTCGGCCCCATACTTCCGGATCTTATCCACAAGAGGCTTATTCAATCGATTCAGATCCACAACTTGAGGCACAACCGGTACTTGTGGGGGTGGAGGTTGTGGTGCAGACGGATTCGTTCGAACGAACTCCGAAAACCACTCACTCATCATTCGGAAGAAGGCTTGCTTAGCCTCTCCTCCCTCACCACTATCATTCGACCTAGATGTGGCCAGCATTGTCCCTTGAGCGGGAGCAGGCGCATTACTCTCAACATCGTCAGCAACGGCTCGATCGGGATCCATTACTATATGAAAACTGTAACACTCCATACCCGAGTCCGAGACTAAGACTGGATACGAGACATTACCATGCTTGAACTCACTTAAACATGTACTTACAGGCTATAAAATTTCATCCCGAATTAAAAACTTCTCTTTCTTAGTCAAATCTGACATTTCATGGGCCTACGAGGCCTCAGACTTACGTCCCGAAACTTTCGAAACTCATCTAGAAACTTTCTCTCCAAACAGGAGTCACACGACCGTGTGACTTGGGACACGCCCGTGCACCCCTAAAACATGCCCGTGTCTTTCACCCATGGTGGATACTGGCAAATCACACACGGCCTAGACACGCCCGTGGCCCCAAACCGTGCCTAAAACTCCAGCATTCTGCTAATGCCCCATGGCCAAGGCACACGCCCGTGCTTACCACCCGTGGTGCACACTGACTACCTTAACACGGCCTAGAGTCTAGACACACGCCCGTGTAGCTAGCCTGTGGCCTAATCTGACTTAAGATACAAAGGTGCAGGGTGCACACGGCCTAGACACACGCCCGTGTGTCCATCCGTGTGGGCACTTAGAGGCTATTTACCAAGCCAATTGCCACCCTAAAATCAAGACCAAACTCATGCTCAATTTAGCAACTCAAGTATTACATCTAACATGAACAAGGATGCATACTTCATTGATAGATTAAAACATACATACTTAATCATTCATGACTCATCTCTTTGGCCATATACAAAAAGAATACTAAGCTTGATAGCCAACACTTTGGCTAGTTTTAAAACATAACTCAAAATGAAATGGTTCCTATACATGCCATACTTAATATAAACAACTTGGCTATGCCAAAATAGCGATTGATAGTGTGCTCCGAGCTCCGGTGACGATGATCCACGAGATTAGCTAGGCGGGACTACATGGAAAGAAAGAATAAAGGACGTAAGAATTTAGCTTAGTAAGTTTGCATGTAATTCTCATAGCAATATATTTGCTTAACATTAACCATTCATCATAAACAATGGCATTATGAATCTCAAGTATTCAAGCTTACTTACTCTTACTGATTCTTACATATCTCATGGTACTTACTATTCTCATGCTCAAATGCAGATGAAACGATATACCCGTATCACTTGATCACATAGATCAATATACTCTACTATGATAAGTATAATCTCAACTTCATCATTCATATCATGAATAATACTCTTAACTAGCATAACTTGAAAATAACCTTACTTACTTAACTTTCTTACTATATCATTTGAGCTTTACTCTCTTGCCCGATGAATTTTTATGAATAACCGAGGATACTGAATCTCATCCCACATAACTCGATGCCAAAGCCATATCCTCGATATGGTCTTACATGGGATCTCTCATCTTGGTATTGATGCCATGTCTTGACATGGACTTACTCAAAGTCTTCCTTGTCTGTTCCCTTGGGAACTTACCATTGCCATGTCTTGACATGGTCTTACTTGGTATCTTTACTCATGAACTGGTCAATGCCGAGCCTTGGCTTGGACTTACATGAAATCTTTTTTGTTACTCGCCAATGCCATGCCTTGGCTTGGACTTACATGGAATCTCTACCTCATGATAGCTTTTCAATGCCAAGACTTGTCTTGGACTTACATGACATCTTTGCTTGGAGACTTACCAATGCCATGCCTTGGCTTGGGCTTACATGGGTCTTCATCTCATAATAACTCTTCAATGCCAAGACTTGTCTTGGACTTACATGATAACTTGCTTGATTGCCGATGCCATGCCTTGGCTTGGTCTTATACGGACTTTCTTCTCTCGTGTGGTAGATCGAGTATCCTAAGTAATTCAACTTCAATCGGGACTTTCTCATGCTTAATCTCATTAATTTCTTTATTTAACATAGCAATAAGCATTTCTATGATAATAATGTACATTATACTAAGCAATTCAATGATAATAATCATAAAGCTTAGAAATCATACAAACTTACCTCAATATACAAAATGTATGTAGATATGCAATTTAGTCCTCGACTTTGTTCTTGCCTCGGTTTCGATCCGGGCTTCATTTTTCTTGATTTGCAAGCTTCAAAAATTTGAAGAACCCTAGCTATGGAGTCTCCCAATTTTCGGCACAAGGAAGAAGATGAATGAAATTTTTATCATCTTTTTCCCATTTTAATCATTTAATTGGTAAATGACCAAAATGCCCTTCTCTTTAAAAATTTACAAATTACTAACTCATGTCCATTTTTGTCCAAAACTTATAATTTGGGAAAATTTCTATTTAAGGACTTCTAATTTATATTCTAAAGCTATTTCATACAAAAAGCTTCTAGAAACTCATATTTTGCAACTTTTGCAATTTAGTCCTATTTGATCATTCCATGCTAATTTCACAAAATTTCTACATGGAACTTTAATACTATCATGCAAACATGTCATAAACCTTAAGAACTCAATTTACTAACTTAGATTTGTGGTCTTGCACCACTATTACGACTAGGCCCTGAATCGGGATGTTACAATTCTCCCCCTCCTAGGAATTTTCGTCCTCGAAAATCTTACCAGCAAACAGGTTTGGGTATTGGTTTCTCATGCTCTCTTCAAGTTCCCACGTAGCTTCTTCTATTCCATGTCTTTGCCACAATACTTTTATTAGGGCAATACTTTTATTCCTTAGCTGCTTGACTTCCCGAGCTAAAACATTAATTGGTTTTTCACCATAAGTCATGGCGGGATGAATCTCTATCTCTGACGGGGTAATTACATGTGAATGATCTGATCGGTAGCGTCTCAACATTGACACGTGAAACACATCGTGAATCTTTTCTAACTCTGATGGCAAAGCCAATCGATAAGCTACCGGCCCAACTCTTTCAGTAATCTCATATGGTCCGATAAAATGTGGACTCAACTTGCCTTTACGGCCAAATCTGAGAACTTTTTTCCATGGTGACACTTTCAATAAAACTTTATCTCTGACTTGATACTCTATCTCTTTTCTCTTTAAGTCCGAATAGGACTTCTGTCTATCTGATGTAGCTTTTAAACATTCTCGTATCACTTTCACTTTCTCTTCAGCTTCTCTAACCAAATCAACCCCGTGAATTTGGTTTTCCTTGAGTTCAGTCCAAAATAAAGGCGTTCTACACTTACGCCCATATAGAGCCTCATAAGGCGCCATCTTTAAACTCGACTGAAAACTATTATTGTAGGAAAACTCTACCAATGGGAGAAACTTTTCCCAACCGCCTCGAATTCAAGAATACAACATCCGAGCATATCCTCGAGTACTTGAATTAACCTCTCCGATCGACCGCCGGGGTTTGAGGATGAAAAGCGGTACTAAAGTTCAACTTTGTACCCAAAGCCTCTTGTAACTTCTTCCAAAATCTGGATGTAAACCTCGGATCTCTATCCGAGATGATTGACAACGGAACACCGTGAAGCCTTACTATTTCTGAAACGTACAAGTTTGCCAACTTGTTTAGTGATTAATCAACTCGTACATGTATAAAATGAGCTGACTTCGTGAGTCTATCAACTATAACCCATACAACATCTTTCTTGCTCGGAGATAATGGTAGACCCATTACAAAATCCATAGTAATACGGTCCCATTTCCACTCCGGAACCAAAATGGGTTGAAGCAAACCCAAGGTACTTGGTGTTCACCTTTTTACTTATCGACAAATCAAGCATTTGGAAACAAACTCTCAAATATCTTTCTTCATTCTCGCCACCAATACCGTTGCTTTAAGTCATTAAACATTTTGGTACTACCCGGATGTACAGATAAACATCCGTTATGTGCCTCATGCAAAATTCTCTGAATAAGCTCATCCTTTCTCGGTACACTAATTCTATCTTTGAACATCAGGCTTCCCTTAGGACTATTCCAGAAATCAGACTCAACATCTGTCTCGCACTGAGCTCTCTTGACTTACAATTCACTATCTTCTTTCTGAGCCTCAAAAATCTCTTGGAGGAATACTGGTCTAGCTTTCAACTCAGCTAGAATAGAACCATCGTCGGCTAAAGTCATCCGTGAATTCATTGCCCTTAATTCAAATAGGGACTTTCTACTCAAAGCATCGGTGACCACATTCACCTTCTCGGGATGGTAGTCAATGACCAATTCATAGTTTTTTACCAACTCTAACCATCTTCGCTGCCTTAAGTTTAACTTTTTCTGCATCATCAAGTACTTTAAACTTTTGTGATCGGTGAAGATCCGACATCTCTCACCATATAGGTGGTGTCTCCATATCTTCAATGCAAAGACTATGGCACCAACTCTAGATCGTGGGTCTGATAATTCTTCTCATGTGGCTTCAACTGCCTTGAGGCGTAAGCAATCACTTTGCCTTCTTGCATAAGTACACACCCTAATCCATTTAATGATGCATCATTTGTAAATCACAAATTCTTTCCCCTGTCTCAAAGTTGTACTAAACCGAGCTTCATCAACATCGCTTTCGGTTTCTCGAAACTTTGTTGGCATCTTTCTGCCCACTCAAATTTCACATTTTTCTCAGAATAATTTAGTCATCGGGGTTGCAATCATAGAAAACCCCTTGACGAATCGTCTATAATAGCAAGCTAGGCCTAGAAAACTTCTAACCACAAAGACATTTCTCGGTGGATTCCAGTCCATTCTGGCCAAAATCTTACTTGGATCTACTCAGACTCCATCTCCCGAGACAATATGTCCCAGAAATCCTACTTCATTGAGCCAAAATTCACATTTACTAAACTTGCCATATAATTGATTTTCTCGAAGAGTCTGTAAAATTGTCCGTAGGTTCTCGGCATGCTCATTCTCATCTCGGGAATAAATCAGTATGTCGTCAATGAAAATGACTACAAACTTGTCGAGGTATGGTCTAAAAATGTGGTTCATTAAGTCCATGAATACCGCAGGAGCATTGGTCAAACCAAAGGGCATGACTAAAAATTCATAATGCCCATACCTTGTTCGAAAATCTGTCTTAGACACATCTGAATCCTTTACTCTCAGCTGGTAGTACCCCGATCTCAAGTCTAACTTAGAGAACACAGTGGCTCCCTTCAATTGTTCGAACAAATCATCGATCCTTGGAAATGGGTACTTGTTCTTTACTGTCACTTTATTAAGTTGACGGTAATCTATGCACAATCTCATGGTGCCATCTTTCTTTTTCACAAATTAAACCGGAGCACCCCATGGAGAACAACTTGATCTTGCAAAACCTTTATCTTTCAACTCTTGCAACTGTGACTTCAACTCTCTCAACTCTGTTGGAGCCATTCTGTAGAGGAGTAATAGATATTGGTACAATCACGGAGCCGCTTCAATGCCAAACTCAATCTCTCTTCTCGGGGTAGTCCTAGTAATTCTTCTCGGAAAAACATCCACGCACTCACATACTATCTGATCGACTCAATCTTTAACTCTGCTTTCTTTATCATTCATCACAAAGGCCAAATATGCCTCGCACTTTCTTATGTATCTCTCGTGCCGTCATATGAGAAATCATTGCCGTGGCCTACCTTGTTCATCCGATTTTACATGGAGAATGTCCCCATTCTCACATTTCATCTCAATGTACTTTTTCCCACAATTTACTATTACATCATGGGCAATCAACTACCCCATACCAAGAATGATGTCAAACTCATCAAATGGTAGCAACATAAGATTTGCTTTAAAGTAATGACCTCTAATCATTAATGGGCAATCTTTACATACTTCATCAACTAACACACTCTTGCCTAAAGGATTAGACACCTTAATCGTAAATTCTGTAAAATCTATAGGCATATTCATACTGGATACTAGTTTCATACAAATGTAAGAGTGTGTGGATCTGGGATCTATTAAAGCAATAACTTTGATATCATAAAGAGAAAAGGTACCCGTAATAACATCAGGAGAAGATGCCTCTTCGCGAGCGTGAATGGCATAAGTCCTTGCAGGTGCCCTACCCTCGGGTCTCGCAGCCTGCTCTCTAGGGTTACCTCTTCCACTTGCCCCACTTCCTGGGTTCCTCTGCGGTCTTCCTCTGACCACACTCCCAGATCTCGGGTTTTGAGCTCTATCTTCTTTCAGCGTCTCTGGACAATCTTTTATGTAGTGGTCCTGAGAACCACATCTGAAACATGCATTTTCATGTGCTCGACATTATCCAAGATGACGTCTACCACATTGTGGGCATTCGGGTCTATCCGATCGGATGTTCCCCACACTAGCAACTGAGGTCGTCTGTGCCTTACTTCCCGAATACTGCTTACCCTTGTCCTTCCTTGAAAATCCAGTGGAAGTAGCCAATTGGGTGGAGAAATCTCTTGACTTCTTGGATGAGGATTGGAATGACTTATTCCACTGTCTCTTTTTAGAGTCACGAGACTCTACTTCAGATTTTCTCTTCTCCTTTACTAGTTCTTCGGCTTTACAAGCCCTCTCTACTAGCACAACAAATTCCTTTAGTTCTAGGACAGCAACAAACAATTTGATGTCCTCATTTAGCCCATCTTCAAATCTCTTACTCATGATGGCCTCGGTAGACACACATTCTCGAGCGTATTTGCTGAGCCGTACAAACTCACGCTCATAATCAGTCACAGACATCTTGCCTTGCTTTAACTCTAGAAATTCCTTTCTTTTCTGGTCCACGAACCTTTGACTGATATACTTTTTCTTGAACTCTTCTTGGAAAAATTCCTATGTGATCTTTTCTCTCGGTACCACCGACACAAGGGTGTTCCACCATTGGTAAGCAGAATCCCTTAAAAGAGAGACTACACACTTCATGCATTCCTCAGGTGTGAATGACAACTCATTAAATACCCTGATGGTATTTTCTAACCAGAACTCAGCCTTTTCCGGATCATCATCTTTTCTAGCCCAGAATTCTTCTACCCCATGTTTCCTGATTCTATCAACTGGAGGCTTCTCTCCTCTTACCACCTCTACTACTTGAGGGGCTACTGGGATAGGTTGAGAAATAGATGGGGGTGGAGGGGGTTGCGCATTCAGGTTCGTACGAACGAACTCCGTATACCATGTATTCATCATATGGAGGAAGGCTTCTCTAGCCTCTTCTCCTCCTTCTTGACTCACCGTAGTGGGTCTATTCTCATTCTCGTTCGGCACCGTCCCTTCAGCGAGGGCCGGCGCGTTACTTTCTACGTCATCTGCCACAACTCTATCAGGATCCATTTACTAAATGTATAAACATAATTTAAGTCGTCAAGAGTCGTCACACTATCATTATAAAAACATTCTTATGTATGGCATGTATAGCTAGACTCGTGCTCATGCTACGTTAGTGCTAGAACTGACTAAACCGTAGCTCTGATACCACTAAATGTAACACTCCATACCCGAGTTCGAGACTAAGACTGGATACGAGACATTACCATGCTTGAACTCACTTAAACATGTACTTACGGGCTATAAAATTTCGTCCCGAATTAAAAAATTCTCTTTCTTAGTCAAATCTGACATTTCATGGGCCTACAAGGCCTCACACTTACGTTCCGAAACTTTTGGAACTCATCTGGAAACTTTCTCTCCAAACAGGGGTCACACGTCTGTGTGACTTGGGACACGCCCGTGCACCCCTAAAACATGCCCATGTCTTTCACCCGTGGTGGATACTGGCAAATCACACACGGCATGGACACGCCCGTGGCCCCAAACCGTGCCTAAAACTCCAGCATTCTGCCAATGCCCCACGGCCAAGGCACACGCCCGTGCTTACGACTCGTGGTGCACACTGACTACCTTAACACGGCCTAGAGTCTAGACACACGCCCGTGTAGCTAGCCCGTGGCCTATTCTGACTTAAGATACAAAGGTGCAGGGTGCACACGGCCTAGACACACGCCTCGCGTGTGTCCATCTCAGTGTGGGCACTTAGAGGCTATTTACCAAGCCAATTGCCACCCCGAAATCAAGACCAAACTCATGCTCAATTCAAGAACTCAAGTATTACATCTAACATGAACAAGGATGCATACTTCATTGATAGATTAAAACATACATACTTAATCATTCATGACTCATCTCTTTGGCCATATACAAAAAGAATACTAAGCTTGATAGCCAACACTTTGGCTAGTTTTAAAACATAACTCAAAATGAAATGGTTCCTATACATGCCATACTTAATATAAACAACTTGGCTATACCAAAATAGCGATTGATAGTATGCTCCGAGCTCCAAAGTGATTTATGATCCACGAGATTAGCTAGGCGGGACTACATGGAAAGAAAGAATAAAGGACGTAAGCATTTAGCTTAGTAAGTTTGCATGTAATTCTCATAGCAATATATTTGCTTAACATTAACCATTCATCATAAACAATGGCATTATGAATCTCAAGTATTCAAGCTTACTTACTCTTACTGATTCTTACATATCTCATGGTACTTACTATTCTAATGCTCGTACGGTAAACAATATACCTGTATCACTTGATCACATAGATTAGTATACTCTACTATGATAAGTATAATCTCAACTTCATCATTCATATCATGAATAATACTCTTAACTAACATAACTTGATAGTAACTTTACTTAACTTTCTTACTATATCATTTGAGCTTTACTCTCTTGCCCGATGAATTTCTATGAATAACCGAGGATACTGAATCTCATCCCACATAACTCGATGCCAAAGCCATATCCTTGATATGGTCTTACATGGGATCTCTCATCTTGGTATTGATGCCATGTCTTGACATGGACTTACTCAAAGTCTTCCTTGTGTGTTCCCTTAGAAACTTACCATTGCCATGTCTTGACATGATCTTACTTGGTATCTTTACACATGAACTGGTCAATGTCGAGCCTTGGCTTGGACTTACATGAAATCTTTCTTGTTACTCACCAATGCCATGCCTTGGCTTGGACTTACATGGAATCTCTACCTCATGATAGCTTTTCAATGCCAAGACTTGTCTTGGACTTACATGACATCTTTGCTTGGAGACTCACCAATGCCATGCCTTAGCTTGGGCTTACATGGGTCTTCATCTCATAATAACTCTTCAATGCCAAGACTTGTCTTGGACTTACATGATAACTTGCTTGATTGCCGATGCCATGCCTTGGCTTGGTCTTATACGGACTTTCTTCTCTCGTGTGGTAGATCGAGTATCCTAAGTAATTCAACTTCAATCGGGACTTTCTCATGCTTAATCTCATTAATTTCTTTATTTACCATAACAATAAGCATTTCTATGGTAATAATGTACATTATACTAAGCAATTCAATGATAATAATCATAAAGCTTAGAAATCATACAAACTTACCTCAATATACAAAATGTATGTAGATATGCAATTTAGTCCTCGACTTTGTTCTTGCCTCGGTTTCGATCTGGGCTTCGTTTTTCTTGATTTGCAAGCTTCAAAAATTTGAAGAACCCTAGCTATGGAGTCTCCCAATTTTCGGCACAAGGAAGAAGATGAATGAAATTTTTATCATCTTTTTTCCCATTTTAATCATTTAATTGGTAAATGACCAAAATGCCCTTCTCTTTAAAAAATTACAAATTACTAACTCATGTCCATTTTTGTCCAAAACTTATAATTTGGGCAAATTGCTATTTAAGGACTTCTAATTTATATTCTAAAGCTATTTCATACAAAAAGCTTCTAGAAACTCATATTTTGCAGCTTTTGCAAATTAGTCCTATTTGATCATTCCATGCCAATTTCACAAAATTTATACATGAAACTTTAATACTATCATGCAAACATGTCATAAACCTTAAGAACTCAATTTACTAACTCAGACTTGTGGTCTTGCACCACTATTCCGACTAGGCCCTGAATCGGGATGTTACAAAAACACAATTATAACTGTCAGGATTCATCACACTATCGCAATTTCATATATGGCATGTATAGCTAGACTCTCACGCGCTATGTTAGTCCGAGAATCGACTAAACTGTAGCTCTGATACCAATAAAATTGTAACGCCCTTAACCCAAAACCGTCACTGAAATAGGGTTAAGAGGCATTACCAAATAATCAAAACATTTGACATCCATTTCACGACACAAAGTCAATCGTAAAACAATCATATTCAAACACGAACATATAGTCTCTTATCAAGGTCTACGAGACCTTAAACACTTGTTAGAACGAGGTCGGGACTAAGCCGAAGACTTACGAAATTTTTCAAAAATTTAAACTTTCTTCAACACTGCAAAAGTCACACGCCCGTGCAGTTGGGCCGTGTGCCTCACACGACTACCAGACACACCCATGTGTCAAGGTCATGCCAAAACAGAGCATACATACTGACTTGTTCACACGGCCACCAGACACGCCCGTGTGCCATGGCCGTGTATCATTAAGCTAGCTACTGACTTGGTCACACGGCCACCATGCACGCCCGTGGGCCACAGCCGTGTAACCTGTCCAGACACATGAAGTAGTGAACCTTAAACCACACGGTAGGGACACACGCCCGTGCCTCTTGACCATGTATGCAAAATAGGCCATTTGCAAGACCAATTTTCCACCCATTCAAGGGTCAACCAACAAGCTTCATAGCAATATCAATTCATGCTTCTAAATGCATTCAAACATAACAATTCATTCCCAATTATTCATTAACAATACCATCTACTTCCATGCTTAATATCATCCCAAAAGAGTTCATTCAAAGTAACAATGGTACATCTCAAAACATATATATATCAAGCATTATATAATCCATGCTATACTTCATCTTCAAACCACATCTTTCATCAACCACAAAATCATGAAATATACCAAATGCATAGCTCATTCATAAATTCAACATTATTCCACTTCCAAGCCAAATCACATGGTGAGGATTAAACATTTCAAAACATGCCATAACCTCTAGCCTATACATGCCATATTTCAACTATATACATCTTTCCAAAAGTACCAAATAGATTGATGATAGTGTGATAGAAATGCTGACGATCCCCAGATCCGAGCTAGTCTTGTTGAAACTGTAAAATAGAGAAATAATTCACACAGTAAGCTTTCAAAGCTTAGTAAGTTCGTAACATAATACATAATGCTCATTAATATCGATACATTATACCAAAAACAAACCATTGCATAGATTAATTCACAAATCACATATACCATACCATCCACATCTAATATGCTCAATTAACCTTCCATAATCTCATCTATAATTTCATCAACCACATAGGTTCCGAACGTACCATAGCCAACACTTAGCTATTGATCGCATATGCTACTCAATACTCACTATTTCATTTCGATCAACTTTCGTCATTTCTTCGGTTCAATCGCACACTTAGTGCCCAAATCGTTAACCGAAGCTTAATTAACATTGCACACTTAGTGCATCTATATCAGACCGATCTTAAATTAGTATCGCACACACAGTGCCAACCACAAAGCCGAAGCTTATATTAATTCGCACACACAGTGCTAATCATCTCGGTCACATTTCCGAATACGCACACTTAGTTCCATATAACTCAAGCTCTCACATAGCATTCAAAATTAAATAATATCAAACCATTCATTTCATAACATTAAACATAGTTAAATACACGTATTATGTTCGAACTTACCTCAAACGTCAAAATACCAAAATGGTCGATTAATCGAGCACTTTGTCTTTACCTCGATCTCGATCCGAACCTCTCCTTTCTTGGTATATACACATTCAATTTCAATCCATTCAATCACCAATTCATGCAATTTAGTCCACACACACTTATTTAGGGCATTTTACAAAATAGCCCTCACATTTTCACATTTAGACACTTTAGTCCCTAATTCATAAAATCATCAAATACACGTAATTTGTTTGTACCCATGCCTAGCCGAATTCTCACTTTACTCATACAAGCCCAAATATTTCATTTATTTCACATTTTAGTCCTTCAAAATATTATTATCATAATTTAGCCCTAATTAGCTAAATTCACCAAAGATTCAATAACAAAACATGTTCATTTAACACATATCTTTCATTTAACACCAATACTCATCACAAAGCTCACCATTTCATCAATGGCACATCTCATAAACATCATCAATTCTCAAAATTAAGACATGGGTTTCAAAGTTTACGAAGCAACGATTGTAAAAACGTAGAAATTATCAAAAACCAAACAAAACTCATACCTCAACCAAACCAAAAGCTAGCCAAAACTTTAGGGTTCTTCCTTCTTCTTTTTCTTTGCTAATTTTGGTAAAAATGAATGAATAAAAGATGACCACTATCATTCTTTTGTTTTATTATTATCATATTATTAATCTAGTTACTATATTAACCTTATACTAAACATATATACATATAAACATTAAGGGCATTAATGTCCTTTATCCATCCACTATCTAAATATTGGCATAATTGCCTCATAAGGCCTCCTTATTATAAAGACAACAAAAATTAAGCACTTGACAATCAACACACAGTATTTTACACTTTATGCGATTAAGTCCTGTTTCATAATTCGACACACAGTCGATAAAATTACCACACAGAATTTTCACACAGGTTATATCACATATAGTAAACACCAAGAATAATATTAAAATATTATTCCGGCCTCAGATTTGTGGTCTCAAAACCACTGTTCCAACTAGGGTCTAAACTGGGCTGTTACAATTGCTTCTCACGCAGAGTCTGTAACACAATTCTCAAATGCTCGGCATGTTGCGTCTCATCACAGGAATAAATCAAAATATCATCAATGAACACCACAACAAAATGATCCAAATATGGTCTAAATATCCGATTCATCAAATCCATAAACACTGCAGGAGCATACGTTAGTCCGAAAGGCATAACTAAGAATTCATAATGTCCATACCTCGTTCTGAAAGCAGTCTTCGGTACATCTAACTCTTTGACTCATAGCTGGTAGTAGCCCGATCTCAAATCTATCTTTGAAAACACTGTAGCTCCTTTTAGCTGATCAAACAAATCATCAATACATGGCAACGTATATTTATTCTTTATCGTCACTTTGTTCAACTGTCGGTATTCAATACACATCCTCATACTATCGTCTTTCTTTTTCACAAACAACACAGGAGCACCCCAGGGTGAGAAACTCGGTCGTGCAAATCCTCTATCAGTCAACTATTGCAACTGAGACTTCAACTCTTTCAATTCCGTCGGTGCCATTCTATACGGAGCTATCGAGATAGGAGTCATTCCCGGCACCAATTCTATACCAAATTCAACTTCTCGGATTGGAGGTAACCCCGACAATTCTTCAGGAAACACATAAGGAAATTCACAAACCACAGGTACAGATTCCACTTCCTTTTCTGTCACTTTTGTATCAATCATATATGCGAGATAAGCTTCACAACCCTTTTTCACATAATTCAAAGCTTTCATCGAAGATATAACAGCTGGCAACCCATTCAAATCACGGGATCCGATTCGTACTATCTCACCATTCTGACTTCTCAGTTCAATACTCTTTCGTTTACAATTCACAATAGCATTATGCAAAGTGAGCCAATCCATACCCAGAATTAAATCAAATTCATCGAATGGTAACAACATCAAGTTAGCCGAAAAACAAGCATCCCGAAACATCAATGGGCAGTTCTTGCACACTTTATCCACCAAGACACACTTACCTAAGGGGTTCGATACTCTAATCACGAATTCTGTAGACTCAACAGGTAGAGTCTTACTTGATACTGGATTCACACACACATAGAAATGAGTAGAACCTGGATCTATTAATGCAATCACATCAGTATCAAATAGAGTGAAAGTACCAGTAATGACGTCTGGAGATGACACTTCCTCACGAGTGCGAATAGCATAAGCTCGAGCAGGTACTCTCGTCTCGGATCTCATAGCTGTATCCGTAGTCCCTCTCTGACTTCCACTCACATTTCTAGTGTTTCTGGGTGGTCTACCCCTAGCCGTAATATTACTTGGGCGCGTACTCTGAACATTTTCTTCCTCAGCTAACTTTGGACGGTCTCGAATGAAATGATCTCGTAACCCACACTTGTAAAAAGTTCGATTATTGTACTTGCCCCAGCATTCTCCGACATGTCGTCTTCCATACTGTCTACACTCAGGCTTATTACTTTTAACACTACCAACACTTGATTCAATTGGAGCTTGAGTTCTCGGTCCAACACTTTGTCTTGCACGATCTCTACCCGAATGTCCAAATGAAGCATTTGAACTATTGCTCGCATCTTTAAATCTCTTCGATAAAGTTTTAGATGACTTGCTCATCAATCTTTTTCTTTCATCTCTAGCTTCAGAATCGACTTTCTTCTTTTCTTTGCTAAGTTCCTCGGCTTTCCAGGCTCTTTCAACTAACACAACAAATTCATTTATGTCAAGTATTCTGACCAACAATTTAATGTCTTCATTCAGCCCTTCAATAAAACGTTTACACATAGTAGCTTCGATTGAAACACATTCCCGTGCATATTGACTCAATCTCACAAACTCCCGTTCATATTCTGTAACTGTCATACGGCCCTATTTCAACTCTAGAAACTCTTTACGTTTCTGATCAATGAATCATTGACTGATATACTTTTTTCTAAATTTAGCTTGAAAGAAGTCCCAGGTGATTCTCTCTCTCGGAACCACAGATATCAATGTCTTTCACCAGTTATACGCGGTATCCCTCAACAGCGAAACAACACATTTAATACATTCATCGAGTGTCAATGACATCTCAGCAAACACTCGAATAGTATTCTCGAGCCAAAAATTAGCTCGCTCGGCATCATCATCAGCTGTAGCCTTAAACTCTTCAGCCCCGTACTTACGGATCTTTTCCACTGGAGGTTTATTCACTCGATTAGGATCTGCAACTTGTGACATAACAGGCACTTGTGGGGGATGAGGTTGTGGAGCAGCCGAATTCGTTCGAACAAACTCTGAAAACCACTCACTCATCATTCGGAAGAAGGCTTGCTTAGCCTCTCCCTCTTGACTACTAGCAATCGGCCTAGATTCGGCCGGCGCTGTCCCTTGAGTGGGGGCAGGTGCATTGCTCTCAACATCGTCAGCAACTGCTCGATCGGGATCCATTTACTATACGAAAACACATTTTCAACTGTCAAGATTTATCACACTTTCGCAATTATATATATGGCATGTATAGCTAGACTCACACGTGGTCGTGTCTGAGAGTTTTAATATTTATATAATGAATGATCGAGCCTAGAAACTAACTATCACCGCGATTGAGGCAAGCGCACCTATCGAACAGTAGTATAGCTTAGTGGCAAGACCGGAATGTCGAACCCAAAGGAACAAAAATTACTAGTACTGAACTTTCTTTTATTATCTAGCCTAAAATAAAGGGGATTGATATTTATCTAACTAATTACTAAGCTAAGGATGCCAAGACACAGAGAATGAATTGGGAAAATACTTTTGGGAAAATCAATTGATTAAGACAATACCCGAGGAAGAATCCACCTAGACTTCACTTGTTATTTAACTCGAACTGCACGATTTATTCACTTGACTTGATCCGTAGGATTCCCTAATTTATATTAATACCTCTTTCGAGGCTACTAACGTCTAACCCTAGGTTGATTAATTGAAATCTCTTTCTAATTAAAACCCTTAGTGTTGCACTAACTCGATTTATGGACTCCCATATTAGGTTTGACCCTAATCCGGCAGATTTTCATCATCCTATCTCTAGGAGTGCGATCAACTCCGCTTAATTATGCTAGATCTACTCTTAAACAGGGACTTTTGCTCCTCCGAATAAGCACATCAATACTTGAATCAATATCTTGAAATATTAAAGTAAGAATTAAGAACTCATAATTAAGAACAAATCAAGTATTTATCATACAATTCAGAAAATAATAACAAGACCCGTCTTAGGTTTCATACCCCTCAGGTATTTGAGGGGTTTAGTTCATGTTTATAAAAGAATACATCTCAGAAGAAATTAAATAACAAAACATAAAGAAAAACCCTAAAACCCCCTGAAGGAAATTGAAGGGAAAATCTTCAGTCTTCAGCATGATTTCGGCTTCTGAAATGGATCAACTGGCTTTCTTCGAGTAATTCTCTATATTCAGCCTTCTCTGGCTTCACTCTCCATCAAAAGCCCTGATAGAAGCCTTCTGTCGAACTCCCCTTTTAGGTTGCCCTCTAGAGTGTTTATATAGGCTTTCGGGATGCCTTACTTGGCCCACGGGTATCCTATTCTGAGTGGAATTAAAACGGGTCACGGTAGGGACATGCCCGTGTGAAACGCCTGTGTGAATCGAGCTTAGGGTCGTGTTCGAGTCTGCTAAAGTGGCACGGCCGTGTGGTGAACTCCAGGCCGTGTTGATTCCTTACTTTGGCCCATTTTCTCTATTTTTGGCCCGTTTCTCGTTCTTTCACTCTCCTATGCTCTCCTAAGTATAAAACATGAAATTAAAGGATTAGGAGCATCAAATTCCACAATTAAAGGGATAAATCATCCAAAAGTATGCCAAATGTGGGACTAAAATATGTATATATTACGGTTTATCAAATACCCCTACACTTAAGCATTTGCTTGTCCTCAAGCAAAATCCTCAACTCACAATTAAAATTCATTCTTCTCAACTTATAACTCCTATCAATAATGTTTCGAAATAATCCATATGTAATCAGACATTGAGAATTCAACTAAAAGAACATCAAAGTTTCAAACAATCCAAGTTGAGCATTTTATTCATGAAAACATAGGTATTACCCCTTATCTAAGTAATCACCTTTGATTCAAAATGTCACAGAGTTAACATCCTCACTAAGGATTCACTCAAATCACTCGAAGTGTTTAAGGGATGATAAATTAAGCACTCAATAGTCAACATGAAAAGTTATTACCATAGGCTTGCATGAAAATCAAATCTCCACCACTATAAATTGAAATGATACATCGATCAAAAGGTCTTTAAAAAGGGTTGTAACGTGGCTTGGTTAGAGGGCGTGTCACAGGCTGAAAGAGGAGGTTAGAATCGAGATCGGATTGACAAATTACCTAACTAGAAAAGTATACTAATAATGAATGATTACATTAAACACGAGCTTCTTCTCAAGATGTGAATTTAATTGCTTAAGCTTAAATAACATAGAACTAATAATGAATATACGTTCACTTTTTTTTGAATCATTCAAGTACAATAATAAGAATTTAACAACTGAAATGGGAAACATAGTTAGGCAACTTCTCAAATCAAATCTCGCTAAAAAAAAGTTAATACAATAGGAAAAATTCTTAATGAATCAAAAAGAGTAAGTCTTGGGTTAATATTAAGGGTAAATCAATGAATGGTTTATTAGGATCAAAGGGGTTCATTAGGGGTTAATTATGAAGGTAGGCCTTTTGGGAAGTAAGTGGGTTAAATCCTAGGTGCCTTTATCATCTCAGTATATCAAATCAAAAGTGTGGTCTTAACATGCATAATCGAAGCAAGTTCTAGAATAACAAATCAATATTGACTCACTCAAAGCAACAATAAAAGTGAGCAAGAAAAGAAAATGCTCTCAAAGGCTCAAGATCTCACAGAAATTATGGTTTTTTATGTCAACCATGTGAACTTCAAACTTCAAGATAATACCTAAACTTGGGAAAATAACCTAGCAAATTTTTAATTTTCAAAAAAAAATCAACTTATCATGCTTGATTCTCTAAATCCTTCAAGTTTAAACAATCAATGCACAACTGCCTATGATTTAATTCAAGACATATCAATAAAAATCATAAATCAATCACAATTTGTCCTAATAGTGATATGAGAAAGAAAAGACAAAATTCAGGGATTTGAGAATAATGCAAAAAGTTAGGAACTTTTAAAATTCACCCCCCACACTTAAGATGTACAGTGCCCTCAATGTACAAAGATAGATATTGACAATCATAGTAAGAAAATCATAAGAGAGGGAGAGAAGTGAAACTTCCTGAATTTTGGATGGAGTCAAAGAAAAGAAACGAGGGAAATTCGGGCCGAGTTGGAAGAGGATACGCCGGTGGTGGTGGATACTAGGGTCCTGGTGTGGTGATTCCCTAACAGCCTTTAGAACCTAAATTAAAGAAATCAAAATATAATAATATAGATTTAGCACAAGAAAGATAAAGAGAAAGAAAATAAAGGAGAAGAGAAAAGAAAAAGAAAAACTAAATGGACTCAAAGGTCCTTGTCCTGCCGAGTTAATGAAGCGGCCGGCATGAACTTATGTAGATCGGTCTCACATGGAGAGACTGTGCTAGGGTTCTTTCACTTCTTCGACATGGGGATGGTGGTGAGGATGGTGGAAGAAGAAGGATGAAGGGAAGGGGAAAGGGAAATGAAGGGAGAAGATAGTGAGAAAAAGAGAGGGGTGTTGTAACACCCCTTACCCGTATTCAACGCCGAAACCGGGTACGAGGCATTACCGTAATAAAATCCTTAAGATCGCCACTTAGGCACAACATGACCACTATCTTTGGCCATCACAACAACCTCAATCCCGACTTACAAGGCCTCTCTCAAACACACGAGGGCTCTCGAGACCATATCGAAAACTCTTATGATCTTAAAATTTTTCCATCTATACAGGGCTCATACGCCCGTGTAATATTTGGCACGCTCGTGGATGTCACACATGCCCATGGTCACTATCCGTGCATGAAAACTCAAGCATTCTGCCAATGCCCCACGGTTAGGGAACACGCCCGTGCCCTCCACCCGTGGTGCACACTGACTACCTTAACACGGCCTAGAGTCTAGACGCATGCCATATACAAAACATTGAGTCTCATGTACCAGAGTGTGCTCACAGTGTGGGCGATCTTCCAATTGATCCTCGTATCTCGATTCTACACTTTTGATCTATAAGACAAGGGAAAGGAAAGGGAGTAAGCTTTGAGCTTAGTAAGTTTACGCATAAACAATTAAGCAACATAGTATAAGCTAAACAACAATTAGCATTATACTAACATATAATGTACAACTATGCTTACTCTTTCTATCCCTTACCACATTTATTCCAACACATCATGAGTCACTTACTCATAACCATTGACATGCACCCCTGCATTCAATATCACATTTACACAATATACAACACATCATTATTTCTCGATAATACATCCACACAGCTAATCCACACAGCTAATCTCTTGGTGGTTTCGCACTTAGCCCACCACAATCAATTAATAAGGTAGTATCGCAGTTAGCCTACCAACAAGGTATTCATAGTGGTTTCGCACATAGCCCACTAGATAATATACCTAACGATAGCATCGCACATAGCCAGCTCATCGCCAATATGCATTAGGATGGTATCACACTTAGCCCACCATTTAGCATCATTACTACACATTCACAAATCTACTTACTTAATCATTCATCCATTCATTTCACTTGAACCACATAGATTCTCAATCATTCTCAATCATGCTGCTACACACTAGCTAGCATTAACAAATTGTAAGTATGAATGCATTGTTTATGCATAGACTTACCTCGATACTCAAAAGTATAGAAACGTGCAATTTAGTCCACAACTTTACTTTTGCCCCGGTTTTGATCTGGGCTTCGTCTTTCTTGATCTATAATGAATAAATCAACTTATTTAATACACACATTGACCAAATTGACCCACATCTCATACTTTGGCAAAAGTACTCTTTTGCCCCAAATCTTTCTCATAATTACACTATTGCCCCCAAGGCTCGTAAAGTGATTTTTATTCAACTTTCTAGCCTTTCATGCTTAACCGAATCACTTACTCAACTAAAGCAATCATCAATTCTCATCATAACACACATGTATGACCAAACTTAAGACTTTCACAAACTAGTCCCTACATGCATTTTCTATGGAAACTCATTTAGCAAAAGATGTTTCTACTACATCAAGCTTTCACAATCTTCCATAAAACATCAAAATATATGCATGTCATACATGGCCACACTTTTTAACATCCATCATAGCTCATCAAATAGCTAAAAATAGCTTACTCATGCTACAAGGACTTCAAAAATACAAAGAATATAAAAAACGAGGCTAGATGCACTTACTAGCAAGCTTGAAAAATTTGAAGAACCCTAACAATGGCTCTTGAAAATTTTGGCAGCCTTGGAGAAGAAGATGAATGAATTTTGTCATCTTTTCTCCTATTTTAATCACTTAATTGATAAATGGCCAAAATGCCCTTTTTGATAAACTTTCTATTTTAACTCATCCATGCCCAATTTTGTCCAAATATTAGAAATTGGAAAAATTGCTATTTAAGGACCTCTAATTAATATTCTAAAGCTATTTCACACAAATAGCTTCTAGAATCTCACATTTTGCAACTTTTGTAATTTAGTCCTTTTGGACAATTCAACCGCAATTTCACAAAATTGCTCCGTGAAACTTTTACACTAGCATGCATACATAGCATAAACCTCAAAAACTCATTCATAAACCTCAGATTTGTGGTCTCGCACCACTATTCCGACTAGGCCCTAAATCAAGATGTTACAAGTGTGGTGGATAGGGTTTTGGAGGAGAAGAATTTGGGGAGAAATTGAGAAGAAGGGGGGGTTTTAAATATGAATCAGGGACCTGGTTGGTGCCCACGCCCGTGTCCCTTGGGCGTGTTAGGTTACACAGCCATATCGCACGGCCGTGTTGTGCTTCGTTCGTTTCTCCCATACCTATATAGAGGTTTCCATGCCCATGTTGCTTTAATCAGTGTTGGCCACGGTCTAGGGACACGGGCGTGTCTTACACCCGTGTTGCTTTCTCAGTGTCAACCACAGTCGTGGGATTTTATCGTTGCCCGTGGTTGGGGATTTTTTTCGTCCTTGGTTCGTATGGTCGTGCCATGCCAATGTGCTTAATCGTGGTGTCCACACGGCCATGGACACGGCCGTGTGCAAGGTGGTGTGGGTATGGAACATGCGCCTAAAATTCTGGTTAGTTTTCAGTTAGATGTTAGAATTCAAAAATATGAAAATTAATAGGGTTAGTGCTCGGGTTGCCTCCCAAAAAGCGCTCGTTTAAAGTCTTAAGCTAGACTTTCCTCTCATTCGCGTATTCATGGTGGTTTGAGGAGTTGAAACTCCTCTCCCCTGCTATCAGTTTTATGATCATTATATAGTTTGAGTCGAGTGGCATTTACCTTAAAAGTGCCGAATGTAGGATTGGTTACATCGACTGCTCCGTATGGGAAGACATTGCGTACCGTGAAAGGGATTTCTTTGTTTTTATCAAGGTATGAAGTGGTGATTCGAGGGTCTGTCTTGTCCAACAATACCTGATCCCCGATCTGAAATTCGTATGTCCCATCTTTAAGTTTGTCATGGAATTGCCTCATTTTTGCTTAGTGTGTTTTTAGTTTCTCCTTGAAATGTGTCTTCCACTCATCTAGTTCATCGATCTGAAGCCTTTTTTCCTCATGAGTTATTTCCTTGTTGGCACGGGGTTTAGGATGTGGCTCAGATGTGTAATTTCGTGGTGCTTCCTGAAAAGAAGGCTGAATCGAATGGTTATTTATAGAGTTTATGTTCCCACCTTTATTACTCGATGTCCTAGCCGAGTCAAGAGCCTGAAGAGTGATCGTTTCGTCGCCTACACGAAGTGTGAGTTCACCTGTACCAACATCAATTTTAGTTTTGGCTGTTGCTAAAAAGGGTCTTTCTAAAATTAAAGGAACATTGTTGTCCTCATCCATGTCTAAAACAACGAAGTCTACTGGGAATATGAATTTGTCAATTTTCACTAGTACATCCTCGATTATACCTCTAGGAACTCTAATAGTTTTATCAGCTAATTGAATGCTCATCCTAGTTTGCTTGGGTTTCCCTAGACCTAGCTGTTTAAATATTTTATAAGGCATGACATTGATGCTTGCCCCTAAATCTGCTAAAGCATTATCAACAGATAAATTACCAATTAAGCAAGAAATCGTAAAACTCCCTGGATCTTTTAAGTTTTGTGGTAGTCTATTTTGTATGATTGTCGAGCACACTGCGTTTAGCTCCACAGGCGATGCCTCATCTTACTTCCGTTTGTTTGTCAAAAGTTCTTTTAAAAATTTCCTTGAATTTGGAATCTGTGAAAGAGCTTCAAGAAATGGTAAGTTAATGTGTAATTTCTTTAGAAGTTTAAGAAATTTACCGAATTGTTCATCTGTACGGTCTTTTTTCATCGTATTGGGGTATGGTACACGAGCTTTGTACTCTGTACTTACTGATTTCGGTTTATCATGGCTTACCTCAACCTTACCTTTATATACCACATACTCTTGCCTCTATTTTGGTTCGTCTAACCCTTCACTATCGTGAACAGTAACGGCGTGAATTTGCTCCTTTGGGTTAGTTTCAGTGTTGCCTGGCAAGTTTCCTTGTGGTCGTTCTGAGATCAGCTTAGCAAGCTGACCTATTTGGTTCTCGAGCCCTTGAATTTATGCTTGCTAATTTTTGAGTGTTGTTTTGGTGTTTTGGAAATGGGTTTCTGACACCGCGATGAATTTCGTTAGCATCTCCTCAAGGTTCGGCTTCTTCCCTTGTGGGTAGGGTTGCTGTTGAAAGCCTGGAGGGGGTTGCTGTCTCAGATTTCCTTGGCCACCCCATGAAAAGTTTGGGTGGTTCCTCCAACCTG
This sequence comes from Gossypium sturtianum, assembly GCA_025698515.1. Taxonomy (NCBI): domain Eukaryota; kingdom Viridiplantae; phylum Streptophyta; class Magnoliopsida; order Malvales; family Malvaceae; genus Gossypium; species Gossypium sturtianum. The sequence goes on along the minus strand of CM046943.1, from coordinate 80,023,005 downwards.
GATTGTAAGTGTTACTATAAGGGTTATTTTGAGGTCTAGAATTATTACCCATATAGTTCATCTGTTCGTTTTCTATGCCAGGGTTGTAGGGTGGGTATTCTATACTGTTTGACCCTCCTCCATTTATATCGCACTGCATCACTGGATGTACCTGCGAAGAACCACACAAACTATCAATCTTTTTACTTAACAGCTCTACCTGGTTTCATATCATTGCTACTGCGTCGAGGTTGAAAACACTGGCGGCTTTTGTTGGACTTGTCCTTGTAACTTGCCACTGATAGTTATTCAGTGACATCTCCTCTATAAACTCATAGGCCTGTTCAGGGGTTTTGTTATTTAGGGTTCCACCGACGGCTTAATTAATCAACTGTTTGGTTGAGGGGTTCACACTGTTGTAAAAGGTTTGAACCTGTAGCAACAAAGGTAACCTATGGTGAGGGAACCTTCTCAGTAGATCCTTGTATCTCTCCCATGCATTGTAAAGTGTCTCTAAATCCATCTGCACAAAAGAAGAGATATCATTCCTCAACTTAGCCGTTTTAGCTGGCGAAAAATATTTAAGTAAAATTTTTCAGCCATTTGATCCCAAGTAGTGATTGATCCTCGTGGTAACGAGTTCAACCATTGTTTAGCTTTGTTTCTCAAGGAAAAGGGAAACAACCGAAGACGAATGGCATCATAAGAAACGCCATTTATTTTGAAAGTGTCGCAAAACTCTAGAAAATTTGCCAAGTGATTGTTTGGATCCTCATCCTGCAAACCATCAAACTGAACAAATTGCTGAATCATCTGTATAGTGTTAAGTTTCAGTTCAAAATTATTTGCAGCAACAGTAGGCCTAACAATACTTGATTCAGTTCCTGTTAATTTAGGTTTAGCATAATCATACTGTAACACCCCCAGACCCTAAATGTAACACCCCTAGCCCAACCCAGATGTTATGGCCGAATTCGGGAATGTCACATCAAAGACACAATCTCAAACAATTTTGCTAAGTTAAAATTTAAGGCCTAAAAGCCCAAAATCCTTGACACCTTGTTAAGTAGTGATAAAAGCCCATTTAATTATTTTAAGTATCTCGAAAACCATGTTTGATGTGAGCTTGCCCAACAAGCCAGGAGCCGAATCCTTGGAGCTGCCCTCGGGTCCCATCACTCGAGCTCGTGCTAAGAAATTCCAAGAAGTCGTAGAAAGCTATATTGCCCGAGTGCGGGAAGATGGAGTTGCCGAATACAAAGTGGCCAGCTCAACTAGCTTGATTCGCACCTTTCTTCAAGCTGACATAGCCCTTGTTAGCTTAGTTCAGCTCCATTCAGCATTCAACTAGCTCAATGAGCTGAATGAGTTTAATTTCAATAAATATAAATTAGTTTAATTAGTAAATTCAACTCAAGTTAATTTAATTAAATAAATCTGGACATTTAATTATTAAAGTATTAAATATGTCTTATATTAATGTGTGCTATTAATATGTTCATAATTTAGACATGAATTAATTGTGTTTAGTTTTAAGACAAGTCTTTAATATGCTTGGTTCTTTTAAACCAATTTAATGGCTGATTATTTAAAGAGGTCTATCCAAATTTAATATGCCGTAACTTGTCTTAATGGTTCCCTTTTTCTTGTCCAGCCGAATTTATTATGTCCACTAAAGTGTCTTTGTGTGTTTCGTGATTAGTAGCAGCAATTAAAAGCTAGCTGGCCGAATTAAAGGATGTGGGACAAAGCATGGGTAGCATAAATGGGTTGGCGTTTTAGATTTCCAAGGCACTTTTTCATGTGAAGCAACATAGATTTGATGAGTTGCTGGACACCATTTAATATGCTGGTTGCTACATGTGTGGACATCAATTAATGGGGATGTTGGAGCCTTTTCATGAACATAAAGGGACAATGCATTAAAGTTTCGGCTGGTGCATTTTGAGAATATCAAAGGAGCTGATGTTGCGTGTTTCCAAGGAGCCAAATCGTGGAGCGCAAGGACCATTAGTCCCTTATTAATTTCGGCACTTTTTGGAGCCTAAAAGTTGCTCCTATTCGGCCAAAGTGCATGTCTTCCCAAAGCTGGCCATTTATCTTCTCCAAGACTGCAATTAATGCCATTTAAAGGCCAAAACCGAATGAAGACATCTCCAAACCAGTTTAGCCAAATTTTCTTCATTCTAGAAGCTTTCTCTTCATATTTTTAAGCCTAGATTGGTCTAGAATGTATTCAAGAAGATGCTAGGAAGTTTCCTTCAACTTAAGGCCTAAGGAACGTCCCATTTAATGTTACAAAAGGGGCCATTCGACTGACCATGTTTTAGCTTATAAATAGGCCATGTAATCCTCATTTTAGAGGCAATGAACATTATTATAACTTTATTAATTTGTGAGTTTGTTTTCAACTCTCAATTCTCTCCAAAGACTTGTTGACTTATCAAGCAAACACTTGTGGCGTCATCCTCATCTTTGTTTATCGAACTTATCACTTAGTAACCCCAATGTGTGGCGTTCACTATACCGAGGTTCCTATCATCATTTGATAGCGGGTCGAGGTTCCATTTGTCTACCTTAGCCTTCCACCGAACCCTTATCCAACCTAAGCGTTCACTTAAGACTCGGGTTAATACATCTCATTGTGTTAGGTCAGCTTGAACCTTAGTTTTATTGTCCACTAATCTTTACGTATCCTTCTGTTCATCAACACCCATTTGAACCTAAGCTTATTCATTCATAAACTATTATTTTCCCGAAAATCCCAACTTACTCCAATTTACGATCGGGCATATTTTACGACTAGACTTCAACATATCGAGATCGTATCAAGTTGGTATCAGAGCAAGTTAAATTCGAGTAAGTATCGACGTTCTCAGAATTCCTGGGATTAGTTTATAAAAATAAAATTCGAAAGTTGTATTTTGTATTCTAGTTTTGTATTAAGAATATTTAAAAAAAAGTAAAAACAAAAAAAACAAAAGAATATACGAATTTATTAAAAAAAGAATATACGAATTTATTAAAAAAAGTGTTTAGTTGTTCGATCTTTTTTTTTTCATTCCATTTTTCCCGATCCTTTCCACTATACCCCTTCTTCTATTCCAATCACCACACGCAACCAATTACCAACTTTTGTTGATAACCTACCTTAGTCTCGACAATAGTCTCCTACCAAGCCACATCAAATTTGTAAGCTGACCCCAAAGTGGTGCTGATTCGTCTACCTAGTTTGCGGAGAACTTTGAGAGGTGAAGACCGAGTGGAAAAAGGCAAGAGACTGGTGAGATTATTAGAGAGAAATAAAAGCCAAAATTGAGTGATTTTTCTTTACGAGTGATCTGTGAGTTTTGTAAGTGAGTTAAACAAATTTCTTTTCATGTCTGAAAGCCCTGATAGACGAAAAAATGGATGGAGGAAGGTTGCGTCCCGTTCGCAATGTTGCTCAAGGTGGGGAAGTTCCCGATCTAGGCCAACAAGCCCTGATACGAGAATTCCAACGAACGCTTCGAGAAATAATTGAGCCCATACAAGACCAATTGGATCAACTCAGTGGGGAGGTCCAGAACCTAAGAACTCCACAAAATCAAAGGCAAGACCGAGAATAACCTAGGCCAGTTCAAGAAGACCTATACGATCCAAGCGACCATGAGAGTGAACATGCATCTGTTCAAAGTGTACGGGAACAAGGCCAAAGAGATCGGGGCCAACGAGATAGAGATCGGCCCGACGATAATCTCAAAAATATCAAGATGACTATTCCTCCAATCCAAGGCAAGAACGATCCTGAAGCCTACTTGGAGTGGGAAAAAAAGATGGAACTTGTCTTCGAGTGCCATAACTACTCGGAGAATAAAAAGGTCAAGCTTGTAGCCATCGAGTTCTCGGATTATGCTATCGTTTGGTGGGACCAATTGGTGACTAGCTGGAGAAGGAATGGAGAGTGGCCTATATCGACTTGGGCCGAAATGAAGGCTGTTATGCGGAAGCGATTTGTGCCCTCTTACTACCATCGGGAATTGTACCAACGGCTACAAAATCTATCCCAAGGCAATCGAAATGTCAAAGACTATTATAAGGACATGGACATTGCAATGATAAGAGCCAATGTGGAGGAAGAACGCGAAGCAACAATGGCGAGATTCCTAGCCGGTCTCAACCGAGATATCGCCAATATTGTCGAACTTCAGCACTATGTTAAAGTCACGAATTTGGTGCATATGGCAATCAAGGTTGAGAAACAACTAAAGTGAAAAGGAACTTCACGGACATATCCGACGGCTTCTACCAATAAATGGACTCAAGGTACTAGTAAAGCTTCCTTCCGACCGAAGGAGCCACCCGTTGCTACCAAGCCTAACCCACCAAGTGGCGAGACTAGCAGAAACAAAGGTGAGTCTGCTCCAAACCGATCTCGAGATATAAGGTGTTTTAAATGTCAAGGAAGGGGCCACATTGCTAGCCAATATCCAAACTGTCGTGTGATGGTAGTGCGGTCCAATGGTGAAATCAAATCTGAGGACGAGCAAGAGGAAGATCCTGAAGATCCCTCGGAGGATGAAGAAGAGCTTGAACTTCCCTTCGAAGGAGAGATCCTCGTTGTCAAGCGAAGTCTACAAATCCAAGGATTCGAGGAGGAGCAACAACGGGAAAACATATTCCACACTCGTTGCCATGTTCAAGGCAAGGTATGTAGTCTCATTATCGACGGAGGAAGCTGCACCAATGTCGCAAGCTCTATGCTTGTCGAAAAGCTTGGTTTAGCCACCACGAAGCACCCGAACCCCTACAAGTTACAATGGCTAAACGACAGAGGTGAGCTTAAGGTAACAAAGGAAGCCAAGGTGACATTTTCTATAGGTAAGTATCAAGATGAAGTGATGTGCGACGTTGTGCCGATGCACGCGGGCCATTTGCTGCTCGGGCGCCCTTGGCAATTTGATAGACGAGTAGTCCATGATGGCTACACGAACCGGTACTCTTTCAAACACCTTGGAAAGAATATTACACTTGCTCCACTCACGCCCAAGAAAGTGTATGAAGATCAACTCAAGATGAAACAATCAGTTGAGAAAGAAAAAGAAAAAAGAGCAAAATAAAAAGAATGAAAAGAAAAAGAGAGGAAAAAGTGAAGAGAAAGAGGTAAAAACACAAGAGAACAAAGAAAAAGAAAGAGAGAACGAAAATAAAAAAATGAGTGTATTTGCGAAAAAGAGAGAGATTCGAAAGATGCTGTTGGCAAGACAACCCGTTCTTGTACTCATGTACAAAGAATGTTTATTGGAAACTAACGAACTTAACGTTTCTTTGCCTTCTCCTATTGTTTCTTTGTTGCAGGAATTCAGAGATGTATTTCCCAAAGAGGTGCCGAACGGATTGCCTCCTATTCGAGGCATCGAACACCAAATTGATTTTGTCCTTGGTGCTGCCAATCCCAATAGACCGGCCTATCGAAGTAATCCCGAAGAGACAAAGGAGTTGGAAAGACAAGTAGCTGAATTGATGGACAAAGGATATATTCGTGAAAGCTTAAGCCCATGTGTGGTTCTGGTTTTGTTGGTTTCGAAGAAAGATGGATTATTGCGTATGTGCGTCGACTGTCGTGCCATCAACAAAATAACCATCAAATACCGCCATCCCATTTCCCGTTTAGATGACATGCTCGATGAACTTAGCGGAGCCGAACTCTTCTCAAAGATCGATTTAAAGAGTGGTTACCATCAGATTCGAATGCGGGAGGGAGATGAATGGAAAACGGCATTCAAGACCAAGTATGGTTTGTATGAATGGTTGGTAATGCCATTTGGGCTTACCAACGCCCCTAGTACTTTCATGCGCTTAATCAATCACGTTTTACGTTCATTTATTGGAAAATTTTGTGTGGTGTACTTTGACGATATCTTGGTTTATAGTAAAAGTTTGGACGATCATGTTCAGCACCTGCGAGCCGTACTTGAAGTGTTGCGAAACGAGGTATTGTATGCCAATGTAAAAAATGTCCCTTTTGCACTAATGAAGTTGTTTTCCTAGGCTTTGTTGTGAGTTCTCGAGGCTTGGAAGTCGACCAAGAAAAGGTCAAAGCGATAAACGAATGGCCACGACCAACTAGCATCAATCAAGTGAGGAGTTTTCACGGGTTGGCGAGCTTCTATCGTAGGTTTGTGCCGAATTTTAGCTCCTTAGCCGCACCATTGACAGGTATAATCAAGAAAAATTCTCCTTTTGTGTGGACTGATGAACAAGAGAATGTTTTTAATAAGATTAAGGAATGTTTAACTAATGCTCCATTTTTATCGTTGCCTGACTTTAACAAAACATTTGAGATTGAGTGTGATGCTTCAGGTCTTGGTATCGGTGCCGTGTTGATGCAAGATGGGATACCTATTGCATATTTTAGCGAGAAACTCAACGGGGTGATGTTGAACTACCCAACGTACGACAAAGAGTTGTACGCATTGATCCGAGCCTTAGAAACGTGGTAGCATTATCTATGGCCGAAAGAATTTGTTATTATCTCGGACCACGAGGCTCTCAAACATCTCAAAGGCCAAACAAAGCTCAATAACGCCATGCTAAGTGGGTGGAATTTTTGGAGTCGTTTCCGTACGTGATCAAGTATAAGAAAGGTAAGGAAAACGTTGTAGCCGACACCTTGTCACATAGGTACGCACTTGTTAACTTATTGGATTTCAAGTCGTTTGGTTTTGAGTTTATAAAGGAACTATATAAATCTGACCTTGATTTTGGAGAAATCTACGAGAAATGTTTACATGGCGCACATGAGAAGTATTTCAGGCACAAGGGATATCTTTTTCGGGAAGGCAAACTTTGCGTGCCTCAAGGATCTGTACGAGATGTGCTCGTTGAGGAAGAACATGGTGGTGGACTTATGGGCCACTTCGGAGTTGCCAAAACTCTAGCAATGCTGCACGAGTGTTTCTTTTGGCCTAGAATGAAGCGCGATGTCATTAAAAAGTGTGATCGATGCATCACTTGCAAGCAAGAAAAGTCACGAATTAAGCCACATGGATTGTATACCCCATTACCCATTCCCGAGGCGCCATGGGTAGACATATCAATGGATTTTGTTCTAGGACTTCCTAGAACCAAACGAGGAAAGACTCTATTTTTGTTGTCGTAGATCGTTTTTAAAAAATGGCTCATTTTATTCCTTGCAATAAGACTGATGATGCTACTAATGTTGCTAATTTGTTTTTCAAAGAAGTTGTCAGGTTGCATGGGATTCCTTGAACAATAGTTTCCGATCGAGACACGAAGTTTTTAAGTCACTTTTGGAGGACTTTGTGGGGGAAGTTAGGCACTAAACTGCTATTTTCGATGACATGCCACCCCCAAACGGATGGCCAAACCGAAGTAGTTAACCGTGTGTTATCAACTTTGCTTCGGGCTATCTTGCGCAAAAACTTAAAGTTGTGGGAAGATTGCTTGCCTCATGTGGAATTCGCATATAACCGGTCAGTTCACTCGGCTACAAAGTACTCTCCATTCGAGGTAGTATATGGTTTCAACCCAATTACCCCTCTTGACTTAGTACCCATGCCTTCTAACAAATTAGTCAATGTAGATGGTAAAAAGAAGGCCGAGTTTGTTAAGCAATTGCATAAGAATGTTAAAGATAATATCGAGAGAAGGACTGAAAAATATGTTCAAGGTGCCAACAACGGGCGCAAATGAGTTGTATTTGAACCCGAAGATTGGGTTTGGATCCACATGCGCAAAGAACGATTTCCTGAGCAACAAAAATCTAAACTTCAACTAAGGGGAGATGGTCCATTTCAAGTGTTGGAACGAATCAACGATAATGTTTATAAAATTGATCTACCGGGTGAGTACGGAGTTAGTGCAAGTTTTAATGTTGCTGATCTCTCTCCTTTTGATGTAGGTACCGATTCGGGGATGAATCGCCTTGAAGAGGGGGGATGATGTGAGCTTGCCCAACAAGCCAGGAGTCGAATACTTGGAGTTGCCCTCGGGTCCCATCACTCGAGCTCGTGCTAAGAAATTCCAAGAAGCCGTAGAAAGCTATATTGCCCGAGTGTGGGAAGATGGAGTTTCCGAACACAAAGTGGCCAGCTCAACTAGCTTGATTCGCACCTTTCTTCAAGCTGACTTAGCCCGTGTTAGCTTAGTTTAGTTCCATTCGGCATTCAACTAGCTCAATGAGCTGAATGAGTTTAATTTCAATAAATATAACTTAGTTTAATTAGTAAATTCAGCTCAAGTTAATTTAATTAAATAAACCTGGACATTTAATTATTAAAGTATTAAATATGTCTTATATTAATGTGTGCTATTAATATGTTCATAATTTAGACATGAATTAATTGTGTTTAGTTTTAAGACAAGTCTTTAATATGCTTGGTTCTTTTAGACCAATTTAATGGCTGATTATTTAAAGAGGTCTATCCAAATTTAATATGCCTTAACTTGTCTTAATGGTTCCCTTTTTCTTGTCCAGCCGAATTTATTTTGTCCATTAAAGTGTCTTTGTGTGTTTCATGATTAGCAGCAGCAATTAAAAGCTAGCTGGCCAAATTAAAGGATGTGGGACAAAGCATGGGCGGCATAAATGGGTTGGCGTTTCAGCTTTCCAAGGCACTCTTTCATGTGAAGCAACATGGATTTAATGAGTTGCTGGACACCATTTAATATGCTGGTTGCTACATGCGTGGACATCAATTAATGGGGATGTTGGAGCCTTTTCGTGAACATAAAGGGACAATGCATTAAAGTTTCGGCTGGTACATTTTGAGAACATCAAAGGAGCTGATGTTGCGTGTTCCCAAGGAGCCAAATCGTGGAGCACAAGGGCCATTAGTCCCTTATTAATTTCGGTACTTTTTGGAGCCTAAAAGCTACTCCTATTCGGCCAAAGTGCATGTCTTCCCAAAGCTGGCCATTTATCTTCTCCAAGACTGCAATTAATGCCATTTAAAGGCCAAAACCGAATGAAGACATCTCCAAACCAGTTCAGCCGAATTTTCTTCATTCTAGAAGCTTTCTCTTCATATTTTTAAGCCTAGATTGGTCTAGAATGTATTCAAGAAGATGCCAGGAAGTTTCCTTCAACTTAAGGTCTAAGGAACGTCCCATTTAATGTTACAAAAGGGGCCATTCAGCTAACCATGTTTTAGCTTATGAATAGGCCATGTAATCCTCATTTTAGAGGCAATGAACATTATTATAACTTTATTAATTTGTGAGTTTGTTTTTAACTCTCAATTCTCTCCAAATACTTGTTGACTTATCAAGCAAACACTTGTGGCGTCATCCTCATCTTTGCTTACTGAACTTATCACTTTGTAACCCCAAGGTGTGGCGTTCACTATACCGATGTTCCTATCATCAATTGATAGCGGGTCGAGGATCCATTTGCCTACCTTAGCCTTCCACCGAACCCTTATCCAACCTAAGCGTTCACTTAAGACTCGGGTTAATACATCTCATTGTGTTAGTTCGGCTTGAACCTTAGTTTTATTGTCCGCTAATCTTTACGTATCCTTCTGTTCATCAACACCCATTTGAACCTAAGCTTATTCATTCATAAACTATTATTTTCCCGAAAACCCCAACTTACTCCAATTTACGATCGGGCATATTTTGCGACTCGACTTCAACGTATCGAGATTGTATCAATGTTTAAACTTAAGAAATTACTCAGGTTTAATAATTAAGTAAACAGTTGAAACAACAAAACTCAAAATCCAAAGTCAAAACGGAGTACAAGGCCTTATTACATCCAACGAAAATAAAGTGATTAAAATCATGTCTTTTGAGACAACTAAATAAAACTTCTAAGTATCTTGTAGTGTGGCCGTCTCCGAGTCCTCTCCCACGTCGAGCCGTTTACTGAGGATCGCCTGAATCATTTAATAAAAGGGGTGAGTTTCAAAACTTAGTGTGTACGACCCTTGGTAATCCAATCAACATACAATTATCACATTGGGCCTAAGCCCTATCAAAAACGGTGGTCTTGGGCCTTAGCCCATAACGACCTCATATCACATCAGTATCACATGAATGCAATGCACCCATCCCAAATCCAACCCCGCACACCATTTCCTTCCAACCCTACACACACGGGGGATATAAATATCAACCCACCCATCCCTATACACCAAAGGTAGCACCAGCAATGCCACTACTACTCAAGCGTTGCGAAAGAAACTCGCTATAATGGGCTTAAAGCCACTGGTGGATCCACGGTCGTCAAGCGACTATGCGCTCCTCAAATCTTCCTCTGTATCATCAAAACCCACCCAAGTGCAACATATATTTTATGAATGCAACATACACATTCTCACACATTCGGAACTTAGGGGTATTTTAGTCATTTCACTACCCAGGGGTATTTCCGTAAATCTACTCTATAGGGGTGTTTAGGCGATTTTGCAAAACCGAGGTATTTTGGAAATTTTGTAAATCAGGGATGTTTTGGTATTTCTGCAAATCAAGGGTGTTCTGGTAATTTCGCAATTTGGGGGTATTTTAGTAATTTTGCAAATCTAAGGATATTTTTGTAATTTTCAAACTAAGGGTATTTTGGTAATTTTCAAATCAGGGGTATTTTAGTAATTTTACAAATCTAAGGGTATTTTGGTCCCTCTCGGGCTTTAGTTATGAAATTTGGCCCATTAACAAGTCCTTGCGGCTAAAGTGAACAGACACTATGCACCAGGTAGGATTCCAGAGAAGAGGAGGTGGGCCACTAGGACCGCTTAAGTACCAAGCTCTCCCTAGATCCACTCCTAGACATGCATATGTCCGTTGCCACACTCTAACTCCAAAATGACTTGTCCACGGACATGTTTAATTATTAGAATTAAGTTTTATGCAGTTTGAAAGTTGTTCAGAACTAGGCCTAAAGTCCATTAAACCCTAGCATACTTGTCTACGTCTTCATAAAGCCTATCAAGCCCATTTCACGCTCATATAACCCATTATGCCCAATTCACATCCTTATGGCCCATTAGACCCAAATCTCATTCATATGGCCCGTTAGGCCCAAAATAATTTCAGATCATGTAACATGCATGCCTAACTCAATTCATATAATCAAATCAATCAATTTCATCCAACTTGGCCTCAGGGCCCACCGGGCCCATTTAGCCACTTTCGGCTTTTTGGCTTTCCGGCATTGTCGATATCATGTGTGTGTAGTGTTTGTACACACCTGGTTACTGCGACGTGCTACACTATCCTTGGTCTTGAACCTACAACAAACCAACCTTCAATCAATCACCTGTACTTAAACAAAATATCTACCAAAAGCCGAAACCTTACCGTAACCTTACCGTTTGCCACCGGGTTCTAATAGCCCTTCCTTAGCTACTAATCAGGAGTATCCCCTAGATCTGCACTGACACACACACCATCAAGATTCGAGTGACTCATAATCCACACAAGTCACCCCTATTGGTCAAACTCACATTTAGCCATTCACTTAAACCACAATCGAGTTGAGTACACTTACCCTTGCTAACGATCCTACAATGCTTGCGATCTTTGAACCTTATCCTTGTTATCATAGAGTTAACGGTGGGACAGTTAGATAGCCTTTCAGCTTTTAGCAAAATGTACAAAAGAGGTTAACCGAATACTTACCAGATCCCCTTTCGATCCTGCGGCCTAGATAGCTATTAACTAAATTCGGCTTTCAACACTTGACTGAAAGTAGGTAACAATCGATTTGTGATGGAGGAACAACCACCACGATTCGGCACTATTAGGAATTTTAGCAAGAGAAAAGATGGTTGTAATTCGGCTATAGAAGAGTTTGGCTATGAGAGAATTCAGAACAAAGGAATGCGGCTTTAAGAGATTTCGGTAATGGGAGAGTTTGGCTATGGGAGGAACCGATTGAGGGGAAGAAAAGAAAGAAAAAGAATGGAAAATTCGGCATTACCTAGGACCCCAGATTCAGCACACACACATTTATATAGCCTATAGCCGAAACTTAGCCACCCATAAAGTCCAATTCGACACCACTTCATCCACTGCTCATCTCCTAATTTTTCTCCATGATATCTCCCTTATCCTTCTCCTAAATTCTCTCTACTGATCACTTCTCCTTAGAGTCCCTCTACACGCCACTTCCAGCCTTCCAGAAGCCTAAAATTAAATTCCAAAATAAAACTAAGCTAGCACTCGAACCTCAGACCTCCCTGCATGCATATGTCGCCACCTCTCTACACCCTAGTGGCGTCACTTAGCCACTTCACCACAGGCTTCTTTGTTCCATTTAAGAGCCCACTACTGACAACCCTGATTCCTTAATTAATTAAATTAAGAATCCACCACCACAAAACTCGAACCCAGAGCATCTCCAACACACCTACACACTCCAAATTCATTAAGCCTTTAAAGCCGTCATGTCATTTGTCATTTTCTTGCTCACTTAAAAAAATTTTTATGAAACCCAAAGCCCAAAGCCCAATTCTTCTAGGCCCAAATTCGGGGCATTACAATTCTACCCCCTTAAAGAAATTTCGTCCTCGAAATTTCTTACTAACTATTAATCGCACCACTCAAGTCACACCACTATGCTTTCACTGCGCACTCTGATTTTAATAACACTAATACACTTTAACTCTAATTGAACACTTTACACTTACCCAAGAAAAAAAACCTACCCACTGGAGCAGATAAACATTGCACGCACACAGTTCCTATACCCAAAATATTGCATCCACACAAAACATACCCGGTATCACATTTGGGCTTCACCGTCTTCCCGACGCTCATCGTTGATTCTCATATTATCTGAATTATGAATTTTATGAAGTTTTAGTTAGTTTCAGTAATTAAGCCGATGTTTTATGATAGTTGTAACATCCTGAAATCGGGGCTATTTGTGATTGAATTATTTTTCATGTGTTTGAACTTTTGTGTTATTAATTGTGGTGTGGTAAGGCTTAATTATGGACTTTGAGTAGGTTCGGTTTAGTAGAATAAATTTTTGTATGGTTTATTTAATGAAGTGGATTAAGTGAGCTTAGCACTTAAGTTAATTTAAGTGTTAATTAAAGCACATGAGGAATTAGTGGCAAAGTGGTTATGGTGTTTGAACTTATAGCTTGGGGTTAGAGGTTCGAGTAGCATGTTTAACATTTTGAAGGTTTATTTTTGAATCCTTGCATTGATGGACGGTCAAACTTATTTATGATAGGTTGGACTATTCCTTTTGGTAAGTTGAAAATTTATTATGGAAAGCTTGAAGATAAGGATAAGAATCTTGAGTTTATGGTATAATGACGGGACAAAGGCATGGAAGGTGGGGGATGTTTTGGAAAGAAATCCTATGCCTTAATGCATGAATGTGGACTGGCATGTAAGGCTAGGGGAGTGGCCGAATTTTTGGTAGGTAGCTTGGAGGGGATGTTGACCAACCTTTTGTTTTGTGCATCATTTTGTGTTTGTTTTTCCTCTCCAAAAGCTCTCATCTTTGGCCGAATGTATAGGGTACTTTTGGTGCAAAAATATTTCTTTTGATGACAACTTCATTTTGTTGGAAACAAAATACCACTTTCTTTCTCTCATTTGTCTTTTGAACCAAACTACATTTTTGCATCTTGTGCATTTTCTTCTTTGGTAAAGTTTGTGGTGACCGAATATCATTTCTTCCATTTCTCTTTTTCTTCCTTTGATCAATTCTTTTTCATTCTCTTTTCAAATTTTATCAAAACCAAAAACCATTCTTTCTTTCTCTAAACTTTGGCCGAATCTCCTACACCATTATCTTTCATCTACTACTTTTCTTTTCTTCTCAAAACCGAATCCCCTATTTCTCCTTTCTTCTCAATAATTTCTTTATTAGCCAAATATACTCCTTTGGGTGTGCCAAAACTCTCTTCTTCCATTTAGAAGTATCTTGGTCGAATATTGAAGGTGGTAAGGATTTATTTTAAGGGATTATTATTTTGATTATTCAAAAGCCGAAGGCTATTATATTAATGGTTGCCGATTGTAGGGAAGTGAAGTAGTTTCGCGTACCGGTTGCCGTAGTTAGTACTCGAAGGCGATTAGGTGAGGTTTTGGATTCAAATGATAACCCCTCGAGATTATTTTGGTTTGGCCGAATGGCCTTGGTACTAACTTTGGGTAATGGCCGAATATAGGGCAAGGGAAACTTGTGTGGCTGATTGTCTCGTTAGGGATTTAGACTATCGTTGGTGACAGGTGTGTACATACACACTTTATAATTAATTAACGTGCAAAGTATTATGTGTATGCTAATCGGTTTGTGTAGATTTGAGTTTAATACCATAAAGGTATAGCAAGGCTTGGTGTAGTCCTTGACAATATGATTTGCTATTTGATGCTTTTGGGAAGCATGACATATTTGGTATATGTGACTTATAAATGATTATTGGTAAATCCTATATATATTGCTAAATGAGTATGTTGGCATGATTTACATAACTATCATTGATTGATGTGGGTTTTATGAGTGGAGGGGCGGTGATATTCGTGTCGCATTTTACACGATGTTTTGGTAACATATTGTGACTATGGTCACTGAGGTTTGGCACCTCCGGAGGTTTGGCATCTCATAGCGTCTCGTCCTCGTGGCTTAGTACCACCGTGGGTTTGGCCCCACATTTGAGATATGGGATTGACGCCATGATTTGGTATCACCACGATGGGTTGGCCCCATCATTTGATTGTGACTTCGGGTCACCAAAGTGGTTTGGTACCACAATATTGACAGATTTCGTGACTATACGTCACGGTGGTTTGGCACCACCAAAGTTTTTGGTACCACACGGGGTAGAAAGGCGTACGGATGGCTAGGATGGGTGCATATTAAACTTGTGCATATTAAATTAATTATGATTTGTGTATGATGTTACATTAAATCGGGAAAAGGGTTACACATTGGGTCTTGATGACTCACCTTTTCCTTTAACATTTTCAGTGACTCGTAGTTGCGGATAAGGAGCCGGATGAACTCGAGGCGGCCATGCAATGAAAATATGGACTAGGTGGATTTGGAACTATTTTTATTTTAATATGGGTTTGATTTATTTTGTTTAAGATGTAATAAGGCCTCCTAAAATTTGCACTTGGATTATTTTATGTTTTGATAAATTGCTTAACTATTTTATGATATTAAAATGGGTACACATGTTTTTCTCAAATTAATTCGTAAAAATGTTTTATTGTGCCATCGGGTACACTTGAAAGCAGAACAACCTAACTTAGTATATTTTAAACGACATTAAGTAATGCTTTCTTCATAACACCTCAACTGTTTTAAATCAAAATAATATCTTTTATCAAAATTTAAAACGACTTAAAAAGGATTTTCAAACGTTTTTCCTCCGTAGCATACCAAATTCGGTCGTAATGTTTGGGCCGGGTTTGGGGTGTTACAAATTGGTATCGAGCCCTGTTCAAAGCTGGTGTGTGGGGCCCAAGGCCCAAAAATGTTTTGGTAGGTCTATTTGAAATATTTTGGTTTTGAATAAGCATGGCACCGAGTCTCCCAGACCGATCCGCCTGTAAGTACCTCTAACTTTTGTATGGATTATTATTATAGAAGGGTAAGTAGGGAACGTAGTTAGTGTGATAGGTGTTGAACCTTAGGACTAGTCCACCCCAACAAAACTCATAAGACTTTAATGGCCTAATTAAAACCAACCCGTGACCAAGTCGCGAGTTAGGGTGTGGTAACCTTAGTGCGCATGTCTAGGATTGGATCCGAAGAGCTTGGTATTTAAGCGATCCTCGTGACTCACCTCCTCTTCGCGGGATTCCTACAGGTGGGTAGCTTCGGTTCACCCTAACCAAGAGGACTCGGTCATAGGCTAAACACGTTAAATAAAACCCAAAAGGGATTAACCTGTTTTGTGAAAGCTCTAAGTTTTAAAAATCGTTATGATACTCATTTCAATAGCAGAAGAAAAATTTACTTTCTGAAAAATTTTCAAAATATTCTTCAACTTACCAAAATTACTGAAATGTCCCTAGTGGCAAAATTACTAAAAATACCCCTGGTTTTCAAAATTTTGCCATACCTTTAAATTGAGAATTTCTCGAAAATACTCCTCAATTTTAGAAATTACAAAATGTTTTAATTTATAAAAGTTTTCAAATTTCTTCGGTTTATTACAAAAATATCCCTGTAGGAAAATGACTAAAATACCCACAGGATAGAAGCGGACAAGTAATGCCCAAGAGTGCATAGGCATGAAAGGTATAGGGAATGGATGTACTTTTCTTTGTAAATTAGGACAGAAGACTTAAAACTTTGATTGATCGAAAGAATCTCTATTAAATTCTTTTCATAAAATTTCTTCGCGGATAACCAAGTGAAACATGTACTAATTCATAAAATTTCCTAATCAAATTAAAGCGCGATAGTTAGAATGAGCTTTAGAGGACGTGGCCGTCGTGGGCGCGGGAAGGGGTAGGATGATCGTGTCGAACACATCCGGATCGGGTCGGGGATCCGAGAATGAGGTACCATCGCCACCACCACCCCCAACCTTTGGAGGCGAGGAGCGAGGATCGGACGGGTGATGACGCAGTGTCACAAGCGATCTTTCGCGGGTTCTAGAGAGAGTAGCTGGAATGGGTGGAGGTGGAGGAGCTCGGAAGTCGGTACCGAGAGACTTGAGCTAACGAGTTGAATTTTTCCAAGGTGTGTCCGGTGTAGCGCCCAATCTGGTGAGTATTGGCTAGAATCGATCGAAAGAATCATGGATGAGATAGATCGGACGAATGAGGAGAAACCGAAAGGAGCGGTGTCGCTTCTCAAGGATGAGTCATATCGATGGTGGCTCACGGTTCGAGATGGTGCTACGGCAGATGATGATCGACTTGGGAATACTTCAAAGCCGCTTATCGGAAGAAGTATGTGGGCACAAGCTACATTGATGCATAGAGGAAAGCTTTTCAGGGTTGGTACAAGGAAATAAGTCCGTGTCGGTATGAAGCGAATTCTTGAGGTTGAGCCGCTATGCTCGAGGTATAGTGTCAACGGAGCATGATCGTTGTGTCCGCTTTGAAGACGGACTTAGGGATGAGTTAAGGTTGCTGATTGCTCCGCAGCAGGGAGCGTGAGTTTGCTTTGTCTTGGTGGAAAAGGCTAAGGTAGCCGAAGGGGTCAAAGGAGTCCGTGAGACGTAACTATGATAGGAACAAGTAGAAAAGAGGATTTGGGTCGTCTGGATCGGGTGGTAATGTTCGGAAAGGGCGAGGCGAGTGGGCCGAATCGAGCGAGGGAAGGCCCATGGTCGCTAACCGCAGACGCTCATCATGTAATCGCTGTGGCAAATCGCATTGGGAGGTTGTTGGACCGGTGAGAAGGGTTGCTTTGAATGTGGGTCTTTGGACCACCGTGTAAGGGATTGTCCTCGAAGTTAGCCAAGAATTAGTCGAGAGGGTCGAATCGTACTCGGGCTAGGAATGTAGGACCACCACGGAGGGTCGTGGTAATGGTAGAGGAGGAAATGGATCTAATCAAGGTCGCGGAATTTGAGCAGAGTGCAGGCGAGCAAAGATGAAGCAAGCGGCTGGTCTAGTCTATGCGGCGAGGCGTCGAGAGGAAGGTGACACACCGGACGTTATAACCGTCGTTCTTAATCTTTGGTGTTCCATATCTTTGCTTTGATTGATGTGGGTTTGACGCATTCATACGTTGCTAGTAGTGTGGTAGAGACTATGAACTTAGACTTCGAGACTGCTTCTAGGGAGATGACTGTAATTAGTCCTTTAGGTCACTCTGTAGTTGTTAATAAGCTATATAGAGATGTACCTCTAGAACTCCAAGGGGTCGTGTTTGTGGCTGATCTGATGGAACTGCCGTTTGGGGAGTTCGATTTGATCCTTGGTATGGACTGGTTGGTTAAGTATCAGGCAAGGTTGGACTGCGCTGCTAAGCGCATGGTTCTTAAGATGGCTGAGGGTGATGAAGTGGTCATGATAGGTAATAGAAGAGATTACCTATCTAATGTAGTGTCTGCGTTGAAGGCTGAAAAGATGGTCAGGAAAGGTTGCGAGGCATTTTTGGTTCGAATTTGTGCTTTGGAAGCTAAGGAGTCAGCGGTTGAGAAGGTCCGAACAGTAAGGGAATTCACTGATGTGTTCCCAGAAGAACTTCCGGTGCGCTCCGGATCGGAAGTTGAATTTGGTATAGACTTGCTACCCGAACGGCACTGTGTCAATAGCACCTTCAATGGCACCAAAGGAATTGGTGGAGTGAAGGCTCAAATTTAGGAGCTTTTGGACCGAGGATTTATCCGACCAAGTATATCTCAGTGGGGAGCACTGTGTTGTTTGTTAGGAAGAAGGATGGTTCAATGCGGATGTGTATCGACTCACCGCCAATTGAACAAGTTAACGATCAAGAACAGTATCCGTTGCCTCGGATTGATGACTTGTTTGACCAATGAAGGGTGCATCGGTATTTTTGAAGATAGATCTTAGGTCGAGATATCATCAACTCAAGGTGAAAGAGGTTGATGTGCACAAGACGGCATTCCGAACAAGGTATGGGCATTACGAGTTTTTGTGATGCCTTTTGGGTTGACTAATGCACCAAAGAAGATTCATGGACTTAATGAATAGAGTGTTTCAAAGAGTACTTGGATCAATTTGTCATGGTGTTTATAGACTACATATTGGTTTACTCAAAGACGGAGAAGGAGCATGACATGCATTTGCGTATAGTTCTACAAGTACTGAGAGAGAAGCGATTATATGCCAAATTCAGTAAGTGTGAATTTTGGCTTAGAGAGGTGGCTTTCTTAGGTCATGTGGTGTCGTGGAAGGGATTAGAGTAGATCCTCGCAAGGTGGAAGCGGTGTTGGATTGGAAACCCCTAGGTCGGTGGCGAAAATTGAAGCTTTTTGGGTGCAGCGAGATATTATCGGAGGTTTGTGGAAGGATTCTCTTTAATCGCAGTCTTAGTTGACTAAGTTGTTAAGAAAGGGAGTTCCATTTGTATGGTCGGAGAAGCAACAAGAAAGTTTTGACAAGCTAAGGAAGATTTTAACTAAAGCTCGGTTTTGGTACAACTGAGGCGCAAAAAAGTTGTTTACGGTTTCTTGTGACGCGTCCCATACCGGTTTGGGATGCGTATTGATGCAAGAAGGGAAGGTAGTGGCCTATGCGTCCCGTCGGCTAAGATCGCATGAGGTTAACTATCCAACGCACGACTTGGAGTTAGCGGCGATAGTTTTCGCTTTGAAAATATGGCGGCATTACTTGTAGGGGAAAAGTCAATAGTCTACACGGATCATAAAAGTTTGAGGTATCTTTTGACTCGTAAGGATTTGAATTTGAGGCGTCGGTGGATTGAATCTGTTAAAAGACTACGATCGCTCGATTGAGTACCATCCGGTAAGGCGAACATGGTGGCTGATGCCTTGAGTCAAAAAAGTCGTGATGCACTTAAGAGCGATGTTTGCTCATCTCGATCTATACGACGATGGAAGTCTTTTGCGTAATCGCAAGTTAAACCGACTTGGATCGAGGAGATTAAGGAAAAGCGATTTGTGGATGACAGTTTGAATGCAAGGAGGTTGCAAGTTCAAGACGGTGGTTTGGAAGGAGTGCAGTTTGTCCAGCGAGGGAGTGTTATGTTTTCAAGGGCGAGCTTGTATGCGAAAGATGTGGAGTTGAGGCAAAGAATTCTCCAAGATGCACATAGCGACCCATACGCTATGCATCCGGAGGTAGCAAGATGTATGGAGATTTGCGGGAACAGTTTTGGTGGCACAGGTTGAAGCGTGAGGTAATCGAATTCGTGGGTAAGTGTCCACGTGTCGCCAAGTTAAAGCCGAACATCGGTTGCCATCGTGGTTACTCCAACCGTGAAGATTCCTCGATGGAAATGGGAGAGGATCACTATGGATTTTGTCGCTGGATTACCCCTCACGCCTAGTAAGAAGAACTCGGTTTGGGTAATTGTGGATCGACTAACTAAGTCGCCGCGCATTTCATACCGATGAAGGGTAGATTATTCGCTTGAAGCTAGCAAAGCTATATGTAGCCGAGATAGTAAGATTGCATGGTGTGCGAGTATCGATTATCTCGGATAGGGATCTGAGGATTACATCAAGGTTTTGGAGAGCTTTGCATCAGGCCTTGGGAACGAGATTGGACTTCAAAGACGACTTTTCACCCATAAACCGACGGACAATCGAAAGAGTGATACTGATTTTAGAAGATATGCTTTGAGAGGTTGCGTTTTGGATTTCGATGGTAGTTGGGAAGAGTATCTACCATTGGCGGAATTCGCTTATAACAACAGTTATCAAGTGAGCATTCAAATGGCACCATTCGAGGCACTGTATGGACGGAAGTGCCGTACTCCTACGTGTTGGATGGAATTAAAGGAGCGACATGTCTTGGGTCCAGATTGGTAGCGGAAATCAAGATAAAGTTAAGTTAATCCGGACTCGTCTCAAGGAGGCATCGAGATAGGAAAAAGTCTTATGCCGACCTCAAGCGCAAAGAAATGGAATACGAGGTAGGAGATAAAGTCTTTCTGAAGGTGTCGCCTTGGAAGAAAGTGTTGCGATTTGGGAGAAAAGGGAAGCTAAGCCCTAGGTTCATTGGGCCATATACAGTGTTGAAGCGAGTGGGACCGGTAGCTTATCAGCTCGAGTTGCCGGTAGAGTTAAGGCAAATTCACGACGTCTTCCATGTGTCAATGCTTAGGCGATATCGGTCCGATCCATCGCACGTTGTGCCTGTGGCAGAGATTGAGGTTAATTCAGACTTATCTTTCGAGGAGGAGCCAGTTCAGATCTTAGATCGTGATGTCAAGGTTCTGCGTAGGAAGTCAGTACCTTTGGTGAAAGTATTATGGCGAAACCATGGTACGGAGGAAGCGACGTGGGAACCCGAGAATGTGATACAGCAGCAATACCCCCATCTTTTCTGATCAGGTAATTTCGAGGTCGAAATTATTTTAAGGGGGGTAGAACTGTAACATCCTGAAATCGGGGCTATTTGTGATTGAATTATTTTTCATGTGTTTGAACTTTTGTGTTATTAATTGTGGTGTGGTAAGGCTTAATTATGGACTTTGAGTAGGTTCGGTTTAGTAGAATAAATTTTTGTATGGTTTATTTAATGAAGTGGATTAAGTGAGCTTAGCACTTAAGTTAATTTAAGTGTTAATTAAAGCACATGAGGAATTAGTGGCAAAGTGGTTATGGTGTTTGAACTTATAGCTTGGGGTTAGAGGTTCGAGTAGCATGTTTAACATTTTGAAGGTTTATTTTTGAATCCTTGCATTGATGGACGGTCAAACTTATTTATGATAGGTTGGACTATTCCTTTTGGTAAGTTGAAAATTTGTTATGGAAAGCTTGAAGATAGGGATAAGAATCTTGAGTTTATGGTATAATGAGGGGACAAAGGCATGGAAGGTGGGGATGTTTTGGAAAGAAATCCTATGCCTTAATGCATGAATGTGGACTGCATGTAAGGCTAGGGGAGTGGCCGAATTTTTGGTAGGTAGCTTGGAGGATGTTGACCAACCTTTTGTTTTGTGCATCATTTTGTGTTTGTTTTTCCTCTCCAAAAGCTCTCATCTTTGGCCGAATGTATAGGGTACTTTTGGTGCAAAAATATTTCTTTTGATGACAACTTCATTTTGTTGGAAACAAAATACCACTTTCTTTCTCTCATTTGTCTTTTGAACCAAACTACATTTTTGCATCTTGTGCATTTTCTTCTTTAGTAAAGTTTGTGGTGACCGAATATCATTTCTTCCATTTCTCTTTTTCTTCCTTTGATCAATTCTTTTCATTCTCTTTTCAAATTTTATCAAAACCAAAAACCATTCTTTCTTTCTCTAAACTTTGGTGAATCTCCTACACCATTATCTTTCATCTACTACTTTTCTTTTCTTCTCAAAACCGAATCCCTATTTCTCCTTTCTTCTCAATAATTTCTTTATTAGCCAAATATACTCCTTTGGGTGTGCAAAACTCTCTTCTTCCATTTAGAAGTATCTTGGTCGAATATTGAAGGTGGTAAGGATTTATTTTAAGGGATTATTCTTTTGATTATTCAAAAGCCGAAGGCTATTATATTAATGGTTGCCGATTGTAGGGAAGTGAAGCAGTTTCGCGTACCGGTTGCCGTAGTTAGTACTCAAAGGCGATTAGGTGAGGTTTTGGATTCAAATGGTAACCCCTCGAGATTATTTTGGTTTGGCCGAATGGCCTTGGTACTAACTTTGGGTAATGGCCGAATATAGGGCAAGGGAAACTTGTGTGGCCGATTGTCTCCTTAGGGATTTAGACTATCGTTGGTGACAGGTGTGTACATACACACTTTATAATTAATTAACGTGCAAAGTATTATGTGTATGCTAATCAGATTTGTGTAGATTTGAGTTTAATACCATAAAGGTATAGCAAGGCTTCGTAAGTCCTTGACAATATGATTTGCTATTTGATGCTTTTGGGAAGCATGACATATTTGGTATATGTGACTTATAAATGATTATTGGTAAATCCTATATATGTTGCTAAATGAGTATGTTGGCATGATTTACATTAACTATCATTGATTGATGTGGGTTTTATGAGTGGAGGGGCGGTGATATTCGTGTCGACGGACACACGGTGTTTTGGTAACACATTGTGACTACAATCACCAGAGGTTTGGCACCTCCAGAGGTTTGGCACCTCATAGCGTCTCGTCCCGTGGCTTAGTACCACCGTGGGTTGGCCCCACATTTGAGATATGGGATTGACGCCAAAGTGATTTGGTATCACACGATGGGTTGGCCCCATCATTTGATTGTGACTTCGGTCACCAAAGGTTTGGTACCACAATATTGACGGATTTCGTGACTATACGTCACCAGTGGTTTGGCACCACCAGGTGGTTTGGTACCACCGATGGTTTGGTACCACACGGGGTAGAGAAAGGCGTCACGGTGGCTAGGATGGGTGCATATTAAACTTGTGCATATTAAATTAATTATGATTTGTGTATGATGTTACATTAAACCGGGAAAAGGGTTACACATTGGGTCTTGATGACTCACCTTTTTCCTTTAACATTTTCAGTGACTCGTAGTTGCGGATAAGGAGCCGGATGAACTCGAGGCGCCATGCAATGAAAATATGGACTAGGTGGATTTGGAACTATTTTTATTTTAATATGGGTTTGATTTATTTTGTTTAAGATGTAATAAGGCCTCCTAAAATTTGCACTTGGATTATTTTATGTTTTGATAAATTGCTTAACTATTTTATGATATTAAAATGGGTACACATGTTTTTCTCAAATTAATTCGTAAAAATGTTTTATTGTGCCATCGGTACACTTGAAATCTGTAACAACCTAACTTAGTATATTTTAAACGACATTAAGTAATGCATTCTTCATAACACCTCAATCTGTTTTAAATCAAAACAATATCTTTTATCAAAATTTAAAACGACTTAAAAGGGATTTTCAAAAGTTTTTCCTCCGTAGCATACCAAATTCGGTCGTAATGTTTGGGCCGGGTTTGGGGTGTTACAATAGTATTAAGTAAAGAGGTTGTTTTCGTAAATCCTTTATAGTTTCAAGCTCCTACGGGCTTTAGTTTCACTCTAAATAAAAAAAACTTTAGT
Organism: Gossypium sturtianum; assembly: GCA_025698515.1. Taxonomy (NCBI): domain Eukaryota; kingdom Viridiplantae; phylum Streptophyta; class Magnoliopsida; order Malvales; family Malvaceae; genus Gossypium; species Gossypium sturtianum. Next base: position 79,999,411 of record CM046943.1, on the reverse strand, counting down.
ATAATCATCTAAAGTAGACCATTATCTAAATAAAGTTCAGTAATTTAGACAAGTGCAATAACAGAAAACTTACTTGGCTCGACATCGAGGGCTCGGTGAACCACACTTCAAGAATCTTGCAAAAACTTTTTAATCTGCTTATTTTAAAAAAACCCAAAATCTAAGGCCCATTTCACAGCCCGAGCTTTGCAACTGGGCTCTGATACCACTAAATGTAACACCCTCAGACCCGACCCAGACGTTATGGCTGAATCTGGGAATGTCACATCAAAGACACAATCTCAAACAATTTTGCTAAGTTAAAATTTAAGGCCTAAAAGCCTAAAATCCTTGACACCTTGTTAAGTAGTGATAAAAGCCCATTTAATTATTTTAAGTATCCCAAAAACCATGTTTAAACATAAGAAATTACTCAGGTTTAATAATTAAGTAAACAGTTGAAACAACAAAACTCAAAATCCAAAGTCAAAATAGAGTACAAGGCCTTATTACATCCAACGAAAATGAAGTAACTAAAATCATGTCTTTTGAGACAAATAAATATAACTTCTAAGTATCTTGTAGTGTGGTCGTCTCCGAGTCCTCTCCCACGTCGAGTCATTTCATCGAGGATCGCTGAAACATTTAATAAAAAGGGGTGAGTTTCAAACTTCGGTGTACGCGACCCTTGGTAATCCAATCAACATACAATTATCACATTGGGCCTAAGCGCTATAAAAAATGGTGGTCTTGGGCCTTAGCCTATAACGACCTCATATCACATCAGTATCACATGAATGCAATGCACCCATCCCAAATCCAACCACGCACACCATTTCCTTTCCAACCCTACACACACCGTGGGGATATAAATATCAACCCACCCATCCCTACACACCAAAGGTAGCACCAAAGAAGGGTACTACTCAAACGTTGCGAAAAAAGTCGCTATAATGGGCTTAAAGCCACCGGTGGATCCACGATGCGTCAGCGACTATGCGATCCTCAAATCTTCCTCCGTATCATCAAAACCCACCCAAGTGCAACATATATTTCATGAATGCAACATACACATTCTCACACATTCGACACTTAGGGGTATTTTAGTCATTTCACTACCCAGGGGTATTTCCGTAAATCTACTCTACAGGGGTGTTTAGGTGATTTTGCAAAATCGAGGTATTTTGGAAATTTTGTAAATCAGGGATGTTTTGGTATTTCTGCAAATCAAGGTTATTCTGGTAATTTTGCAATTCGGGGGTATTTTAGTAATTTTGCAAATCTAAGGATATTTTTGTAATTTTCAAACTAAGGGTATTTTGGTAATTTTCAAATTAGGGGTATTTTAGTAATTTTACAAATCTAAGGGTATTTTGGTCCCTCTCGGGTTTTAGTTATGAAATTTGGCCTATTAACAAGTCTTTGCGGCTAAAGTGAACAGACACTATGCACCAGGTAGGATTCCAGAGAAGTGGAGGTGGGCCACTAGGACCATTTAAGTACCAAGCTCTCCCTAGATCCACTCCTAGACATGCATATGTCCGTTGCCACACTCTAACCCAGCGACTTGTCCACGGACATGTTTAATTATTAGAATTAAGTTTTATGCAGTTTGAGAGTTGTTCAGAACTAGGCCTAAAGTCCATTAAACCCTAGCATACTTGTCTACGTCTTCATAAAGCCCATCAAGCCCATTTCACGCTCATATAACCCATTATGCCCAATTCACATCCTTATGGCCCATTAGACCCAAATCTCATTCATATGGCCCATTAGGCCCAAAATAATTCCAGATCATGTAACATGCATGCCTAACTCAATTCATATAATCAAATCAATCAATTTCATCCAACTTAGCCTCAGGGCCCACCGGGCCCATTTAGCCACTTTCGGCTTTTCGGCTTTTCGGCATTGTCGATATCATGTGTGTGTAGTGTTTCTACACACCTGGTTACTGCGATGTGCTATACTATCCTTGGTCTTGAACCTACAACAAACCAACCTTCAATCAATCACCCATACTTAAACAAAATATCTACCAAAAGCCGAAACCTTACCGTAACCTTACCGTTTGCCACCGGGTTCTAATAGCCCTTCCTTAGCTACTAATCAGGAGTATCCCCTAGATCTGCACTGACACACACACCATCAAGATTCGAGTGACTCATAATCCACATAAGTCACCCCTATTTGTCAAACTCACATTCAGCCATTCACTTAAACCACAATCGAGTTGAGTACACTTACCCTTGCTAACGATCCTACAACGCTTGCGATCTTTGAACCTTATCATTGTTATCACAGAGTTAACGGTGGGACAGTTAGATAGCCTTTCAGCTTTTAGCAAAATGTACAAAAGAGGTTAACCAAATACTTACCAGATCCCCTTTCGATCCTGCGGCCTAGATAGCTATTAACTAGATTCGTCTTTCAACACTTGACTGAGAGTAGGTAACAATCGATTTGTGATAGAGGAACAACCACCAAGATTTGGCACTATTAGGAATTTTGGCAAGAGAAAAGATGGTGGTAATTCGGCTATAGAAGAGTTTGGCTATGAGAGAATTCGGCACAAAGGAATTCGGCTTTAGGAGATTTCGGCAATGGGAGAGTTTGGCTATGGGAGGAACCAATTGAGGGGAAGAAAAGAAAGAAAAAGAATTGAAAATTCGGCAGTACCTAGGACCCCAGATTCAGCACACACACATTTATATAGCCTATAGCCGAAACTTAGCCACCCCTAAAGTCCAATTTGGCACCACTTCATCCACTGCTCATCTCCTAATTTTTCTCCATGATATCTCCCTTATCCTTCTCCTAAATTCTCTCTACTGATCACTTCTCCTTAGAGTCCCTCTACACGCCACTTCCAGCCTTCCAGAAGCCTAAAATTAAATTCCAAAATAAAACTAAGCTAGCACTCGAACCTCAGACCTCCCTGCATGCATATGTCGCCACCTCTCTACACCCTAGTGGCGTCACTTAGCCACTTCACCACAGGCTTCTTTGTGCCATTTTTCACTTATTTTTATTTAAAAGCCCACTACTCACAACCCTGATTCCTTAATTAATTAAATTATGAATCCACCACCACAAAACTCGAACCCAGAGCTTCTCCAACGCACCTACACACTCCAAATTCATTAAACCTTTAAAGCCGTCATGTCATTTGTCATTTTCTTGCTCACTTAAAAAAAAATTATGAAACCCAAAGTCCAAAGCCCAAATCCCAATTCTTCTAGGCCTAAATTTGGGGTGTTACAATTCTTACCCCTTAAAGAATTTTCGTCCTCAAAATTTCTTACTAACTATTAATCGCACCGCTCAAGTCACACCACTATGCTTTCACTGCGCACTCTGATTTTAATAACACTAACACACTTTAACTCTAATTGAACCCTTTACACATACCCAAGAAAAAAAACCTACCCACTGGAGCAGATAAACATTGCACGCACACAGTTCCTATACCCAAATTATCGCATCCACACAAAACATACCCGGTATCACATTTGGGCATCACCGTCTTCCCGACGCTCATCGTTGATTCTCATATTATCTGAATTATTAATTTTATGAAGTTTTAGTTAGTTTCAGTAATTAAGCCGATGTTTTATGATAGTATTAAGTAAAGAGGTTGTTTTCGTAAATCCTTTATAGTTTCAAGCTCCTACGGGCTTTAGTTTCACTCTAAATAAAAAAAAACTTTAGTATAATCATCTAAAGTAGACCATTATCTAAATACAGTTTAGTAATTTAGACAAGTGCAATAACAGAAAACTTACTTGGCTCGACATTGAGGGCTCAGTGAACCACACTTCAAGAATCCTGCAAAAACTTTTTAATCTGCTTATTTTAAAACCCAAAATCTAAGGCCCATTTCACAGCCCGAGCTTTGCAACTGGGCTCTGATACCAATAAATCTAACACCCCCAGACCCGGCCCAGACGTTATGGCTGAATCTGGGAATGTCACATCAAAGACACAATCTCAAACAATTTTGCTAAGTTAAAATTTAAGGCCTAAAAGCCTAAAATCCTTGACACCTTGTTAAGTAGTGATAAAAGCCCATTTAATTATTTTAAGTATCCCGAAAACCATGTTTAAACATAAGAAATTACTCAGGTTTAATAATTAAGTAAACAGTTGAAACAACAAAACTCAAAATCCAAAGTCAAAACGGAGTACAAGGCCTTATTACATCCAACGAAAATAAAGTAATTAAAATCATGTCTTTTGAGACAAATAAATAAAACTTCTAAGTATCTTGTAGTGTGGCCGTCTCTGAGTCCTCTCCCACGTCGAGCCGTTTACTGAAGATCACCTGAAACATTTAATAAAAAGGGGTGAGTTCTGAAACTCAGTGTGTACGACCCTTGGTAATCAAATCAACAAATAATTATCACATTAGGCCTAAGCCCTATCAAAAAAGGTGGTCTTGGGCCTTAGCCTATAACGACCTCATATCACATCAGTATCACATGAATGCAATGCACCCATCCCAAATCCAACCCTGCACACCATTTCCCTTCCAACCCTACACACATGTGGGGATATAAATATCAACCCACCCATCCCTACACACCAAAGGTAGCACCAGCAGCGACACTACTCAAATGTTGCAGCAAAGCTGCTATAATGGGCTTAAAGCCACCGGTGGATCCACGGTCGTCAAGCGACTATGCGATCCTCAAATCTTCCTCCGTATCATCAAAACCCACCCAAGTGCAACATATATTTCATGAATGCAACATACACATTCTCACACATTCGGCACTTAGTGGTATTTTAGTCATTTCACTACCCAGGGGTATTTTTGTAAATCTACTCTACAGGGGTGTTTAGGTGATTTTGCAAAACCGAGGTATTTTGGAAATTTTGTAAATCAGGGATGTTTTGGTAATTTTGCAAATCAAGGGTATTCTGGAAATTTCGCAATTTGGGGGTATTTTAGTAATTTTGAAAATCTAAGGATTTTTTAGTAATTTTCAAACTAATGGTATTTTGGTAATTTTCAAATCAGGGTTATTTTAGTAATTTTACAAATCTAAGGGTATTTTGGTCCCTCTCGAGTTTTAGTTATGAACTTTGGCCCATTAACAAGTCCTTGCAGCTAAAGTGAACAGACGCTATGCACCAGGTAGGGTTCCAGAGAAGAAGAGGTGGGCCACTAGGACCGCTTAAGTCCCAAGCTCTCCCTAGATCCACTCCTAGACATGCATATGTCCGTTGCCACACTCTAACCCAGCGACTTGTCCACGGACATGTTTAATTATTAGAATTAAGTTTTATGCAGTTTGAGAGTTGTTCAGAACTACGCCTAAAGTCCATTAAACCCTAGCATACTTGTCTACGTCTTCATAAAGCCCATCAAGCCCATTTCACGTTCATATAACCCATTATGCCCAATTCTCATCGTTATGGCCCATTAGACCCAAATCTCATTCATATGGCCCGTTAGGCCCAAAACAATTCCAGATCATGTAACATGCATGCCTAACTCAATTCATATAATCAAATCAATCAATTTCATCCAACTTAGCCTCAGGGCCCACCGGGCCCATTTAGCCACTTTTGGCTTTTCAGCTTTCCGGCATTGTCGATATCATGTGTGTGTAGTGTTTGTACACACCTGGTTACTGCGACGTGCTATACTATCCTTGGTCTTGAACCTACAACAAACCAACCTTCAAAATCACCCATACTTAAACAAAATATCTACCAAAAGTCGAAACCTTACCGTAACCTTACCGTGTGCCACCGGGTTCTAATAGCCCTTCCTTAGCTACTAAACATGAGTATCCTCTAGATCTGCACTCACACACACACCATCAAGATTCGAGTGACTCATAATCCACACAAGTCACCCTATAGATCAAACTCACATTTGGCCATTCACTTAAACCATAATCGAGTTGAGTACACTTACCCTTGCTAACGATCCTACCACGCTTGCGATCTTTGAACCTTATCCTTTTTATCATAGAGTTAATGACAGAACAGTTAGATAGCCTTTCGACTTTTAGCAAAATGCATAAAAGAGGTTAACCGAATACTTACCAGATCCCCTTTCGATCCTGCGGCCTAGATAGCTATTAACTAGATTCGTCTTTCAACACTTGACTGAGAGTAGGTAACAATCGATTTTTGATAGAGGAACAACCACCAAGATTCGGCACTATTAGGAATTTTGGCAAGAGAAAAGATGGTGGTAATTCGGCTATAGAAGAGTTTGGCTATGAGAGAATTCGGCACAAAGGAATTCGGCTTTAGGAGATTTCGGCAATGGGAGAGTTTGGCTATGGGAGGAACCGATTGAGGGGAAGAAAAGAAAGAAAAAGAATTGAAAATTCGACAGTACCTAGGACCCCAGATTCAGCACACACACATTTATATAGCCTATAGCCAAAACTTAGCCACCCCTAAAGTCCAATTCGGCACCACTTCATCCACTGCTCATCTCCTAATTTTTCTCCATGATATCTCCCTTATCCTTCTCCTAAATTCTCTCTACTGATCACTTCTCCTTAGAGTCCCTCTACATGCCACTTCCATCCTTCCAGAATCCTAAAATTAAATTTCAAAATAAAACTAAGCTAGCACTCGAACCTCAGACCTCCCTGCATGCATATGTCACCACCTCTCTACACCCTAGTGGCGTCACTTAGCCATTTCACCACAGGCTTCTTTGTGCCATTTTTCACTTATTTTTATTTAAAATCCCACTACTCACAACCCTGATTCCTTAATTAATTAAATGAAGAATCCACCACCATAAAACTCGAACCCAGAGCTTCTCCAACACACCTACACACTCCGGATACATTAAACCTTTAAAGCTGTCATGTCATTTGTCATTTTCTTGCTCACTTAAAAAAAAATTATGAAACCCAAAGCCCAAAGCCCAATTCTTCTAGGCCCAAATTCAGGGCGTTACACATACATAGTACGAGGAGCAGGATTTTGATTCACCGGGTTTGCGAAAACCACAGGAGGTAGCGAATTATTATCAGCCATCTCTTCGGTAGTGTTTGTTTCGTCTTCTTGCTCTTCTGCTATGTATTGTAGGCTTCGCCTTATTTCTCTTCGGTTTCTGCAAACTGTACTTTCAATCTTACTGTCAAAAAGAAATGGTCCTGACGGGTTTCTTCTAGTCATAAACTAGATTTACCTGCCCGAAGCAAATAAAAGAAAAATTAGCAAGGTTAAAATAAAAATTAAATTGCAAATAAAAATAAGAATGGCTAAAGTAATAAAAATTTAGCGTTCCTAATATCTTAGTTCCCCGGAAACAGTGCCAAAAACTTGATCGTGTCTGAGAGTTTTAATATTTATATAATGAATGATCGAGCCTAGAAACTAACTATCACCACGATTGAGGCAAGCGCACCTATCGAACAGTAGTATAGCTTAGTGGCAAGACTGGAATGTTGAACCAAAAGGAACCAAAATTACTAGTACTGACTTTCTTTTTATTATCTAGCCTAAAATAAAGGGGATTGATATTTATCTAACTAATTACTAAGCTAAGGATGCCAAGACACATAGAATGAATTGGGAAAATACTTTTGGGAAAATCAATTGCTTAAGACAATACCCGAGGAAGAATCCACCTAGACTTCACTTGTTATTTAACTCAACTGACGATTTATTCACTTGACTTGATCCGTAGGATTCCCTAATTTATATTAATACCTCTTTCGAGGCTACTAACGTCTAACCCTAGGTTGATTAATTGAAATCTCTTTCTAATTAAAACCCCTAGTGTTGCATTAACTCGATTTATGGACTCCCATATTAGGTTTGACCCTAATCCGGCAGATTTTTGTCATCCTATCTCTAGGAGTGCGATCAACTCCGCTTAATTATGCTAGATCTACTCTTAAACAGGGACTTTTGGTCCTCCGAATAAGCACATCAATACTTGAATCAATATCCTGAAATATTAAAGCAAGAATTAAGAACACATAATTAAGAACAAATCAAGTATTTATCATATAGATCAGAAAACAATAACAAGATTTGTCTTAGGTTTCATCCCCCTCAGGTATTTGAGGGGTTTAGTTCATGTTTATAAAAGAATGCATCTCAGAAGAAATTAAATAACGAAACATAAAGAAAAACCCTAAAACCCCCTGAAGAAAATTGAAGGGAAAATCTTCAGTCTTCAGCGTGATTTCGGCTTTTGAGATGGACCAACTGGCTTTCTTTGAGTAATTCCCTATATTCAGCCTTCTCTGGCTTCGCTCTCCGTTAAAAGCCCTGACAGAAGCCTTCTGTCAAACTCCCCTTTTAGGTTGCCCTCTAGAGTGTTTATATAGGCTTTCGGGATGCCTTACGTGGCCCACAAGTATCCTATTCTAAGAGGAATTAAAACGGGTCACGGCAGGGACATGCCCGTGTGAAATGCCCGTGTGAATCAAGCTCAGGGCCATGTTCGAGTCTACTAAAGTGGCACGGCCGTGTGATGAACTCTAGGCCGTGTCGATTCCTTACTTTGGCCCATTTTCTCTATTTTTGGCCCGTTTCTCATTCTTTTCACCCTCCTATGCTCTCCTAAGTATAAAACATGAAATTAAAGGATTAGGAGCATCAAATTCCACAATTCAAGGGATAAATCATCCAAAAGTATGCCAAATGTGGGACTAAAATATGTATATATTACAGTTTATCAACACGCGCTACGTTAGTCCTAGAATCGACTAAACCGTAGCTCTGATACCAATAAAATGTAACACCCCTAACCCATAACCGTCGCCAAATTAGGGTTAAGAGGCATTACCAAACTATTGGAACATTTCACATCCATTTCACAACAAAAAGTCAATCATCGATCAAACATATTTAAATATAAACATATAGTCCCTTATTTAGGTCTACGAGACCTTAAACATGTATTAGAGAGAGGTCGGGACTAAACCGAACACATATAAAATTTTCAGAAATTTAAACATTTTTCAAAACTGTAGAGGTCACACGCCCGTGTGGGTAGGCCGTGTGCCTCACACGGCCTCAGACACGCCCGTGCGTCCAAGCCGTGTCAAAATAGGGCATACATACCGACTTGTCCACACGGCCTGAGACACGCCTGTGTGCCTCACCCGTGGTCGACACTGACTTGCACCACACGGCCAGTCACACGCCCATGTGTCCAGCCCGTGGTCGAGTCTGACTTGTTTCACTTAGTAAACTTAAACAACACGATCGAGTCACACGCCCGTGTGCTCAATCGTGTGGGAAATTATAGGCCATTTTCAAGGTCAAACTTGCCTCCTACACTATGGATCACCAACAAGCCTTAAATCAATACCAAATCATGCCTCAAAATGCATCCAAACATACCAATAATGACACCAATTCATCATCAATTATATCATCACTAACCATACATTATTTCTACTAAAATAAGCTCATCCAAAAACAACCAATTTCACATCTCAATTCCTATCACTATGCATCATCTAATCATACTACAATCCATACTTAATATGCCATTTTCATCAACCAATTCAAGCATGAAATATACCAATTCCAATCTCACTATATTATACCAAAATCATCATTTTCATAGCTTCAAGTATAAACCAACAACATTCATCTTCCAAGCCATATCACATGGCAAGGTTTATACAACTCAAAACATGCCATATTAACTAGCCTATATATGCCATATTCAAATATACACATCTTTAAAAATACCAAAATAGATTGACGATAGTGTGATATAGATGCTGACGATCCCCGGATCCGAGCTAACTTTACTGACACTGTAAAACAGAGAAACATATCACACAATAAGCTTTAAAAGCTTAGTAAGTTCGTAATATAATACATACCAATAAAACTCATCAATACATCATTAAATCATCACATAGATAGATATACAATTAGGCACATCATCAATCTCAACCATATACTCAAGTATCTATTCATTGAACTTTTAAAACTATCGTCAACCACATAGGTTCAAACGTACCTTGATCAACACATAGTTACTCACCATTCATGCTACTCAATTGCTCGATATTACATCTTGTTCAACCTTTGCTATTCTTTTATTTTATTCGCACATTTAGTGCCAGTTTCATAACCGAAACATAATCGTCATCGCACACTTAGTGTCAATATGTTAAACTGAATTTATATCGGTATCGCACACAAAGTGCCAAATCAATAAGTCGAAGCTTCTATCTTTTCGCACACATAGTGCTAATCATCTCTGTCTCGTTTCTAATTTCGCACACATAGTGCCATCTAATTCAATTCCGCACATAGCATTTCTAATCTTATAATTATATTTATATTCATTCAATTTACATCACATAGATATAATTTAACAACTAGTATTATATTTGAACTTACCTCGGACGTTGAAATATCGAAACGGTCGATTAATCGAGCACTTTGTCTTTGCCTCGATCTCGATCTGAACCTCTCCTTTCTTGGTCTATACACATTTAAATTTAACTCATTCAATCACCAATTCATTCAATTTAGTCCACACACATATATTTAGGGCATTTTGCAAAATAGCCCTCACATTTTCACATTTCAACACTTTAGTCCCTAATTCATCAAATTACAAAATACACCAAATTTCTATTCACATAAGCTTAGCCGAATTCTTCCCATGCTAATACAAGCCCAAACATTTCATTTATTTCACATTTTAGTCCTCCAATTTACACTTTTCTCAATTTGGCCCAATTTACTCAAATTCACCAAAAATTCAAAGACAAAATATGTTTATCTTTCACCTATCTTTAATATTTCATCACCAACTATCAAAAAGCTCAACCATTCATCAATGGCATATCTCAAAATCACCATCAAATTCTAAAATTAAAGCATGGGCTAGCTAGAGCACAAAGCAACGATCACAAAAATGTAGAAATTATCAAAAACTGAGTCAAAAACTTACCTTAATCAAGCTAAGCCCTAGCCGAATTTATCAAAGCTTCAAACTCTCTTCTTTGGTTCTTATTTCGGTGGAAGATGGGGAATAATAGCCACTTTCATGTTTTAATTTGATATAATATTACCTACTTTAACATTATTATTGTTTTACCTATTTAACCTTTACTAAATATTACATGAAACATATATTATAAGGTTAATTTAGTCTATTACAATCCACTACCTCCATTAATGGCCAAATTGCATCATAAAGCCTCCATATTAAAAAGACAACAACAATTAGGCACTTATAAATCAGCATACAGCTTTTGCATTCTACGTGATTAAGTCCTTTCTCATAATTCAACACACAAACGATAAAATTTTCACACCAAATTTTCACACATGTTCAATCACATATTTGATGCGATCCTGGTCGCATCATGTTTCGGTACATCTCGATGACATCGAGATTGGCCCAAACTCGAGGGGCCCAAGTGTAAAATGAAGCTTTTAGTTTTAGTTTGTTAATTTGGTTGCTGGAATAAGGACTTTGATTTATTTATTTTAGTTACTTTAGTTATTATAATATGAGTCTTTAATAATATCTTGTTTATTAAATGCATCTTCAATTAATGTTTTGCATTATTGATCAACATCTTTTAATTATGACATGCATTATGTGTTCTGCATTTAATAAAGTCATGCATTATGTAACTCTCATGTTAGTTAAGTTTGCATCATAAATTATGACATGCATTATGTAACTCCCAAGTTAGTATAAGTATGCATCATTAAATTAAGTATTGCATTTGTTTATTTAGTTTGCATTTCAAACCTTGCATTTAAGCATCTTAGTTTAATAAATAAGTTGTGTTTAATAAGGGGCTTATTTAAATAATCTAGTTACTAGGATAATTTAATAGAGCATGAATTTAAGTTTATTAATTCTGCTTCTATAATTAAACTAGTTGCTGCATTAATTGAAGTCATTACTTCTAGTTCATTAATTAAGTCAAGTGTTTAATGTGTTAAGTTAAGTTAGTGTTTAATAAGTGTTTAATGTGTTAAGTTAAATTAGTGTTTAATAAGTGTTTAATGTGTTTAAGTTAAATTAGTGTTTAATAAGTGTTTAAATGTGATTAATATGTTTGTTTAATGTGTTTGAATGTAGGAAACTTTTCAGTTGGAAACCGTTACACTTAAGGGCTGTTATAAAGAGTTTAATGTGACTTTTCAAGTGAGAACCGGTTACACACAAGTGGAAGATTTATTCAACATTAAATGTGGCTGTTATGATAATTGAAGGAAGCATTACGTATCTATTAAATTCGGCAGCAGCCTATTCTTCTTCCATAACCATTGATGATTAAAAGATCACACATGAGTTACAAATTTTCATTAAGTTGCTGGTGACCATTCGGCTTTCTTCTTCCATAACCGTTGATGCTTAAAAGATCACACATGAGTTACAAATTTTCATTAAGTTGCTGGTGACCATTCGACTGCTAAGAGAGCATGAAACCAAGCATTCAAATTCATTTAATCAGCTCATTTGGTGTCAAAAAGATGCTGTTATTTGGCTTGGAGGAAAGAGTTTTTATTTATTGATTAGATTTTATTTCAGCCATTTAAATGCATATTAAAGCTGAATTCATAAGACTCTTTAGCTAACCACATGTAAACACTATATATACTTTGTTATTAGCTTGTAAAGGGGACTTTTGATGCTTTATGAAATATTCAGATAGTGAGTTATCCGATATCTTAATTCGTCAAGGTTCAAATTGACTTATCTATCAACTAGTGGCGTCAATCTGAATTTGTTCTTGAACTTATCATCCTTTCGGGTGTGCCGTTCAAATCAATACCGTTGGTTCCTATCTTGCTAGATAGTGGGTCTTGGTTTTTATCCAATTCAACCATTCCTTTGAAACATATAAGATTCGGGTCCTTAATCTTTTATTAAGGGTTCTTTCTTGTTTCGAACATCATTCCATTCATCCATCTATTTTCTTTCTTATTAAACCGCTGCCATTTTCTTAAATCCAACCAATTTTTCCCTTTTAAAACAAATCAAACGATACTCCTTCGTAGACGATCGGGCAAATTCATATACGACTTGACTCACTCCGAGGCAGATCGTATCATTTGGTATCAGAGCTATAAAACGAGGAGTTTCGATGATAATTGAGAGCCAGAATAGGTTCGTAAGTTGAAAAAAAATATCAAAAAAAACTTGAAAAAAAAAATTCAAGTTGTAATCTCAAAGTTCTTCTTGAGTTATTTTCGTGACTTTGAAGTGAAAAAAATGAAAAAATAAAAAAAAAGGTGTTTGAAAGTTTTGGAAGTACCTGTTGTGTATGTTCTTCTCCTCTGTTTCCGATTTCAAAACCAACATTCTACTTTCATTCTTCTTGTAACATCCCGGTTTAGGGCCTAGTCAGAATAGTGATGCGAGACCACAAATCCGAGGGTTATGAATGAGTTTTTGAGGTTTATATTATGTATGCATGCTAGTGTGAAAGTTTCATGAAGCAATTTTATGAAATTGTGGTTGAATTGTCCAAAAGGACTAAATTGCAAAAGTTGTAAAATGTGTGTTTCTAGAAGCTATATGTGTGAAATAGCTTTAGATTTTTAATTAGAGTTCCTTAAATAATAACTTATCCAAATTCTAATTTTTGGACAAAAATGGGCATGGATGAGTTAAAAATTTGAAGTTTATCAAAAAGGGCATTTTGGTCATTTAGTTATTAAGTGATTAAATAGGTGAAAAGATGACAAAAATTCGCTCATCTTCTCCCCTAAGCTGCCAAAAATTTCAATAGCCATTGTTAGGGCTCTTTCAATTTTTCAAGCTTGCTAGTAAGTGCCCCTAAGCCCGATTTTTGATATTCTTCGTATTTTTGAAGTCCTAGTAGCATGAGTAAGCTATTTTTAGCTTTTTGGTGAGCTATTATGGATGTTCAAAAATGTACATATGTATGACATGCATGTATTTTGTTGTTTTATGGAAGAATATGAAAGCTTGATGTAGTAGAAACATCTTTTGCTAAGTGACTTTCCATGAAAATGCATGTAGGGACTAGTTTGTAAAAAACTTTAGTTTGGTCATACATATGTGGTTTAGTGAGAATTGATGATAGCTTTAGTTGAATAAGTGGCTTGGCTAAGCATGAAAGACTAGAAAGTTGAATAAAAATCACTTTACGAGCCTTTGGGACTAAAGTGTAAATATGAGAAAGTTTAGGGGCAAAATAGTAATTTTGCTAAAGTATGAGATGTGGGTCAATCTAGTCAATGTATGTATTGAATAAGCTGATTTATTCATTATAGATCAAGAAAGACGAAGCCCAGATTGAAACCGAGGCAAAAGCAAGGTGGTGGACTAAATTGCATATTTCTATACTTTTGAGTATCGAGGTAAGTCTATGCATAAACAATGCATTCATACTTACAATTTGTTGATGATAGCTAGTGTGTAGCTTGTTCGAGATTGATTGAGAACCTATGTGGTCCGATTAGAATGAATGTAATAGAATTGTGAATGGATGTTTAATTGAGTAAGTAGACATGTGAATGTGTAGTGATAATGCTAGATGGTAGGCTAAGTGCGATACCATCCTAATGCATATTGACGATGAGCTGGCTATGTGCGACACTATCGTGAGGTATATCGTTTAGTGGGCTAAGTGAGAAACCCCTATGATTATCTTTGTGGTAGGCTAAGTGCGATACCACCTTATTAATCGATTGTGGTGTGCTAAGTGCGAAACCACAGAGACATTTGCTGTGTGGGTTAACTATGTGGATTAGCCATGTGATTGCATTATTGAGTAAAATAGCTGTGTGGATGTAATATTAAGTTAATTAGCTGTGTGGATGAATTATTGAGAAATAATTATGTGTTGTATATTGTGTAAATGTGACATTGAATGCAGGGGTGCATTTCGATGGTTATGAGTATGTGACTCATGATGTGTTGGAAATGTGGTAAGGGATAGAAAGAGTAAGCATAGTTTTGAATTACTTGTTGGTATAATGCTAATGGTTGCTTAGCTTATACTATGTTGCTTAATTGTTTATGTGTAAACTTACTAAGCTCAAAGCTTACTCTCTTTCTTTTCCCTTGTCTTATAGATTAAAAGCGTTGAATCGAGACACGAGGATCATCAGAAGACAGCCTGCATATCAGCACACTTTTGTACATGAAACTTAATGTTTTGTATATGGCATGTATAGGGGCTAGACAAGTTAGTGGATTTTATTGTAAATGGCTAAGATGTGTTGGCCTTTAGATGGATAGCTTATTTTGTATAATGCCATGGTTGTTGGCTATTACATTATATGAAAGAAAGATGTAGTTTTCTATGTTAGAATGCACTTCAATTTGAGTTAATTATGATGGTGTTAGATGAGTATATGTTGTGTATGCTAGAGGGGTGAAAAGAGCTTGGCACATAGCTTTGTTCTTGTCCATGTGGATAGACACACGGACGTGTGTCTAGGCCATGTGTGACACACGGTCAGCCCACGGGCGTGCGCTTTGGCCGTGCGTCCCCTGCATGTTAGTATTATAAATTAGAATAGACCACGGACTAGCTGCACGAGCGTGTGTCTAGGGCGTGTGGGATTATCCAGTGTTAGCCATGGGCTAACCACACGGGGGTGTGTCTAGACTCTAGGCCTTGTTAAAGTAGTTAGTGTGCACCACGGGTGGTAAGCACGGGCGTGTGCCTTGGCCGTGGGGTATTGGCAGAATACTAGGTTTTTAGGCACGATTTGGGGACATGGGCGTGTGTGTCCATGCACGGGCGTGTCTAATCTTGCACGGGCGTGTGAGACCTGTATAAAGAGAAATTTTTAAGATTGGAAAAAGTTTTGGTTTAGTCTCGAGAGTCCTCGTGTGTAGGAGTGAGGCCTCGTAAGTCAAGAATGAGGTTGTTGAGATGACTTCAGAGAGTAGTTACGATGAGCCTAAGTGGCGATCAGGTGGTTTGAGTTCGGTAATGCCTCGGGCCCGATTCTGGCGTAGAACCCGGGTAAGGGGTGTTACATTTAGTGGTATCAGAGCTATGGTTTAGCTATTTTTAGGACTACCGTAGCGGGTGTAAGAGTCTAGCTATACATGCCATAAGTGTACAATGATAGTGTGGTGGTTTCTGATGATTTAAATCTTGTTTTATATAGTATATGGATTCCGATCCATTGACTACTGATGAAGCAGCTAGTAATGGGCCGGCTCCTACGCAAGGAACCGCACCCGTTGAGAGTGGACCTGAGGTTAGGGGTCAAGGGGAAGAGGCACGAGAAGCCTTTCTCCAGATGATGAGCAATTGGTACTCGGATTTTGTTCGAGCGAACCCTAATGCTCAACCTCCTCCACCTCCTTCTCCTATACCTCAGCCAAATCCAGTGGCTCCTCAAGGTATGGATGTAGTGAGGATATCGAAGCCCCCGATGGATAAGATTAGGAAGCACGGGGCTGAAGAGTTTAGAGCTAAGGTAGATGATGACCACGAGAGGCGGAGTTACGGTTGGAGAACTTCGATGAGGGTGTTCGATGAACTCTCATGTATGCCTAAAGAGAGTTTGAAGTGTGTCGATATCCTTGCTGAGAGATTCGGCATACCATTGGTGGAAAACATTGACGCTAGTGGTCCCGAGAGAGCGGGTGACGTGGGACTTCTTTCTGGAAGAGTTCTGAAAAAGTATATAAGTCGAGGTTTCTTGATCGAAAAAGGAAGGAATTCCTTGAGTTGAAACAAGGAAGAATGACGAGTGGCGGAATATGAGCGTGAGTTTGTTAGGCTTAGCAAAGACGCTCAAGAATGTGTATCGATCCGAGACCATCTTGTGTAAGAGTTTCAAGATGGGCTGAATGAAGACATCAAACTCCTAGTGGGCATTGCAGGTTGAAAGAATTTGTGGTATTAGTTGAGAGGGCAAGTAAGGCCAAGAGTCGGGTTCGAGAAAAGAGGAGGGTCGTGAGTGAAGCCCGAGATGCTAGAAAGAGGCCGATGGGCAAGTCATATCAAGCCAGTCAAAAGATCCAAGGAAGTGAATCCTCGGACGACAAAGACCAGATGAGGTTATTCGCATCGAGACTTAGGCAATATTCGCTCGGGTTTGAGAGCCCAAGCTCCCTCGATGGAAAGTGTGGGCAATACAAAGAGTAAACCGGAGTGTCCCAGTTGTGGTAGGTATCACACCGGAGAGTGTTGGGGAAATACTCGAAAATGTTATAAGTGTGGTTCCCCTGACAACTTTATCCGTAACTGTCCCGAGAGGGATGAAAAGGAAGAGAGGCAAGAGCTGAGACCTAGTGATGTGTCTACGAGGGGTAGACCACCAAGGAACCCGAGAGGCAGGAATAGTGGTAGAGGTGCGCCCAGAGATTTTGCTATGAGACCAGCGGGTCGGGCACCTGCGAGGACGTATGCTATTCGCGCTCGCAAAGAAGCATCCTCCCTTGATGTGATAACGGGTACTTTTTCTCTCTATGACACCTTCGTTATTGCGTTAATAGATCCAGGGTCTACTCATTCTTATATTTGCATGAGATTAGCATCTAGTTTGAGTATGACCGTTGAGTCTACGGACATAGTGGTTAAGGTGTCAAACCCGTTAGGAAAGCATGTGTTAGTGGACAGAGTGTGTAAGAATTGTCCTTTATTGATTGAGAATTATTATTTTCCGGTGAACCTTATGTTGTTGCTGTTTGATGAGTTTGATTTAATCCTAGGCATGGATTGGTTGACTACCCATAGTGTCTTAGTGAATTGTGGTAGTAAGTTTATTGAATTGAAATGTGAGAGTGGAGATGTGGTTCAGGTTGAATCAGGTGGATCGGATAGTCTACCAGTGATGATTTCTTCCCTAGTGGCTGAAAAATGTTTGAGAAAAGGATGTGAGTACTATCTTGCTTTGTGTTGAATACTCGAGAGGTTGGAGTAGAGTTTGAAATAGTACCAGTGGTATGTGAGTACCCAGATGTATTTCCGGAAGAGTTACCCTGATTACCTCCAGAGAGAGAGGTTGAATTTGGAATTGAGTTGGTTCCGGGAACGGCACCTATTTCGATTGCTCCGTCTGAATGGCACGAGTAGAGTTGAAAGAATGAAGGTTCAGCTTGCAGAGTTGATGATAAGGGTTTTGCAAGACTGAGCTACTCGCCGTGGGGTGCTCCGGTATTATTCGTGAAGAAGAAAGATGGGTCTATGAGGTTGTGTATAGACTATAGACAAGCGAACAAGGTGATAGTGAAGAATAAGTATCCTTTACCAAGGATTGATGATCTCTTTGATCAACCAAGGGGAGCTACAATGTTCTCCAAGATAGACTTGAGGTCCAGTTATTATCATTTCAGTGAAAGAGCAAGATGTGTTGAAAACTGCATTTCAGACAAGGTATGGCCATTATGAGTTTTTGGTTATGCCGTTTGGTTTGACGAATGCTCCTACGATTTTTATGGATCTGATGAACCGTTTTTTTAGGCCGTATGTGGACAAGTTTGTAGTTGTCTTCATTGATGACATATTGATCTATTCTCGAGATGAGAACGATTACGAAGAGCATTTGAGAATTGTCTTGTAAACTTTGAGAGATAAGCAGTTGTATGCTAAGTTTAGCAAGAGTGAGTTTTGGCTCCAAAAGGTCGGATTCCTAGGACACATGGTGTCAGGTGATGGTGTCAGAGTTGACCCGAGTAAGATATCGACTGTTGTGGATTGGAAACCGCCGAGGAACGTGTCAGAAATCAGAAGTTTCTTGGGATTAGTGGGATATTACAGACGTTTCGTAAAGGGGTTCTCTGTGATTGCCACCCCGATGACGAAACTATTGCATAAAGATGTCAAGTTTGAATGGACTGAGACATGTCAACAGAGCTTCGAGAGACTGAAAACAATGTTGACCGAGGCACCAGTTTTGGTTCAACCAGAATCGGGGAAAGAGTTCGTGGTTTATAGTGATGCATCGTTTAATGGTCTCAGTTGCGTGTTGATGCAAGAGGGTAAGGTGGTCGCTTACGCCTTGAGGCAACTAAAGCCGCACGAGAAGAATTATCCGACTCATGATTTAGAGTTGGCTGCGATTATTTTTGCGTTAAAGATTTGGCGACATTACTTGTATGGTGAGAAGTGTCGAATCTTTACGGATCACAAGAGTTTAAAGTATTTGATGGATCAGAAGGATCTGAATCTGAGATAGAGACGGTGGCTTGAGCTGTTGAAAGACTATGAGTTAGTCATTGATTACCACTCGGGAAAAGCGAATGTGGTTGCGGATGCATTGAGTAGGAAATCCATGTATGCTCTAAGAGTAATGAGAGCGAGTTTAGCATTGTCTGATGATGGTGCTATTTTGGAAGAGTTGAGAGCTAAGCCACTATTTGTTCAACAAATGTGTGAGGCTCAGAGAAATGACAACGAGATGCAAGCTAAGATAGCTAGGTGCGGATCGGAATGTGATTCTGATTTTCGAATGGGTTTAAATGGTTGTTTGCTTTATCGCGACAGAATTTGTGATCCTAAAAATAAGGAGTTGATTCGAAAGGTTTTGCATGAGGCCCACAGTGGATGTTTGTCAGTACATCCGGGCAGTACAAAAATGTAAAACGATTTGAGGAAGTTTTATTGGTGGCCATGAATGAAAAGAGATATTTCAGAGTTTGTGGCAAAGTGTCTAATTTGTCAACAAGTGAAAGCTGAGCATCAAGTACCTTCGAGATTGCTTTAGCCAGTGATGGTTCCCGAATGGAAATGGGATCGGGTTACCATGGATTTTGTGACGGGGTTGCCGATGACTCCGAGAAAGAGAGATGCTGTGTGGGTTGTTGTGGATAGATTGACAAAGTCGGCTCACTTTATTCCAGTACGTGTTGATTATTCACTGGATAAGTTAGCTGAGTTGTATGTGGCAGAGATAGTGAGATTGCATGGTGTACCTGTGTCTATTATATCGGATAGAGATCCGAGGTTTACTTCGAGATTTTGGAAGAAGTTGCAAGAGGCCATGGGTACGAGATTGAATTTCAAAGATCGCGTTCCATCCGCAAACCGATGGTCGATCTGAAAGAGTGATTCAAGTTCTTGAAGATATGCTTCGATCTTTGTGTGCTAGAATTCGAAGGTAGCTGGGAGAGATATCTACCTTTGGTCAAATTCACCTATAACAACAGTTATCAGTCGAGTATATAGATGGCACCGTATGAGGCTTTGTATGGTCGTAAGTGTCGGACTCTTTTGTATTGGACCGAGCTTAGTGAGAAGCGGATCCATGGGGTCGATCTAGTGAAAGAAACCGAAGAGAAGGTGAAAGTAATCCGTAATAGTCTGAGAGCTACTTGATCGATGTGTAAGTCGTCTGCGGATTTGAAAAGAAAAGAAATTGAGTTTGAGGTGGGCGACAAAGTGTTTTTGAAAGTGTCCCCGTGGAAGAAGATTATGAGATTTGGACGAAAAGGGAAATTGAGTCCAAGGTTCATAGGGTCGTATGAGATTACAGATAGAGTTAGGCCTGTAGCATACTAGTTGGCTTCGCTGATAGAGTTGGAAAAGATTCATAACGTGTTCCATGTGTCAATGTTGCGACGGTATCGCTCCGATCCTTCACATGTGATTCCTTCGACAGAAATTGAGATAAGACCGGATATGTCTTATGAAGAGGAGTCGATTAAGATCTTGGCTCGAGAAGTGAAACAGTTGAGAAATAAGAGCATAGCACTAGTGAAAGTGTTATGGCAGAAACATGGTGTGGAAGAGGCTACGTGGGAAACAGAACAAGCTATGAGAGAGAAACATCCAAACCTCTTTACTGGTAAGATTTTCGGGGACGAAAATCTCTAAAGGGGGGAGAGTTGTAACATCTTGGTTTAGGGCCTAGTCGGAATAGTGGTGCGAGACCACAAATCCGAGGGTTATGAATGAGTTTTTGAGGTTTATATTATGTATGCATGCTAGTGTGAAAGTTTCATGAAGTAATTTTGTGAAATTGTGGGTGAATTGTCCAAAAGGACTAAATTGCAAAAGTTGCAAAATGTGTGTTTCTAGAAGCTATATGTGTGAAATTGCTTTAGATTATTAAGTAGAGGTCCTTAAATAGTAATTTATCCAAATTATAATTTTTGGACAAAAATGGGCATGGATGAGTTAAAATTTGAAGTTTATCAAAAAGGGCATTTTGGTCATTTAGTTATTAAGTGATTAAATAGGTGAAAAGATGACAAAAATTCACTCATCTTCTCCCCCAAGCTGCCAAAAATTTCAATAGCCATTGTTAGGGCTCTTTCAATTTTTCAAGCTTGCTAGTAAGTGCTCCTAAGCTCGGTTTTTGATATTCTTCGTATTTTTGAAGTCCTAGTAGCATGAGTAAGCTATTTTTAGCTTTTTTGTGAGCTATTATGGATGTTCAAAAATGTACATATGTATGACATGCATGTATTTTGTTGTTTTATGGAAGAATATGAAAGCTTGATGTAGTAGAAACATCTTTTGCTAAGTGATTTTCCATGAAAATGCATGTAGGGACTAGTTTGTGAAAAACTTTAGTTTGGTCATACATATGTGGTTTAGTGAGAATTGATGATAGCTTTAGATGAATAAGTGGCTTGGCTAAGCATGAAAGACTAGAAAGTTGAATAAAAATCACTTTACGAGCCTTTGGTACTAAAGTGTAAATATGAGAAAGTTTAGGGGCAAAATAGTAATTTTGCTAAAGTATGAGATGTGGGTCAATCTAGTCAATGTATGTATTGAATAAGCTGATTTATTCATTATAGATCAAGATAGATGAAGCCCGGATCGAAACCGAGGCAAAAGCAAGGTGGTGGACTAAATTGCATATTTCTATACTTTTGAGTATCGAGGTAAGTCTATGCATAAACAATGCATTCATACTTACAATTTGTTGATGATAGCTAGTTTGTAGCTTGTTCAAGATTGATTAAGAACCTATGTGGTCCAAGTAGAATGAATGTAGTAGAATTGTGAATGGATGTTTAATTGAGTAAGTAGACATGTAAATGTGTAGTGATAATGCTAGATGGTAGGCTAAGTGCGATACCATCCTAATGCATATTGACGATGAGCTGGCTATGTGCGGTGCTATCGTGAGGTATATCGTTTAGTGGGCTAAGAGAGAAACCCCTATGATTATCTTTGTGGTAGGCTAAGTGCGATACCACCTTATTAATCGATTGTGGTGTGCTAAGTGCGAAACCACCGAGACATTTGCCGTGGGGTTAAGCTGTGGGGATTAGCCATGTGATTGCATTATTGAGTAAAATAGCCGTGTGGATGTATTATTAAGTTAATTAGCTGTGTGTATGAATTATTGAGAAATAATGATGTCTTGTATATTGTGTAAACGTAACATTGAATACAGGGGTGCATTTCGATGGTTATGAGTATGTGACTCATGATGTGTTGGAAATGTGGTAAGGGATAGAAAGAGTAAGCATAGTTGTGAATTACTTGTTGGTATAATGCTAATGGTTGCTTAGCTTATACTATGTTGCTTAATTGTTTATGTGTAAACTTACTAAGCTCAAAGCTTACTCTCTTTCTTTTCCCTTGTCTTATAGATTAAAAGCGTTGAATCGAGACACGAGGATCATCGTAAGACACGACGCATATCAAAGACACTTTGTTACATGAAACTTAATGTTTTGTATATAGCATGTATAGGGGCTAGACAAGTTAGTGGATTTTGTTGTAAATGGCTAAGATGTGTTGGCCTTTAGATGGATAGCTTATTTTGTATATTGCCATGGTTGTTGGCTATTACATTATATGAAAGAAAGATGTAGTTTTCTATGTGAGAATGCACTTCAATTTGAGTTGATTATGATGGTGTTAGATGAGTATATGTTGTGTATGCTAGAGGGGTGAAAAGAGCTTGGCACATAGCTTTGTTCTTTTCCATGTGGATAGACACACGGGCGTGTGTCTAGGCCATGTGTGACACACGGTCAGCCCACGGGCGTGCGCTTTGGCCGTGCGTCCCCTGCATGTTAGTATTATAAATCAGAATAGACCACGGACTAGCTGCACGGGCGTGTGTCTAGGGCGTGTGGGATTATCCAGTGTTGGCCACGGGCTAGCCACACGGGCGTGCGTCTAGACTCTAGGCCGTGTTAAAGTAGTTAGTGTGTACCACGGGAGGTAAGCACGGGCGTGTGCCTTGGCCGTGGGGCATTGACAGAATGCTAGGTTTTTAGGCACGGTTTGGGGACATGGGCATGTGTGTCCATGCATGGGCGTGTCTAATCTTGCACGGGTGTGTGAGACCTGTATAAAGAGAAATTTTTAAGATTGGAAAAAGTTCCAGTTTAGTCTCGAGAGTCCTCGTGTGTAGGAGTGAGGCCTTGTAAGTCGAGAATGAGGTTGTTGAGATGACTTCAGAGAGTAGTTACGACGAGCCTAAGTGGCGATCAGGTGGTTTGAGTTCGGTAACGCCTTGGGCCCCCGATTCCGGTGTAGAACCCGGGTAAGAGGTGTTACACTTCTTTCTACCCCGATCATTCAAGAAGCATTTTAACCATTATTTTGTACCATCCGTTTAATCCCAACGCCAGCATCCCCAACATTTTATTTTTTTTCTATTCAGCCTACCTTTACCCAAAACGATTTTTCCTTTGTTTAAACCCCTTGAAGCCGACCTACAAGTTGTTAATAAGTCTAAGGCAACCTTCCAGAATTTTGAGAGGTGGATTCGAGTGGTAAAAGGTACGAGTGACTCATTAGAGAAAAAGCTGAAATTGAGTGAAACACGAGTGTGAGTGCTCAATATTTATTTTTTTTCTTTGTGAGTGACTTGTGAGTTTTGTAGTAAGGTATTTCAATTTTTCTGTTTATTTCTCCTTGATAACATTTTCTTTTCATCAATAAACATGTTTCAAGAAGAACTCTCCGCCGATGACTTCCAATTCTTGGTGAACGAAATGGACCGAATGCTCGAGAAAAAGCTAAGTCCAATACAAAAGCATTTGGACCGAGTGGAGGAAACGACTCGACGAAAGCACACTACATCAAGTCGAGAAATAGAGTTGCAGCCATCTCGAAGACCCACTTTCAATGATTATTCGAGAAAAGATTTTCATAATGACTTCCATTCATCATCGACTTCAAGATCAAGAGATTTCCATCAAGATTCCTCTTCATTAAGGAGTTCATCGTTCAATGACTATGTGAGAAGAGATTATTATCAAGACTCGTATTCGTCAAGGCCTCCGAGACAACGAGAAGAAATCTACAAGTTCGAGGCTCTCCGACATAACGAACGAGAAAGCACAAGCTGTTTTTCAAGAAATTAATCCATGAAGAACCCATCACGAAGAAATGACCATCTTTTGCAAGACGCCTCTTTCTCTTCTTCACAACGAATAGTTATTCATCTTGATGATTCTTTTATATTTCCCTCTTGTAATAAAATCAAAAGAGAGTGTGAAAGAAAAGAAAAAGAAATAAAAGAAGAAAAAGAAAAAGGAGAAAAAGAAAAAGAAGTTGAAAGAGAAGTCGAAAAGAAATTTGAAAAAGAAAAGAAAGAAAATAACGAGCAAGAAAAAGTGAGGAGTGTTTCAACTAACCCGCTTGAAGTTTGCTCTTGTTCTATTTCTACTTTTCAGGTTCCTGAAAGACCGAAAGAAGTTTTTCAACTTCAATACCTTCCAGAAAAACGTCGTTTTCATATGACCAGTCAAGGTAAAGTTGAAAATGAACCACACGAGCCCGAAGGTAAGCAAGGTAAGGAATTTTTAAACGAGTCTCGGCAATCTGATTTGAAAGTTGTCAATGAAATTTCTGGTGACTTAGTTTTTAAAAGTTTCTCTTATTCTCCTTCGATTAACTTTTACTTTTTGAATGTGGTTGATATATTTCCCTCTGTTCGACAAACCCACTTGATTTTGCAGCATGACGCGTTATCACGAAAAGCAAATAAATTGTTTAAATATGATAATTTCTTGAGTCAATCTTTACCTTTTGGAAAATCTTTGAGTTTGTCGGGCTTTGATGAATACAAAAGATTTGATTACACGCTGTTTCGAGTATGCAAAATTTTTCTTGGTTTAACACGTTTGATTTAATGAAACCGTTGAAACATTTTGACTCAAATAATCAAACAAATGTTTTTAAACTGGGAATTTGTTTTGATTCATCTTGTTGGAAAATCAAGCAACATCAATCACGTGTGAAAAATTTCTATCTTTTTGATACGAGGTTTTTGAATAAGGTAACGAACTTTGCCAATTTTGTTTTCAATTTTTATTCGTTCCTTAAGCAAGTTTTGTGGTTGTACATGGAGTTCGTGTACATGGAGTTCACATTTCGTTTGAAAAAGGTTGATTCGCGTGCGAAGCCCCGACTACACTACAATCCCGAGGAGAGAAGGTTTGTAATGTTCGAGCAAGGTAAGAATGATCTTAGTATTTCCGATCATAAAGGTACGTCACTTGAAGACTTTGAGATGTTTTCATTCTCCTCAGATGTTGATAGAACTCATGGTATTGATTCCCCTTTTGTAAATCATTTAGATCATGAATTGTTTGAATGTCCTACTCTGTTTATTGATGATCTATCTGTTTTGTTCATTGACAAAAGGAATCTTGTGTTCAATAATTTTTATAATTCATGTGCGAGTGATTTCATATATCGTTCAATGCAAGGTTTGGTTGTTCAATTTCGTGTGCCATGTGTATATTCTCAACTACCTGCTTGTGACGTTTATGTTTATCATTTGATTCATTATTCGCATGATAATTTTGACTTGTGGAATCCAATTAGATCGTATGCATGCCTTGAAGTCTATCAATTTTGTTGCAAATGTTTGAAAAGGCATTACTTCTCTTATATGATAATTTGGTTCTGTCCATTAGCATGCGATTTACTTGTTTGGTGCTGCTCACATTTGGATTGCAAATTTGTTTGAAACAACTCTTGCTAACTCATGGTTATCCATTTCAGGTAACCCAATTATTTGACCGAGGAAAGTTGAGCAAAAGGAATTTTGTTCAAGAAAACCAACGGTTCGATTCGAGGACGAATCGCTTTCAAGAGGGAGTGATACAGGCACAGCCGGGGCACCATCAAATTTCAAACTTATTGGGCTCGAGCCCGAAGTCCCAAGTTTCGTGAAGCTGATATGCACTTTGGTACATTTCCAAATCGTGCCGAATTAGTCCATTTGGGCTTATTTGAGCTCGTTCGAGCTCGCTCTAGCTCATTGAGCTGATCATTTAAATTTCATACTTTAAATAAATTAAGTCTTTTATTTATCAAGTTTCCTACAGCAAATTAATATGTCCAAATAATTTAATTAGTGTCATATTAAATATGTTAGATTTATTACATGTGATTAAAGTGTCCTATTTAAAACATGCATTCAATGAGTCCTTTATTGTGCCGAATTTATGATGTCTAAATATCCTTTATTGTGTCGAATTTAAGGTGTCTAGTTGCCCCTTTAATATGCTGATTTAATGAACTAATGAGTTGATTTAAATTTGCTGCAGACCATCTATTATGGGCGGCATATTAAAGACATGTTGGAGACATGCTTTGGGACGGCTTTAATTGATGTTGGTGCATGAATGGCCGAAATTAAATGAAGCGTTGGATAAAGAGGAGCACGGATTCAAGGGCCTTTGACAAGCGTGACCTCCATTCAATGTGATGCTGGAGTTTTTCAACAAGGGAGCATCATTTAATGACTTGTCTTTGGCCGGATTTAATGCTTTGCTGGAGTATCTCGTGAACTACAAGAGGAGGCAGAATGCTTCATCTTTCAAGATGATTGCTTCGTGAAAACAAAAGAAAAAGCATTAAAGAAAGAGCATGGACGGCAATAAAGGTTCACCATGCATGGAACATCATTTAATGAAGTGTTGGGCATGCTTTTGGTTGGAATTAATGCGTGAATGTTCAGCATTTTTCTTTGGGCCGAAATTAATGCATTATTGAAGCATGCGTGAGACCACATTTATGGAAGTGTTGGTTCCTTCATGCATTGGACGAATTTAATGTGCTTAAAGGGATGTTTGTTGACTTTTCATTTGCTTGGGCGGCAGCAACTTAAATGGAAAAGCATGCATAAAACGACACTAAATGCCTTGTCTAGCATGCATGGACAAAACTAATGAGCGACTATTTAATAGGTGATGGAAGGTCGCTCGTGAATGGTGCATGGACAACAATTAATTTGCTCTTGTCGAAACTAAAAGGGTGTTCAAAGATGCGTGAACAACTTTCAAGAAGCCTCCATGAAGGATTTAAGTGCGCTACATACATTCCCAAGGTCGTGTCTAAGTTTGGCCAAGCCAATATTCACCATCTAGAAGCACCCTTTCACCTCCCATTCAGAGAGATCATCCATGGAACTTTAAAGGATTTTCTCGAATTTTCCACCCATTTATGGCTGAATTTTGCAAGTTTTTCAAGGGCCATATTCAGCCGAATTTGTAACACCCCAAACCCGGCCCAAAACACCACGGCCGAATTCGAAATGTTACGGAAAAAAAAAGGTGAAAGTGAGTTGTTGTTTTGAAAATGGGACTAGATATCATATCTAAGAAAACTATCTTTCCAAGGGTTGCCATTTAAGAAATAGTAAGTTGCCAAAAAATTTAAAAAAAAACAAGTGTCCGAGATGTATAATATTCGATTCGTTATTAGTGCAGGTTTGATCAGAAAACGTTTGCTTCTAAGTAATTAAAACTCAATTTTTATGCTTCCATATCGAAAATGTTTTAGTGTCCCATTTTGAAAATGTACTAATTAATAAATTCAGCTTAAAACCATAAACCCCGAATAGTTAGAGTGGCTTTATTACAAAATCAAAATAACCCAAAATAACCTATTAGTTTAAATTAAACTTTACGAGAACAACTTCTGCATGGCCACCTCGAATCCCTTCCAGCCCGGTCCAACGAATCATGAGTCACCTGCATTGTTTTGGGAAAAAATAGGGTGAGTCAAACCGACTCAGTGTGCAATTAAACAACACAGTTTCCACTAATGGGCTTAGCCCCACAACCCCATCAAACCAGCATGCCATGAGAAAAATAGAAATGCAATATGATGGCCTACCCAACCTAGTATCCATCCGCTACATACCACCCGTACATCCATCCAATACAGACCTGGGGATTACTAAATCGACCCTCCATCCGCTACACACCTCTTTGGCGGTCTATGCCGATGGACACACCGCTCAAAGTCCACTTAGTGGTCTAGCCACTGATCCACGTGATTAAATCACAGATATCCACAATGAGACACAAGGTCATCATCAATCCACAATGAGGCTCGAGGCCGTCATTAATCGTGACAAAGTCACCCACTTATAGTTATGCACTTCCCCTTAAATCAATACATATATCCCGAATCCCATGCACATGCAGCATCATATAAGAGGTGGCAATACATGCAGCATATTATAATGAGATGGCATAGTAACCGATTATAAACACATCCATATCCACATAAACCATGCTTACATGCATCCATAAGCATTTATCCACAATTTCGATGTAGGTAGTATACTAACCTGATCACCGGATTACCCAATGTGGGTAACAACACCACCACAACCACTATTTCTGCTACCACACATAATACACATATATTTTATTAAAGCCATTAAGAAAATAGTGCGATAACTACACACCTGAAAACATGAAGAACTAGACTATCGATCTCCCTAACGTCCTCATTCGACGAGACTACAGTGATTTGCTTGTCTTTTTTCGACTCTGGCCCACACCCCGGTGGCCAATCCCGAACTGCTGAAATAGACCGCTTCTTGAACTTAGGGGTAGGGACTACGTGTCCACCCCCTTCCTTTATCTGACTGGTACTCGATTCCATCATATGAGATCTTGTCAGAAAACTCAGTTAAACCTTGAATTCAAATAACGATGGAACTTAAAAGAACACTTGATTGAAAGAACACCTTACCAAAGTCGATTGAAACACGAAACTACCCGCTTGAATCTAAAGGTTGTCGAACTCCTACATAAACCACATTAGATTCGACTTTACGCCTATGAACAAAAGAAGTGGCCTTCGGCCGAACGTTATAGCCACCTAACCTTGCTTGATCGATTCCTGAAAGATCCCCCTCCCCTAACGCTGGCTACAAACGAAAGGCACGAAATTAAGGCCTCACATAGATTCGGCCACACCCACAAGTAGAGTTAGATTCTTGGTTTCATCAAACCAAGGAGAAAGAAGAAAGAAAACTTAACAGAGAAGAGAACCTTACCACCCTTAGATATTCGGCTCTGACAGATTGGCTAAGAAATGAGGCTGAACGAACACACGAGATAGAAGAGGGGAAAGAAGAATAGAACGAAAAGAGAGAAGTGAGGATGAATGAGAGATTCAGCCAAGGCTTTTATGCAAAGATGGGTTATTCGACTTTTGAGGTTGGGAAGAGAAGATGAATCAAATGACCCTATTGGTCTTCTAGCTTTCGACTATGAATCAAAAAGAGAAGAAGAGTTGACAAGCCAAGTGATTTTGGCACAAGAGAGAATGGGAGCACTACCAAAACAAAAGATGAAAAGCACAACTCAAATGCTGAAAAAAAATGACCACTACTAGCACCAACTTTCGGCACCCTCCCCTTAAGCTCAAAACCGAACACTCCCACTCCCCTGTGCCACTCAGGAATTCGGCTAACACTCACCTAGCCAACACCCCCCACGATTTTCTCCTTAACTCCCTGTACATCATTCATTCAAATGAGTTTCAATGATTCAAACCTCATGCTTAGCTCTCCACCACACATTCAAAATGTTTGACCCTTTCAAACCTCCTACACTCAAGTGTCCCAGCCGAAACCACCTCTTCACTTTCCATGCGCAAAATGAACTCCAAAATGCTATCCTTGCAGCTCGAACTCCCATCCCCCCTTGAACTCCCTCATTGTAGCGTCACCCTCCTTGCCCCTAGGCGTCACCTTGCCACTCCACCACTCCACTTGTTGTGTCCTTAACCACCATATTAAATCCCTTAAGGCCTAGCTCCCCTAGCTCTCCCCTAAAAGCTTAGAACCCAAAATTTTCACTAAGGTTCCTACCTTACCCCAAGGTTTCCCGAAGCCCCCAAACACACTCAAATAGTCATGCGACACATAAGAGCACATATACACGAGATAAAATGCCAGACCCCTAAATCCCGGATGTTACAGTTCTACCCCTCTTAAAGAAATTTCGGCCTCGAAATTACCTGGTCAAAATAGATGAGTGTATTGTTGACGCATTGCCTCCTCCGGCTCCCACGAAGCTTCCTCTGAACCATGGTTCTGCCACAACACCTTGACTAAAGGGACTGATTTCTTCAGTAGTACCTTCACATCTCGCTCCAAAATCTAAATTGGCTCCTCCTCATAGGACAAGTCTGGTCTTAACTCAACCTCCTCCACTGGCACCACGTGAGACGGATCTGACCGATAATGTCTTAGCATCGAGACGTGAAACACATCATGCATTTGCTTCAACTCGGAAGGTAATTCCAACTGGTACGCTACTGGTCCCACACACTTCACAACCCGATAAGGCCCTATAAACCTGGGACTCAGCTTACCCTTACGTCCGAATCTCATCACCTTCTTCCACGGTGAAACTTTCAGGAAAACCCGATCACCTACTGTGAATTCTATCTCTTTTCGCTTAAGATCCGCATACGATTTATGTCTGCCCGATGCCTCCTTCAACCTAGTTCGGATTACCCTAACCTTCTCTTCCGATTCTGCCACCAACTCCGGACCTAAGACATGACGTTCACCTAACTCTGTCCAACACGTAGGAGTGTGACACTTCCGCCCATACAATGCTTCATACGGCGCCATCCGAATACTTGCTTGATAACTGTTGTTGTACGCGAACTCTGCTAAAGGCAAGAATTCTTCCCAACTACCTTTGAAATCAATGACGCAACCCCTCAACATATCCTCTAACACCTGAATTACCCTTTCAGACTGGCCATCCGTCTGTGGATGAAATACCGTGCTAAAGTCCAACCTAGTACCCAACGCCTGATGCAATGCCCTCCAAAACCGCGACGTAAATCTAGGGTCCCTATCTGATATTATTGATACCGACACACCATGAGGTCTTACAATTTCTGCCACATACAGCTTAGCCAACTTCTGAAGAGAATAGTCGACACGCACCGGTATGAAGTGTGCAGACTTTGTCAACCGATCTACGATCACCCATACTGAGTCTTTCTTAGTAGGCGTAAGAGGAAGCCCACTAACGAAGTCCATCGTGATCCTTTCCCACTTTCATTGCGGAATCTTCACCGATTGCAGCAACCCCGAAGGCACTTGGTGTTCAGTTTTGACCTGCTGACACGTCAAACACCTCCCCACAAATTCTGTGACTTCTCGCTTCAATCCAGGCCACCAAAATTGTTCCCGTAGATCCTGGTACATCTTACTCCCCCAGGATGCATAGCGTAAGGGCTACTATGCGATTCCCGAAGAATCCTCTGCCTTAACTCTACATCCTTCGGCATACAAACCCTCCCACGAAAACACAAAACTCCGTCTCTATTCACACTGTAATCCTCTATTCCCCCATCCTGTACTTGTAGAAGTCGAGCACTCAGAACCTCATCCACCAACTATTTCTCCTTTACCTGACTTATACATGACGGCTTCACTTGCAGCTCTGCTAATAAACTCCCGTCATCATATAGGCTAAGATGAGTGAACATCGCTCTCAAGTCCAATACTACCTTCTGACTTAGTGCATCTACCACTACGTTCGCCTTACCCGGGTGATATTCAATCGAGCAGTCATAATCCTTCAACAGCTCCACCCATCTTTGTTGTCTCAAGTTCAGCTCTTTCTGAGTCAATAGATACTTTATGTAATATCCTAAAATAGGGGTTAGTTGTGATTGAATTGTTTTGCATGAGTTGGACTGTTGTGTTATTATTTGTAGTGTTTTAAGACCTAGTTATAAGTTTAGAGTGGGCCTAAGAATGACGCCACAAGCAGGTGGGAGAACTCAGGTTCGAGCAGCAGAAATCCCATTTTCTGCTTTGCATTTTGACGCCAAGGGGAGAAGGAGTTGTGCTCAGTACAAACTCTGTCAGATAAGTTTGGACTAAGTCAAAATATTTAAATGGGTGGCAAGGAGAAAATTTAGGAACTTGTGGAATTCAAATTCATTTGAATTAGTGGCCAGGAGGAATTTGAGGAAGTGGCCGAATTT
The DNA here is from genome assembly GCA_025698515.1 of Gossypium sturtianum. Taxonomy (NCBI): domain Eukaryota; kingdom Viridiplantae; phylum Streptophyta; class Magnoliopsida; order Malvales; family Malvaceae; genus Gossypium; species Gossypium sturtianum. The sequence continues at coordinate 79,967,306 of CM046943.1, read as the reverse complement.
TGAACTCATGCTTAGGAGGAGTGTTCGGTTTTGGAAAGCTGAGGAGAGGAGGGTGCCGAATTTCCTTAGGCACCTAGTTGTGCATTTTCGGCTAGCTTTTGTTTTGTGTCAAAGCCGAAAGCAAACCTTTTTTTGAGTGTACCGATTTCCCCTAGTGCACCATATTGAGGAAAAGCCGAAAGACCATAGGTGGTTGTCGATTTCTCCCTTGGGCATTTGGCCGAATCTCCACTTGAACTTCCTTCTCATCTTTTATTTTCTTTGTAGCCAAGAAGAACCTTTTTTCTTTTCATCTTTTTCTTTCTTCCATTGTTGCTCAAAGCCGAAAGTATCCCTCTCCCATTCTATTTTTTTTCTCTTCTTTTCTTCTTCTTTCCATTCTCTTCTTTCTTCTTCTCCTGCCGAATCTTCCCTCTTCTATTCTTATTTTTCTTTTCCTTTCTCTTTTTCCCACTCTAGCCGAATTCTAATTGTTTATTTTTAATCAACCATAGCCAAATCTTCCTTCTTTCTTTTTGTTTATTTTAGCCGAATCTCAATCAAGCCTTGATCTCCTTTTGGTTGTTTCTTCAATCGGTTTTACGAAGGTAAGTGTCCATGGCCGAAACTCCCTTCTTACTTTCTCTTCTTCTCTATCGACACACATAGATAAAAGCCTAATCCGGCATTTGTTGATAGTATTATTAATTATTAATGGGAATCGATTTCTTATAGGATATTCGGGACTTTGGAAGCAGTAGATCTGAGCCATCTTTTCTCTGGTAAGAGATTCATTAAAGTCTGTGGTAAGGATACATCACGGTTTAATCATTCTTTAAGTTATTTGGAAAAGTCGAAGGCTATTGAGACTAAGTTGTGTTGGTGGCCGATTGTAGGGGGAAGATCAGTCTCGCATACTTTGTGTTGTGGTTAGCATTCGTAAGGCAGAAAGGTAAGGATGGTGTTAGTTATGCGTTATCTTATCTTTCGGGATTTATTGGTGTGGCCGAATGGCCTTGTTAATGGTTTTGAGTGTTGGTCGAATGTAGGACAAGGAGATCTAGTGAAGTAGATCGGGTCTTCGGGATTTAGTGCTTGCGTTAGTAACAGGTGTGTAACTTACACACTTTATAACTTGGTAATATATTAATAACCTAATCTTGATTAAAAGCCGAAACCTGTGAGATCTTGATATGATGCCTTATGGGTGTGAGCAAGGATTCGGGTAAGTCCGTTTCGATATGATCTTTGCTATATGGTGCATAATAATATGATTTATGATATATTTACTTTATGTTGCACGTTAAAGCATGATGGCAGGATTTGCACTTGTAATGCATTGGTATGGGTGATATGAGAGGAGGGGGAAGATGATATCCGTGACTTTGGGTCACCAGAGGTTTGGCACCTCCAGTGGTTTGGTACCACAGATTATTTCGTGACTTTGGGTCACCAGAGGTTTGGCACCTCATAGCGTCTCGTCCCAGTGGCTTAGCACCACAGTGGGTTGGCCCCACAGTTGATATATCAGGATTGACGCTAGTGATTTGGTATCACACGTGAGTTGGCCCCACAGATGGATTATTCGTGACTTTGGGTCACCAGTGGTTTGGCACCACATTATTGGATATCGTGACTTTGGGTCACCAGTGGTTTGGCACCACCAGTGGTTTGGTACCACACGGGGTAGAAACGGAGTTATGGATGGCTAGGTTTGGGTGCATTATAATATTGCTTGGTTATGATTTGTGTAAGTATGTTGCATTAACCGGGAGGGGGATTATGCACTGAGTCTTGGTGACTCACCTTTTCCCTTATCTTTTCAGGTGATTCATAGATCGCGGATGAGGAGCCGGGCGGACTCGAGGTGGCCATACATTAAATAAACTCGGTCTTTACGTGGACATTGGTTTGGGTACTTTGTTTTATTTAAATTTGGTTTCACTTTTATTATGGGTTTGTAATAAGGCCTTTTGATTATGTTTGGATTATTTTTATCTGCTTTGGATTTGGTTTTAAATATGACTAAGTAATTACTTGATTTGCTTTAATAACCTGATAATCAAAGTTTTCAAACTAAGCTTCGCAACGAGTTTTCTAAACTCTACCATCGGGCAATACAATTCACATGATTTCAAAGCAACTTGACATTTTCCACTATACGTACATCGGTTTTCCCAAACACAAGCAATCGAAGAGTTTTCACCGAAAATTAACCGGTAACCTATTTTCTTCAAAACAATTCCCTCTGTGACATGCCAGATTTGGTCGTGGTGTGTTGACCGGGTTTAGGGTGTTACAATTTTGGTATCAGAGCCAAGTTCAAAGGCTCGGCTGTGGGGTCGAGGCCCAAAATGTTTTAAAGTATGGTATTGTTGGAAAATACATGGGTTGAAACGCATGGCACCGAAGTCTCCTGCACACCGATCAGCCCAGTAAGTACCCTAACCGATGGTTGCATTTGATTATGATGATATGCTATGAATGACTAGTGATGGTGGACTACCCTAGAGACTGAAACTTATAGGATTCTATGAACTCGCGAAAAAAAAAACATAACTCTCTAATAAGAACTATTCATAAGACCGTGCTTTAATAACAGTGGAATAAAGACTGACGCATAAAACCTCGCAAAATCGAGATAGGTCGAGACATTAGACATGAGCACTCGAGGTCGTGGTCGATTACACGTGGACGCTGGTCGGGTAGGATGACTATGTCTCAAACCAAGGGGGAGTGCAGTCGTGGGTCGGAGAATGAGATGCCACCACCACCAACTGCTGGTGTTGAGTTTCAGGATCAGACAGGGGATGATGCAGTATCGCAGGCGATGCTACGAGTTCTTGAGAGGGTGGCTGAAGCAGGTGGAGGCACGAGAGCTCGTAAGTCTGTATCTGAGTGACTCCGAGCCAATGGAGCTGAGGTTTTTCGAGGTGTTTCTGGTGTGGCTCCCAGTATGGCTGAGTATTGGTTAGAGGCGACGGAGCGAATCATGGACGATTTGGATCTGACTGCTGAGGAGAAACTGAAGGGGATAGTGTCGCTTCTCTGGGATGAGTCATACCAGTGGTGGCTCACGGTTCGGGATAGTGCTGCAGCAGATGATTTCACTTGGGAATATTTTAAGGCACCGTATCAAAAGAAATATATTGGATCTAGCTACATTGATGCACAGCGAAAGGCGTTTCTGAGACTAGTTCAGGGGAGTAAGTCCGTATCGGAGTACGAGGCGAAATTCTTAAGGTTGAGCCAGGTATACTAGGGGTATCGTGGCTCTGAGACATGAGGTGTGTCGTCGGTTTGAGGACAGGTTTGAGAGATGAGCCGAGGTTGCTGATTGCTCCACAGCAGGAGCGTGAGTTTGCTGTTCTGGTGGAAAAGGCTAAGGTAGCCGAAGGGGTTAAGGAGTCGGTGAGGCAAGAATATGGATAGGAATAGACATAAGAGAGGTTTTGGATCATCCGGGTCACCGATAATTCCCGAGAAAGGGCTAGACATGGTGGGTCAATCGATCGGAAGGTCCATTCTTTGCAATCGTGACCCGCGTAGTGTAACCGATGTGGGAAATCTCATTGGGGAGGATGTTGGACCGGTGGAAAAAGATGCTTTGAGTGTGGCTCGTTGGACCATCGTGTGAGGGACTGTCCACGTAAGCAAGCCAGGATTCAGTCTGAGGGTCAGGGTCGTGCTCAGTTCAGAAATGAGGGACCGCCACCGCAGAGGGGTCGTGGTAACGGTAGAGGAGGTAATGGTTCTAGTCGGGGCCACGGAGCACCGGGCAGAGGTACAGGCAACACTGAGGCAAGACAGCCTGGGTTGGTATATGCAGTGAGGGGTCGAGAGGAGGGCGACGCACCGGACGTCATAACCGGTACGTTCTTGATCTTTGGATTACCATATACTGCTTTGATTGATGTGGGTTCGACGCATTCGTATGTTGCTAGTAGCATAGTAGAGACCATGAACCTAGACTGTGAGACTACTTTTAGGGAGATGATAGTAATTAGCCCTCTAGGTCACTCTGTAGAAGTAAATAAGCTGTATAGGGATGTACCCCTAGAATTCCAAGGGGTAGTGTTTGTAGCTGATCTGATGGAACTGCCGTTTGGGGAGTTCGATCTGATTCTTGGGATGGACTGGCTGGTGAAGTACCAGGCAAGTTTGGATTGCGTGGCTAAGCGCATGGTTTTGAAGACGGATGAGGGTGAAGACGTGGTTATGATAGGTAATAGAAGAGATTATCTATCCAACGTGGTATCTGCTTTGAAAGCTGAGAAGATGGTCAGGAAGGGCTGTGAAGCATTTATGGTTCATGTGTGTGCCTTGGAGGCTAAGGAGTCTGCTGTGGGGAATGTCCGAATAGTAAAGGAATTTGCTGACGTATTTCCAGAGGAACTTCCGGGACTGCCTCCGGATCGTAAGGTTGAATTTGGCATAGACTTGCTACCCGGAACTGCGCCAGTGTCTATTGCCCCGTATAGGATGGCGCCGAAGGAATTGGTGGAACTAAAGGCTCGGTTCGGGAGTTGTTGGACCGGGTTTCATCCGCCAAGTGTTTCGCCTTAGGGAGCACCCCAGCACTCTTTGTCAAGAAAAAGATGGTACGATGCGGATGTGTATAGACTACCGCCAATTGAATAAAGTGACGATCAAGAACAAGTATCCGTTGCCCGAGATAGATGACTTGTTTGATCAACTTAAGGGTGCATCGGTGTTCTCGAAGATCGATCTAAGTCGTCGATACCATCATTAAAGGTGAAGGAGGCGATATTCACAAGACGGCGTTTCGCACTCGATATGGGCACTACGAATTCTGGTGATGCCGTTTGGGTTGACTAACGCGGCGGCATTCATGGACATGATGAATCGGGTGTTTCAAAGATTTTGGACCGATTTGTCGTGGTGTTTATAGGCGACATATTGGTGTATTCGAAATTGGAGGATGATCATGATGCGCATTTGCGAGTAGTGTTTCGGACTCTAAGGAAAAGCATTATTTGCTAAATTTAGTAAGTGCGAGTTCGGCTTAGAGAGGTGACTTTCTTGGGTCACGTAGTATCACCGAGGATTAGAGTGGATCCTCGAAAGATTGAGGCGATGTTGGATTGGAAGCCGCCTAAGTCGGTTCTGCGGAGATTCGAAGTTTTTACAGGTCCAGCGGTATTATCGGAGGTTTGTAGAGGATTTTCTTTGATCGCAGCACCGGCGACCAAGTTGTTGAGAAAAGGGGTTCCATTTGTGTGGTCCGAGAAACAATGGAAAGTTTTGACAAGTTGAAAAGAATTACATCAAGCTCCGGTTTGATTCAATGGGAGGCGGGAAGGAATTCATCAGTATATTGCGATGCATCACATAATCGGCTTGGGATGTGTGTTTGATGTAGGATGGGAAGGTAGTGGCTTATGCATCTCGGCGGACTAAGACCGCATGAGGTTAATTATCGGCGACGCACGGCTTGGAGCTAGCGGCGGTGGTTTTTGCCTTGAAGATTTGGAGGCATTACTTATATGGGGAAAGGTCGATAGTCTGCACAGATCATAAGAGTCTGAAGTTTCTTTTGACTCAGAAGGATTTGAACTTGAGACAGCGCAGATGGATTGAGTTGTTGAAGGACTACGACTGTTCAATCGAGTATCATCCAGGCAAGGCTAATGTGGTGGCAGACGTGTTGAGCCGTAAGGTTGTACCAGACTTAAGAGAGATGTTTGCTCGTCTTAGCTTGTATGATGATGGGAGTCTTTTGGCGAAATTGCAGGTTAAGCCGACCTGGGTAGAACAAATCAAGGAGAAACAATTAGTGGATGAGGGTTTGAATGCGCGGAGGTTGCAAGTTTAGAATGGTGGTTCAGAGGATTACAGTTTGTCCAGTGATGGAGTCTTGTGTTTTCAAGGAAAAGCTTGTATGCTTAAGGATGTCGAGTTAAGGCGAGATTCTTCAGATGCACATAGCAGCCCATACGCTATGCATCCTAGAGGTAGTAAGATGTCACGAGGATTTAAGAGAGCGCGATTTTGGTGGCCGTGCTCAAACGGGAAGTAATGGAGTTTGTGGGAAAGTGTCCGATGTGACAAAGAGTCAAGGCTGAACATCGCTTGTCGTCATGCTTGCTTCAATGGGTGAAGATTCCACGATGGAAGTGGGAGAGGATCACTATGGATTTTGTCGGTGGATTACCCTTACGCCTAGTAAGAAGGACTCGATCCGGGTAATTGTGGATCGTCGACTAAGTCGACCACTTCATACCGTGTAAGGGTTGATTACTCGCCTCGAAGTTAGCTAAGTCGTATGTGTCGAGAGATAGTGAGGTTGCATGGTGTGCGATGATCGATCATCTCGGATAGGGATCCCGTTTTACGTCGAGGTTTTGGAAAGCGTTGCATCGGGCTTTGGGTACGCGGTTGGATTTCGATCGGCATTTCATCCACATCGACGAGACAGGTCAAAAGGGTTATACGAGATATTAGAGGATATCTTTGAGGGGTTGTGTTTTGGACTTTAGAGGTAGTCGAAGAGTTTCTACCATTAGCCGAGTTTGCGTACAACAATAGTTATCAGGCAAGCATTAAGATGGCACCATATGAAGCGTTGTATGGTAGGAAGTGTCGCACACCTACATGCTGGACGGAGCTGGGTGAGCGTCAGATGTTGGGACCAGAGTTGGTTGCAGAAATTGAGGATAAAGTTAAGTTGATTCAGGCCCGGTTGAAGGAAGCCTCGGATAGGCAGAAGTCGTACGTCGATCTCAACCGGAGGGATATAGAGTTTGCCGTGGGCGACAAGGTCTTTCTGAAGGTCTCGCCGTGGAAGAAGGTATTGAGGTTCGAAAGGAAAGGCAAATTAAGTCCAAGGTTTATTGGGCCGTATGAGGTACTGAGATGAGTGGGACCAGTAGCCTATCAGCTCGAGTTGCCAGCAGAGCTGAGTCAGATTCACGATGTGTTCCATGTCTCCATGCTTAGGCGTTATCGTTCAGATCCATCGCATGTTGTAGCAGTGGAAGAAATAGAGGTGAGTCCGGATATGACCATGGAAGAGGAACCGGTCGCATTCGGATCGAGATGTGAAAGTCTTGCGTAAGAAGTCCATTCCACTCGGTGAAAGTAGTATGGCAAAACCATGGCGTGGAAGAAGTTACGTGGGAACCAGAGGATGTGATGAGACAAAGAATACCCTCAACTCTTTTGACTGAGGTAATTTCGAGGCGAAATTATTTTAAGAGGGTAGAACTGTAATATCCTAAAATAGGGGTTAGTTGTGATTGAATTGTTTTGCATGAGTTGGATCATGTTGTGTTATTATTTGTAGTTTTTAAGACCTAGTTATAAGTTTAGAGTGGGCCCGAGTTGCGGGAATTTTTTTTTTTTTTTAAGTTGTAAGTAAGGGAGTGAAGGAGCTAGGGCTTAAGTGTAACTCGTGGGGTATTGTAGCACAAGAATTGGCTTGGCGAGTGGCAAGGAGGCGCCACTTAGGGCCCAGAATGACGCCTTGAGCGGTGGGAGAACTCGAGTTCGAGGCAAGAATCCCATTTTCTCGCTTTGCATTTTGACGCCAAGGGGAGAAGGAGTTGTGCTCAAGACAAACTCATGTCGATAAGTTTGGACTAAGTCAAAATATTTAAATGGGTGGCAAGGAGAAAATTTAGGAACTTGTGGAATTCAAATTCATTTGAATTAGTGGCCGAGGAGGAATTTGAGGAAGTGGTCGAATTTTGAACTCCTTAGGAGGAGTGTTCGATTTTGGAAAGGCGAGGAGAGGAGGGTGCCGAATTTCCTTAGGCACCTAGTTGTGCATTTTCGGCTAGCTTTTGTTTTGTGTCAAAGCCAAAAGCAAACCTTTTTTGAGTGTGCCGATTTCCCCTAGTGCACCATATTGAGGAAAAGCCGAAAGACCATAGGTGGTTGTCGATTTCTCCTTGGGCATTTGGTCGAATCTCCACTTGAACTTCCTTCTCATCTTTTATTTTCTTTGTAGCCAAGAAGAACCTTTTTCTCTTCATCTTTTCTTTCTTCCATTGTTGCTCAAAGCCGAAAGTATCCCTCTCCCATTCTATTTTTTTCTTCTTTTCTTCTTCTTTCCATTCTCTTCTTTCTTCTTCTCCTGCCGAATCTTCCCTCTTCTATTCTTATTTTTCTTTTCCTTTCTCTTTTTCCCACTCTAGCCGAATCCTAATTGTTTGTTTTTAATCAACCATAGCTGAATCTTCCTTTTTTCTTTTTGTTTATTTTAGCCGAATCTCAATCAAGCCTTGATCTCCTTTTGGTTGTTTCTTCAATCGGTTTTACGAAGGTAAGTGTCCATGGCCGAAACTCCCTTCTTACTTTCTCTTCTTCTCTATCGACACACATAGATAAAAGCCTAATCCGGTATTTGTTGATAGTATTGTTAATTATTAATGGGAATCGATTTCTTATAGGATATTCGGGACTTTGGAAGCGATGATCCGAGCCATCTTTTATCCGCAAGCGATTCATTAAAGTCTGTGGTAAGGATACATCACGGTTTAATCATTCTTTAAGTTATTTGGAAAAGCCAAAGGCTATTGAGACTAAGTTGTGTTGGTGGCGATTGTAGGGGAAGATCAGGCCTCGCATACTTTGTGTTGTGGTTAGCATTCGTAAGCGCGTAAAGGTAAGGATGGTGTTAGTTATGCGTTATCTCATCTTTCGGGATTTATTGGTGTGGCGAATGGCCTTGTTAATGGTTTTGAGTGTTGGCGAATGTAGGACAAGGAGATCTAGTGCGATAGATCGGGTCTTGGGATTTAGTGCTTGCGTTAGTAACAGTGTGTAACTTACACACTTTATAACTTGGTAATATATTAATAACCTAATCTTGATTAAAAGCCAAACCTGTGAGATCTTGATATGATGCCTTATGGGTGTGAGCAAGGATTCGGGTAAGTCCGCTTCGATATGATCTTTCTTTGTATGGTGCATAATAATATGATTTATGATATATTTGCTTTATGTTGCACGTTAAAGCATGATGGCGGATTTGCACTTGTAATGCATTGGTATGGGTGATATGAGAGGAGGGGGAAGATGATATCCGTGACTTTGGGTCACCGTGAGGTTTGGCACCTCCAAAGTGGTTTGGTACCACAGATTATTTCGTGACTTTGGGTCACCGAGGTTTGGCACCTCATAGCGTCTCGTCGGTGGCTTAGCACCACGGTGGGTTGGCCCCACGCTTGATATATCGGGATTGACGCCGGTGATTTGGTATCACACGTGGGTTGGCCCCACAGATGGACTATTCGTGACTTTGGGTCACCAAAGGGTTTTGGCACCACATTATTGGATATCGTGACTTTGGGTCACCAAAGGGTTTGGCACCACATTATTGGATATCGTGACTTTGGGTCACCGGTGGTTTGGCACCACCAAAGGGTTTGGTACCACACGGGGTAGAAACGGAGTTATGGATGGCTAGGTTTGGGTGCATTATATATATTGCTTGGTTATGATTTGTGTAAGTATGTTGCATTAACCGGGAGGGGGATTATGCACTGAGTCTTGGTGACTCACCTTCTCCCTTATCTTTTCAGGTGATTCATAGATTGCGGATGAGGAGCCGGGCGGACTCGAGGTGGCCATGCATTAAATAAACTCGGTCTTTACGTGGACTTTGGTTTGGGTACTTTGTTTTATTTAAATTTTGTTTCACTTTTATTATGGGTTTGTAATAAGGCCTTTTGATTATGTTTGGATTATTTTTATCTGCTTTGGATTTGGTTTTAAATATGACTAAGTAATTACTTGATTTGCTTTAATAACTTGATAATCAAAGTTTTCAAACTAAGCTTCGCAACGAGTTTTCTAAACTCTACCATCGGGTAATACAATTCACATGATTTCAAAGCAACTTGACATTTTCCACTATACGTACATCGGTTTTCCCAAACACAAGCAATCGAAGAGTTTTCACCGAAAATTAACCGGTAACCTGTTTTCTTCAAAACAATTCCCTCTGTGACATGCCAGATTCGGTCGTGGTGTGTTGACCGGGTTTGGGGTGTTACACTTTAAACTCTTGTGGTCTGTATAGATAACAGACTTCTCTCCATACAGATAATGTCTCCACACCTTTAGAGCGAAAACCACTGCAACCAACTCCAGATCATGAGTGGGATAGTTAACCTCATGTGGTCTTAATTGCCGAGATGTATAGGCAACAACCTTCCCCTCCTGCATCAATACACAACCTAACCCTGCATGAGAAGCATCACAGTATACCACAAAATCTTTCCCTGCTTCAGGCTGAATTAAAACCGGAGCCTCCGTCAAAACCCTTTTTAGCTTCTCGAAACTCTCTTGCTGCTTGTCTGTCCACACAAATGGTACCTCCTTCCTCAACAACTTAGTCAAGGGCGCCGCGATTGAGGAGAAACCTTCGACAAACCTTCTGTAATAACCTGCCAATCCCAAGAAACTCCAAATTTCCGCCACAGACTTAGGTGGCTTCCAATCCAGCACTACCTCAATCTTCCGAGGATCAACTCTTATCCCTTCTGCGGATACCACATGACCCAGAAAAGTAACTTCTCTTAACCAAAATTCGCACTTACTAAACTTACTAAACTTGGCGTACAGTTTCCTCTCCCTTAGAATCTGTAGAACCACCCGGAGATGCGCATCATTTTCTTCTTCCGACTTAGAGTATACTAGGATGTCGTCTATGAATACTACGACAACCTGGTCCAAATATGGTTGGAAAACCCAATTCATCATGTCCATGAACGCGGCTGGTGCATTCGTCAACCCAAACGGCATTACCAGGAATTCATAGTGCCCGTATCGAGTCCGGAAAGCCGTCTTATGAATATCTGCTTCTTTTACCTTAAGTTGGTGGTATCCCGACCTCAAATCTATCTTCGAGAAGATCGCAACCCCTTTGAGCTGGTCAAACAAGTCGTTTATCCTCGGCAGCGGATACTTATTCTTGATCGTCAGCTTATTCAATTGACGATAATCTATACACATACGCATAGATCCGTCTTTCTTCTTTACAAACAACACCGGTGCTCCCCATGGAGACACACTGGGTCGAATAAAACCGCGATCCAGCAATTCCTGGATTTGGGCTTTCAGTTCTACTAGCTCCTTTTGTGCCATCCTATAAGGGGCGATAGACACTGGAGCCGTACCCGGTATAAGCTCGATTCCAAACTCCACCTCGCAATCCGAAGGCAACCCTGGAAGCTCCCCTGGAAAAACATCTATAAATTCCTTTACTGTTCTAATCTCCTCCACGGTCTCTTCCTTTGCATCCAAAGAACTAACAAACGTCAAGAAAGCCATGCACCCTTTCTTCACCACCCTTTCCGCCTTAAGAGCTGACACCACATTAGACAGATAGTCTCTCCTCTCACCTATTACCAAAACTTCATCATCCCCGGAAGTTCTTAACGTCATGCGCTTAGCAGCACAGTCCAAATTCGCTCGATACCTTACTAGCCAGTCCATGCCTAAGATCAAGTCAAATTCTCCGAACGGTAGTTCCATCAAGTCAGCCAGGAATACTGACCCCTGAACTTCTAGAGGCACACCTCTAAAAAGTTTATCTACCACTACCGATTGCCCTAAAGGACTGAGTACAGTCATCTTCCTAGGAGCAGTTTCAGGATTCACATTCAAGGTTCCAGACACCATACTAGCAATATAAGAGTGTGTTGACCCGACATCAATTAGTGCAGTAAAGGGTAACCCAGAAATGAGAAATGTACCCGTTATAACATCTGGTGCATCCCCCTCTTCACGACGCCTGGCCGCGTAAACCAACCCAGGCTGCCTTGCCTCAGTACCTCCTGTAATATTCAGGATTTAGGGCTTGTGCATTTTTGCATGTGCTAGTATGCCTATGAGTGTTTTGAATGTGTTTTTATGAATTTTGGGAACTTTAGAGTGTAGGTGAATATCTTAGAAATTGTCAGATTTTAAGTCTTGAAGTGGAGCTAAACTTGATAGGCCTTAAGAAAACTTATAGGTGAAATTGGACATAAAAATGGGCTTGGTAAAGTGGCTTGGAGGCGCCACTTAAAGCCTCTATAAGTGACGCCACAAGCAGTTAAAAGGGCCTAGGTTCGAATCACAAGGGAAGCAAAAGGGGCTTTTATTTTCTAAAAAAGGGAGAGAGGTGGACAAAGATGGGGACTTCTTTTAGAAGGGATTATCTTTTTAAAATTCTACTGGGATAAGAGATAAATGTTGGATTAATTTTTATTAATTTGAATAAGGTGATAAAGAGAAGAATAAGGGATTTGATAGGGAAGGATGTAGTGGCTGAATGTGGGGCTCTTGTGGTGGTATTTTCGGCAAGGAGGGAGAGCAAGGACATTATTCATTCTTTTCTCTTCTTCTGTGTCTTTGCCGAATTCTCTAGGAAACCTTCTCTTTTCTCTTTTATTTTGCCAAGTCGAAATAACTCTGTGTTCTAGCCGAATCTCCATCATCAACTTTCTCTTCTTCTCATAGTTTCTCAAAAGCCTAAGCGAGTGTTCTTAGCCATAACCGATTGTCCACCTATTGCCTCAATCGAATTCTTTATTTGGTGCCCATAGCCGAATGCTCCTCTACCCTTTTTGGTGTCGATTTGATCATTTAAGCAAGAGCCGAATCTCTCTGCTTCAGGGAAGGACAATTGATTAAGTGGTAAGGAATCTCTTCTATGTCAGAACACTATTCACTTTCTTTCACTAACTATCGAAATCAAGGTATTAATTTCATTAATATTCTTGTCTACCGAAACTTGGAAGGATCTATCGGGATTTTTGGAGTTGTCGACTACAAGGAGGAAATCATTCAGGATTTGGTAAGCAAGTATGGTTTTAGGCCGAAGGCCATTTTATTGTGTTTAAACGTTAGATTAGATCTAACATACGCCTATAGGAATCTTGACATCACCAAGAGCAAGGATCAATTTTGGGTTTTAGATCCACAAGGTAAGTGAATCTGATATTCGGCCAAGGCCATAAATAGTGATTTAGATATGTTTCTTATTCGTTTAAAAGCGAAACTAACCAAGTTAAGTGATTTAGCATTGGCCGATTGAAAGGTAGGGATATCACGAAATTTGGGATTTGATTAGTAATCAAATCGGCAACAAGGTAAGATTTTGGTTGCGATAATCCTTCTGAATTGACTATATAGCCGAATAGGCTTTTGCTAAAATATTAAGTGTTGGCCGAATGTAGGAACTAAGATCTAGAGCATTAGATCGGGATTCTTCGGGATTTCAGTGAACTCGCTAAGTATACCAGGTGTGTACCCCACACTATCTCTTAATAGATTTATGGTATTGTTTTAAGGCATGTTTTAATAAGAATGTGAAAGATATGGCTAAGGTACCATGCAATGGTACAAAGTGCTCAGGAACGTTTACCCACTCCTACCATGAGTATAATATGATCTGTTAAGGCACATATGTGAAACTATAAGAATGTGAATGAGGAATATGACATGGTTTATGCATATTTGTATGACATGGGGCATATGGGTTATATGGAAAGGGGAAGTGATCTGGTGGTTTATACCACAATATCTGAATGTGGTGACTTCGGTCACATAATCTGAATGTGGTGACTTATGTCACAAAATATATGATCTGGTGGCTATGCCACAAATTTATAAGGGCGATGAGCACGTCGTCTGCAGTGACTGCCTTCGATGATGTGTAGCGGATGGCATCTAGGTTTGGGTTCGGGTTTGCATCATTACAGTTAATTGCTATTTGTATATGTATGAATTGACATGCCTAAATCGTTGGGACTTAGTGTTGGCTGTACACACTGAGTCTGTTTGACTCACCCCATTGTGGGATATCTTTTCAGGTGACACTCAGTGATGGACCGGGTCGGCAGGGAGCTCGATGGTGGCCATGCTCACTCAAAATTTATTTTATCTTGGACTTTCTATTTTCAAGTATTTTGGATTTATTTTGGGTTTTCTTTGATGTAATAAGGCCACTAGTATGAAACTGTTTATGCATGCATTTTAATTATTTAGTATGATACGAATTTTATCAATTTAAAGTTTAAGCAACTTTTCTTAAAAATAAATTTTAAATGTTTAGACACCTAAACACAAACGATTTTTGAATTAAAGATTAACCCCAAAACAACTCGGTATTTTTATAAAACCACCCCAAATTTTCCAAGGTAATAAACATGAAATTGAAATGTTTTACTCGAGGAACATACCAAATCCGGACTGGGCTCGTGGGCCGGGTTTGGGGTGTTTCAGTTTGGTATCAGAGCCAGGTTTTAAACTCTCGGCCTTGGGTTTAAAGCCCATAACGATTTCAAAATTAAGCCCAAATAAGTTTTGTAAAAGTTTTTGTGAAATGAGCGGTTTTACGGCATGGCACCTAAGTCTCCTACTCAAGTCCACGGTAAGTACCCTAACTATTGTGTGATTTACTATATGACATATATGCGGGTATAACGGGAACGTAGACTAGTATATTGTAAGTTTTTGAACCCTAGGACCAGTATACCCCAACAATTACATAAAACTTTAAGGCCTAATTGAACAACCCCAGTGACTAAGTCGCGAAAGTTAGGTGTGTGTAACCATTGTGCGCATGTCTAGGATTGGATTCTGTAGAGCACGGTATTTAAGCGATCCTCGTGACTCACCTCCTCTTCGTTTGAATCCTACCTGTGCGTAGCTACGGTTCACCCTAACCAAGAGGACTTATTCACGGGATAAACTCAATAAATAAAACCCGAAAGGGACTAGCCGTATTTTTATAAAAACCCTAGTTTTAAAAATCACCAAATTACCCCTTTGAATTGTGGAAAAACTATTTTGAAAAAAAAAATTTCTCCAAAATATTTTCGACTTACAAAATTACCTAAGTACCCCTGGTTGTAAAATTACTAAAATGCCCTTGGTTTGAAAATTTTAAACTACCATACTACCTTTGACTTTTACTAAGATATTTTTCCAAAATACCAGAAACCCTTATTTTGCAAAACATTAAGATACCCTGAATTAGAAAATTTACAAAATTACCCCTGATTTACAAAATTTTCAAATTGACCCCGATTTATTACCAAAATACCCCTGTAGGAGAAATGACGAAAATACCCGTGGATAGGAACAGATTTAAAATGTTTGAATAGTGAATGTGTGCGATGGGTACTACTGAATGATTGTGTTTCTCTGAATTAGGATAGAAAACTTGGAACGAAAACTTTGAAATGATCGAAAGAACTGCTATTAAACTTCTTTTCATAAAATTTCTTCGCGGATAATCAGTGGAACAAAGACTAATGCATAAAATTCCTTAAAACAGATTAAAGCGTGATTGTAGAAATGAGTTCTAGGGGGTGCGGTCGTAATGTGCGAGGACGTGGTAGAGGCAGAATGACCGTATCGGAACCTGTTAAGTCTGGACAAGGGTCCGAAAATGAGGTACCACCACCCCCACCACCAGTTGTTGGTGTTGGAGCAAAGAAGATCGACGGGATGATGCGATGATCGTAGGCGATGCTACGGGTTCTTGAGATGGTGGCTGGAGCAGGTGGAGGTGGGGGAGCTCAGAAATCTGTACCCGAGCGACTCCGAGCAAATGGAGCTAAAGTATTCCGTGGCGTATCTAGTGTGGCACCCAGCACGGCTGAATATTGGCTGGAGGCGACGGAACGATTTATGGATGAGCTAGATCTGACCGCTAAAGAGAAAATGAAAGGAATGGTGTCGCTACTTCGCGATGAGGCATATCAATGGTGGCTCACAGTTCGGGATGGTGCCATAGCTGAGGATCTCACTTGGGAGCATGTTAAGGTGGCGTACCAGAAGAAGTATGTTGGAACTAGTTATACCGATGCACGGAGGAAGGCATTTACAAAGGCTGGTTCAGGGAACAAGTCCGTAGCGAGTCTGAGGCTGAATTCTTAAGGTTGAGCCGGTATGCTCGAGGTATCGTGGCTATGGAGCATGAGCGATGTGTCCGGTTTGAGGACAGACTGAGGGATGACCTGAGGTTGTTGATAGCTCCACAGCAGGAGCGAGAGTTTGCAGTGTTGGTGGAAAAGACTAAGGTAGCCGAAGGAGTTAAGGAATCTGTAAGGCAGAATGCGGACCGAAACAGGCAAAAGAGAGGTTTTGGGTCGTCAGGGTCATCTGGGAATGCGCAGAAGAGGCCTAGAGTCGATGGGCTGCGAGGTCAGCAAGTTGTGACAGGAGGGCAGTACTGTACTTGTACGCAATGTGGAAAGATGCACCTAGGAGAGTGTTGGAAGAAGACAGGAGGATGCTTTAAGTGTGGATCTAAGGAACACATGATTAAGGACTATCCTATTAAGATAGACGGGAGTCGACCAACAGGTCAGGGTTCTAATCAGCCGAGAGGGGACAAAGACCTCGGCGAGGTCGTCCGATTGGCGAGAGGAAGCGGTCTTTGAAGAGGACGTGGAACACCGTGCGAGGTGTTGGTAATGCTTTGAGGCTAGACACCAGGGCCCGGTATATGCGGTTCGTCGGAGGAAGACAAATATACACTGATGTTATAACTGCACGTTCCTTATTTTGGAGTTACCCTTTATTGCTTTGATAGACATAGGTCAACTCATTCCTATGTTGCTAGTGAAGTATCCAAACTTTGCATGTGAACTTTGAGATCATTTCTAGGAAGATGACTGCATTTAGTCCTTTAGGGCGCATCGTGATAGTAGATAAACCCTTTAAGGAAGTCCCTTTAGAAGTTCGGGGACACGGTTCCCACCGACTTAGTGGAACTACCATTCGGGGAATTTGATCTAATCTTAGGCATGGATTGGTTAGTGAAGTACCGTGCGAATATGGATTGCGCCGCTAAACGCATGTCGTTGAGAACTCCCGACGATAAGGAAGTTGTGGTGATGGGCGAAAGACGGAACTATTTGTCAAAGGTAGTATCCGCCCTTAAGGCAGAGAAGATGGTAAGGAAAGGATGTCCGGTTTTTCTGATGTGGGTCAGTGCCTTGGACACTAAGGAAACAAGTGTGGAAGGGGTTAGAACGGTAAGGGAATTTGTGGATGTCTTTCCGAGGGAATTACAGAATACCCCTGATAGGGAGGTGGAGTTTGGAATTGACTTATTGCACAGGAACGGCGCGTGATCTATCACTCCGTACAGAATGGCACCAAAGGAATTGGTTGAGCTCAAGGCTCAAATCCAAGAGTTGCTTGATCGTGGGTTTATCCGACCCAATGTGTCTCCATGGGGAGCACCGGTCTTGTTTGTGAAGAAGAAGGATGGAACTATGCGTATGTGCATAGATTATCGTCAGTTGAATAAGCTGACCATCAAGAACAAGTACCCGTTGCCAAGGATAGACGACTTGTTCGATCAGCTTAAGGGAGCCGCGGTGTTTTCGAAGATAGATCTAAGGTCTGGGTATCATCAGCTTAAGGTCAAGGAGGTGGATATCCTTAAGACGGCTTTCCGGACAAGATACGGGCATTATGAGTTCGTAGTAATGCCGTTTGGATTGACGAATGCCCTAGCCGCATTCATGGATATGATGAACCGGGTTTTTCAACCCTACTTGGATCGGTTCGTCGTTGTGTTCATCGACGACATCCTAGTATACTCCAAGTCTGAGGAGGAACATGATGAGCATCTCCGGGTTGTGTTGCAAGTATTAAGGGAGAAGAAGCTTTATGCCAAATTCAGCAAGTGCGAATTTTGGCTGAAGGAAGTCGCATTCTTAGGGCATGTAGTGTCTACAGAAGGGATAAGGGTGGATCCTAGGAAGATCGAGGCAGTGCTAGATTGGAAACCACCTAAGTCGGTGGCAGAGGTTCACAGTTTCTTGGGATTGGCAGGCTACTACAGAAGGTTCGTAGAAGGGTTCTCGTCAATAGCCGTACCATTGACAAAGTTGTTGAGAAACGAAGTACCTTTCGTATGGACAGATAAGCAACAGGAGAGCTTTGAGAAACTTAAGAGGGTTTTGACTGAAGCTCCAGTTTTAATTCAGCCTGAGGCAGGGAAGGACTTTGTGGTGTACTGTGATGCTTCTCATACAGGATTAGGATGTGTCCTGATGCAAGACGGGAAGGTAGTCACTTATGCTTCTCGACAATTAAGGCCACACGAGGTTAACTACCCGACGCATGATTTGGAATTGGCGGCAGTGGTCTTTGCTCTTAAGGTATGGAGGCATTATTTATATGGAGAAAAGTCAGTGATCTACACAGACCACAAGAGCCTTAAGTATCTGTTGACTCAGAAGGAGTTGAATCTGAGACAGCGAAGGTGGGTGGAATTATTGAAAGACTACGATTGCTCTATAGAGTATCATCCGGGCAAGGTGAATGTAGTGGCAGATGCTCTAAGTCAAAAAGTAGTGTCGGATCTGAGGGCGATGTTTGCACATCTGAGCTTGTATGACGACGGAAGTTTGCTGGCTGAATTGTAAGTTAAGCCGTCATGGTTGAATGAGGTGAAAGAGAGTCAGTTTGCAGATGATGATCTAAGTGCTAAGTTGCGATAAGTGCAGAGTGGGGAGTTAGAGGATTATGGTGTTAACAGCGATGGAGTATTGTGTTTCAAGGGTAAGGTGTGTATGCCGAAGAACAAGGAGTTAAGGCAGAGGATTCTTCGGGAATCGCATAGTAGCCCCTATGCTATTCATCTTGGAGGTACCAAGTTGTACAGGGATCTAAGAGAACAGTTTTGGTGGCCTGGTCTTAAAAGGGAAGTTACCGAATTTGTAGGGAAGTGCTTGACGTGTCAGCAACTTAAGGCTGAACACCAGGTTCCGTCGGGATTGCTTCAAATTGATAAAGATTCCGCAGATGGAAGTGGGAGAGAATCACCATGGACTTCGTTAGTGGGCTTCCCCTCACGACTACTAAGAAGGACTCGGTATGGGTGATAGTGGATCGATTGACAAAGTCCGCGCATTTCAATCCAAAGCGGGTTGACTATTCTTTGCGAGAGTTAGCAAGGTTGTATGTGGCGAAATTGTGAGGTTGCATGGAGTGCCGGTGTCAATTATTTCAGATAGGGATCCAAGGTTTACGTCTCGGTTTTGGAAAGCACTACATCAAGCTTTAGGCACTGTGATTGGATTTCACTACTGACATTTCATCCGCAGTCGGACGGCCAGTCTGAGCGAGTGATCCAAGTGTTAGAGGATATGTTAAGGGGCTGTGTGATAGACTTCAGAGGAAGTTGGGAAGAATATTTACCGTTAGCGGAATTTGCATACAACAACAGCTATCAAGCCAGTATGCGGATGGCACCGTATGAAGCGTTGTATGGACGGAAGTGTCGCACACCTACGTGTTGGACGGAATTAGGGGAACGTCAAGTTTTGGGTCCAGAGATTGTGACAGAATCCGAGGAAAAATTCAAGGTAATTCGGACACAGTTAAAGGAGGCATCCGACAGGCAGAAGTCGTACGCAGATCTCAAACGGAGGGAGATAGAATTTGATGTGGGAGATCAAGTGTTTCTTAAAGTCTCGCCTTGGAAGAAGGTGATGAGATTTGGTCACAAAGGGAAGTTAAGTCCCAGGTTTACAGGACCTTATCGGGTACTGAAGCGAGTTGGACCAGTGGCATACAAGTTAGAGTTGCCACCGGAGTTGAAGCAGATGCATGACGTATTCCATATTTCCATGCTACGTCGTTATCGATCGGACCCATCTCATATAGTGCCAGTTGAAGAGGTGGAACTAAGGCCAGATCTGGAAGAGCCGATTCAGATCTTAGAACGAGATGTGAAAGTGTTACGGAGGAAGTCAGTTCCTTTAGTCAAAGTGTTATGGCGCAATCATGGATCGGAAGAAGCTTCGTGGGAGCCGGAAGAAATAATGCGACAGCAATACCCTCACCTATTTTAGCCAGGTAATTTTGAGGTCGAAATTATTTTTAATGGGGTAGAACTGTAATATCCGGGATTTAGGGCTTGTGCATTTTTGCATGTGCTAGTATGCCTATGAGTGTTTTGAATGTGTTTTTATGAATTTTGGGAACTTTAGAGTGTAGGTGAATGTCTTAGAAATTGTCAGATTTTAAGTCTTGAAGTGGAGCTAAACTTGATAGGCCTTAAGAAAACTTATAGGGGAAATTGGACATAAAAATGGGCTTGGTAAAGTGGCTTGGAGGCGCCACTTAAAGCCTCTATAAGTGACGCCACAAGCAGTTAAAAGGGCCTAGGTTCGAATCACAAGGGAAGCAAAAAGGGGGCTTTTATTTTCGGCAAAAAGGGAGAAAGGTGGACGGCATGGGGACTTCTTTTAGAAGGGGATTATCTTTTTAAAATTCGGCTGGGATAAGAGATAAATGTTGGATTAACTTTTATTAATTTGAATAAGGTGATAAAGAGAAGAATAAGGGATTTGATAGGGAAGGATGTAGTGGTCGAATGTGGGGCTCTTGTGGTGGTATTTTCAGCCAAGGAGGGAGAGCACGGCCATTATTCATTCTTTTCTCTTCTTTTGTGTCTCTGCCGAATTCTCTAGGAAACCTTCTCTTTTCTCTTTTATTTTGCCAAGCCGAAATAACCTGTGTTCTAGCCGAATCTCCATCATCAACTTTCTCTTCTTCTCATAGTTTCTCAAAAGCCGAAAGCGAGTGTTCTTAGCCATAACCGATTGTCCACCTATTGCCTCAATCAAATTCTTTATTTGGTGGCCATAGCCGAATGCTCCTCTACCCTTTTTGGTGTCGACTTGATCATTTAAGCAAGAGCCGAATCTCTCTGCTTCAGGGAAGGACAATTGATTAAGTGGTAAGGAATCTCTTCTATGTCGGAACACTATTCACTTTCTTTCACTAATCGCCGAAATCAAGGTATTAATTTCATTAATATTCTTGTCTGCAAAACTTGGAAGGATCTATCGGGATTTTTGGAGTTGTCGACTACAAGGAGGAAATCATTCGGGATTTGGTAAGCAAGTATGGTTTTAGGCCGAAGGCCATTTTATTGTGTTTAAACGTTAGATTAGATCTAACATATGCCTATAGGAATCTTGACATCACCAAGAGCAAGGATCAATTTCGGGTTTTAGACCCACAAGGTAAGTGAATCTGATATTCGGCCAAGGCCATAAATAGTGATTTAGATATGTTTCTTATTCGTTTAAAAGCCGAAACTAACCAAGTTAAGTGATTTAGCATTGGCCGATTGAAAGGTAGGGATATCACAGAATTTTGGGATTTGATTAGTAATCAAATCGGCAACAAGGTAAGATTTTGGTTGCGATAATCCTTCGGGAATTGACTATATAGCCGAATAGGCTTTTGCTAAAATATTAAGTGTTGGCCGAATGTAGGAACTAAGATCTAGAGCATTAGATCGGGATTCTTCGGGATTTCAGTGAACTCGCTAAGTATACCACGTGTGTACCCCACACTATCTCTTAATAGATTTATGGTATTGTTTTAATGCATGTGTTAATAAGAATGTGAAAGATATGGCTAAGGTACCATGCAATGGTACAAAGTGCTCAGGTACGTTTACCCACTCCTACCATGAGTATAATATGATCTGTTATGGCATATATGTGAAACTATAAGAATGTGAATGAGGAATATGACATGGTTTATGCATATTTGTATGACATGGGGCATATGGGTTATATGGAAAGGGGAAGTGATCTGGTGGTTTATACCACAATATCTGAATGTTGTAACACCCCAAACCCAGCCCACAAGCCCTGACCGGATCTGGTATGTCACTGCAGAAAAAAACGTTCGAAAATATTTTTGACTTAGAGTTGAAATAATAAATTTATTGTTTTTAGAAATAAACTTAAGTTGTTACCAAATTCCCGGATTAAAACTTTTGCATATTTATAAATATTTTAGGAAATAAAGTCATTTGTAACTAATAATTAAATTGTCAATCCATAATAAACATAATAATAAAATTACTTGGTAAAGATACTTAAAACTTTTAGGGCCTTATTACAACTCAATTAAATAAAATAAGAATAAAATAAAAAAATAATCCAAGGTTTATGTAAACTAAGTTTTTCATTGCATGGCCACCTCGAGTCCATCCGGCTCCTCATCCGCGATCTACGAGTCACCTGAAAAGAAAAGGGAGAAGGTGAGTCACCAAGACTCAGTGCATAATCCCTCTCACGGGTAATGCAACAGCTTACACAAATCATAACTAAGTATGGCATGCACCCAACCTAGCCATCCATCACTCCTTTTTCTACCCCGTGTGGTACCAAACCACTGGTGGTGCCAAACCACTGGTGACCCAAAGTCACGATATCCATCAATATTGTGGTGCCAAACCACTGGTGACCCGAAGTCACGAATAAGAGTTTGTGGGGCCAACCCACGTGTGATACCAAATCACTGGCGTCAATCCCGTTATGTCAAATTGGGGGCCAACCCACTGTGGTGCTAAGCCACTGGGACGAGACGCTATGAGGTGCCAAACCTCTGGTGACCTAAAGTCACGAAATATGTGGTACCAAACCACTGGAGGTGCCAAACCTCTGGTGTCCCAAAGACACGGATATCACTTCCCCCCTCCACTCGTTTAACCCACATAAGTCAAGATATGCATTTAACAAGAATTATGCCCACATGCTTATTTAGCAACATACATTGGATTTATCAATTACCATTTATAAGCCACATATGCCAAATATGCCATGCTTTCCAAAAGCATCAAATAGTAACTCATATTGACAGAGACTTACCTGAATCATCGCTTATACCGTTATGGTATTAAATCCAAAGCTACATAAACCGTGATTTAGCATATACAACATTTAGCACGCTTAATTAATCATAAAGTGTGTATGTACACACCTGTCACCAACGTTATCCCTAAATCCCGGAGAAACCAATCGGCCCCACTAGCCTTCCTTACCCTTTATTCGGCCATTACCCAAAGTTAATATCAAGGCCATTCGCCAAACCAAAATAATCTCAAGGGTTAATATTTGAACCCAAAACCTTACCTAACGCCTTTGAGTACTAACTTCAAGACACGATATACGATTACGCTTCACCTCCTACAATCGGCCATCATCAATATTACTAGCCTTCTGGCTTAATCGAATCTTGAATAAATAAAATAGATCCTTACCACCTTACCAAAACCGATTGATCAAAGATGATGGATTCACTTGCTCGCTCCCAAATCTCGAAGGCCCTATAACCAATCGGTTTGAAACAAGTGATTAGCACCCTTAACAACAATTGCCAAACCAACTCTTACCTTTGTAAAAGTCGACAGAGAACAGAGAGGGAAGAAATAGCCATTCTCGCTAAACCACCTACCTTCCACCAAACCTGATTGGAACCAAACTAGAAGAGATCCACACCACACTAATATTCGGCCAAGATGAAAGCTAAAAGAAGAGGGGAATTTCGGCACACCAAGAAGGAGAGATTCGGCTATAGTGGAAGAAAGAAAATAATGGATAAGGGGAATAGGAGTTTCGATTTTGAGAAGATGAGGAAGGAGAGAAAAATAATTGAAGAGGAGGGAGTAAGGAAGAGATTCGGCTACTTGCAAAAATGGAGAAAAGAAAAACAAGATGATAGGTATGTGCTTTTAAAAGAATTCGGCACCCCCCCAAGCTTGCCGTCCACTCCTCTTGAACAAAGAGTTCAAAAATTCGGCAACTCCTTGAAACCCTCTTGGCCAACCATTTGAATTAATTCAAAATAATTTGAATTAATCACATGCCTACTTTTCCTCCTTGCCACCTATTTAAGATTATTCAAATAATAATCCCATTAAAAATCCCTATTAATAACCTCATTATCCTTATTTTAAGGAGTCCACATGCCGTCCACCTTCTCTCCACCTCTTCACGCCAGCATAAAAAAATAAAACTCCAAACTGGTGCCCCCATGATTCGAACATGGGACTTGATGGAGCAAGCTTCAATAACGCCCCTAGCCATTCTGCCAAGGCATTTCTTTGTGACATAAACCCGTCACAATTTCTTTTTAAGGGCTCCTTCGTTAGCTCCCCCTTGTCTTAACGCCAAAGCCAAAAATAAAAACACGCCTCTCGCTGCTCGCGCCGCCGAACCCGAGACCGCTGCTCCAGCGCCACTTCTAGGCCCTTAAGTGGTGCATGGAAGCCACTTTACCAAGGCTTGTGTTATGTCCAAAAGCGCCTATAACTTCTCTTAAGACCTCCCCGCCCAGCCTTCCCTTCCTAACGCAAAAAGGAAAAATAAAATACTCCCATGCCATCCTCAAGACTCGAACTCTGCACCCTTGTTGGCGTCATTCCCGTGCCTTAAGTGGCGTCCTTAAGCCACTTTACCAAGCCCCCTTTCGTGACCCAAAACGCCCACAAATTATTCTTAAGGCCTCCTCACCTAATTTCCTCTTTTACACTAAATCCAAATTTTTTCCAAAGCTTTCACCTCATTCTAAAGTTCTAAAAACTCTTAAAACATCTCCAAATACCCTTAAAACCCACTAGCACTTGGGTTATGCTCCAAATGCATAACCCCTAATCCAGATGTTACAGTTCTACCCTCCTTAAAAATAATTTCATCCTCGAAATTACTTACTAACGAATAATCGTACATCCTAACTCACCGCACTACGCTTATGTCTGCGACTCGATCTTAACAAATCTAACACATCCCCTAGAACTCATTTCTAACGTCGCGATTTAATCTGATTAAAAGTTTTATGCATTAGTATTTGTTCCATCGCTTAACCGCGAACAATTTTATGAAAAGAATTTCTAGAAGTGGTTCTTTCGATCGAACAAAGTTTCAGTTCAAGTTTACTATTCTAATTCAGAGAATCACATTCATATTCATCCACAACATTCACTTCACCACTTTGGGCATTTCTGATCATTCCCTACCCTAGGGGTATTTTCGTCATTTTCTTACAGGGGTATTTTCGTAATAAATCAGAGGAATTTTGAAACTTTAATAAATCAAGACATTTTGAAATCTCCAAGTTTCGAGGGTATTTTTAAAAATATTTTTCAAATCAAAGGTATTGCCGAAATTTCAGAAATCGGGTTTATTTTGGTAATTTTGGAAGTCAGGGGCATTTTAGTAATTTTCCCAAATCAAAGTATCTTGGTATTTTGTAAAATATGGTTTTTGAATACTTTTACAAAGTAGGAAAAAATTATTAAAAATGAGGGTAATATGGTAATTTTAGAAACCAAGGGCATTTTTGTAATTTTACCACTAGGGGTATTTTTGTAATTTTCATAAATCAAAAATTTTCGGAAAGGTTGTAAAAATAGTTCCCACAAGTAAAAAGGATAATTTTAAGAGTTTTAAAACTAGGGTTTTTATAAAAAAAAATACGGCTAGTTCCCTTTCGGGTTTTAGTTATTGGGTTTAGCCTATGAATATATCCTCATGGTTAGGGTGAACTGAAGCTGCGCACCAGGTAGGATTCCTGCGAAGAGGAGGTGAGTCACTAGGACTGCTTAATTACCAGGCTCTTCCGGATCCAATCCTAGACATGCGCACAAGGGTTACCACACCCTAACTCAGCGACTTAGTCATAGGTTTGTTTAATTAAGCATTTAAAGTCTTATGTATTCTGTTGGGGTAAACTAGTCCTAAATTTCAAAGTACTTATCATGCTATCTACGTTCCATACCTACCCTTCTACCAATAATAATTCATACAGAAGTCAGAAGTACTTACCTGGGCAGATCGGTGCCGGAGACTCGGGCCATGCTGTTCAAAACAAAAACCATTTTCACAAAGGCCTACCAAAACATTTTGGGCCTTGGGCCCCCACAGCCGAGCTTTGAACTGGGCTCTGATACCAATTTGTAACACCCCAAACCCAGCCCACAAGCCCTGACCGGATCTGGTATGTCACTGCGAAAAAAAATGTTCGAAAATATTGTTGACTTAAAGTTGAAATAATAAAATTATTGTTTTTAGAAATAAACTTAAGTTGTTACCAAATTCCCGGATTAAAACTTTAGCATATTTATAAATATTTTAGGAAATAAAGTCATTTGTAACTAATAATTAAATTGTCAATCCATAATAAACATAATAATAAAATTACTTGGTAAAGATACTTAAAACTTTTAGGGCCTTATTACAACTCAATTAAATAAAATAAGAATAAAATAAAAAAATAATCCAAGGTTTATGTAAACTAAGTTTTTCATTGCATGGCCACCTCGAGTCCATCCGGCTCCTCATCCGCGATCTACGAGTCACCTGAAAACATAAGGGAGAAGGTGAGTCACCAAGACTCAGTGCATAATCCCTCTCCCGGGTAATGCAACAGCTTACACAAATCATAACTAAGTATGGCATGCACCCAACCTAGCCATCCATCACTCCTTTTTCTACCCCGTGTGGTACCAAACCACTGGTGGTGCCAAACCACTGGTGACCCAAAGTCACGATATCCATCAATATTATGGTGCCAAACCACTGGTGACCCGAAGTCACGAATAAGAGTTTGTGGGGCCAACCCACGTGTGATACCAAATCACTGGCGTCAATCCTGTTATGTCAAATGTGGGGCCAACCCACTGTGGTGCTAAGCCACTAGGACGAGACGCTATGAGGTGCCAAACCTCTGGTGACCTAAAGTCACGAAATATGTGGTACCAAACCACTGGAGGTGCCAAACCTCTAGTGTCCTAAAGACACGAATATCACTTCCCCCATCCACTCGTTTAACCCACATAAGTCAAGATATGCATTTAACAAGAATTATGCCCACATGCTTATTTAGCAACATACATTGGATTTATCAATTACCATTTATAAGCCACATATGCCAAATATGCCATGCTTTCCAAAAGCATCAAATAGTAACTCATATTGACGGAGAAACCAATCGGCCCCACTAGCCTTCCTTACCCTATATTCGGCCATTACCCAAAGTTAATATCAAGGCCATTCGGCCAAACCAAAATAATCTCAAGGGTTAATATTTGAACCTGAAAACCTTACCTAACGCCTTTGAGTACTAACTTCAGCACACGATATACGATTCTGCTTCACCTCCTACAATCGGCCATCATCAATATTACTAGCCTTCGGCTTAATCGAATACTGAATAAATAAAATAGATCCTTACCACCTTACCAAAACCGATTGATCAAAGATGATGGATTCACTTGCTCGCTCCCAAATTATTCTTAAGGCCTCCTCAGCCTAATTTCCTCTTTTTACACTTAAATCCAAATTTTTTTCCAAAGCTTTCACCCTCATTCTAAAGTTCTAAAAACTCTTAAAACATCTCCAAATACCCTTAAAACCCACTAGCACTTGGGTTATGCTCCAAACGCATAACCCCTAATCCAGGATGTTACAAATGTGGTGACTTCGGTCACATAATCTGAATGTGGTGACTTATGTCACAAAACATATGATCTGGTGGTTGTGCCACGAATTTATAAGGGCGATGAGCACGTCGTCTGCAATGACTACCTTCGATGATGTGTAGCGGATGGAGGGTCGACTTAGTAGTCCCCACGGTGTGATGGTTGGTACGGGTGATGTGTAGCGGATGGCATCTAGGTTTGGGTTCAGGATTGCATCATTATACTTAATTGCTATTTGTATATGTATGAATTGACATGCCTGAATCGTTGGGACTTAGTGTTGGCTGTACACACTGAGTCTGTTTGACTCACCCCGTTGTGGGATATCTTTTCAGGTGACACTCTGTGATGGACCGGGTCGGCAGGAGCTCAGTGGTGGCCATGCTCAGCTCAAAATTTATTTTATCTTAGACTTTCTATTTTCAAGTATTTTGGATTTATTTCGGGTTTTCTTTGATGTAATAAGGCCACTAGTATGAAACTGTTTATGCATGCATTTTAATTATTTAGTATGATACGAATTTTATCAATTTAAAGTTTAAGCAACTTTTCTTAAAAATAAATTTTAAATGTTTAGACACATAAACACAAACGATTTTCGAATTAAAGATTAACCCCAAAACAACTCGGTATTTTTATAAAACCACCCCAAATTTTCCAAGGTAATAAACATGAAATTGAAACGTTTTACTCGAGGAACATACCAGATCCGGTCTGGGCTCGTGGGCCGGGTTTGGGGTGTTTCACCTTTGATTCCTCTGCCCTGCATTCCACGTCTTCGGCCAGAACCATTCCCTCCTCGGTTCGGACCACGACCTCTCGGCATCTGCTGACCACCCCTACCTGGCTGCACGTACCCCTGACCTACCATCCGAGCCCTGGTCATGTCTTACAGACAATTCTTAATCAAGTGATCCATCGACCCACATCTGAAACACTCCTTACTTTTTCCCCAGCACTCCCCTGCATGTGACCGCCCACACTGAGCACACTGACAAAATTGCCTTCCAGTACCCGACGTAGTATCACGAACAGGTCCATTAACCCTAGGCTTTTTCTGAAGTCCTCCCGACGATCCTGACAATCCATAGCTTCTCTTATTCCTGCCTCTGTCCCTGTCTCTATTCTGCCTCTCGGTACGCTTAACCTCCTCATCTATCTTAGCCTTTTCCACCAAAGTAGCGAAGTCCCTTTCCCGCTGAGGAGCTATCAATGCCCGCAGCTCATCCCGCAGCCCATCCTCAAATCTCACATAGCGCTCGTAATCGGTTGCAACAATCCCTCGGGAGTACCGACTTAGTCTCAAAAATTCCGCCTCATACTCAGCTACTGATTTTCCCCCTTGCACTAAATTCAGAAAAGCCTTCCTTTGGGCATCTACATAACTAGCCCCAACATACTTCCCTTGGGATTTCATCTTAAAGAAATCCCAATCTACTTGATCTGCTGGTGTACCCTCCCTGACGGTAAGCCACCACTGGTAGGCTTCATCCCGAAATAGAGAAACTGCGCCCTTCAGTTTGTCCTCAGCTATGCAATCCAAGTCATCCATGATTCTTTCGACCGCCTCTAACCAGTACTCCGCCACATTTGGAGCTACCCCAGAGACTCCTCTAAATATTTCGGCTCCATTTGCCCGGAGTCGCTAAGGAATCAATTTTCGAGCCCCATTACCCATGCCTGCTCCCGCAACTCTCTCCAGAACCCGCAGCATTGCCTGGGATACCGCATCATCACCACCCGTTTGGTCCTGGAATTCTGCTTCCGCAGCTGGCGGCAGCGGCATCTTATTTCCTGACCCGTGGCTGGAGCCTATCGGTTCTGACACAATAATCCTGCCTCGACCCCATCCACGTGTATTACATCCACGTCCCCTAGTACTCATGTCTACTGTCACGTTTCAATCTGTTTTAAGGAAATTTTATGCATTAGCTTTCTTTCCACTTATTGCTTAAAGGGGTAGTTTTATGACATAGGATTTTCAAGTTATTCTTTCGTAAGTGCGTACATCGCAAAAAGGTTTTTGTCTCTAAAGAGAATTTCCTAAATTCTAATATCCATAACAATGCATCATACAACCACTTCCATCTAATTCATTTAATAGTCAGAAGACTTACCTGGTAGACCTGGGCCGGAAACTCGAGTGCCATGCCTTTACTCCATTTCATGAAAAATTTCTTTTAAACAATTTTGTATACAAAATTTGAAATGTTGTGGGTCTCAAAAACCCCAAAGGCCAAGTGTAAAACTAGGCTCTGATACCAAATTGTAACACCCCAAACCCAGCCCAAAATACCACGGTCGAATTCAGAATGTTACGAAAAAAAAAGGTGAAAGTGAGTTGTTGTTTTGAAAATGGGACTAGATATCGTATCTAAGAAAACTATCTTTCCAAGGGTTGCCATTTAAGAAATAGTAAGTTGCCAAAAAATTTTAAAAAAAAACAAGTGTCCGAGATGTATAATATTCGATTCGTTATTAGTGCAGGTTTGATCAGAAAATGTTTGCTTCTAAGTAATTAAAACTCAATTTTTATGCTTCCATATCGAAAATGTTTTAGTGTCCCATTTTAAAAATGTACTAATTAATAAATTCAGCTTAAAACCATAAACCCCGAATAGTTAGAGTGGCCTTATTACAAAATCGAAATAACCCAAAATAACCTATCAGTTTAAATTAAACTTTACGAGAACAACTTCTGGATGGCCACCTCGAATCCCTTCCAGCCCGGTCCAACGAATCATGAGTCACCTGCATTGTTTTGGGAAAAAATAGGGTGAGTCAAACCGACTCAGTGTGCAATTAAACAACACAGTTTCCACTAATGGGCTTAGCCCCACAACCCCATCAAACTAGCATGCCATGAGCAAAATAGAAATGTAATATGATGGCCCAGCCAACCTAGTATCCATCCGCTACACACCACCCGTACATCCATCCAATACACACCTGGGGATTACTAAATCAACCCTCCATCCGCTACACACCTCTTAGGCGGTCTATGCCGACGGACACACCGCTCAAAGTCCACTTAGTGGTCTAGCCACTGATCCACGTGATTAAATCACAGATATCCACAATGAGACACAAGGTCATCATCAATCCACAATGAGGCTTGAGGCCGTCATTAATCGTGACAAAGTCACCCACTTATAGTTATGCACTTCCCCTTAAATCAATACATATATCCCGAATCCCGTGCACATGCAGCATCATATAAGAGGTGGCAATACATGCAGCATATTATAATGAGATGGCATAGTAACCGATTATAAACACATCCATATCCACATAAACCACATGCTTACATGCATCCATAAGCATTTATCCACAATTTTGATGTAGGTAGTATACTAACCTGATCACCGGATTACCCAATGTGGGTAACAACACCACCACAGCCACTATTTCGGCTACCACACATAATACACATATATTTTATTAAAGCCATTAAGAAAACAGTGCGATAACTACACACCTGAAAACCTGAAGAACTAGACTATCGATCTCCCTAACGTCCTCACTCGACAAGACTACAGTGATTTGCTTGTCTTTTTTCGACGCTGGCCCACACCCCAATGGCCAATCTCGAACTGCTGAAATAGACCGCTTCTTGAACTTAGGGGTAGGGACTACGTGTCCACCCCCTTCCTTTATCTGACTGGTACTCGATTCCATCAGATGAGATCTTGTCAGAAAACTCGGTTAAACCTTGAATTCAAATAACGATGGAACTTAAAAGAACACTTGATTGAAAGAACACCTTACCAAAGTCGACAGAAACCTGAAACTACCCGCTTGAATCTAAAGGTTGTGTAACTCCCTACATAAACCACATTAGATTCGGCTTTACTGCCTATGAACAAAAGAAGTGGCCTTCAGCCGAACGTTATAGCCACCTAACCTTGCTTGATCGATTCCCGAAAGATCCCCCCCCTAACGCTGGCTACAAACGAAAGGCACGAAATTAAGGCCTCACATAGATTCGGCCACACCCACAAGTAGGGTTAGATTCTTGGTTTTGGCAAACCAAGGAGAAAGAAGAAAGAAAACTTAACAGAGAAGAGAACATTACCACCCATAGATATTCGGCTCTGACAGATTGGCTAAGAAATGAAGTTGAACGAACACACGAGATAGAAGAGGGGAAAGAAGAATAGAACGAAGAGAGAAGTGAGGATGAATGAGAGATTCGGCCAAGGCTTTTATGCAAAGATGGGTTATTCGGCTTTTGAGGTTGGGAAGAGAAGATGAATCAAATGACCCTATTGGTCTTCTAGATTTCAGCTATGAATCAAAAAGAGAAGAAGAGTTGACAAGCCAAGTGATTTCGGCACAAGAGAGAATGGGAGCACTACCAAAACAAAAGATGAAAAGCATAACTCAAATGCCGAAAAAAAATGACCACTACTAGCACCAACTTTCGGCACCCTCCCCTTAAGCTTAAAACCGAACACTCCCACTCCCCTGTGCCACTCAAGAATTCGGCTAACACTCACCTAGCCAACACCCCCCAAGATTTTCTCCTTAACTCCCTCTACATCATTCATTCAAATGAGTTTGAATGATTCAAACCTCATGCTTAGCTCTCCACCACACATTCAAAATGTTTAACCCTTTCAAACCTCCTACACTCAAGTGTCCCAGCCAAAACCACCTCTTCACTCTCCATGCGCAAAATGAACTCCAAAATGCTATCCTTACAGCTCGAACTCCCATCCCCCCTTGAACTCCCTCCTTGTAGCCTCACCATCCTTGCCCCTAGGCGTCACCTTACCACTCCACCACTCTACTTGTTGTGTCCTTAACCACCACATTAAATCCCTTAAGGCCTAGCTCCCCTAGCTCTCCCCTAAAAGCTTAGAACCCAAAATTTTCACTAAGGTTCCTACCTTACCCCAAGGTCTCCCGAAGCCCCCAAACACACTCAAATAGTCATGCGACACACAAGAGCACATATACACGAGATAAAATGCCAGACCCCTAAATCTCGGATGTTACAGAATTTGCCAAGACACCAAGAGGCTTTATTCTAGATTTTTTTCTAGCTTGTTATAGTTTAATTTTAGCTTATATATTAAGGTTTACTATGACTATTCGACTAGCCTATGATAGCCTATAAATAGATGTTAATTTCATTTGTAAAGGTTAGAAGTTTTTTGATCATTTTCATGAAAATATATGAACTCTAGTTCATTGAGTGAGTTTATCTCCTCTTCGATTTTGTACAAGTTTCGTAGACTTATCGAGCTGTGCTTGTGGCGTCTATCACTTGTTCTTCCATTTAACTATACCATTGGTTCTTATCAATCTTCATAACGGGTCTTTGGTCCATATCGATTTCCATATTATCACCTTAAACATTATAGAACCCGGGGTGACACTCTCATAGTGTTGAATCAATTCTTTGTTTAAGTCCCTTATCCATCTCCACCGATCTATCACCTATCTACTTATCCATCATTCTTTCTTTCCAACAAATCGAACCATTCTCTTATCACCATATTCCTTCCATAGCTTCCGCAAACTCTTTCATATTTCTTGATTATTTTCCGAAGGCTTGAATTACTCCTCGTAGACGATTGGGCAATTTGCATACTTTTCGACTCTTTTCGAGGTAGACTGTATCATCTGGTATCAGAGCTATCAAACGAGGATTTTTGAAGACGTACGTGAAGCCAGAAGTTAGTTCGTGTTTGTAAAAAAAAAGTTGTATTTTTTTTCTTGTAATCAGTATATGTGTGATTGAAGTTTTAAAAAAAAACAAAAAAAAAGAAAAAAATTGAGTATTAAAAAAAAAAGAAGTGTGGAAATTTTTTTTTTGAAAGTTTGCAAGATTTTGTTTCATTACTTCTTTCCCGATCTTCAAGCCACCCTTCTTCACCCCATCGCCCCACATACTTTGTTTTTCTGTGTTTTAGCCTCCCCTAAACCCGACATCAATCCCTTGTTACCCACTTTGAAGCCGACCCTCAAGCCACTGTAACATCCTAAAAGTGGGGTTATTTGTGATTGAATTATTTTTCTTGTGTTTGTATTGATGTGATATTAATTATGGTGTAGTAAGGCTTAATTAGGGGTCTTGAGTAGGCTCGGAATAATGGGAAAATATTTTTATAAGCTTTAAAGGTAGGGAGCCTTAGCAAGTAGGGGTTACAAGGTTAGAAGAGGGAACTTTTGACACAGAAATGGCCTTGGAAAAGTGGAAAAAGGAAGGCCACTTAAGAGTTGGAGTTGACGCCACAGGGAGAGCAAGGGGAGCTTGTGTTCGAGTCATGGAAATCCCTTTTGCTCTTAATTGGGACGGCATAGGGGAGAGATTTTCTCTCTTCAAACTCTTTTGATAATAAGGATAATGAGGATATTATTTAGATATTAATTGGATTTTATTTTGATTAATTCCAAAAAGATGGCAAAGAGAAAATATAGGCATTTGAGTATTCAAATTATTTTGGATATTTTTAAACAATTGGCCAAGAGGAATTTTAGGTGATTGCCAAAAATTTGAACTCCTTGATTGATAGGAGTGGACTGGCAAGTTAGGGGAGAGTGCCAAAATCCTTCATTTGATTCCTAAACTCTCTCATCTTCCATCTTTTCTCTTTCTCTTTTCTTTCTCTCTCAAGCTGAAAATACCATTTGCCATCTACCTCTCTTATTCTTTTTGACCCTTAGTCGAAACACCTACCCTCTTTCCCTCTTTTTTTTTCTTCCTCATCTTCTCAAAACCGAAACCCCATCTCCTTTTTCCCATTATTTTCTTCCTCTAGCCGAACCTACTCCCTACCACCTTGCCAAATTTCTTTCCTCTATTTGGTGTAGCCTTGGTCGAATATCAAAGCAAGGGGTGATCCTTCTTGGTGTTTTCCAAATCGGTTTGGGTAGGTAAGTGTGTTAGCCGAATGGCTATTTCTTCCCTCTCTGTTCTCTGTCGACTTTTACAAAGGTAAGAGTTGGTTTAAACAATTGTTGTTAAGGGTGCTAATCACATGTTGAAACCGATTTGTCATAGGGCCTTCGGGATTTGGAAGCGAGCAAGTGAGTCCATCATCTTTGATCGATCGCTTTTTGGGGTAAGGTGGTAAGGATCTATTTTTTATTTGGTATTCGATTAAGCCAAGGCTATTAACTTAATGATTACCGATTTAGGAAGCGAAGCACTTTGAGGGTGGTGGCTAGTATTCAAAGACGTTTTGGGTAAGGTTTCGGGTTCACAAGGAACCTTTTCAATTGTTTTGGTTTGGCCGAATAGGCCATGGCACTAACCTTGTGGTTGGCCGAATGTAGGGACAAGAAAGCAAGGGTGGCGATTGACTCTTTGGGGTTTAGAGTTAGCGTTTGAATCAGTGTGTACATACACACTTTATAGCTAATTAATGTGCTAAGTATTTTGTGTATGCTAAATCGATTTGTGTAGATATGGGATTTAATACCATAAAAGGTATGAGCAAGGATCCGTAAGTCCTTGTTGTTATGATGCTTTTGGGAAGCATGACATATTTGGTATATGTGGTTATAGCTAACAATAAACTCTATGTATGTTGCTAAATAAACCTATTAGCATGATTTACGTATGTGCACGTAGTTGATTGATGTGGGTTGATGAGAGGAGAGCGGTGATATTCGTGTCGATGGACACCGGTGGTTTGGTACCACATTGTGACTACGGTCACGAGGTTTGGCACCTCCAGAGGTTTGGCACCTCATAGCGTCTCGTCCCGTGGCTTAGCACCACAAAGTGGGTTGGCCCCACAGATTTACATTATGGGATTGACGCCAAAGATTTGGTATCACACGATGGGTTGGCCCCATCATCCGAATTGTGACTACAAATACCAGGTGGTTTAGCACCACCCGTGGTTTGGCACCACAATATGACGGATTTCGTGACTATAAGTCACCAGTGGTTTGGCACCACCAGTGGTTTGGTACCACACGGGGTAGAGAAAGGTGTTTGGATGGCTAGGTTGGGTGCATGATTTAGTGCATGTTAATTTGTTATAAATTGTGTATGTTGTTGCACTAATTTGGGGAAGGGTTACACATTGAGTCTTGGTGACTCACCTTCTCCTTTAACATTTTTCAGGTGACTCGTAGATGGCGGTTGAGGAGCCGGTTGGACTCGAGGTGGCCATGCAGTGGAATTTGAATTTAATGAACTTGGATTTTAGTTATTTTATTTTTTTATTATTGGTTTTATTTTAATCAAGTTGTAATAAGGCCTCCTAGGATTATTTTTATTATCTTTGCATGTTTTGAATATTTTGTTTAAACTATTTAATAATATTAAAATGGGTGCACATGTTTTCTCAAATCAAACGCAAAATGTTTTAAAGTGCCATCGGGTACATTTGAAACCTGTAACAACTTGACTTAATAAATATTTTTTTTTAAAACAAACCAAGTATAGTTTTAGCAAGATAATTGAAAATGAAGATGTTTTCATCAAAACTCAAATCGGCTAAAGGGATTTTCAAAATGGTTTTCTCTGTGACATACCAAATTTGGTCGTAATGTTTGGGCTGGATTTGGGGTGTTACAAATTGGTATCAGAGCCCGGTTCAAAGCTCACCTGTGGGGCCCAAGGCCCAAAATGTTTTGGTAGGCCTTTTGAAATATTTTTGGTTTTGAACAAAGATGGCCCGAGTCTCCCAAGCACCAATCCGCATGTAAGTACTTTCGACTTTTGTATGAATTATTACTGGTAGAAGGGTAGGTATGGGACGTAGATAGCATGATAAACTTTAGGACTAGTTTACCCCAACAGAATACATAAGACTTTAAATGCTTAAGTAAACAAACCTACAATCAAGTCGCCGAGTTAGGGTGTGGTAACCCCAGTGCGCATGTCTAGGATTGGATCCGAAAGAGCTTGGTATTTAAGCAGTCCTTGTGACTCACCTCCTCTTCGCTGGATTCCTACCTGGTGCGTAGCTTCGGTTCACCCTAACCAAGAGGACTCGGTCATAGGCCAAACACAAGAAATAATACTCTGACTTTGGAAATTTACTAAAACACCCCTATAAGAAAAAGACGAAACTACCCCTGGGATGAGTGAATAGGTATGAAAGATATTAGGGAATGGATGTGCTCTTCTGTGTAAACTAGGATAGAGGACTTAAACCTTTGATTGATCGAAAGAATTTCTACTAAACTCTCTTTATAAAATTTCTTCGCGGATAACAAAGTGGAACAAGCACTAATCCATAAAAATTTCTTAATCAGATTAAAGCGAGATAGTTAGAATGAGCTCTAGAGGACGTGGCAGTCGTGGACGCTGTAGGGGCAGGATGACCGTGTCAGAACCCGTTAGGTCGGGTCAAGGGTCGGAGAATGAGGTACCACCGCCACCACCACCCCCAACTTTTGGAGCTGAGGAGCAGGATCAGACTGGTGGTGAGGCAATATCGCAAGCTGTGTTGCGAGTCCTTGAGATGGTGGCTGGAGCTAGTGGAGGAATGGGAGCTCGAAAATCTGTTCCCGAGCGACTCCGATTCAACGGAGCTGAGGTATTTCGGGGTGTGTCGGGAGTGGCACCTAGTGCGGCGGAATATTGGTTAGAATTGACTGAAAGGATCATCGACGATCTCGATCTGACGAGTGAGGAGAAGCTGAAAGGAGCGGTGTCGCTTCTAAAGGATGAGTCATATCAGTGGTGGCTCACGGTTCGAGATGGTGCTACGGCAGATGATCTTACTTGGGAGTATTTCAAAGCCGCTTATCAGAAGAAGTATGTGGGCACCAGCTACACTGATGCTCAGAGGAAAGCCTTTCTGGGATTGGTACAAGGAAATAAGTCAGTATCTGAGTATGAAGCAGAGTTCTTAAAGCTAAGTCGAATGCTAGAGGCATCGTGGCTACTGAACATGAACGGTGTGTCCGCTTTGAAGACAGACTTAGGGATGAATTAAGGTTGTTGATTGCTCCACGGCAGGAGCGTGAGTTTGCTGTTCTGGTAGAAAAGGCTAAGGTAGCCGAAGGGGTCAAGGAGTCCGTGAGACAGAACTATGACAAGAATAAGCAGAAAAGAGGCTTTGGGTCATCTGGATCGAGTAGTAATGCGCAGAAGAGGGCTAGGCAGAGTGGGCCAAATCAGACAGGGAGGCCCATGGCTGCTAATCAGAGACTGGCTCAGTGTAATCGGTGTGGGAAATCACATTGGGGAGGTTGTTAGACCGGTGATAGGGGATGTTTTGAATGTGGATCATTGGATCACCGTGTAAGGGACTGTCCTCGGAAGTTAGCTAAGAATCAGCCAGAGGGTCAGAATCATGCTCAGGTTAGAAATGTAGGACCACCACAGAGGGGTCGTGGTAATGGTAGAGGAGGTAATGGTTCTAATCGAGGTCGCAGAATTCCTGGAAGAGGGGCAGGCAACACAGAGGCAAGGCTACCTGGTTTAGTCTAGCAGCAAGGCATCGAGAGGAGGGAGATGCACCGGACGTCATAACCGGTACGTTCCTAATTTTTGGTCTTCCATATGTTGCATTAATTGATGTGGGTTCGACGCATTCATATTTTGCTAGTAGTGTGGTAGAAACTATGAACTTAGACTTTGAGATCGCTTCTTCTAGGAGATGACAGTGAATTAGCCCTCTAGGTCACTCAGTAGTTGTGAACAAGCTATATAGAGATGTACCCCTAGAACTCCAAGGGTAGTATTTTTGGTCGATCCGATGGAACCGCTCATTTGGGGAGTTCGATTTGGTTCTTGGAATGGACTGGTTGGTTAAGTATCAAGCAAGGTTGGATCTTATATTGTTAAGCGCATGGTTCTCGAAGATGGTGAGGTGATGAAGTGGTCATGATAGGCAATAGAAGAGATTACCTATCTAACGTGGTATCTGCTTTGAAGGCCGAGAAAATGGTCAAGAAGGGTTGTGAGCCATTTTTGGTTCGAATTTGTGCCTTGGAGGCTAAGGAGTCAACAGTTGAGAAGGTCCGAACAGTAGGGAATTCACCGATGTGTTTCGGAAGAACTTCCGGTGCGCCTCCGGATCGGGAAGTTGAATTCGGTATAGACTTGTTACGGAGCGAACGGCACAATGTCTATAGCACCGTGCAGAATGGCACCAAAGGAGTTGGTGGAGCTGAAGGCTCAAATTCAGGAGCTCTTGGATAGAGGGTTTATTCGACCAAGCATATCTCCGTAGGGAGCACCTGTGTTGTTTGTCAAGAAAAAGGACGGTTCGATGCGGATGTGTATAGACTACCGCCAGTTAAATAAGTTAACGATAAAAAGCAAGTATCCTTTACCCCGGATTGATGACTTGTTTGACCAACTAAAAGGTGCATCGGTGTTTTCGAAGATAGATCTTAGGTCAGGTTATCATCAACTTAAGGTGAAGGAGGTTGATGTTCACAAGACGGCATTTTGTACTCGGTATGGGCATTACGAGTTTCTAGTGATGCCATTTGGGTTGACCAACGCGCCGGCAGCATTCATGGACTTAATGAATAGGGTGTTTTAGCAGTACTTGGATCAATTTGCCGTGGTGTTTATAGACGACATACTGGTTTACTCAAAGACGGAGGAGGAGCATGACAGGCATTTGCGTATAGTTCTACAAGTATTGAGGGAGAAGCAGTTATATGCCAAATTCAGTAAGTGCAAATTTTGGCTTAGGGAGGTGGCTTTCTTAGGTCACGTAGTGTCAGCTGAAGGGATTAGAGTGGACCCTCGTAAGGTTGAAGCGGTGTTGGATTGGAAACCGCCTAGGTCAGTGGCAGAAATTCAAAGCTTTCTGGGTCTGGCAGGGTACTATCGAAGGTTTGTGGAGGGGTTCTCTTTAATCGCAGCGCCGTTGACTAAGTTATTAAGAAAAAGAGTTCCATTTGTTTGGTCGGAGAAATAGTAAGAAAGTTTTGATAAGCTAAGGAAGATTCTGACGGAAGCTCCAGTTCTGGTACAGCCTGAGGCAGGAAAATTGTTCACGGTTTATTGCGATGCATCCCATACTGGTTTAGGATGTGTGTTGATGTAGGAAGGGAAGGTAGTGGCCTATGCATCCCGTCAGTTAAGACCGCATGAGGTTAACTATCCGACTCATGACTTAGAGTTAGCAGCAGTGGTCTTTGCTCTAAAGATATGGAGACATTACTTGTATGGGGAGACGTCGATAGTCTACACGGATCACAAAAGTCTAAGGTATCTTTTGACCCAGAAAGATTTAAACTTGAGACAGCGTCGATGGATTGAGCTATTGAAGGACTACGACTGTTCAATTGAATACCATACGGGCAAGGCTAACGTGGTGGCTGACGCGTTGAGCCGGAAGGTCGTGACGAACTTAAGAGCGATGTTTTCTCACCTCAGTCTATATGACGATGGAAGTCTGTTGGCAGAGTTACAAATTAAGCCAACTTGGATTGAGGAGATTAAGGAAAAGCAATTGGTGGATGATAGTTTGAATGCAAAGAGGTTGCAAGTTCAAGATAGTGGGTTAGAAGGGTATAGTTTGATCGGTGATGGTGTACTATGTTTTCAAGGACGGGCATGTATGCCGAAGGATGTGGAGTTGAGACAAAGAATTCTCCAAGATGCACATAGCAGCCCATACGCTATGCATCCTGGAGGAAGCAAGATGTATGGGGATTTGCGGAAGCAGTTTTGGTGGCCAGGGTTGAAGCGCGAGGTAACTGAGTTTGTGGGAAGGTGTCTGACGTGTCAACAGGTTAAGGCTGAACATCAGTTGCCATCAGGGTTACTTCAACCAGTGAAGATCCCTCAGTGGAAATGGGAAAGGATCACTATGGATTTCGTCAGTGGGCTACCCCTCACGCCCAGTAAGAAAGACGCAGTTTGGGTGATTGTGGACCGTCTGACTAAATCAGCTCACTTCATCCCGGTGAGAGTGGATTATTCACTTCAGAAGCTAGCTAAGTTGTATGTGTCAGAGATAGTGAGGTTACATGGAGTGCCAGTATCAATCATCTCGGATAAGGATCCCAGATTTACGTCAAGGTTCTGGAAAGCGTTGCATCAAGCTTTTGGTACACGATTGGATTTCAGTACAGCTTTCCATCCACAGTCTGATGGGCAATCGGAAAGGGTCATTCAGATTTTAGAGGATATGCTGAGAGGTTGTGTTTTAGATTTCCGTGGTAGTTGGGAGGAGTACCTCACCGTTAGCGAAATTAAACTTATAACAATAGTTATCAAGCGAGTATCCGAATGGCACCATATGAAGCACTGTATGGACGAAAGTGCCGTACTCCGACATGTTGGATGGAGTTAGGTGAACGACAAGTTTTGGGTCCAGAGTTAGTGACAGAAACAGAAGATAAGGTTAAGGTAATTCGAGCTCGTCTCAAGGAAGCGTCAAATAGACAGAAGTCTTATGCTGATCTTAAGCGTAAGGAAATGGAGTATGCGGTAGGAGATAAAGTATTCCTGAAAGTGTCACCTTGGAAGAAGGTATTGATATTTGGGCGAAAAGGAAAGCTAAGGCCAAGGTTCATCGGGCCATATACAGTAGTGAAGCGAGTGGGACAGGTAGCTTATCAGCTCGAGTTGCCGTGAGTTGAGTCGATTCATGACGTCTTTCATGTGTCGATCTTTGAGGCGGTATCGATCGAGATCCATCACACGTTGTGCCTGTGGCAGAGATTGAGGTAAACTCGGACTTATCTTTCGAGGAAGAACAAGTTCAGATCCTAGATCGAGATGTCAAAGTTCTACGAAGGAAATCAGTACCTTTGGTGAAAGTGCTATGGCGAAACCATGGTGCAGAGGAAGCTACGTGGGAACCCGAGGATGTGATGCGGTAGCAATACCCCACCTCTTACGATCGTAAATTTCGAGGACGAAATTATTCTAAGGGGGTAGAACTGTAACATCCTAAAAGTGGGGTTATTTGTGATTGAATTATTTTTCTTGTGTTTGTATTGCTATGATATTAATTGTGGTGTAGTAAGGCTTAATTAGGGGTCTTGAGTAGGCTCGGAATAATGGGAAAATATTTTTATAAGCTTTAAAGGTAGGGAGCCTTAGCAAGTAGGGGTTACAAGGTTAAAAGAGGAACTTTTGACACAGAAATGGCCTTGGAAAAGTGGCAAAAGGAAGGCCACTTAAGAGTTGGAGTTGACGCCACAGGAGAGCAAGGAGCTTGTGTTCGAGTCGCGAAAATCCCTTTTGCTCTTAATTGGGACGGCATAAGGGGAGAGATTTTCTCTCTTCAAACTCTTTTGATAATAAGGATAATGAGGATATTATTTAGATATTAATTGGATTTTATTTTGATTAATTCCAAAAAGATGGCAAAGAGAAAATATAGGCATTTGAGTAATCAAATTATTTTGGATATTTTTTAAACAATTGGCCAAGAGGAATTTTAGGTGATTGCCAAAAATTTGAACTCCTTGATTGATAGGAGTGGACGGTAAGTTAGGGGGGGAGAGTGCCAAAATCCTTCATTTGATTCCTAAACTCTCTCATCTTCCATCTTTTCTCTTTCTCTTTTCATTCTCTCTCAAACTGAAAATACCATTTGCCATCTACCTCTCTTATTCTTTTTGACCCTTAGCCAAACACACTACCCTCTTTCCCTCTCTTTTCTTCCTCATCTTCTCAAAACTGAAACCCCATCTCCCTTTTTCCCATTATTTTCTTCCTCTAGTTGAACCTACTCCCTACCACCTTGCCGAATTTCTTTCCTCTATTTGGTGTAGCCTTGGCCGAATATCAAAGCAAGGGGTGATCCTTCTTGGTGTTTTCCAAATCGGTTTGGGTAGGTAAGTGTGTTAGCCGA
Source organism: Gossypium sturtianum (assembly GCA_025698515.1). Classification (NCBI taxonomy): domain Eukaryota; kingdom Viridiplantae; phylum Streptophyta; class Magnoliopsida; order Malvales; family Malvaceae; genus Gossypium; species Gossypium sturtianum. Next base: position 79,925,303 of record CM046943.1, on the reverse strand, counting down.
ATGGCTATTTCTTCCCTCTCTGTTCTCTGTCGACTTTTACAAAGGTAAGAGTTGGTTTCGCAATTGTTGTTAAGGGTGCTAATCACATGTTGAAACCGATTTGTCATAGGGCCTTCTGGATTTGGAAGCGAGCAAGTGAGTCCATCATCTTTGATCGATCGGTTTTGGGGGTAAGGTGGTAAGGATCTATTTTTATTTGGTATTCGATTAAGCCAAAGGCTATTAACTTAATGATTGCCGATTTAGGGAAGCGAAGCACTTTGAGGGTGGTGGCTAGTATTCAAAGACGTTTTGGGTAAGGTTTGGGTTCACAAGGAACCCTTTTTCAATTGTTTTGGTTTGGCCGAAATAGGCCATGGCACTAACCTTGTGGTTGGCCAATGTAGGGACAAGAAAGCAAGGGTGGCCGATTGACTCTTTGGGGGTTTAGAGTTAGCGTTTGAATCGGTGTGTGTACATACACACTTTATAGCTAATTAATGTGCTAAGTATTTTGTGTATGCTAAATCTGATTTGTGTAGATATGGGATTTAATACCATAAAAGGTATGAGCAAGGATCCGTAAGTCCTTGTTGTTATGATGCTTTTGGGAAGCATGACATATTTGGTATATGTGGTTATAGCTAACAGTAAACTCTATGTATGTTGCTAAATAAACCTATTAGCATGATTTTTGTATATGCATGTAGTTGATTGATGTGGGTTGATGAGAGGAGGGCGGTGATATTCGTGTCGACTTTACACCGGTGGTTTGTACCACATTGTGACTACGGTCACCGAGGTTTGGCACCTCCGAGGTTTGGCACCTCATAGCGTCTCGTCCCAAAGTGGCTTAGCACCACGATGGGGTTGGCCCCACGATTTACATTATGGGATTGACGCCGGTGATTTGGTATCACACGATGGGTTGGCCCCATCATCCGAATTGTGACTACGGTCACCGTGGTTTAGCACCACCAAAGTGGTTTGGCACCACAATATGATGGATTTTGTGACTATAAGTCACCAGTGGTTTGGCACCACCAGTGGTTTGGTACCACACGGGGTAGAGAAAGGTGTTTGGATGGCTAGGTTGGGTGCATGATTTAGTGCATGTTAATTTGTTATAAATTGTGTATGTTGCACTAATTTGGGAAGGTTTACACATTGAGTCTTGGTGACTCACCTTCTCCTTTAACATTTTTCAGTGACTCGTAGATGGCGGTTGAGGAGCCAGGTTGGACTCGAGGTGGCCATGCAATGGAATTTGAATTTAATGAACTTGGATTTTAGTTATTTTATTTTTATTGTTGGTTTTGTTTTAATCAAGTTGTAATAAGGCCTCCTAGGATTATTTTTATTATCTTTGCATGTTTTGAATATTTTGTTTAAACTATTTAATAATATTAAAATGGGTGCACATGTTTTCTCAAATCAAACGCAAAATGTTTTAAAGTGCCATCGGGTACATTTGAAACCTGTAACAACTTGACTTAATAAATATATATTTTTTAAAACAAACCAAGTATGGTTTTAGCAAGATAATTGAAAATGAAGATGTTTTCATCAAAACTCAAATCGGCTAAAGGGATTTTCAAAATGGTTTTCTCTGTGACATACCAAATTCGGTCGTAATGTTTGGGCCGGGTTTGGGGTGTTACAGCCGCGATTAGTCTTCCAAAATGAAATACGAAATTGTGAGACGAGATTGAGCGATAAAAGGCACGAGTGCTACGTTAAAGAAAAAGCCTTATACGAGTGAAAACACGAGTGTGAGCGATTTTTCTTTGTGCGTGACTTGTGAGGTTTTTTGTGGTAAGGTACTTTAATTTCTTTGTCTGTTATTTCTCTTCTTTATAACCGTTTCTTTTTTAGAAAAATAAACATGTCACAAGAAGGGTTCTCAGCCGCCGACTTCCAATATTTGTTGAGCGAAATGGAAAGCATGATCGACCGAAAGATGTCATCAAGTCAGAGAACGGAGTCAAGTTCTTCACCGCGATATACATCCAAAAACTATTCACGAAGAGACTCTTATCATGACTCATGTTCGTCGAGGTTTTCGAGATGGAGAGAAGCAAGATATGAGTTCGAATCTTTTCGAGGCAACGAACGAGAAGAAAGCCATAAATACTTGTCTATGAAAGATCGTTCTCGAAGTAATTCCCATCATGATTCGTATTCAAGGCAAATCAAAACAAATAACGAGTTTGAAGCCTTTTACGGTGATGACCAAGAAAGCATGAGTTATACATCTAATGATTCGAAGAAGTCCCGTATGAAGAAATTTTCACGAGGAATTGATCAAGATATCTATGAAAACATCGCTTCAATCTTAGAATCAAATCCTTGTATTTTTGATTCTTTTGAATCAATCTCTTGTTGTAATCAAAATGAAAAAGAAAATGAAAAAAGAAATTGAGAGAAAAGAAAACAAACATGAGAATGAAGAGAATGAAGAAAAAGAATTCGGAATCGTGAGAGAAAAAGAAAATAAAGAAAGAGAGTTTGAAAAAGAAAATGAAGAAAATAAAATTAAGAAAAAAATTGAGATAGAAAAAGAAGTGAAAGAACAAGAAAAATGAGAAAAAGAGAGAGTTGTTTCAGCTAACTCATTTGAAGTTTGTTCTTCTTCTGTTCCTTCTTTTCAGGATTCTGAGAAGCCGAGCAATGAAAATCTTCAGCTTCAATACCTTCCCGACGAGCAACGTTTTCATTTGATTGAAAAAAGTAATGAAGGTAAGGAAGGTAGGATATTTGAAGAGTTTCAATCTCCATCAAATTTCTCTAAAGATCGTGATTATATGGATGATTTCGTCATTGGCCATCCCCCGAATAATTGTGATATTTGAAACGATGATATGTAACATCCTGATTTTGGGGCTATGCATTTGATGTGTTTTGTGTGTATGCCTTGTTTAATGTGTTGTTTTAGGGTGTATGGGAGTCTAGGTAAGGCCCAGGGAAAAGCTGGAGCCCTGGCTAAAATTTTCTTTTTAGGTACTTTAGTGGAGAAGTTAGCTGGAATAGGACCTAAGGGATGATGTTGGTGGTTGGTTAACACAAGAAAAGGAGTGGCAGAGTGGCAAGGAGGCGCCACTTACGATGCTGGTAAGTGACGCCACAGAGAATAGGAGAGGGGGCAGGTTCAAGTCACAAGGAGCTCATTTTGGGAGTTCTTTTTGGCGTCAGGGAGAGCAGAGGCAGAATTCGACTAGGACACTTTAGGATAGGGGAGTGGACTAAGTCAAATAATTTGAATGAATGGCAGAGAGGAAAAAGGGGAGCTTGAAGTGTTCAAAATATTTCAAACGGGTGATCGGGAGGAATTTGAGGAGAAAAGAAAGGGATGAGCATTGTGAGCTTGGTGTTGGCCGATTTTCAAACTCATAGTAGAGGGGGGAAATTGGTTTTGTCTTGCTAAGGGTATGCCGAATTTCAACTTGGGAAGCATAGGCTTTTTTGTTCTCAAAATAGTGCATTTCTGATTTTGAGGTTAGTAGGTGCCGAATTTGTTTGAAAGTGTTTAGTAGTCAAGTGAGAATTTCCTTCCCATTCCGGCATTTGAGGTTTTTATTTTTTCTTGAACCCTTTTCTATGTGTAAGCCGAAACTACCATTTACTTTCATTCTCTTCTTCATCTCTATTTCTATGCTATAGCCGAATGTCCCTTATCCAAAGTTCTCTTCTCTGATTTCTTCTACAAACCGAATCTTCATAGCCTTCTCTTTTCATCTTTTTTTTTGGGTCACTTCTAAAACTGAAAACTCCTAAGTTCCATTGGTAGTTCTTTTATTTTTCACCTCTTTCATCTTCTTCCCTGTTATTGCCAAATCTTCTCTTCTGCCATGCTAGTGCCGAATTCTTTTAGGTGTTAACTGAATCTCTTGTGTTAAGGTAAGTGGCGATTTCTTCTATATCTTTATCTTCTCTTTTGATTTTTTTTTGGAAGCCAAAGCCGAATGGCTAGTTGGCTTGGTGAGGCCATCGGTTGGACTTATGTTTCTTCTTATTTTCTTGTGTTCTTTGGGCCGCCTATTTCAGGAATCGAAGAAAGCCAAATCATCGGGATCTCTAAATCAGAAACTGTTAATCTTTGAACCCTATATCTCTCTTTTCGGGATTTCAAGGTAAGGGTGTTCTCTTTAGATTTTGTTTAGGTTCGTTATCGTATTCATTACCTTAACCCTATATTGTGGTTTAACAAACCATATTTCATTATAGTATCATCTGACGAGATCTTTTAATGGAATCCAATACCGATCAGGCAAAGGAGGGGGTTGGACCTGTGAACCCAGCCCCTAAGTTTAAGAAGCGTGCCGTATCAGCAGTTCGAGATTTGCCACCGGGGTGTGGACCGGCTTCAGAACAGAGTCGTAGGCAGATAGTAGTTGTTTTTGCTATCGATAGTGTCGATTTAGAGAGTATTGTTTTGCGTGTTACCAGGTGTGTAAACCCTAACACACTTTACTTAATTGTATTATTAATTGTATGGGCTGAAAAGTCGAAAAAGGCTGTGAATACAATCGAAATACCTTTTTGGTTAAGGTAGGAAGTGCCAGGTACGTATCTGTAATTACCTGATATGAGTTGGTTGTATGTGATGATATATTGCCTTGTTATTAGCATGATACAGTTGTTTCGATATAAAAGTTGTGCATGGGATATGGGAATGTTGATGGAGGGGAAGTGATAAGGTCACATAGTGATCGGTGGCTCTGCCACATTGTTTTAAGGTCACATAGTGATCGGTGGCTCTGCCACATTGTTTTAAGGTCACATAGTGATCGGTGGCTCAGCCATATTGTTTTAAGGTCACATAGTGATCGGTGGCGCTGCCACATCTGTTTATGAGGTCACGTAGTGATCGGTGGCTCTGCCACATTTTCTGACAGTATGACTATCAAGACGGCGTGTAGCGGATGGAGGGTTGATTGTAGAAATCCCCACGGTGTGATGGTTGGTACGGGATGGCTTGTAGAGGATGGAAATACTAGGTTGGGCCGGGCATAATGCATTCATGAATTTGTATGATATCATGTATGAGCTTAATACGAGATTGTGGGCTGTGGGCCGGTTTAAGTGTTTAATGGTTTTACACACTGAGTCTCTGTGACTCAGCCTTTCCTAAACTTTTCGTGTCAGTAGATCGGGATATTGGAGCCGAGGTGGACTCGTGGAGGCCATAAAAGACGTTATATTTTATGAACTTTTTACTGCTTAAAGTTTTTCTTTAAATTTGGGTAATTTTTGATGTAATAAGGCCTTTTAAATTTATATTTGGTTTTATTTAGTATTTATGCCTGACACTATGGAAAAATTTTAGTCACGAAAATTTTCTTAAATGGGGTTTTATATATGCGAGTTCACTAAGTAACATTTTTTTCAAAATCGCACCTCGTCTAATAAATGATTGCTTAATTAAAATTGTGAAACTTTTCCCAAGCTAACAAATCTTGGTTTCGAGACATCGCTTAATCAAAAGGTTTTTAAAAATATATATATATTATGATTTTTCCCAGAGTAGATAGGAAATCGTTTTCACTCAACCCTGTGACATACCAGATTCGGTCGTAGCGTTTAGGCCGGGTTTGGGGTGTTACAATTTGGTATCAGAGCCTAGGTTGCAAACATTCGGGCTGTGAAATGGGTCCAACAGTATTTTATAAAATCAATGAGAATTGGAGAAAACTATTTTTTTGAGCGAAATATGGCATCCGAGTTCGTCGGCTCCCGATCCACCCAGGTAAGTGATTCTAACTATTTGGTGATGTATGCCTGAAATGATTGATAGCATGAATGAGTATGTTTGATAGCTTTAGGATACCCGAACTTTAGAGACTAAAACTGTTTGATGTGTCTTGCGAAAATTATTTCTTAAGATTATTATCCATAAAACTACTCGGTGGTAAACAGTGAAAGAAATACTAACTCATAAAACTTCTAATCAGATTAAGTCGCAAATGTTAGTCATGAGCACTAGGGGACGCGGACGTAATGCGCGTGGTCATGGTAGGGGCAGGATGGCTGTGTCGGAACCAGTAGGATCAGGTCATGGGTCAGGAAACAAGATACCAGTACCGCCGGTTGCGGAAGTAGACTTTCAGGACCAAACGGGTGGAGATGATGCGGTGTCTCAGGCAGTGCTACGGGTTTTGGAGAGAGTTGTTGGGGTAGGTATGGGTACAGGAGCTTGGAAATCTGTGCCAAAGCGACTTCGTGCAAATGGAGCAGAAATGTTTAGAGGTATATCGGGTGTAGCTCCCAATGCAGCTGAGTATTGGTTGGAGGCGGTTAAGAGTATAATGGATGATCTCGACTTCACAGAGGAGGAGAAGTTGAAAGGGGTTGTATCTCTTCTTCGGGATGAAGCGTATCAATGGTGGCTGACGGTCAGGGATGGTACAGTGTCTGACCGCCTTACCTGGGATTTCTTCAAAACGACATTCCAGAGTAAGTACATCGGATCGAGTTATGTGGATGCGCAGCGTAGGGCATTTTTGAATCTGGTTCAGGGTAATAAATCGGTGGCTGAGTATGAGGCGGAATTTTTATGCCTTAGTCGTTACGCCCGAGGGATGGTGGCCACAGACCATGAGCGTTGTGTCCGGTTTGAAGATGGTCTGAGGGATGATCTGCGGGTATTGATAGCTCCACAGCGAGAAAGGGAATTCACTATTTTAGTGGAAAAGGCTAAGATAGCCGAGGAAGTCAAATGGTCAGAAAAGTAGAATCGAGATAACGATAGAGGTGGTAATAAAAGGAATTTTGGATCGTCAGGGTCGGCTGGGCGTTTTCAAAAGAGACCTAGGACGGATGGGCCAAGTCGGGTTGTGAGATCTGTTGCTGATAGACAGCCTCAGAGGTGTGCTCGGTGTGGTAAATTCCATTTTGGAGAGTGTTGGTCAAGTAACAGAAGATGTTACAGGTGTGGATCGGCTAATCACCAGATTAGAGACTGTCCACAGGAGCGAGACGGTGCGAGGCCAGGGAATCAGGGTTACACTCAGCAGGGTAGAGGAGGTCAGCAACCACAGAGGGGTTGTGGTCTAGCCAGAGGAGGTAATGGTTTTGGTCGGGGTCGTGGAATGCCAGGCAGAGGTACAGGAAACATTGAAGCGAGACAGCCGGGGCTGGTCTATGCTGCTAGACGCAGAGAGGAGGGTGATGCACCGGATGTCATAACCGGTTCGTTCTTAATCTTTGGACTACCTTTTTCTGCATTGATTGACATTGGGTCGACGCATTCATATGTTGCTAGTATGGTATCCGACACTTTAAGTATAGACTCTGAGATTGCTTCTAGGAGATGACGATGAATTAGCTTGTTAGGACAATCGATGAGTGGTGAACAGACTTTATAGGGAGGTACCTTTAGAAGTTCAAGGGGTGGTTTTTTCGGCTGATCTGATGGAACTGCCATTCGGGGAGTTTGATTTGATCCTAGGGATGGACTGGTTGATAAAGTATCAAGCGAACTCGGTATCTTGCGCTAAACGCATGGTGGTCCGTATGCCCGAAGACGAGGAGGTGGTGGTAATAGGAGAAAGGAGGAACTATTTGTCCAACGTGGTGTCCGCTTTGAAGGCTGAAAGAATGATGAGGAAAGGATGCGAGGTGTTCATAGCTTTGGTTTGCGCTTTGGAGGGTAAGGAATTGTCTGTGGGGGATTTGAGGACAGTGAAGGAGTTTCTGATGTTTTTTCGGAGGAGCTTCCAGGATTACCCCCGGATCGCGAGGTGGAATTCGAGATTGATCTTCTTCCGGGGACAGCTCCTGTATCTATCGCTCCTTATAGAATGGCACCGAAGGAACTAGTAGAACTGAAAGCTCAGATTCAGGAAATTTTAGATCGAGGTTTTATCCGACCGAGTGTATCACCATGGGTAGCACCGGTGTTATTCGTTAAGTATAAGGATGGATCAATGCGTATGTGCATTGATTATCGCCAGCTGAACAAATTGACAATCAAGAACAAATACCCGTTGCCGGGGATTGACGACTTATTTGACCAGTTGAAGGGGGCTTCAGTCTTTTCAAAGATAGATTTGAGGTCAGGGTATCATCAACTCAAGGTTAAGGAAACGGATATCCATAAGACGGCGTTTCGTACTCGCTATGGACATTACGAATTTTTGGTGATGCCATTTGGGTTAACCAATGCACCAGCAGCATTTATGGATATGATGAACTGGGTTTTCCAACCCTATCTGGACCGGTTTGTCGTAGTGTTTATAGACGATATTTTGGTTTATTCAAGGTCAGAGGAGGAGCACGATTCACATCTTCGAGTGGTTTTCCAAATCTTGAGGGAGAAGCAATTGTTCGCCAAATTCAGTAAGTGCGAATTTTGGCTGAGCAAAGTTACTTTTTTGGGCCATGTTGTGTCGGTAGAGGGGATTAGAGTTGATCCTCAAAAAATTGAAGCTGTTTTGAATTGGAAGCCACCTAAGACTGTGGCAGAGATCAGAAGTTTTCTTGGTCTGGCTGGGTATTATAGAAGGTTCGTTGAAGGGTTTTCTTTGATTGCAGCACCCTTGACCAAGTTGCTACGAAAAGAGGTTCCGTTTATTTGGTCTGATAAGCAATAGGAGAGTTTTGAAAAGCTGAAGAAGATTTTGACGGAGGCTTCGGTGTTGATTCAGCCTGAGGCTGGGAAGGAGTTCGTGGTTTATTATGATGCGTCGTACACGAGTTTGGGATGTGTGTTAATGCAAGACGGAAAGGTGGTCGCGTATGCATCTAGGCAGTTAAGACCGCATGAGTTAAACTATCCCATGCATGATTTGGAATTGGCGGCGGTAGTGTTCGCTTTGAAAAGTTGGAGGCATTATCTGTATGGTGAGAAGTCCGTTATTTATACAGATCATAAGAGTCTAAGGTATCTTCTCACCCAGAAGGAATTGAATTTGAGGCAGCGGTGGTGGATCGAGCTATTGAAGGATTACAATTGCTCGATTGAGTATCATCCGGGTAAAGCTAACGTGGTAGCAGATGCATTAAGTCGTAGGGTGATCTCGGATTTGAGAGCAATGTTAGCTCATCTCAGCTTATATGATGATGGAAGTCTGTAAGCTGAACTGCAAGTGAAACCTTCCTGGATTAGTCAGATTAAAGAGAAGCAACTGTTGGATGATGCCATGAGTACTCGACTACTTCAAGTACAGAATGATGGGGTAGAGGATTTCAGTCTGAGCAGTGATGGGGCTCTGTGTTTTCGCAAGAAATTTTGCATGCCGAAGGATGTGGGATTAAGACAGTTGATACTTCAGGAAGCGCATAATAGCCTGTATGCTATGCATCATGGCGCAAGTAAGATGTATAGGGAATTGCGAGAATAGTTTTGGTGGCCGGGCCTGAAGCGTGAAATAACCGAATTTGTAAGCAAGTGTCGACATGTCGTGCAGTAAAAGCGAAACATCGCTTGCCTTCGTGTTTGTTACAGCCGTTAAAAATTCCGCAGTGGAAGTGGGAGAGGATCACGATGGATTTCGTTAGTGGGCTGCCCCTTACGCCTACTAAAAAGGATTCGATATGGGTAATTGTAGACCGATTGACGAAGTCTGCCCATTTCATATTGGTTCGCGTCAATTACTCCCTTCAGAAATTGGCTAAGTTGTATGTAGCAGAGATCGTAAGGTTGCATGGAGTACCAGTGTCTATCATCTCAGATAGGGACCCGAGATTCACGTCAAGGTTTTGGAAGGCATTGCATCAGGCTTTGGGGACAAAGTTAGATTTCAGTACAGCATTTCATCCACAGTCTGATGGACAATCAGAGAGGGTAATTCAGATCTTAGAAGACATGTTGAGGGGCTGTGTCTTAGACTTCAGAGGTAGTTGGGAAGAATTTCTATCGTTAGCGGAATTCGCGTATAACAATAGCTACCAAGCGAGTATTCAGATGGCACCTTATGAGGCGTTATATGGTCGAAAGTGTCGTACCCCTACGTGTTGGACAGAATTGGGCGAGCGTCAGTTGTTGGGTCCAGAATTGGTATCGAAAATTGAAGATAAGGTTAAGTTAATTCGAACTCGTTTAAAGGAAGCGTCGGACAGGCAGAAATCCTATGCTGATCTAAAGCGCAAGGATATAGAATTTGAAGTAGGTGACCAGGTGTTCTTAAAGGTGTCACCGTGGAAGAAAGTGTTAAGGTTTGGACAGAAGGGTAAGCTAAGCCCCAGGTTCATTGGGCCTTATTGTGTATTGAAGCGTGTGGGACCAGTAGCTTATCAACTCGAGTTACCTGCAGAGTTAAGTTAGATTCATGATGTGTTCCACGTTTCTATGCTAAGACGCTATCGTTCGGATCCGTCTCACGTGGTGTCAGTAGAAGAAATCGAAGTAAGGCCTGATCTATCCTTTGAAGAGGAACCAGTTCGGATTTTGGATTGTGATATCAAAGTGTTACGTAGGAAGATAGTTCCGTTAGTTAAGATTTTGTGGCGTAATCACGGTTCAGAGGAAGCTACGTGGGAACCAGAAGAAGCGATGCGATAGCAATACCCTCATCTCTTTTGACCAGGTAATTTCGAGGTCGAAATTTTCTTAAGGGGGTAGAACTGTAACATCCTGATTTTGGGGCTATGCATTTGATGTGTTTTGTGTGTATGCCTTGTTTAATATGTTGTTTTAGGGTGTATGGGAGTCTAGGTAAGGCCTAGGGAAAAGCCGGAGCCCTGGATAAAATTTTCTTTTTAGGTACTTTAGTGGAGATGTTAGCTGGAATAGGACCTAAGGGATGATGTTGGTGGTTGGTTGACACAAGAAAAGGAGTGGCAGAGTGGCAAGGAGGCGCCACTTAAGATGCTGGTAAGTGACGCCACAGAGAATAGGAGAGGGGGCAGGTTCAAGTCACAAGGAGCTCATTTTGGGAGTTCTTTTTGGCGTCAGGGAGAGCAGAGGCAGAATTTGACTAGGACACTTCAGGATAGGGTAGTGGACTGAGTCAAATAATTTGAATGAATGGCAGAGAGGAAAAAGGGGAGCTTGAAGTGTTCAAAATATTTCAAACGGGTGATCAGGAGGAATTTGAGGAGAAAAGAAAGGGATGAGCATTGTGAGTTTGGTGTTGGCCGATTTTCGAACTCATAGTAGAGGGGGGAAATCGGTTTTGTCTTGCTAAGGGTATGCCGAATTTCAACTTGGAAAGCATAGGCTTTTTTGTTCTCAAAATAGTGCATTTCCGGTTTTGAGGTTAGTAGGTGCCGAATTTGTTTGAAAGTGTTTAGTAGTCAAGTGAGAATTTCCTTCCCATTCCGGCATTTGAGGTTTTTATTTTTTCTTGAACCCTTTTCTATGTGTAAACTGAAACTACCATTTACTTTCATTCTCTTCTTCATCTCCATTTCTATGCTATAGCCGAATGTCCCTTATCCAAAGTTCTCTTCTCTGATTTCTTCTACAAACCGAATCTTCATAGCCTTCTCTTTTTCATCTTTTCTTTTGGGTCACTTCTAAAACCGAAAACTCCTAAGTTCCATTGGTAGTTCTTTTATTTTTCGCCTCTTTCATCTTCTTCCCTGTTATTGCCGAATCTTCTCTTCTGCCATGCTAGTGCCGAATTCTCTTAGGTGTTAACTGAATCTCTTGTGTTAAGGTAAGTGGCGATTTCTTCTATATCTTTATCTTCTCTTTCAGTTTTTTTTGGAAGCCAAAGCCGAATGGCTAGTTGGCTTGGTGAGGCCATCGGTTGGACTTATGTTTCTTCTTATTTTCTTGTGTTCTTTGGGCCGCCTATTTCAGGAATCGAAGAAAGCCAAATCATCGGGATCTCTAAACCGAAAACCGTTAATCTCTGAACCCTATATCGCTCTTTTCGGGATTCCAAGGTAAGGGTGTTCTCTTTAGATTTTGTTTAGGTTTGTTATCGTATTCGTTACCTTAACCCTATATTGTGGTTTAACAAACCATATTTCATTATAGTATCATCTGACGAGATCTTTTAATGGAATCCAATACCGATCAGGCAAAGGAGGGGGTTAGACCCGTGAACCCAGCCTCTAAGTTTAAGAAGCGTGCCGTATCAGCAGTCTGAGATTGGCCACCGGGGTGTGGACCGGCTTCAGAACAGAGTCGTAGGCAGATAGCAGTTGTTTCTGCTATCGATAGTGTCGACATAGAGAGTATTGTTTTGCGTGTTACCAGGTGTGTAAACCCTAACACACTTTACTTAATTTTATTATTAATTGTATGGGCTGAAAAGCGAGAAAAGGCTGTGAATACAGTCGAAATACCTTTGTGGTTAAGGCAGGAAGTGCCAGGTACGTATCTGTAATTACCTGATATGAGTTGGTTGTATGTGATGATATATTGCCTTGTTATTAGCATGATACAGTTGTTTCGATATAAAAGTTGTGCATGGGATATGGGAATGTTGATGGAGGGGAAGTGATAAGGTCACATAGTGATCGGTGGCTCTGCCACATTGTTTTAAGGTCACATAGTGATCGGTGGCGCTGCCACATCTGTTTATGAGGTCACGTAGTGATCGGTGGCTCTGCCACATTTTCTTATAGTATGACTGTCAAGACGGCGTGTAGCGGATGAAGGGTTGATTGTAGAAATCCCCACGGTGTGATGGTTGGTACGAGATTGTAACACCCCGAATTTGAGCCTAGAAGAATTGGGCCCAATGGGCCTTGGGAATGGGAGCGTCTAAAATTTTTGAGATATAAGTATCACTTAGAATATTATTAAGATAGTATCGGGATTAATTGAAGCCTTAGAGTTAGGGGTGACCTTAGGGAAAAATTATTTTTCTCACTTAGTGGACCCTAGTCCCAAACATGAGGCCTCATAAGCAGATTAAGAGAAAATAGGACACAAATGGGCTTGTGGTCCAGTGGAAAGTGGCGTCACTTGGGAGCTATGAGGTGGCGTGTGTGAAAGCTGAGTAGGTCCAAGGTTCGAGCAGGAGGAGTGTATTTTGGAATGTTTTATTTTGCATAGGTGGATGGCAAGAGTTGTGTGGATTTTGAACTCTTGCCGTGGAGAGTTTGAAGGAAGCAGGACTGATGGATGTGGAGGATATTTCGGATAAGATTAAGGTATTATCAGAGAGAAAAGATAGGAGATGAAGAGGGTGAAGTGTTGGGGCCGAATAGGACTGTGGGGGGAAGGCAGTTCGGCTTTGGCTATAAAAGGGGGGTGCCGAAATCCTTTGAAGGGGTTCTTGGAGTTTCCATCTTTCTTTCTCTTTTTTCCCCTCATCCTTATTTTCTTCCATTGCCGAATACCACCACCCCTGTTTGCCGAAATCCTTGTTTGCCGAAATCTCTGTTTACCAAAATCTCTGTTTGCCAAAATCTCTGTTTGCCGAAATCCCTGTTTGCCGAAATCCCTATTTGCCGAAACCCCTGTTTATGCCGATTCTTTGTTGTTTGTTCCTCCACCTCAATCGATTATTATCTACTTTCAGTCACATTTGGAAGCCGAATCTTGTTCAAGTAGATCTTTAAGTCGCAGGATCAAAGGAGAATTTCGGTAAGTGCTTAGTTAAACTTTTAGTGTGTTTTGTTAAAAGCCGAAGGGCTATCTAACCCAATCCTTGTCGTTAACTTTGTATTAACAAGGGTAAGGCTCAACAATCGCAAGCGTGGTAAGTAAGGATTGCTAACAAGGTGGTAAGTGTTCTCGACCCAGTCATGGTTTTGTAAGTGGCCGAATCTAATGTGGCTCATAGGGGTGACTTATGTACGATATGGGTCACTTGGTTTTGACGATATAGGTGTTTGAGTGCGGATCTAGAGGTTAATCGCCAATAGTAGCAAAAGAAGGGCTACTAGCACGTGAGGCACACGGTAAGGGTACGGTGAGGTTTTCGTTTTTGGTTAGTATGTATTAACGCTTTGGTTAATCGCTAGTAATGTCAATTTTAGGTTCGTGACAAAGGGGTTTGCAGCACGCGAGGTTTCCAGGTGTGTACAAACACTACACACATGATATCAGCAATGCCGAAAAGCCGAAAAGCCAAAAGTGGCTAAATGGGCCCGGTGGGCCCTGAGGCTAAGTTTGATGGAATGGTTTGGTTGTTATACGAATTGAATTAGTCTTGCATGATGCATGATCTGGATATGTTTTGGGCCTAATAGGTCATATGGTAAGATTTGGGCCTAATAGGCCGTAAGGTTGTAATTTGGGTTTGATGGGCTATATGGGGATGTAAGCAGATATGCTAGGGTTATGGACTTAGGCCTAGTTTGAACAACTCTTCAATTTCATGAGACTTAAGTTAATTAAACATGCGTGTAGACAAGTCGATTAGTTAGAGTGTGGTAACCGACATATGCATGTCTAGGATTGGATCTAGTGAGAGCTTGGTATTTAAGCGGTCCGAGTGACCCACCTCCTCTTTTCTGAGATCCTACCTGGTGCATAGTGTTTGTTCACTTTAACCGCGAGGACTTGTTTATGGGCCAAAGTTTATAACTAAAACCCGAGAGGGACTAAAATACCCTTATATTGGAAAATCACTAAAATACCCTTATGTTGGAAAATTATTAAAATACCATTATATTGTAAAATTACTAAAATACCCTTATATTGTAAAATTTCTAAAATACCCTTATATTGTAAAATTACTAAAATACCCTTATATTGTAAAATTACTAAAATACCCCTGTTTGTAAAATTACCAAGATACCCCTAATTTGCCAAATTACCAAAATACCCCTGTAGGGTAGAATTATGAAAATACCCCTGGGTAGTGAAATGACGAAAATACCCCTATGTGATGAATATGGGTTTGTGGATGTTACTTTTGTGTTTCATGCATTCATATGATATTCTCGCTTAGGATGCATATGGGTGAGAATTATGGTACTGCGGAGGAAGATTTGAGGATCGCATGGCCATATGGTATGGATTCGGGATCGCATAGCCGTATGGTATGGATCCACGTGAAGGCTTTAAGCCCAACATATGATTAGCGACTTTGCGCAAACATTCGATAATACATAATCGGGCTACCCTTGGTGTGTAGCGGAGGGTGGGTCGAGCTAGAATTCCCCACAGAGTCATAAGGTTGGAAGGGAAATGGTGTGTTTAGCGGATGGATTTTTGGGTGGGTTTTGCATTATCTGTTTATAAATGATACGATATGATATGATATGAGGTCATTGTGGGCTAAGGCCCAAGACCACCGATTTTGTTAGGGCTTAGGCCCAATGTGAATATTTGTATGTGATTTGATTGCCAAGGGTTGTACACACTGAGTTTCGAAACTCACACCCTTAATTTTAAATGTTTCAGGTAATCCTGAATAGGCGGCTCGACGAGGGAGAGGACTCGGAGATGGCCACACTACAAGTTATTCAAATGTTTTAATTTATTCAAATGATTCTGTTTAAATACTTTGTTTTTTCATTGGATTGTAATAACGCCATGTAACTCCTATTTGACTTTGAATTTTGGGTTTATTATTATTCACTTAAGAAATTTCATAAAATTATTAAAGTGTTAATATGGTTTTCGAAATAATCTTTTGTTTTGGGCTTTTGGGCCTTAAATGGTTAACTAGTAAATTGTTTTGAAGTGCGCCTTTAATGTGACATTCTAGATTCGGGCCTAACTTCTAGGCCGGGTTTGGGGTGTTACATTGAGTGGTATCAGAGTCAAGTTCCAAAGCTCGGGCTGTGAAATGGACCTTATGTTTTGGGTTTTTAAAACAAGTAGATTAAGAAGTTTTTGCAGGATTCTTGAAGTGTGGTTCACTGAGCCCTCGACGTCGAGCCAAGTAAGTTTTTCTGTTATTATTTGAATTGTTGAACTGTGTAGATATTGGGCTACTTTAAAATAGGCTTTTAGAGACTAAGGCCCGTAGGAAACTTAAGCCTATAGTGGATTCTCGACCACGGAATAACTCTAAGAAATTGTTGTTACTTACATAAGACATGTGCCCTAAACAAGTGGAACTAAGTACTAATTTCATAAAATTCTTAATTCAAAAATATGCAACGATGAGCGCTAGACGAGGTGGAAGAGGCCGTGGAAGTGTTAGGGCAGGGCCGTCCGAGTCAGGCCATATGCCCAACGTAGGAGTAGGGAAGGCTCCAGCCTCGCCAGTAGCTGAAAGAGGAGCAAATGAACAGGCTACCTCTACAGAAGATGTTGTATCGCAGGCCATGTTGAGAATCTTAGAAAGGGTCGTTGGGCCTAATAATGGTACGGGGAGTCGTGGGTCGATCGTGGAGCGACTCCGAGCTAATGGGGCTGAGATTTTCAAAGGAGTGGCGGGGGTGGCCCCGAATATGGTAGAGTATTGGTTGGAAGCTACTGAAAGAATAATGGATGACCTGGATTGCACGGCGTAACGTATTAAAGGGGCGATATCCTTACTTAGGAGGAAGCCTATCGGTGGTGGTTGATCAGAAGGAGGGCAACCAACCTGAGCATGTCACTTGGGAGTTCTTTAAATCAACATTTCAGGGGAAGTACATTGGAGCGGCCTATGTGGATGCTCAAAGGAAGGAGTTTTTGAGTTTGACTCAGGGAGATAAACTGGTAGCAGAGTACGAGGCTAAGGGGATAATAGCAACAGAGTACGAAAGATGCGTACGGTTCGAGGATGGATTAAGAGATAGCCTTAGGGTACTAATAGCTCCACAAAGGGAGCGAGATTTTGCGGTCTTGGTGGAGAAAGCAAAAATAGCAGAAGAGGAAAAGAGCACGGAACGCTGCAATCGAGAGAAAGAGAGGGGCAAGAGCAAGCAGATTATGGAACCTATGGGAGCTGAATAGAGGCCTGCAAGAAGGGCCAGAGTGAATAGGCCGGTTAGAGCTGAGGCCCCTATTGCTGCTACTAATAACGGGATACCACTTTGTGTTGAGTGTGGAAGAAGGCATCCAGGTGAATGTTGGAGGAGGATAGGAGCATGTTTGGGTTGTGGATCCATGGAACATAGGGTTAGGCAGTGCCCGAGAAGGCTAGATCAGGAGCAAGCCGATGGTAGAGGTAATTTTCAACCTCGGAGGGGTGGTCAACAACCACCAAGGAGCCGTGGTCAAGTCAATGGTGGCAATGGCACAAGACATGGTCGTGGAGGTGCAGGTTATGCTGAGCCGAGGCAGCCAGCTTTGGTCTATGCAGCACGTCGCCAAGGGGACGAGGATGCTCTAGATGCGAATACCGGTGCGTACTCTACCATAGTATACTAAGTGTTTCTTTTGGCTTTAGAATTAGAGTGCGCAGCGAAAACATAGTGGTGAGACTTGGGTAGTACGATTAATAGTTAGTTGAAAATTTCGAGGACGAAATTTCTTTAAGGAGGGTAGAATAATTGTAACACCCCGAATTTGGGCCTAGAAGAATTTGGCCCAATGGGCCTTGGGAATGGGAGCGTCTAAAATTTTTGAGATATAAGTATCACTTAGAATATTATTAAGATAGTATCGGGATTAATTGAAGCCTTAGAGTTAGGGGTGACCTTAGGGGAAAAATTATTTTTCTCACTTAGTGGACCCTAGTCCCAGACATGAGGCCTCATAAGCAGATTAAGAGAAAATAGGACACAAATGGGCTTGTGGTCCAGTGGAAAGTGGCGTCACTTGGGAGCTATGAGGTGGCTTGTGTGAAAGCTGAGTAGGTCCAAGGTTCGAGCAGGAGGAGTGTATTTTGGAATGTTTTATTTTGCATAGGTGGACGGCAAGATTTGTGTGGATTTTGAACTCTTGCCGTGGAGAGTTTGAAGGAAGCAGGACTGATGGATGTGGAGGATATTTCAGATAAGATTAAGGTATTATCAGAGAGAAAAGATAGGAGATGAAGAGGGTGAAGTGTTGGGGCCGAATAGGACTGTGGGGGGAAGGCAGTTCGGCTTTGTCTATAAAAGGGGGGTGCCAAAATCCTTAGAAGGGGTTCTTGGAGTTTCCATCTTTCTTTCTCTCTTTTTTCCCCTCATCTTTATTTTCTACCATTGCCGAATACCACCACCCCTGTTTGCCGAAATCCTTTTTTGCCGAATTCTCTGTTTACCAAAATCTCTGTTTGCCGAAATCTCTGTTTGCCGAAATCCCTGTTTGTCGAAATCCCTGTTTGCCGAAACCCCTGTTTATGCCGATTATTTGTTGTTTGTTTCTCCACCTCAATCGATTATTATCTACTTTTAGTCACGTTTGGAAGCTGAATCTTGTTCAAGTAGATATTTAATTCGCAGGATCAAAGGAGAATTTTGGTAAGTGCTTAGTTAAACTTTTTAGTGTGTTTTGTTAAAAGCTGAAGGGCTATCTAACCCAATCCTTGTCGTTAAATTTGTATTAACAAGGGTAAGGCTCAACAATCGCAAGCGTGGTAAGTAAGGATTGCTAACAAGGTGGTAAGTGTTCTCGACCCAGTCATGGTTTTGTAAGTGGCCGAATCTAATGTGGCTCATAGGGGTGACTTATGTACGATATGGGTCACTTGGTTTTGACGATATAGGTGTTTGAGTGCAGATCTAGAGGTTAATCGCCAATAGTAGCAAAGGAAGGGCTACTAGCACGTGAGGCACATGCTAAGGGTGCGGTGAGGTTTCGGTTTTTGGTTAGTATGTATTAACGCTTTGGTTAATCGCTAGTAATGTAAATTGTAGGTTCGTGACTAAGGGGTTTGCAAACCGCGAGGTTTCCAGTGTGTACAAACACTACACACGATATCGGCAATGCCGAAAAAAGAAAAGCCAAAAGTGGCTAAATGGGCCAGTGGGCCCCGAGGCTAAGTTTGATGGAATGGTTTGGTTGTTATACGAATTGAATTAGTCTTGCATGATGCATGATCTGGATATGTTTTGGGCCTAATAGGTCATATGGTAAGATTTGGGCCTAATGGGCGTAAAGGTTGTAATTTGGGTTTGATGGGCTTTATGGGGACGTAAGCGGATATGCTAGGGTTATGGACTTAGGCCTAGTTTGAACAACTCTTCAATTTCATAAGACTTAAGTTAATTAAACATGCCCAGAGACAAGTCGATTAGTTAGAGTGTGGTAAACCGACATATGCATGTCTAGGATTGGATCTAGTGAGAGCTTGGTATTTAAGCGGTCCGAGTGACCCACCTCCTCTTTTCGAGATCCTACCTGGTGCATAGTGTTTATTCACTTTAACCGCGAGGACTTGTTTATGGGCCAAAGTTTATAACTAAATCCTGAGAGGGACTAAAATACCCTTATATTGGAAAATTACTAAAATACCCTTATATTGGAAAATTACTAAAATACCCTTATATTGGAAAATTACTAAAATACCCTTATGTTGGAAAATTACTAAAATACCCTTATGTTGGAAAATTACTAAAATACCCTTATATTGTAAAATTACTAAAATACCCTTATATTGTAAAATTTCTAAAATACCCTTATATTGTAAAATTATTAAAATACCCTTATATTGTAAAATTACTAAAATACCCCTGTTTGTAAAATTACCAAGATACCCCTAATTTGCCAAATTACCAAAATACCCTGTAGGGTAGAATTACTGAAATACCCACGGGTAGTGAAATGACGAAAATACCCTATGTGATGAATATGGGTTTGTGGATGTTACTTTTGTGTTTGATGCATTCATATGATATTCTGCTTAGGATGCATATGGGTGGGAATTATGGTACGGAGGAAGATTTGTGGATCGCATGGCCGTATGGTATGGATCCGGGATCGCATAGCCGTATGGCATGGATCCACAGAAGGCTTTAAGCCCAACATATGATTAGCCACTTTGCTGCAACATTCGGTAGTACCGCAACCGGGCTACCCTTGGTGTGTAGCGGAGGGGTGGGTCGAGCTAGAATTCCCCACAGGAGTCATAAGGTTGGAAGGGAAATGGTGTGTTTAGCGGATGGATTTTTGGGTGGGTTTTGCATTATCTGTTTATAAATGATACGATATGATATGATATGAGGTCATTGTGGGCTAAGGCCCAAGACCACCGATTTTGTTAGGGCTTAGGCCCAATGCGAATATTTGTATGTGATTTGATTGCCAAGGGTTGTACACACTGAGTTTCGAAACTCACACCCTTAATTTTAATTGTTTCAGGTAATCCTGAATAGGCGGCTCGACGAGGGAGAGGACTTGGAGATGGCAACACTACAAGTTGTTCAAATGTTTTAATTTATTCAAATGATTCTGTTTAAATACTTTGTTTTTTCATTGGATTGTAATAACGCCATGTAACTCCTATTTGACTTTGAATTTTGGGTTTATTATTATTATTGTTTCAACTGCCCACTTAAGAAATTTCATAAAATTATTAAAGTGTTAATATGGTTTTCGAAATAATCTTTTGTTTTGGGCTTTTGGGCCTTAAATGGTTAACTAGTAAATTGTTTTGAAGTGCGCCTTTAATGTGACATTCCAGATTCGGGCCTAACTTCTAGGCCGGGTTTAGGGTGTTACAGGGATGGCGTGTAGAGGATGGAAATACTAGGTTGGGCCGGGCATAATGCATTTATGAATTTATATGATATCATGTATGAGCTTAATACGAGATTGTGGGCCATAGGCTGGTTTAAGTGTTTAATTATTTTACACACTGAGTCTCTGTGACTCACCCTTTCCCTAAACTTTTCAGGTAATCAGTAGATCGTGGATATTGGAGCCGAGGTGGACTCGTGGAGGCCATAAAAGACGTTATATTTTATGAACTTTTTACTGCTTAAAGTTTTTCTTTAAATTTGGGTAATTTTTGATGTAATAAGGCCTTTTAAATTTATATTTGGTTTTATTTAGTATTTATACCTGACACTATGGAAAAATTTTAGTCACGAAAATTTTCTTAAATGGGGTTTTATATATGCGAGTTCACTAAGTAACGTTTTTTTTCAAAATCGCACCTCGTCTAATAAATGATTGCTTAATTAAAATTGTGAAACTTTTCCCAAGCTAACAAATCTTGGTTTCGAGACATCGCTTAATCAAAAGGTTTTTAAATATATATATATATATATTATGATTTTTCCCAGAGTAGATAGGAAATCGTTTTCACTCAACCCTGTGACATACCAGATTCAGTCGTAGCGTTTAGGCCGGGTTTGGGGTGTTACATGATAAGACGACTTTATTCCATAATGATCATCGTGAAGCGAAGTATGAAGATGGAGAGACACATATCCAACAAGTACAAGACTCGAGTAAGTATGACGATGACTTTTCTTTTAATTCCCATTTGTTTGATTATGCGCAGGTATTACGAGGTTTGTTCATTGTCTAACATGAAATCTTTGAGTTTTTGTAAATTTGTTCTGAAACATGTTAAGAGTTTTGATCATTCGATCTTGAACATACATTATTCATATTGGTTTAACATGTTTGATTCATCGAAACCATTGTCCCATCTTGACTTAAATAGTCAAACCCATGTTTTTAAACCGAGAATTCATTCTGATTTGCTTTGTGGGAAAGTCAAGTATCACCTGGTAAGTTTGAAAGACTACTATCTTCTTGATACAAGGTTTCTGAATAAGGTAATGAATATTGTCAACTTTGTTCTCAATTTTTATTCATTCCTTAAGCAAGTTTTGTGGTTGTACATGCAATCTGTGTACATGGAGTTCCCATTTTGTTTGAAAAAGGTTGATTCGTGAGTAAAGCATCGACTACATTACATGCCCGATGAGAGAAGGTTCGTCTTGACCGAGCAAGGTAAATTTGATCTCCCAGTTTTAGCTTGTGAAGACAAGCAAGGTAAGAACGGTCTCTGTCTTTTTGCGCCTAAAGGTAAGTCACTTGAAAACTTTGAGATGTTCTTGTTCTCTTTGGATAAATTTAAAAGTTATGTCACTGATTTCCCTTCTGTAAAACACCTAGATCATGATTCGATTGAATGTCCTATTCTGTTTCTGGATGATCTATCTATTTTGATGTTTGATAAAAAGATGCTCGTTATTGATAATTGGGATGATGATAGGCTTTGCACCAATGAATCGACTTTTGTGAATCATTCAGTTAATGAAATGTTTAATAGTTCCATTTTGTCTATTCCTGTTCTATCTGTTTCAATGATTGACAAAATGATTCTTGTGTTTGATACTTGTTACAATTCTTGTGCGAGTGATTTCATATATCGTATAAAGCAAGGTTTGATTGTTCAATTTCGAGAACCTTATGCATTTTCTCCATTACTTGCTTGTGACTCATATATCTATCATTTGATGTGTTACTCGCATGTTGATTTTGACTTGTGGAATCCATTCGAATTGTATGCATGCATTAAAGCCTATTCACCTTTGTTGCAAGAATTTGATAAGGTGGTGTTACTTTTATATGATAAAATGTTTATGCCCGTGTGCGTGCGAACTAGTTGTTTTGTTTTACTTATATTTAGCTTGCACAAATGTTTGTTAACTTGTGGTTACCTTTTTCAGGTACTACGAATATCATCCGTCCTGTTTGATCGAGGAAAACTGAGTCAAGAGGAATTTTGTTCGAAAAACCAACAGTTCGATTCGAGGATGAATCGTCTTGAAGAGGGGAGGGATGATACGGGCACGCCCGGGGCACCATCAAATTTCAAACTTATGGAGCTCGAGCCCGAAGTCCCAAGTTCCGTGAATCTGATATGCACTTTGGTGCATTTCCAAATCGAGTCGGATTAGTCCATTTGGGCTTATTTGAGCTCGTTCGAGCTCGCTTCAGCTCATTGAGCTGATCATTTAAATTTCATACTTTAAATAAATTAAGTCTTTTATTTATCAAGTTTCCTACAGCAAATTAATATGTCCAAATAATTTAATTAGTGTCATATTAAATATGTTAGATTTATTACATGTGATTAAAGTGTCCTATTTGAAACATGCATTCAATGAGTCCTTTATTGTGCCGAATTTATGATGTCTAAATATCCTTTATTGTGCCGAATTTAAGGTGTCTAGTTGCCCCTTTAATGTGCTGATTTAATGAACTAATGAGTTGATTTAAATTTACTGCAAGTGCATCTATTATGGGTGGCATATTAAAGACATGTAACAACCCAAACCCGGCCCAAACTTTAAGGCCGAATCTAGCTTGTTACAGTAGAAAACATTTTTGAGAAATTCGTTTTTCTAAATCAATTTAAGTTGTTGAAAACCTTTTGTTTGAATGTCTTGTAAAAACTTTATTTAGTTTTTATTAGAAAATTTATTTAAGCCAAGTTAATATAAAATTCCAAATGTGCCCGATGGCACGTTAAAAACAATTTTCGTTTTAACTTGGAAAACATGTGATTTAAATTTAATTCTAATAATATAGTTTAAAACAAAGTATCCAACATATGAGAAATAACAAAAATAAAGTATATGGAGGCCTTATTACATCCTAAATAAAAACAAACCAATAATAAAATAAAATAGCTAAGTTTAAAGTTCATTTAATTCAAGTCCACCGCATGGCCACCTCGAGTCCAACCGGCCTCAACCGCCATCTACGAGTCACCTGAAAATGTTAAAGGAGAAGGTGAGTCACCAAGACTCGATGATGTAACCCTTCCCCGTATTTAAACAATTTCATACACAAAGACATATAATCAATCATCATGTACTAAGTCATGCACCCGACCTAGCCAACCAAACGCCTTTGTCTACCCCATGTGGTACCAAACCACTGGTGACCGTAGTCACAATGTGTTACCAAAACACCGGTGGTGCCAAACCACTGTGACATATAGTCACGATGTGATGCCAAATCACCGAGGTGCCAAACCTCACGTGTCCGTGACACAATCGATTGATGGGGCCAACCCATCGTGTGATGCCAAATCACCGGCGTCAATCCCTTATAATAATCTGTGGGGCCAACCCATCGTGGTGCTAAGCCACCGGGGCGAGACGCGATGAGGTACCAAACCTCTGGAGGTACCAAACCTCTGGTGACCGTAGTCACGGTGTGTTACCAAAACATCGTGCCCGCCGGCACGAATATACTTGCCCTCCACTCATCAACCCATATCAAGTATTTATAATACTCATGCCATCATATGTTTAATCACATATATCATATCTATCATTAATCATAAACAACATATCATGCTTTCCAAAAGCATCATAAAATCTCATAATCAATCGTGGACTTACTCGTATCCTTGCTTATGCCATTCATGGTATTAACATCTACATAGATCCAATTATCACATGCAAAAGATTTAGTACATTTAATTAACTATAAGTGTGTATGTACACACTGTCACCACCGAATCGTCTAAATCCCAAAAGAGATGTCGGCCACCTAGATCTCATCGGTCCCTATATTCGGCCAAATACATGGGTTAGTACCATGGCCTATTCGGTCAAACCAATACAATTGAAAAGGGTTCCTTGTGAACCCAAAACATTACCCGAATGTCTTTGAACCCAAGCCACTATACTCCAATTGGTCTTGCTTCCCTGAATCGGCAACTATTAGTAGCCTTTTAATAGCCTTCACTTTTCTTAATTAGAAGAATAATTTCTTATAAGCAAGCACTTACCACTTACTTACCCAAATCCGATTGTTAAGGAATGAAAGATCCGATCTCACTGCTTTGAGATCCCGAAGTACCTAAAAGGAATCGATTACCAAAGTGTTTAGGAGCCTTTCTGCGAAATCAAGACTTACTCTTGTAAAAGTCGACAGAATATGAATGAGAAGAACAATAGGCATTCGGCCTAGATACTT
Source organism: Gossypium sturtianum (assembly GCA_025698515.1). NCBI lineage: Eukaryota > Viridiplantae > Streptophyta > Magnoliopsida > Malvales > Malvaceae > Gossypium > Gossypium sturtianum. The sequence goes on along the minus strand of CM046943.1, from coordinate 79,900,717 downwards.
ACTTTCTTAAATCGTTTGCCAAGGAAGATTCAAGAGATCTATCCTACCTTTATTGTTCGGCCAAGGTGTTTCAAGATAGGGAAAAGAAACTTCGGCACCAAGATGAGATGTATATTCGGCTAGTGTGGAAAAGAGAAGAAAAGGAGAGGATTCGCAAAAAGAGTTTTATGAAAGAAAAATAAAAGAAAGAGAGGGATGAGGGGATAAGTGGTTCGGCCAAGAATCAAGAGAGGAAAGGTGAAAGCAAAAGGGGTTTTTGATTTTGAGAGAGGATAAAAGGGAAAAAAAATGTTAGCCGAATTTGTCAGGTAAAAGACTAGAAAAGAATTCGGCTCCCCCCTTCACATAATCTCCATGCCGTCCACTCTACTCCAACAAGGAGTTTAAAAATTCAGCAATTACCTTGAATTGCTCTTGACCACACCTTTGAAGATATTCAAAATAATTTGAATTACTCACCTACCTATTTTTCCTCTGTCAACTACTAAGGATTTAATCAATTAAATATACTTAAATAAAAAGAAAATCCTTATATTATCATCATTATCCCTTATTATCCCATCAAATAAATAAAAAAACAAAGAATCCATGTGCTTGCCAAACTCCAGCCGAATGCAAAAACAAGGAACCAAAGACCCATGTGCCGTCCACTGCCTGCCCAGCTGCTGCAAAATAAAAGAAAAACCACCCGCTGCCCATAGGTCTCGAACATGGGACCTAGGGGAATCCAGCAGCCAAGTAGCGCCCAGGCCATTCGGCCAACCTGCCTTTTATGTCAAAAAGCCCCAACATTTATTTTTAAATCCTTCCTTCTTCAGCCCATCACCACATAACAAAATTAAAACGCCAAAATGCCGCTCCAGGCCCTCGAAACTGCACCCTCTCTCCCCTCCAGCGTCTAAGTGACGCACGCTAGCCACTCCGCCAATTGGACTTTCATGTCCACCAAGCCACACCATTAATTTTTAAGGCATACTTAGCCCAGTCCTTACACGCACAAAAATAAAACAAAATTGCTGCCCAAAGACTCGAACCCTGCTCCCCTAGGCGTCACCTTCCAAAGCCCCCAGCGCAGCGCCTCCACGCCACTTTGCGGATCCTTTCTTGCGTTTTAAACTCCCCAATTTATTTTAAGGCCTTCCCGCCTTATTTCCCCTTTTTACCCTAAAAATCTAAAATTTTTCAAAGCCTTCCCTTTCATCCAAGCATTCTTAGAACCTCTAAAACTCATCCAAGCACTCCCAAAACCTACTAACACTTGATTTATACCCAATATGCACAGCCCCTAAACCAGGTGTTACAATTCTACCCTCCTTAAAATAATTTCGTCCTCGAAATTACTTACTACCATAACTCGCTACTCTCTACGCCTCACCACAAGCACTCGATCTTAGTAAAGTCATCATTCCACCTTGACCACGTCGCGACAACCACGTCCCTAGAACTCATATCTAGCGTCGCGATTTAATCGATTAAAAGTTTTATGCATTAGAAATTTTGTTCCACTATTTAATCATGAGCAAATCTTTATGAAAGAAGGGTATTTTAAAGTAGTTCTTTCGATCACACAAAGTCTCAGTTCACGTTTGCTACCCTAATTCAAAGAATCACATTTACACACACATTCATTCATCCACAAGAACACATTTCTCCCTCAGTAGAGGCACATTCAGTGGTATCCACCACACACATCCACTATTCGGACCTTTCTGCCCGTTTCTACCCCAGGGGTATTTCCGTCATTTTCCTACCGGGTATTTTCGTGAATAATCAGAAAAATTTTGAAAGCCTTAATAAATCAGGATATTTGGATATTCCAAACCTTTAAGGGTATTTTCGAAAATTCTTCAATTTGAAAGTACGGTAGAAGTTTGGAAACTAGGGGTATTTTGGTAATTTTGTCAATCAGGGTAATTTTGTAAATTCCCAAAGTCAGGGTATTATTTTGAATTACAAGATTTTCGGATACTTTTGCAAAGTGAGAAAAATTATTGAAATCGGGGTAGTCTGGTAATTTTAGAAATCAAAAGTATTTTCGTAATTTTGCCACTAGGGGCATTTTGGTAATTTTCACAAATCAAGTTTTTCGAGGAAACATTGTAAAAATGACGTTCTCAGATTTGAAAGAGTTATCGCAAAAGTTTCAAAAACATTAGGGTTTTTGTTGTTTCATTCTTTCTCGAAAACATGGCTAATTCCCTTTTCGGGTTTTAATCATTGTGTTTAGCCTATGACCGAGCCCTCCTAGTCAGGGTGAACCAAAGCTACGCACTAGGTAGAATTCGAGTGAAGAGGAGGTGGGTCACGCGGACTGCTTAAATACCAAGCTCTCACCGAACCTTTCTAGACATGCGCACAGAGGTTACCACACCATTGAGCCCTCTGAGTTAGGGTGAGCAGAAGCTTACGCACCGGGTGGGATACTGCGAAGAGGAGGTGAGTCACGAGGACTGCTTAAATACCGAGCTCCGGATCCAATCCTAGACATGCGTACAGGGGTTACCACACCCTAGCTCATTGACTAAGTCATAGGTTGGTTTAGTTCATTAAGTCTTATGTTCTGTTTGTGTGTTTGAGTAATCTAACCTTAGGGTCCAAGTCCTATAAGACTATTCTACGTTCCATGCTTCCTACACTTCTACAGAAAATAATTCACAAAGAAGTTTGGAGGTACTTACCTGGGCGGATTGGTGCCGGAGACTCGGTGCCATGCCGTTCCAAACCCAAAAATCATTCCCTAAGGCCTACCAAAACATTTTTGGGCCTTGGGCCCCCCCACCGCCGAGCTTTGAACTGGCTCGATACCAATTTTGTAACAACCCAAACCCGCCCAAACTTTAAGGCCGAATCTAGCTTGTTCTGATGAAAACATTTTGAGAAATTCGTTTTTCTAAATCAATTTAAGTTGTTGAAAACCTTTTGTTTGAATGTCTTGTAAAAACTTTATTTAGTTTTTATTAGAAAATTTATTTAAGCCAAGTTAATATAAAATTCCAAATGTGCCCGATGGCACGTTAAAAACAATTTTCGTTTTAACTTGGAAAACATGTGATTTAAATTTAATTCTAATAATATAGTTTAAAACAAAGTATCCAACATATGAGAAATAACAAAAATAAAGTATATGGAGGCCTTATTACATCCTAAATAAAAACAAACCAATAATAAAATAAAATAGCTAAGTTTAAAGTTCATTTAATTCAAGTCCACTGCATGGCCACCTCGAGTCCAACCGGCTCCTCAACCGCCATCTACGAGTCACCTGAAAAATGTTAAAGGAGAAGGTGAGTCACCAAGACTCAGTATGTAACCCTTCCCCCGTATTTAAACAATTTCATACACAGCATATAATCAATCATCATGTACTAAGTCATGCACCCGACCTAGCCAACCAAACGCCTTTGTCTACCCCATGTGGTACCAAACCACTGGTGACCGTAGTCACAATGTGTTACCAAAACACTGGTGGTGCCAAACCACTTTGGTGACATATAGTCACGGATGTGATGCCAAATCACCGGAGGTGCCAAACCTCACGGTGTCCGTGAGACACAATCGATTGATGGGGCCAACCCATCGTGTGATGCCAAATCACCGGCATCAATCCCTTATAATAATCTGTGGAGCCAACCCACCGTGGTGCTAAGCCACTTTGGGGCGAGGCGCGATGAGGTACCAAACCTCTGGAGGTACCAAACCTCTCGGTGACCGTAGTCACGATGTGTTACCAAAACAACGGTGCCCGTCGGCACAGAATATCTTTGCCCCCTCCACTCATCAACCCATATCAAGTATTTATAATACTCATGCCATCATATGTTTAATCACATATATCATATCTATCATTAATCATAAACAACATATCATGCTTTCCAAAAGCATCATAAAATCTCATAATCAATCGGGACTTACTCGTATCCTTGCTTATGCCATTCATGGTATTAACATCTACATAGATCCAATTATCACATGCAAAAGATTTAGTACATTTAATTAACTATAAGTGTGTATGTACACACTGTCACCACCGAATCGTCTAAATCCCGAAAAGAGATGTCGACCCACCTAGATCTCTGGTCCCTATATTCGGCCAAATACATGGGTTAGTACCATGGCCTATTCGGTCAAACCAATACAATTGAAAAGGGTTCCTTGTGAACCCAAAACATTACCCGAATGTCTTTGAACCCAAGCCACTATACTCCAATTGGTCTTGCTTCCTGAAATCGGCAACTATTAGTAGCCTTTTAATAGCCTTGACTTTTCTTAATTAGAAGAATAATTTCTTATAAGCAAGCACTTACCACTTACTTACCCAAATCCGATTGTTAAGGAATGAAAGATCCGATCTCACCGCTTTGAGATCCCGGTACCTAAAAGGAATCGATTACCAAAGTGTTTAGGAGCCTTTCTGCCCAAAATCAGCACTTACTCTTGTAAAAGTCGATGAGAATATGAATGAGAAGAACAATAGGCATTCGGCCTAGATACTTACTTTCTTAAATCGTTTGCCAAGGAAGATTCAAGAGATCTATCCTACCTTTATTGTTCGGCCAAGGTGTTTCAAGATAGGGAAAAGAAACTTCGGCACCAAGATGAGATGTATATTCGGCTAGTGTGGAAAAGAGAAGAAAAGGAGAGGGATTCGGCAAAGAGTTTTATGAAAGAAAAATAAAAGAAAGAGAGGGATGAGGGGATAAGTGGTTCGGCCAAGAATCAAGAGAGGAAAGGTGAAAGCAAAGGGGTTTTTGATTTTGAGAGAGGATAAAAGGAAAAAAATGTTAGCCGAATTTGTCAGGTAAAAGACTAGAAAAGAATTCGGCTCCCCCCTTCACATAATCTCCATGCCGTCCACTCTACTCCAACAAGGAGTTTAAAAATTCAGCAATTACCTTGAATTGCTCTTGACCACACCTTTGAAGATATTCAAAATAATTTGAATTACTCACCTACCTATTTTTCCTCTCATCAACTACTAAGGATTTAATCAATTAAATATACTTAAATAAAAGAAAATCCTTATATTATCATCATTATCCCTTATTATCCCATCAAATAAATAAAAAAAAAAAGAATCCATGTGCTTGCCAAACTCAACCCGAATGCAAAAACAAGGAACCAAAGACCCATGTGCCGTCCATCGCTGCCCTTTTCTTTGCAAAATAAAAGAAAAACCACCCATTGCCCATAGGTCTCGAACATGGGACTGGGAATCCAGCAGACCAAGTAGCGCCGTGCCATTCGGCCAACTCCGCCTTTATGTCAAAAAGCCCGAACATTTATTTTTAAATCCTTCCTTCTTCAGCCCATCACCACATAACAAAATTAAAGCGCTAAAATGCCGCTCCGGGCCCTCGAAACCGCACCCTCTCTCCCCTCCAGTCTAAGTGACGCACGCTAGCCACTCCGCCAATTGGACTTTCATGTCCACCAAGCCACACCATTAATTTTTAAGGCATACTTAGCCCAGTCCTTACACGCACAAAAATAAAACAAAATTGCTGCCCCAAAGACTCGAACCCTGCTCCCCTAGGCGTCACCTTCTAAAGCCCCCAGCGGCGCCTCCGCCACTTTGCGAGATCCTTTCTTGCGTTTTAAACTCCCCCAATTTATTTTAAGGCCTTCCTGCCCTATTTCCCCCTTTTTACCCTAAAAATCTAAAATTTTTCAAAGCCTTCCCCTTTCATCCAAGCATTCTTAGAACCTCTAAAACTCATCCAAGCACTCCCAAAGACCTACTAACACTTGATTTATACCCAATATGCGCAGCCCCTAAACCAGGGTGTTACAAGACATGTTGGAGACATGCTTTGGGGCGGCTTTAATTGATGTTGGTGCATGAATGACTGAAATTAAATGAAGCGTTGGATAAAGAGGAGCACGGATTCAAGGGCCTTTGACAAGCGTGACCTCCATTCAACGTATTGCTGGAGTTTTTCAACAAGGGAGCATCATTTAATGGCTTGTCTTTGGCCAGATTTAATGCTTTGCTGGAGTATCTCGTGAACTACAAAAGGAGGCCGAATGCTTCATCTTTCAAGATGATTGCTTCGTGAAAACAAAAGACAAAGCATTAAAGAAAGAGCATGGACGGCAATAAAGGTTCAGCATGCATGGAACATCATTTAATGAAGTGTTGGGCATGCTTTTGGTTGGAATTAATGCGTGAATGTGCAGCATTTTTCTTTGGGCCAAAATTAATGCATTATTGAAGCATGCGTGAGACCACATTTATGGAAGTGTTGGTTCCTTCATGCATTGGACGAATTTAATGTGCTTAAAGGGATTTTTGCTGACTTTTCATTTGCTTGGGCGGCAGCAACTTAAATGGAAAAGCATGCATAAAACGGCACTAAATGCCTTGTCTAGCATGCATGGACAAAACTAATGAGCAGCTATTTAATAGGCTGATGGAAGGCTGCTCGTGAATGGTGCATGGACAAGAATTAATTTCTTCTTGGCCGAAAACTAAAAGGGTGTTCGAAGATGCGTGAATAACTTTCAAGAAGCCTCCATGAAGGATTTAAGTGCGCTACATACATTCCTAAGGTTTGTCTAAGTTCGGACAAGCCAATATTCAGCCATCTAGAAGCACCCTTTCACTCCTATTCAGTAGAATCATCCCATGGAACTTTAAAGGATTTTCTCCAGAATTTTCCAGCCCATTTATGGCCGAATTTTACAAGTTTTTCAAGGGCCATATTCAGCCGAATTTGCCAAGACACCAAGAGGCTTTATTCTAGATTTTTTTCTAGCTTGTTATAGTTTAATTTTAGCTTAGACATTAAGGTTTACTATGACTATTCGGCTAGCCTATGATAGCCTATAAATAGATGTTAATTTCATTTGTAAAGGTTAGAAGTTTTTTGATCATTTTCATGAAAATATATGAACTCTAGTTCATTGAGTGAGTTTATCTCCTCTTCGATTTTGTACAAGTTTCATAGACTTATCGAGCTGTGCTTGTGGCGTCTATCACTTGTTCTCCAATTTAACTATACCATTGGTTCTTATCAATCTTGATAACGGGTCTTTGGTCCATATGGATTTCCATATTATCACCTTAAACATTATAGAACCCGGGGTGAAACTCTCATAGTGTTGAATCGATTCTTTGTTTAAGTCCCTTATCCATCTCCGCCGATCTATCACCTATCTACTTATCCATCATTCTTTCTTTCCAACAAGCCGAACCATTCTCTTATCACCATATTCCTTCCATAGCTTTCGCAAACTCTTTCATATTTCTTGATTATTTTTCGAAGGCTTGAATTACTCCTCGTAGACGATTGGGCAATTCACATACTTTTCGACTCTTCCCGAGGCGGACTGTATCAAGGAGGGTATGATGCGATCCTGTTCGCATCATGTTTCGATACATCTCAACGACATCGAGATTGGCCCAAACTCGAGGGGCCCAAGTGTAAAATGAAGCTTTTAATTTTAGTTTGTTAATTTGGTTGCTGGAATAAGGACTTTGATTTATTTATTTTAGTTACTTTAGTTATTATAATATGAGTCTTTAATTATGTCTTGTTTATTAAATGCATCTTTAATTAATGTTTTGCATTATTGATCTACATCTTTTAATTATGACATGCATTATGTAACTCCCATGTTAGTATAAGTATGCATCATTAAATTAAGTCTTGCATTTGTTTATTTAGTTTGCATTTCAAACCATGCATTTAAGCATCTTAGTTTAATAAATAAGTTGTGTTTAATAAGGGGCTTATTTAAATAATCTAGTTGCTAGGATAATTTAATGGAGCATGAGTTTAAGTTTATTAATTCTGCTTCTATAATTAAACTAGTTGCTGCATTAATTGAAGTCCTTACTTCTAGTTCATTTATTAAGTCAAGTGTTTAATGTGTTAAGTTAAATTAGTGTTTAATAAGTGTTTAATGTGTTAAGTTAAATTAGTGTTCAATAAGTTTTTAATGTGTTTAAGTTAAATTAGTGTTTAATAAGTGTTTAAATGTGATTAATATGTTTGTTTAATGTGTTTGAATGTAGGAAACTTTTCAGCTAGAAACCGTTACACTTAAGGGCTGTTACAAAGAGTTTAATGTGACTTTTCAAGTGAGAACTGGTTACACACATGTGGAAGCATTATTCAACATTAAATGGGGCTGTTATGAGAATTGAAGGAAGCATTACATATCTATTAAATTCGGCAGCAGCCTATTCTTCTTCCATAACCATTGATGATTAAAAGATCACACATGAGTTACAAATTTTCATTAAGTTGCTGGTGACCATTCGGCTTTCTTCTTCCTAACCGTTGATGCTTAAAAGATCACACATGAGTTACAAATTTTCATTAAGTTGCTGGTGACCATTCGACTGCTAAGAGAGCATGAAACCAAGTATTCAAATTCATTTAATCAGCTCATTTGGTGTCATAAAGTTGTTGTTATTTGGCTTGGAGGAACTCAAGAGTTTTTATTTATTGATTAGATTTTATTTCAGCCATTTAAATGCATAGTAAAGCTGAATTCATAAGACTCTTCAGCTAACCACATGTAAACACTATATATACTTTGTTATTAGCTTGTAAGGGGGACTTTTGATGCTTTATGAAATATTCAGATTGTGAGTTATTCGATCTCTTAATTCTTCAAGGTTCAAATTGACTTATTTATCAACTAGTGGCGTCAATCTGAATTTGTTCTTGAACTTATCATCCTTTCGGGTGTGGCGTTCAAATCAATACCGTTGGTTCCTATCTTGCTAGATAGTGGGTTTCGGTTTTATCCAATTTAACCATTCCTTTGAAACATATAAGATTCGGGTCCTTAATCTTCTATTAAGGGTTCTTTCTTGTTTCGAACATCATTCCATTCATCCATCTATTTTCTTTGTTATTAAACCACTGCCATTTTCTTAAATCCAACCAATTTTTCCCTTTTAAAACAAATCAAACAATACTCCTTCATAGACGATCAGGCAAATTCATATACGACTCAACTCACTCCGAGGCGGATCGTATCAATATTATAAACATAAAAAATAATAATAATAAATATTTTTCTGACCTCGGATTTGTGGTCTCGAAACTACTTTTCCGACTAGGGTCTAAATCGGGCTGTTACATAGCTTGTGGCATCAATCTTTCCTTTGTAAACCGAACTTATCACCTTTGGTGTGGCGTTCATTATACCTGTGGTTCCTATCACTTTTGATAGCAGGGCAAGTTTCTTTGTTGATTTTCCTAAACCGAATTCCCATAAGAGCTATTTTAAGTCTCGGGTCAACAATCATTTTATTGTTGGTTCATTCTTTTCCCTTAGTCGAATTCCCTATCTATTGCTTAATTATCTTTCTTTTCGACCTTTGTTTGTAGCCATTGCCTATCTTTTCCATTCCTTTTAAAACGTACCAAGTCTTACTCAAACTCACGATTAGGCAATCTAAACGACTCGAATCATCACCGAAACGAGTTCGTATCATTTGGTTACCCTCCCTCTTGAAAACGATTTGTCCTCAAATCGGGCCATTTGCTCGCGAAAAACCTTTCTAGATCACGATCCCCTTTATTCATAAACCTGACAAAGTCGCTTCCAAAAATGTGAGAATCACAAATAGTTCGAGAAGACCCTCCCTCTTTAGGAGTATACCATTTTAACTTGTTACCTACACAAGAAGGGAGCCAATTAGTGTCAGTATAAGTTACATGCTCAAAATAACTTTCTGAATTGTTATTAAAAACTTTAACATATAAACCAATACCGGGATCAAAAATGGAAATCGATCTTACCTTACCATAATGAATCAAAAGGTTCTTAGAGGGCAACAAACGAGAATCACAAGGCATTCGAGAGTTAACAACATTCCAATTCTCAAATCCCTTTAACAAAGATATAGAACATTGGTCTCCGGGGTCAAAAACGAAATGTTCTGTAACATCCCAAAATTGGGCCTAGTAGAATTGGACCTATTGGGCCCATTGGACCTTGAGCGTAGAAGCGTTTTAAAATTTATGGGAATTTAAGAACGACAATATTTCAAGTTGGACTTATTAGGAAGGTGATTTTGGAAAGTTACAGGGTTTTATGAAGGCTCGGGGTTGAATTGGGCCCTAGTAAAAATTTGGTGTTTAAGCCTATTTAGGAGAAATAGTAAGTGGCATCAATACTTATGAAAATAAGTATTCAATTTGCTAGCATAAGTGAGCATATGGCAAAGAGGTTATGGCATTAAGTGAAGAGTATGGAGGGAAGAGGTTCGAATCCCCTTGATGCAAAATTTTGACTATTATTTTTGTATTCTTTCCCTAAGTGTCGGCCAAGCATGTAAATAAGGCAAGGTGGATTTTTTATTTTTGGCAAGATGGCTAAGGAAAATAGGAAAGGATGAAGGTGAGGAAAGAAATCAAGAGAAAGGGGAAAGTAAGGGGAACATGTGGCCTTTTTCAAGGGAAGTGTTATGGAAAGTGTGGTTGGCCAATTTTTGACCATTATGGTCATGAATGTGGACGGTTTTGTGGTTAAAGGGAGGTAGCCGAATTTTACTTGGTGTTTTGGTAAAACTATAGTGTTTGTTTTGGTCAAAAATACCTTTGGCTTCAATAGTGTCATTTTCTCCAAATTTCTACTCTTTGTGAGTTTTAGTTTTTCTTCTTTCTTTCTTCTTTGCCGAAACCTCCTAGCACATTTGTGCAATTTTTTTTACTTCTCTTTTGTTTGGTCAAAACATTCACCTCATGTTCATCTCCCTTTGATAGCTGAATCACCTAGCATCCATCCAACCTTCCATCCTTTTCTTTTAACAATTCCTCTAATCTTTTCTCTTCTCTAAATTGACACCACCATAAAATCACATTTTCTTGTTTGATTATCCTCCATAGCCGAATATCAATATTCATTTTCTTCTATAACCGAACCTTCATCTCTTTTCTATCTTTTCTTCTCATCCGTATTTACACTCAATCCTTGATTAATCGGTAAGTGTTCATCTCAACATTTCTTATTTTCTTTCTCTTAATACCGAATCTATGTTTTGGTTTGGGATGGTCATTTTGACCGAGACCATCACCTTTTTCTTTCTCAAACGAGATTATTTTCCTTCTTCGTAGTGATATAGTGGAAGGCCGAAACTTTGAATCTTCTGAAGTTATCGTATAATCGTTGGGAATCGATCCTAAAAATCTTCAAGGTAAAGGAGCACAAGTGATTTGTATTAACCAAATCATTATAAATCGACTCGTCAAGCAAGTGGGGTAAGAACGTTGTTATGAGATTTGTTTTGGCCAAAGGTGGGATAATTGCTAACAACTCTTTCGCTCACCAAATATTGTTAGGACGGGATTTCATGAGTCAAAGGATAGGATCGATTCTTGGTGCACTCGAGGAGATCACATTAAGTGGTAAGTGGAGTTAGCCTAATAAAGTGTTTCTAGTTCACGATTATCAAAGTTGAGACTAACCTTCTATCAACTATCATTATAGGTGTTGAAATCGGTAGAAAGCACAACTCGTAATCAAGGTGTGTAATCCCGTACCCTTCTGAATACATGTTTGAAATGGTGTGTAATCTCATACCTCTCTGGATGTTTGTATGGAATGTTCTATGATTCGGTCGAAATACCGAAGAAAATTGGAAACCGGCATCCGAGACCACTCGGGAGTGCGTATGTTCATAGTAGTAACCATATTTTGCAAAGAAACAGTTTGGTCAGCAGCAGTGACGTGATTTTGGAAAAATCACGAAAAATAGGATAAAGGGAATTAGAAAGAAAAAAAGATATCGAATTAAAGCTTACTGTGTCTATTTTTATATGGAAGAAGCGGAAAAGGAAAAGGAATTTTAAAGTCTGTGATATTTTAATTTTAGTGAGACTAGTTCTGAATGACTTCGTGGTTCCCTGATCTGTCTTGAACAAATCATATAAAATTGTACAAAGTGAATTATGATTTATAGTTTATATGTATGGATTCCTTAGAGAACCTATTTTCAATAGAAACAAGTGGGAGTAGTATATGAAAACTGTACAGTGAGATATTTGGAATTAAGTTAAGAGAGGTCAGAATTGTTGGTCAGTGAAACAAGGGAAATTTTAAGGAATAAATTGTACTAAATGTTTAAGCCAAAAATTTTGGAAAACTTTTACTAAGAAGATATATGAGTCTAGTTTCAAGGAAAATTTACGGATTTAGATTTGGAGATTCCTAACTCGAGTTATAGTCAATTTAGTCAGTACGACGCAGATGGACAGTTTCAATTTTTATGCCCCACATTAGTAGTTAAGTCTAGGTTGCGGAATTACCAAAATACCCTTGGAGGGTAAATTACTGAAATACCCCTGGGTTGCGAGATTACCAAATTACCCTTAGTGGGTAAGATTACCGAATTACGAAAATGCCCCTATGGGCCAAATTACAGAAATGCCCCTAAAGGGCCGATTTGTTATATTGCCTTAATGGGCTGAATTGTTATGTTGCCTTAATGGGCTGATTTGTTATATTGCCTTAACGGGCCGATTTGATATATTGCCTTAATGGGCCGAATTGATATATAGCCATAATGGGCCGACTTGATATATTGCTAAATGGGCCGATCTGATATATGGCTTAATGGGTGATTTGATATAATGCCCTAATAAGTGGTGATTTTGCAAAGTGTTAATGGGCCAAATTGTTTGTAACAAATCTACGAGTTATTAATTATCGTGGTTTATGTTGTAAATATCACGATTTACTATGTATTTTGCATTTACATAAGTTGCATGGGATTGGGATATTGATGATCGGGGAAGTGAAATTTTGTGGCTCTGCCACATATTCTGGTGACTCTGTCACATTTTGTCTGGTGGCTAAGCCACGTATATTCTGTTATTCGGTGGCTTGTCCACATTTCAATTTGATATAAATGGCTAAATGCTGCGATTGGTTTGTTGGCGGGGTGGGTTGACAAAAGATCCCCACAGTGTGATGGATGGTACGGGTGGTGTGTAGCGGATGGATTATTAGGTTGGTTTGGGTTTGCATACATTCATACATCGCACATATATAAATATATTCTGTTTTGTAAATGGGCTTCGGTCCAAGTTCATGTAAAATGGGCTTAAGCCCAAGATAATGCTATATGGGTTCAGGCCCAGTGGATGACGGTAATGGGGTTTCACACTGAGTTCTTGTAACTCACTCCCCCTTTTCTTAACCCTTGTAGGTAATGCTCAGTGATGTGGACTTGGGCCATGGATGACTCGGTGGAAGCCATACTTCAGAAATGGTGTTAATGAAATTTTAAATTTCTATTCCCGTTTATTTTATTATTTTGCTATTTTGGTTTAAGTTGTAATAAAGCCTCTGGAGTGTTTTATTATTTGCTTTATGGTTGATATACTTATTATTTTGCTTAAATTGTTTAAAACGAGAATTTTCTAAAACTTAAATAAAGGTTTTCCAAAATTGATTAACATATGGATTTCATAACAAACTTTTACAAATATTTTTAACATTGGAAATTTTCTCTCAAATTATCAACGATATTTTCAAAAGTCACGGTTTTAAAGTTCACTACCTTGATTGTTGACTCATCAATCAATCTTTCAAAAATACTTGTATTTTATCTACGTTTCATAACGATTTCAAAATGCTTCATAACTCTATTTCTAAACATCATATTTTTGTAAATTTTTCATTTCAAATATGCTTTCACTACTAAAAAGGTTTTTAAATATTATTACGTTTTCAAGTAGTTAACAATTGCTTAAGTGTTTTTGGTTTTAACAAAGAGGCTGTATTTCTCAAACAAGTTTTTAATAATCGCAAAGATGGTTTTTACTTCCATGTGACACACCAGATTCGCACCTAACTTCTAGGTCGGGTTTGGGGTGTTACATTTTATGGTATCAGAGTCCGGTTGCAAAACTCGGCTGTGGTTTGGGTTCAAACACGTTTTCAAAGCCGTTTAAAATTTTAAATTATACATGTATGTTCTAAAGGAAGTATGGCACCACGGGTATCCGGCACCAAGTCAAGTAAGTATGTGTTTTTAATTTATGATTATTGTGTTAGTACTGTGACAAGAAAATTCCCCAAAATAGAATACTCTAGAACTTTTAGTTTTAGGAGCTGAAATTATAGAAATTGAGACCTTAGATACGTACTACGAAAACAACTTTAGTTTCTATACTCCATAAAACATTGTTTAATAAACATTGAATAATTATACTGATTCATAAGACTCGTAATAAGATTAAATCGATTTAGCAAGTATGAGCGTTAAAGGACGTAGACGTGATAGATGTGGACGTGGTAGAGGCCGAGGTGCTAAGGCTAGATCTTCAGCATCGGGGCATGTTTCCAAAAGGGAGGCGCTGGCATCGCAAGTGGTTGAGACGGGATCTCATGATCGAGCTGGGGTTGATGAGCTAACTCAGATAGTTAAGGAAGTATTGGAGGAGGTTAAAGGAATCAGTGAAGCACTTCGAGTTGAGGTTGTGGACAGTAAGAAGAAATTAGATCGTGATTCTCTAGGGATGCGTCTCATTCTGTGAAGCATGTTAAGGCACGCCTAAACTTTCCGACTTTCAAATATTGCAAAAAGCGTCATCTGGGTGAATGTTGGAGGAGGTCAGGAGCATGCTTGAGATGCGGGTATAAGGAGCATAAGGCTCGGGATTGTTTCATCACCATCAAGTCAGGTATGTATTGGTTGGACGTGATGATTGAATGTAGAAAATTTTAGGTATAAGTGGTCGATAACGGCTTACTTAGGTGGTTAGATGTTTGGATTTGTGTGAAAGAGGATTCAAGAGTAAGTTAAAATGTACATTAGTGTTATTAAGATCAGAGTGCGCATCGAAAGCATAATGGTGTGATTTGCGCGGTGTGTTAGTAGTTGGTTGGAAATTTCGAGGACGAAATTTCTTTAAGGAGGGTAGAATTGTAACATCCCAAAATTGGGCCTAGTAGAATTGGACCTATTGGGCCCATTGGACCTTGAGCGTAGAAGCGTTTTAAAATTTATGGGAATTTGAGAACGACATTATTTCAAGTTGGACTTATTAGGAAGGTGATTTTGGAAAGTTACGGGGTTTTATGAAGGCTCGGGGTTGAATTGGGCCCTAGTAAAAATTTGGTGTTTAAGCCTATTTAGGAGAAATAGTAAGTGGCATCAATACTTATGAAAATAAGTATTCAATTTGCTAGCATAAGTGAGCATATGGCAAAGAGGTTATGGCATTAAGTGAAGAGTATGGAGGGAAGAGGTTCAAATCCCCTTGATTCAAAATTTTGACTATTATTTTTGTATTCTTTCCCTAAGTGTCGGCCAAGCATGTAAATAAGGCAAGGTGGACTTTTTATTTTTGGCAAGATGGCTAAGGAAAATAGGAAAGGATGAAGGTGAGGAAAGAAATCAGGAGAAAGGGGAAAGTAAGGGGAACATGTGGCCTTTTTCAAGGGAAGTGTTATGGAAAGTGTGGTTGGCCAATTTTTGACCATTATGGTCATGAATGTGGACGGTTTTGTGGTTAAAGGGAGGTAGCCGAATTTTACTTGGTGTTTTGGTAAAACTATAGTGTTTGTTTTGGTCAAAAATACCTTTGGCTTCAATAGTGTCATTTTCTCCAAATTGCTACTCTTTGTGAGTTTTAGTTTTTCTTCTTTCTTTCTTCTTTGCCGAAACCTCCTAGCACATTTGTGCAATTTTTTTTAATTCTCTTTTGTTTGGTCAAAACATTCACCTCATGTTCATCTCCCTTTGATAGCCGAATCACCTAGCATCCATCCAACCTTCCATCCTTTTCTTTTAACCATTCCTCTAATCTTTTCTCTTCTCTAAATCGACACCACCATAAAATCACATTTTCTTGTTTGATTATCCTCCATAGCCGAACCTTCATCTCTTTTCTATCTTTTCTTCTCATCCGTATTTACACTCAATCCTTGATTAATCAGTAAGTGTTCATATCAACATTTCTTATTTTCTTTCTCTTAATACCGAATCTATGTTTTGGTTTGGGATAGTCATTTTGACCGAGACCATCACCTTTTTCTTTCTCAAACGAGTTTATTTTCCTTCTTCGTAGTGATATAGTGGAAGGCCGAAACTTTGAATCTTCTGAAGTTATCGTATAATCGTTGGGAATCGGTCCTAAAAATCTTCAAGGTAAAGGAGCACAAGTGATTTGTATTAACCAAATCATTATCGTCGACTCGTCAAGCAAGTGGGGTAAGAACGTTGTTATGAGATTTGTTTTGGCCAAAGGTGGGATAATTGCTAACAACTCTTTTGCTCACCAAATATTGTTAGGACCGGGATTTCGTAGTCAAAGGATAGGATCGATTCTTGGTGCACTGAGGGAGATCACATTCGTGGTAAGTGGAGTTAGCCTAATAAAGTGTTTCTAGTTACGATTATCAAAGTTGAGACTAACCTTCTATCAACTATCATTATAGGTGTTGAAATCGGTAGAAAG
Organism: Gossypium sturtianum; assembly: GCA_025698515.1. Taxonomy (NCBI): domain Eukaryota; kingdom Viridiplantae; phylum Streptophyta; class Magnoliopsida; order Malvales; family Malvaceae; genus Gossypium; species Gossypium sturtianum. Next base: position 79,884,287 of record CM046943.1, on the reverse strand, counting down.
CACAACTCGTAATCAAGGTGTGTAATCCCGTACCCTTTCGAATACATGTTTGAAATGGTGTGTAATCTCATACCTCTCTGGATTTTTGTATGAAATGTTCTATGATTCGGTTGAAATACCGAAGAAAATTAGAAACCGGCATCCGAGACCACTTGGGAGTGCGTATGTTCATAGTAGTAACCATATTTTGCAAAGAAATAGTTTGGTCAGCAGTAGTGACGTGATTTTGGAAAAATCAAGAAAAATAGGATAAAGGGAATTAGAAAGAAAAAAAGATTTTGAATTAAAGCTTACTGTGTCTATTTTTATATGGAAGAAGAGGAGAAGGAAAAGGAATTTTAAAGTCTGTGATATTTTAATTTTAGTGAGACTGGTTCTGAATGACTTCGTGGTTCCCTGATCTTTCTTGGAAATATCGTATAAAATTGTACAAAGTGAATTATGAGTTATAGTTTATATGTATGGATTCTTTAGAGAACCTATTTTCAATAGAAACAAGTGGGAGCAGTATATGAAAACCGTAAAGTGAGATATTTGGAATTAAGGTAAGAGAGGTCAGAATCGTTGGTCAGTGAAACAGGGGAAACTTTAAGGAATAAAATGTACTAAATGGTTAAGCCAAAAATTCTGGAAAAATTTTAGTAAGATGATATATGAGTCTACTTTCAATGAAAATTTACGGATTTAGATTTCGAGATTCTTAACTCGAGTTATAGTCAATTTAGTCAGTACGACGCAGATGGACAGTTTCGATTTTTATGCCCCACATTAGTAGTTAAGTCTAGGTTGCGGAATTACCAAAATACCCTTGGAGGGTAAATTACCGAAATACCCCTGGGTTGTGAGATTACCAAATTACCCTTAGTGGGTAAGATTACCGAATTACGAAAATGCCCCTATGGGCCGAATTATGGAAATGCCCCTAAAGGGCCGATTTGTTATATTGCCTTAATGGGCTGAATTGTTATGTTGCCTTAATAGGCTGATTTGTTATATTGCCTTAACGGGCCGATTTGATATATTGCCTTAATGGGCCGAATTGATATATAGCCATAATGGGCCGACTTGATATATTGCTAAATGGGCCGATCTGATATATGGCTTAATGGGCTGATTTGATATAATGCCCTGATGGGCTGATTTTGCAAAGTGTTAATGGGCCAAATTGTTTGTAACAAATCTCTGAGTTATTAATTATCGTGGTTATGTTGTAAATATCACGATTTACTATGTATTTTGCATTTACATAAGTTGCATGGGATTGGGATATTGATGATCGGGGAAGTGAAATTTTGTGGCTCTGCCACATATTCTGGTGACTCTGTCACATTTTGTCTGGTGGCTAAGCCACGTATATTCTGTTATTCTGGTGGCTTGTCCACAATTCGAATTTGATATAAATGGCTAAATGCCTGCGATTGGTGTGTTGGCGGGGTGGGTTGACAAAAGATCCCCACAGGTGTGATGGATGGTACGGGTGGTGTGTAGCGGATGGATTATTAGGTTGGTTTGGGTTTGCATACATTCATGCATTGCACATATATAAATAAATTCTGTTTTATAAATGGGCTTCGGTCCAAGTTCATGTTAAATGGGCTTAAGCCCAAGATAATGCTATATGGGTTCAGGTCTAGTGGATGACGGTAAGGGGGTTTCACACTGAGTTCTTGTAACTCACTCCCCCTTTTCTTAACCCTTGTAGGTAATGCTCAGTGATGTGGACTTGGGCCATGGATGACTCGGTGGAAGCCATACTTCAGAAATGGTGTTAATGAAATTTTAAATTTCTATTCTCGTTTATTTTATTATTTTGCTATTTTGGTTTAAGTTGTAATAAAGCCTCTGGAGTGTTTTATTATTTGCTTTATGGTTGATATACTTATTATTTTGCTTAAATTGTTTAAAACGAGAATTTTCTAAAACTTAAATAAAGGTTTTCCAAAATTGATTAACATATGGATTTCATAACAAACTTTTACAAATATTTTTAACATTGGAAATTTTCTCTCAAATTATCAACGATATTTTCAAAAGTCACAGTTTTAAAGTTCACTACCTTGATTGTTGACTCATCAATCAATCTTTCAAAAATACTTGTATTTTATCTACGTTTCCGCAACGATTTCAAAATGCTTCTGCAACTCTATTTCTAAACATCACATTTTTGTAAATTTTTCATTTCAAATATGCTTTCACTACTAAAAAGGTTTTTAAATATTATTACGTTTTCAAGTAGTTAACAATTGCTTAAGTGTTTTTGGTTTTAACAAAGAGGCTGTATTTCTCAAACAAGTTTTTAATAATCGCAAAGATGGTTTTTACTTCCATGTGACACACCAGATTCGGGCCTAACTTCTAGGCCGGGTTTGGGGTGTTACATGTTCTCTTACCGCTTCAATCTGACTTGAAAATTTCATGATCAGCATCGTAGAAAGAACATGGGGTAACTTGGAATCATTACCAAACAAAGCATGATTGAATCGTTTAAACCACAATTTAAAACAATTTCCAGAATCAAAAACTTGATTTTGACTTTGCAAGCCAACATAATTCACAAGCTTTATTTTCGAAAATAAAGATAAATCATCACACAAGCAAAGATTGTTCACACATTTACTCACATAAAATTTACGATACATACCTTCGCTTATCATCAACTTATGAAAACGTACTCCGGGTTTGAACACATAATTTTGATCACTTGTCTCATAGCGACATAGAAATTTTGTTTTCACCAAGACATCACACATGCCAAGCAAACAAGATTTAGGCATACAAACATTGGTACAATCAACCCCCACAATTCTCATTCGAACAGGCATGCAAATACATGAAGGTGTCGCACAGGGATGTAAAAAGCTCGCATTATCATCACGATCAAGTAGATTAAATGTTTTTCGTGAAAACTCTTTATCACACATGATCAAGCTTGGTACTTGCCAATTTAATCGAATGTCTTCAACAAAATTGCCAACAACAAACTTGTCATAGAAGTAACTTTTCATGGCACTGGTCGAAACAAAATCATTAAAAATAATAGATGATCAACAATTAACCAATTCAAGGTGAGAAGCTCTTTCACAAAATAAGTTTTCGGCAATCTTGTCAATAACAGTCAAGTGAGATTAGGAAGATTCAAACTCGGTAGAACCCTTACCTGGCTTACCTTTAAACACTTGTGGATTAACGTTAACTTCGATCTTACCTTTCTCGATCAATTGAAACCGTCTCTCGTTGGGGAGGTAATGAAGTTGGAGCTTGCCACATAAACCTTTAGAAACCTGAAAAGATGAAACACGAGAAAAACACACACATTGGTTAGCAAAGTTATTCCTCACTTTTTCTTGTTCTCTTGCATCTTTTTCTCTCGTTTCTTTTTTATCGACAACACTCGTTTCTTGCTCAATATCTTTTCTTTTTTCAATCTCTCTCTCTTTTTCATTTTTCTTTTCTCGCTCGCATGCTTTTGCAATCTCAATCTCCTTTTTCTTTCTTTCATTCTCTTTTTCAGTTTTCTTTTCTTTCTCACATGCTTTTTCGATTTCATTACAAGATGATGATAACATATAAGAATCAGAACGACAGGTTGTTGAGGGAAAAAAGTGGAAGAATCTTTATATAAGTCGCATTCATTTGTTCGTGAATAAGCCTCCATGGAAGAGTACGGAACACGCTCACTTTTCCGTAAGGACTTCTCCGTAGATGAATACTTTGAGGCACTTGAAGAAAAATTCCTACCTTCTCGTTGATAGCCTCGAAAGGTTTCAAACTCGTGATTTGCTTCATACCAACTTGACTTCCTTGATGAATAAGAATCTCGATATGAGTCTCTTCCCACATAGTCATTGGATGCTTGTCTCCGTGATGATCTTGACTCCATCTTTTGACTCAGAGAGATACGCGGCTCTTGCTCGTTGGTCTCGCTCTTCGGCACGAACCAATCGTTTTTGTAGGGGTTTTAACTTTCTATCGAACAGTTGGTCCATCTCTTTCATCAAATCTTGAAATTCAATTTTAGGAAACACTTCTCGAATCATGGTTTATTATTGGAAAAGAAAAGTAATTTAAACAAAAAAAATGAAGTCCTCACCACTACAAACCTCACGTGTCACTCACAACAAAAAATCACCGATTCTCTCATAAAGAAAATCACTTACTCTTGGCTTTTTCTACACTCAGATGAGCTCACAACCCTCGTGCCTTTTTCCACTCACTCCGCCTCTCTAAGTTCTTAAAGGGACTAGTTAGACTTAGAAGCAGTCGTTGTGGGTCGGTTGGCAAAATTGTTGTATGGTTTTGGAAGGAATGTTGTAGGAAAAAAAATGTAGGCTTGAAACAAAGAAATGGAAAAAGGTTGGGTGTGGCCTAATGGTAGGATGTTGAATGGATGTTTCCGGGCAGCAAGCAGAATTTTCAAAAACTCGGCAATAAAGAACTTGAACACTTTCTATTTTATTTTTAATTTTGAATTTCTTCTTTTTCTTTTTTTTCAAATACAAAATGCTAATTTTCAATAAACTCTTTGAATTCACAATTTTTTTTGAATTTTTTTACAAAAATTTTTTTTCGAACTTTTTTAATCGAAACTACAATACCGTAATACCGAGAATGTCGATTCTTACTCCAAATTTGCTAACTCTGATACCAAATGATACAAACTCATTTTGGTGATGATTCGGGTCGTTTAGATTGCCCAATCATGAATTTGAGTAAGACTTGGTATGTTTCAAAAGGAATGGAAAAGATAGGCAATGGCTACAAACAAAGGTCGAAAAGAAAGATAATTAAGCAATAGATAGGGAATTCGGCCAAGGGCAGAGAATGAACCAACAATAAAATGATTGTTGACTCGAGACTCAAAATAGCTCTTATGGGAATTCGGTTTAGGAAAATCAACAAAGAACCTTGACCCGCTATCAAAAGTGATAGGAACCACAGGTATAATGAACGCCACACCAAAGGTGATAAGTTTAGTTTACAAAGGAAAGACTGACGTCACAAGCTATGCTTGATAAGTCAAGTCAGACCCGAAAAGAACTATGAGAATTGGAAATCTCACAAAAGAACACTTGTTCATATAATTTGGCAAAAAGTCACCAAAACAAACTGATTACAACATATTTATAGTGCTACATGAAACCTAGCTGAAAAGTCACAAGAATTCAACTTTAATGTGCTAATAATGAGCTGAAATAAAACTTAATCACTAAGCACAAACTCTTGAAATTCTAGGCCTAAGTAACAACAACTTTTAACATGATTTAATGTTCCAATTCAGCTGAATAAATGAGCTGATTACTTAGGGTAGAAGAGTTCAACGTTTTGAGCAGCTAAATGACTTCAATTCATTCATTAAATTAGCCTTGGGCAGCCGAATAGACACCAGCAACATGTATAATGCTCTCCTTTAATTTTTGTCCATTTCTATTCTTGAACAAGTCCTTGGAGAAGATGGAGAGGCTGCCTAATTTTGATGATGCACATTACTCTCCTTTAAATGTTGTAACAGCCCTTGTATGTAACCAATTTAGCTGAATAGTTGCATTTATCACTTTGTAACAGCCCCTTGTACATAACTGATTCCAATTGAATAGTCAACTACAATCGTTTATTAACAAACACATTAAAACAAATGAAAACACACTAAAACTTAATAAGCTTAATTAATAAACCGTAAATAAACACATTTAACACTTAACTTAAAAACACATACAACAATAAATTATTCCAACAACTAAATTAACTAAGATGAACTTAATTAACTAAGATGAGTAATTTATTCCAGCAACTTAATTAACTAAGATGAGTAATTTATTCCAGCAACTTAATTAATTAAACTAAATTAACTAAACACATTTAATACTTAAACTAAATATTATTTAAGTTTATTCTAGCAAATTAAAAAATGGGTTGAAGTTAAGCTAAATGAGCTCGGGTTGAGCTAAACGAGCTTGAAGAAGGCCAATTCTGAGGTTGGCGAGTTGTGTCAAAACATGATGCGGCCGGGATCACACCAGCTATTGTTTGTTTCTGAGGGATTACACACTGAGTTTACGTGAACTCACCCTTTTGTTTAATGTGCACAGGTAATCCCCAGACTTGACGGTTCGGTGCGGCGGAGGACTTAACGGTGGCCACATGTGTTTAAACTACTTTTCTCTCGTTTATGATATTATTGATTATGGGGTATTTTTATGTGGTTGGACTTTATGAACTATTTTTCTTTAACTTTGGAAATTTTAACTGCTTTTACGGACTTACAACTTCCAATTTAACAAAATACGAATTTTTCTAATAACCAAGGTTTTCCATAAAATGAACTATTTTACTTAAAACAAATTATTTCTAAAACTTCCGCAACAAATGGTGTTTTAAAATAATCGACTAGATGAGTAAGCGATTTCTGAAACCAATAAGAGTAATAAACGAACATGGTTTTATTGTAATAAGTTAGTTTTCAAAATTCCATTCCATGTGACATCGCCAGATTCGGCCATAACGTCTAGGCCGGGTTTGGGGTGTTACAAAACCCATAAATTCAATTGGCCATTGTTTATTGACACTTGACAAATGAGAAAGCATGTCGTAAGGAAAAATAAAATTAGTAGCATACTTATCAAACACATGCAAGGTATGCCTTCTTAATTCAATTTTTAATATTTCCTTACCTTTCTTACCATGTAGCACTTGTGGAGAATTATCAATGTTCAACTTAACCCACAAGTGAAATCGTCTATTGATGGTAGAGTAATATAATTGAGAGTTCGTTAATGGATCCTTGAAGTCCAACAATAAAGAAACACCACTAAACAAATTTGAGTGAGGGTAAGTTAAAACATAATTATTCCTCACTTTTGTATGGGTATTTTATTTCTTTTCATATTCTTTTTTTCCTCGTGAGAACTCTCCAATTTTACCTCATATAGATTTTCACTCCCCAAATTTGGATCATCAAGTAGACTTTTATTACTCAAGGTCTTTTTTCTCTCGGTCTTTTCACATGATTTTTCCTCACTTCCCATATCCCCTTCACAAGTATTATGAATATTCAATTTAGTACAATACATCTCAGTAGGAGAACATGACATTTCTATCTCATCTAACTCCATAGATTCGAGGAAAAAATTCTCATTATCATCTTTTTATGATTCACAAAGTTCGCCGTCACATATCTCTTTTCCACTAAAGTAAGAATCAACAAAAGGTATAAAGTTATACTTACTTTATTCTCTTGTTGGATATTTAAATGGACATTGGAAACCCTTATGTCTTTTGAACTACACCAAAAACATTGCACAAAAGGTGATTGCTCAATCTTATTCTCTCTATTTGGATATTTAATTGGACATCGAAAACCCTCATGATCTTTTGAACTACACCAATAACATTTCACAATAGGTGAGAGATCCATCGTACTCCTCTTTTCATTTGACCATCTCCCCTTGTCTAATAGTTCCTCTATTTGCCTTTGCAACTTCCCAATCATAGTGATGCAATCCCGGCCGCATCATGTTTTGACACAACTTGCCGACCTCAGAATTTGCCTTCTTCAAGCTCGTCTAGCTCAACCCGAGCTCATTTAGCTTAACTTCAACCCATTTTTTAATTTGCTAGAATAAACTTAAATAATATTTAGTTTAAGTATTAAATGTGTTTAGTTAATTTAGTTTAATTAATTAAGTTGCTGGAATAAATTACTCATCTTAGTTAATTGAGTTCATCTTAGTTAATTAAGTTGCTTGAATAAATTACTCATCTTAGTTAATTAAGTTCATCTTAGTTAATTTAGTTGCTGGAATAATTTATTGTTTCATGTGTTTTTAAGTTAAGTGTTAAATGTGTTTATTTACAGATTATTAATTAAGCTTATTAATTTTAGTGTGTTTTCATTTGTTTTAATGTGTTTGTTAATAAATTATTGTAGGTGACTATTCAATTGGAATCAGTTATGTACAAGGGGCTGTTACAAAGTGATAAATGCAACTATTCGGCTAAATTGGTTACGTACAAGGGCTGTTACAACATTTAAAGGAGAGTAATGTGCATCATTAAAATTAGGCAGCCTCTCCATCTTCTCTAAGAAGTTGTTCAAGAATAGCAATGGACAAAAATTAAAGGAGAGCATTGTACATGTTGCTGGTGTCTATTCGACTGCCCAAGGCTGATTTAATGAAGGAATTGAAGTCATTTGGCTGCTCAAAACGTTGAACTCTTCCAGCCTAAGTAATTAGCTCATTTATTCAGCTAAATTGGAACATTAAATCATGTTAAAAGTTGTTGTTACTTAGGCCTAGAATTTCAAGAGTTTGTGCTTAGTGATTAAGTTTTATTTCAGCTCATTATTAGCACATTAAAGTTGAATTCTTGTGACTTTTCAGCTAGGTTTCATGCAGCACTACAAATATGTTGTAATCAGTTTGTTTTGGTGACTTTTTGCCAAATTATATGAACAAGTGTTCTTTTGTGAGATTTCCAATTCTCATAGTTCTTTTCAGGTTTGACTTGACTTATCAAGCATAGCTTGTGGCGTCAATCTTTCCTTTGTAAATCGAACTTATCACCTTTGGTGTGGCGTTCATTATACCTTTGGTTCCTATCACTTTTGATAGCGGGTCAAGGTTCATTGTTGATTTTCCTAAAATGAATTCTCATAAGAGCTATTTTGAGTCTCGGGTTAACAATCATTTTATTGTTGGTTCATTCTCTGCCCTTAGCTGAATTCCCTATCTATTGCATAATTATCTTTCTTTTCGACCATTGTTTGTATCCATTTCCTATCTTTTCCATTCCTTTTGAAACGTACCAAGTCTTACTCAAATTCACGATTGGGCAATCTAAACGACTCGAATCATCACTAAAACGAGTTTGTAACACATAGTATCGTGAATCATTATGAAAGCCTGAAAAGAACACAATACTTAAGAGTATTTATGACAATTAGCCAGAATGTTAAAGAATCTAGCTACTAAATATCCTAACGGCATTAAGAGTCCAAAAGTGGCTAGACACCAATGGTTTGTGTTGCACGGAGGAAGGAGGCTTTTTATTGATGGTAAGGAGGCTAAGGAATATGGTAAGGATGAAGATAAGGGAAAAAGAATGAAAGAAATGAAAGAAAAGGAAAGAGAAGGGAACATGTTGGCCTATAATGTGGAAGATGTTTTGGAAAGAGTTTTTGGTCAATTTTTATCATTTTGGTAAAAGGATACACGGTTTTGGGAGGGGTCTTGGTAGCCGAATTTTGCATTTGTCTTTTGGCAAATTTTGGGTGCTTGTATGGCTTGTTTCTTTTAGCATTTTTTTTGGTGTTCTCTTTCTCCAATTTCTTCCCTCATTACAGAAACTCCAAAGCCAAAAGTGAGCATCTCTTTTCCTTTGTTATCTTGAAACCATCTAGTTATTGTGTCCAATTTATTTTGCTCATTCCCCTTTTGATAGCCAGAAACTAGTTAAGCACTCTTTCTCCATCCTTTCTTTTCTTTTTCACAAATTCTTCAGCCTTTCTTTCTTCTTCTTTAACCCATATTCTCATAGCCGAATCTTCTTGTTCATTTTCTTTTCTCCATAGCCGAACCTTTCAACCCTTAATCTCTCCTTCACAATTTCTTTCTCATTTGTGTTGACACCCTCTTCTTCGATCAAATCGGTAAGTGGTTTCTTTTTCTCTTTTCATTTTTCCTTTCTTTCCAGCTGAATAAGTGTCTATCACTATTCGATTGTGTATCTTGTTTCTAAACCGAAATGGTGTTTCCTCCTACTCCTTCACATCTTAATCATCCTTTTTTTCGTTGTATTCCAAGTGGGTGGCTGAATATCATCCTAGCCGATTCAATTCTAGCCTTAATTCAATCGGAGGAAATCAGATTCAATATCGTTAAGGTAAGGAGTTTCTTTATGGATTATTTGATATCGCTCATTATTCGATTAGTTGCTAAATGGAATAATAGTTTGGACTAAACGATTATTTTAGGGTCTAAATTGATCGTTCTTATTCACTCGTGGATCCTTCGGAAATAGTGGTAAGCCTACTCCTATCACTAAAACAACTACTTTCTCTCATAGTAGTTTTCTAATCGAGATTTTTCCTATGGAGGCAAGTGGAACCGATTTGAAAGGAAAAGCGATTGGAGAACACAAAAGGAGTGGATTTGCTATTCCTACTCCTAAGTTTAAGCGTAGAGCGGTATCGACGGTTCGGGATTTTCCACCGGGTTGTGGACCATCATCCAGTGAAAATAGACAAATCATGGTTGTTCAGGATACTAAGGGTAAGCATTTCAATAGATCATTTGATTTAGATTTGGATTAATAAAATCTCGTTTGTTGGATTAATCGAGAGTAATGGTGATTTAGGTGCTGACGATCAAGAAGGATTAATTCTTACCGTAATCAGGTCTGTAATCTCACACCGAAATCCCGTAGATTCATGATTAGATATCACGTTGGAAAATAGATCGTTATTATTTATATGGCTAAAAAATCGTAATATGGCACAAATTGAGAAATTTGCTTAAATTACATTATTACTATAAACTTGTAAAAATTGGTATTAAAATTGTTAAAATTACGAAAATGCCCCTATGGGCCGATTTACTAGAATACCTTAATGGGCCAAACTACAAAGTGCTATAACGGGTCGATGCACTGTAATAAATTATTGGATTAATAATGGTTGTACATATATGTGGTTATTATGCTTTATTATATATGTTGCATGTTACATATTGCATGGGTTGGGAAAAATTGTATGAAGAGCAGTGTAGCCTGGTGGCATTGCCACAAAAATATCACGTATGATTTCAGTGGCTTGGACACAATAAACAAATATATTATAAATGGCAACTTGCCTGCGAATTGGTGTGAGCGGCGGGGTGGGTTGACTTGATCCCCACAGGTGTGATTGGCTAGTCGGGGGTGTGATGGATGGATGGGTTAGGTTACATTCATATCATTTTAATATTGTTATGTAAATGGGCTTAAGCCCAAGTTATTGCTAAATGGATTCAGGCCCAGTGGATGTCGGTAAAGGGGATTATGCACTGAGTTCTTGTAACTCACTCCTCCCTTCTTAATCCTTGCAGGTAATTCTCAGTGAGGTGGACTTGGGCCATAGATGACTCGGTGTAGGCCATACTTCAGAAATGGTGTTTTTGAACTTTAAATTTCTATTTTTGTTTACTTTATTACTTTTACTATTTTGGGTATTTAAGTTGTAATAAGGCCTCTGGAATATTTTATTTTTATTTATGTTTGACGTACTTATTATTTTGCTTGATTTATTAAATGGATTTTATAACAAACTTTTACAAATAATTTAACTCGGATTCTCTTTCAAATTACCAAAGTCATTTTCAAAAGTCACGATTTTAAAGTTCAATAGTTCGATTTTTGATTCATCAATCAACCTCTCACAAATAGTTGCATTTTATCAAGAATTTATCTCCAAACTTGTTTTCTTAACCATAAACAAATAAAACCTATTTTAGTACGAATCACAAGGTTTTTATACGTCTTCCTTATGTGACATGTCAGATTCGGTCGTAACGTATGGGCCGGGTTTGGGGTGTTACATTTTACGGTATCAGAGCACGGTTGCAAAACTCGGCTGTGGTTTGGGTTCAAAAGCGTTTTCCAAAGCTGTTTAAAGTTTTAAATTATAAATGCATAATCTAAAGGAAGTATGGCACCACGGGTATCCGGCACCAAGTCAAGTAAGTTTATGTTTTCGTTTTAGAAATTATTGTGGTATGACTGTAGAAATACTCGAGAACTTTTAGCTTTAGGAGTTGAGAACTATAGAGATTGAGACTTTAGGATACGTTGTGCGAAAACAACTTTACTTTCTAAACTCCATAAAATATTGTTTAATAAACACTTAAATAGCATACTGATTCATAAGACTTTTAATCAGATTAAATCGACTTAGCAATCATGAGCGCTAGAGGACCCAGACGAGGTGCACGCGGCAGTAGTAGAGGTCAAAATGTTTGGGTTATATCCTCAACATCGGGGCATAAGCCGGAACGGGAGGTGCTAACATCGCCAGTGGCTGAGACGGAGGTTTTCGACGGAGCTGGAACGGGTATGCTGACTCAGCTATTTAGGGAGGTATTGGAAGAGGTTAAAGGAATTCGGGAAACACTTTGAGTTGGGTGCGTGGATTGTAAGACGAAAAGAGATTGTGCTTCTCTGGGGTCGCAGTCTCGTTCTGTGAAGCATACAAAGGCATGCCCAAACTTTCCGATTTGTGAATATTGCAAAAGGCATCATCCGGGTGAATGCTGGAGGAGATCAGGAGCATGCTTGAGATGCGGGTCTAAGGAGCATAAGGCTCGGGATTGTTCCATCACCATTAAGTCAGGTATGTCGTTGTTGAATGGGGTGTTTGAATGTAGAAAATCTTATGAATGCGTGATAAGTACTTGTTTGCTTCTGTGGTTGGATATCTGGTTGAGCAAAGAGATTTCTAAATAAGGTTAGAAGTGTATTAGTGTTTTGGGAATCAGGGTGCGCAGCGGTAGCATGGTAGAGTAGTCTGTGTTAACCATTGTTAGATAGCCGAAAATTTCGAGGACGAAATTTCTTTTAGGGGGTAGATTTGTAACATCCCAAAATTTGGCCTAGTAGAATTGGGCCTATTGGGCCCGAACATAGAAGCATTTTTAGAATTTTTGAGAATATGAGAATGGCACAATTGTGAGTTGGACTTAATGGGTAAGCCAATTTGGAAGGTTAAGGGGCTTCTATGAAGTCCCGGGGTCAAGTTAAGCCATAGGTAAATTTTTGTGTTTAAGCCCTTAAGGGGAGAAGGCAAGTGGCATCAATATTTAAGGAAATAAGAGTGTGCTTTGCTAGCACAAGTGGAGCACATGGTGGAGTGGTGTGGCGTCAAGTGGAGAGCATGGAGGGAAGAGGTTCGAATCCCATATAGTGTAAAATTTTTGATTAATTTTTTTACTCCTATCCCAAGTGTCGGCCATGGTCCTATTTATGGTAAGGGAGACTTTGTAACACCCCAAACTCGGACAATACACCACGACCGAATCTGGTATGTTACGGAAAAAAAAAACGTCTTTGAGTGATCTTTTTTTCGTTTACAAGCGGGGTGAAAACATAGTGAATTTGAGGAAAATTTGAGTAGGCTTGTTTGATTAGATTTTGAAGACTTATCTAAAGTATATAGTCAAAAAAACGAGTTGATTTCATTTAAGCGTCTCCAATAGTTTCTTAGTGCCATTTGAAACATTTGGACTTAGTAGAAAATCGAGTTTGATTTGGAGATCATTTGAGTTTATTGTATAGCAAAACATAGCGAGATACCCGATGGTATAGTTTAAAACACATTGCGATATAATTTTGAAAACGTTGTCTTTCCAAGTTTTAGTAAAATTTCATGCCAAGTTATTTGTTAAGCGGTTGAGAATCTAATTAAAACATACCCATCATAAAACATAATTTAAAGGCCTTTTACAAATCCAAATTAAATCTCAAATCAAAAAAGTAAGCTAAAGTACCCAAAGTGAATAGTCGAGCAAAACTTTTATTAAAGCATGGCATGTGCACCTCGAGTCCACCCCGGCTCCATGTCCGCGTCTCACGAGTCACTGAAATGTCAAAGGAGAGGGTGAGTCGAATGACTCGATGCATAAATCCGCTCCCGATGAAACAACATGCTAACACACATCATACATAGCAACATAATTAATGCAACCCGATCCTAACCATCCGTATCTCCTTTTCTACCCCGTGTGGTACCAAACCACTGGTGGTGCCAAACCACTGGTGACATATAGTCACAATGTGTTACCAAAACACTGGTGTCCCAAAGACACAAATGTGCTACCAAAGCAGCTGGTGACCGTGAGTCACGAATCAATTGATGGGGCCAACCCATCGTGTGATACCCAATCACTAGCAGACGATCCCATATCTCATGTGGGGCCAACCCACGGTGGTGTTAACCACAGGGACAAGTCGCAATGAGGTGCCCAACCTCTGGTGTCCCAAAGACACAAATGTGCTACCAAAGCACTGGTGACCGTAGTCACAATAATCGAATGATGGGGCCAACCCATCGTGTGATACCCAATCACTAGCAGACGATCCCATATCTCATGTGGGGCCAACCCACGGTGGTGTTAACCACAGGGACAAGTTGCAATGAGGTGCCCAACCTCTGGTGTCCTAAAGACACAAATGTGCTACCAAAGCACTTGGTGATCGTAGTCACAATAATCGAATGATGGGGCCAACCCATCGTGTGATACCCAATCACTAGCGAGCGATCCCATATCTCAAAGTGGGGCCAACCCACGGTGGTGTTAACCACAGGGACAAGTCGCAATGAGGTGCCCAACCTCTGGTGTCCCAAAGACACAAATGTGCTACCAAAACACTGGTGCTCGTCAGCACAAAATATCACTGCTCCCTCTACTCATATCACCCATCAACAAACCAACTCATGTAATCATGCATATCATACAAGTTATGCATATCATGCTAATATGTTTGACTCATGCCCCATATCACATACATACATAGTCATGATACCATATAGATCATCGATAATCTAGTAACAATCTTGACTTACCGGATACGTACACATACCCCGTTTGGGTATCCAATAATCCATCATCTTGTCATGATTTTAATAGGCAAACAGGTTTAATAACAATATCACTAAGTATGGGTGTGTTAGTTACACACACAGTAAATCTGAGTTCGAAACCCCAACGAAAACGATCTAAGTCCCTCGATTACTAGCTCCTACACTCGGCCAACACATAGGGGTTAGGCATCTATAACATTCGGCCATCATCAATTAACCAAAGGGGGTCAATATCCATCCCTTACCTTGAAGATGATTTGGTTTCCAACCAAACCTCGAACCAACAGTGGTTCTTTTGATAATCGGCCACCACCTAATAAGAAGAACCATTAATCCCTAATTAACTTGGCTTAATGAAAACTAAAAGAATATACTAAAAGAACTCGTTCTTACCACCACTTACCAACAGCTTAACAGAAAGAGAAGGCTTCTCTTGATTGTATCCCAAAATCCAAATGTCCTATAATAAAATCGATTAAACACAAGAGATTAACACCCTTCACCCAATGCCGAAATCGGCCCTTAATCAAACCCAAATCGATAGAAGACAAGGGAGAGGAGGAATGGCCATTCGGCCAAGCACTTACCCAACACCAACCAATATTCGGCCAACAACCACCAGGAGAGGGGATAGATTCGGTCAACACTTAGAAAAAAAATAAGAAAAGAATTCGGCTTTACACAAAGGAGAAATACAAGAGAAAGATGAAAAGGGAGGGGTTGATATTTGGCCAACAATAGAAATGGGAAAAAGAAGAAGAACAAGAAAGTACTTTCGGTTCTTAAAAGAAGAAGAAATGAAGAAAAAGTTTTAGGGGATAACTTTCGGCTATCAAAGTGTTAATAGGAGAAAGAAAATATGAGAACACTAGGGTAATGGTTTCGGCTCAGCACAAATGAAAAGGAAGAAAGATGGAAGGGCATTCAGCTATCAACAATATTGAAAGAACACACAAAACCAATTTTGGCAAGCTTTAGGGAGGTTTGATCTTTTGGTTTCAGGAAGAAAGATGGAGGAATTCTCTTGGAAAACAAATTCGGCTAGCTAACAAAAGAGAGGATTTTTGCTTGACACAAAGTGACCGAATATGCACTAAAATTCAAAAATGAATTTGGCACTCCCATATCCCCTTGCCAAAACCGGCCACTCTCTCCACACACACCCCAACATTCGGCCACTACCCATATTTGCTCACAACCATCCATTCAAAACACTTTGAACAAGTCTCCTTCCTAAATTCACTCTCCACCCATCATTTGAACACTTTGACCTAGTCCATGGCGAGTTTGAGCGCCTACAAACTCTCCCTTCCTAGGCGTCAAAAAGAAAGCCAAAAGGTGGCCACTCCATGCACTTGAACACAAGATCTCTCCCTCCCGCAAATGACGCCACACACACAAGCCTTAGTGGCGCCTATCCTCGCCACTCCACCAGCTCCTTTCTTGTTCAACAAAACACCAAATAAAACTCTTATACCCTAGCTCCAACGGCTCCCGACTTAACACCCAAAAATCAAAATTTTCCCATTCACTCGAGGCATACACTTAGACTTCAATTAAGCCCCCAAAACATAGAAATAGCCACGCAACACACTAGACACATGCAATATCATGCAACAACAAAACAGCCCCTAACCCGGATATTACGGTTCTACCCCCTTAAAAAATAATTTCGACCTCGAAATTACGATCGAAAGAGTTGCGGGTATTCTTTGTCTCATCATATCCTCGGGTTCCCACGTAGCTTCTTCTACGCCATGATTCCGCCAAAGTACCTTAACCAAAGGCACGGACTTCTTACGCAGAACCTTCACATCTCGATCAAGAATCGCACGGGTTCCTCCTCCATGGTCAAATCGGATTTACCTCGATCTCTTCCACTTTGCTACCACATGCGGCGGATCGGCGATAACGTCGAAGCATCGAAGCGTGGAAAACGTCGTGAATCGACTAAGCTCTGCGGCAACTCAAGCCGATCGCCATCGGTCCAACTCGTCTCGATACCTTATACGGCCCAATGAACCTCGGACTTAGCTTGCCTTTCTTCCGAATCTCAACACCTTTTTCCAAGGTGAGACCTTGAGAAAACTTCGATCCCCTACAAATAACTCTATATCTCTCCGCTTAAGATCGGCATAAGACTTCTGCCGGTCCGAAGCTTCCTTCAATCGAGACCGAATCAACTTAACCTTGTCTTCGGTCTCGGCAACCAATTTGGGTCCCAATAACCGGCGTTCACCCAACTCCGTCCAACACGTGGGTGAGCGACATTTCCTACCATACAACGCCTCATACGGTGCCATCTTAATGCTCGCTTAGTAATCTGTTGTTGTAGGCAAACTCGACTAATGGTAGAAACTCCTCCCAACTACCTCTGAAATCCAAGATACAACCTCTCGGCATATCCTCTAAGACTGAATAACCCTTTACGATTGGCCGTCGATCATGGGTGGCGTCTTGAAATCCAAGCGAGTACCCAGAGCCCGATGCAATGCTTTCGGAACCTTGACGTGAATCTAGGATCCCTATCCGAGATGATCGAAAGCGCACGCCGTGCAACCTCACTATCTCGACACATACGACTTAGCTAGCCACGAAGTGAGTAGTCAACCCTCACCGGAATAAAGTGGTGATTTAGTCGATCGATCCACCACTACCCAAATCGAATCCTTCTTGCTTGGCGTAAGCGGTAACCCAGCGAGCGAAATCCATGGTTATCCTTTCCCACTTCCACTGAGGAATCTTCACAGGCTGAAGCAAACCCGACGGCAACTGATGTTCAGCCTTGACCTGCTGACAAGTCAGACACTTCCCAACAAACTCTGTCACCTCCTTCTTCAAGCCAGGCCACCAAAACTGCTCTCTAAGATCCCTATACATCTTACTACCTCCAGGATGCATAGCATGAGGACTGCTATGTGCGTCCTGAAGAATCTTCTGCCTCAGCTCAACATCTTTAGGCATACAAGCCTTACCTTGAAAACACAGAACCCCATCACCAGACAAGCTGTAACCCTCCAAACCACCATCCACGCTGCAAACCCTTGGCGCTTTCGAGAACCTCATCCAATAAGCTTTCTCTCTCGATCCGCTCAACCCAAGTAGGCAACTCGCAACTCTGCGAATACTCCCATCGTCATACAAACTCAAGTGGGCAAACAATGCTCTTAACTCGAAACAACCTTGCGGCTCAACGCGTCTGCCACCACGTTAGCCTTGCCGGATGATACTCAATCGAGCAGATTGTAATCTTTCAAAGAACTTTCGACCCATCTGCGCGCCTCAAATTCAAATCCTTCTGAGTCAGTAGATACTTTAGACTCTTGTGATCTGTGTAGACTATCGATCTCTCTCCGTACAAGTAGTGCCTCCAAATTTTTAAAGCGAAGACTACAGCTGCTAGCTCCAAATCGTCGCGTCGAATAATTGACCTCATGTGGCCTCACCGCCGCAGAAGCGTAAGCCACAACCTTACCTTCTTGCATCAAACACACAACCCAAGCCCGTATGTGATGCATCGCAATAGACTGTGAATTCCTTACCAGCCTCAGGTTGAATTAGAACCGGAGCCTCAGTCAAAATCTTCTTTAACTTATCGAAGCTTTCCTGCTGTTTCTCAGTCCATACAAACGGAACTTCTTTCCTCAGCAACTTGGTCATCGGTATTTGCTATCAACGAAACCTTCAACAAACCTTGGTAGTATCCGTAAACCAGAAAACTCCGAATCTCGACCAGCGACTTAGCGGCTTCCATTCCAAAATCGCCTCAATCTTACGAGGATCTACTCGAATCCCTCGGTACCACACTACATGACCCAAGAAAGTCACTTCTCTAAGCGAACTTCGCACTTACTGAACTTAGCATAGAGTTGCTTTTCCTCAAAATCTGCAACACCACTCGCAAATGCTTATCATGCTCTTCCTCCTCTGTCCTTGAGTACACCAAGATGTCGTCTATGAAAACCACGGCGAACCGATCCGGATCTTCGTTGAAACACCTATTCATCATATCCATAAATGGCTGCCGGTCGTTAGTCAACCCGAATTGCATTACGGGAATCGTGAGTGCCCATACTGAAGTCCGAAACGCTGTTTTATGGATATCGACCTCCTTAACCTTTAATCGGTGATACCCGGATCTCAAGTCGATCTTCGAAAATACCGCAGCACCCTTCAGCTGATCAAACAAGTCATCTATCCGTGGCAACGGATACTTGTTTTTAATCGTCAGCTTGTTCAACTGGCGGTAGTCTATACACATCCGCATCGTGCCATCTTTCTTCTTGACAAAGAGTACCGGCGCGCCCCATGGCGAAACACTTGGCCTGATGAAACCTCTATCCAATAACTCCTGGATCTGAGCCTTAAGCTCCACCAACTCCTTTGGCGCCATCCTATACGGAGCAATAGACACTGGCGCAGTTCCGGGTAATAGATCTATTCCGAACTCTACCTCGCGATCTGGCGGCAAACCCGGAAGCTTCTCAGGAAACACATCAGCAAAATCCTTAACAGTACGAACCTTCTCCACAGCAGACCTCTTTAGCCTCCAAGGCATACACATGAACTACATATGCTTCACAGCCCTTCCTGACCATCTTCTCCGCTTTCGGAGCGGATACCACATTAGATAAGTAATCTCTCCTATTACCTATCATGGCCACCTCTTCACCCTCAACCGTCTTAAGAACCATGCGCTTGTGCGCGCAATCCAACCTCTTTGGTACTTGACCAACCAATCCATCCCAAGAATCGGATCGAACTCCCCAAACGGCGGCTCCATCGGATCGACAAAAACACTACCCCTTGGAGTTCTAAGGGTACCTCTCTAAGCAGTTTATCTACTACTACTGAGTGACCTAGAGGGCTAATCACGGTCATCCGCCTAGAAGATATCTCGAGTCTAAATCCATGGTCTCTACTATACTCACGGCAACATAAGAGTGCGTTGAACCCACATCAATCAAAGCGAGTATAAGGAGAACCAAAAATCAAAAACGTCTGGTTATGGCGTCCGGTGCGTCGCCTGAAAATAATCCCATGTTAGATCCTCTGCTGCCACACTGCTGTCTCGAACAGGTGAGCCACCACCGATATGACTCATCCCGGAGAAGCGTCGATGCCCTTCGACTTCTCTTGGTATCCAGTCGGATCGTCCATGATCCGCTCGGTTGCCTCGGCCAATATTCGGCGATCTTGGGAGCAACACGAAACACCTCGGAAGAATTCGGCCCCATTGGCGAAGTCGCTCGAACAATTTCCTAACTCCTGCACCACCACCTACACGGCTACCCTTTCTAACACTCGCGGCATCGCTTTGTGACACCTTTGCGTCGTCCCGATCGATCTTAGAACTCACCACCTCCGGTGGTGGCGGGCCGATATCTCATTTTCGAACCACGACCGGATCCTACGGGCTCGAAACGTCATCCTACCACGACCTCGTCCACGACCACGTCCACCTCTAGCGCTCATGACTAATCTTTCTACGTGTCGATTAAGAATTTTTATGCATCGATATTTATTCCACTTGTTTAAAAGCAAGTCTTATGAATATTTTAAGAGGATTTGTTCTCATGAGTTCACAAAATCCTACTCGGTTTCAATCTCTATAGTAGTATACTATTGCTATTCATCAAATCATATCACATCCAATCAATTCACAAGCAATAGTGCAGGTACTTACAGGCGGCTCGGTGCCGGAGACTCGGTGCCATGCCTTTCAAACCATACAAACACTTAAAATAAACTCTTAAAAACTTTTTGGGCCTCGGGCCCACAGTAAAACCTTTGAACTTAGCTCACGATACCACAATTGTAACACCCCAAACTCGGACAATACACCACGACCAGAATCGGTATGTTACGGAAAAAAAAACGTCTTTGAGTGATCTTTTTTTCGTTTACAAGCGGGGTGAAAACATAGTGAATTTGAGGAAAATTTGAGTAGGCTTGTTTGATTAGATTTTGAAGACTTATCTAAAGTATATAGTCAAAAAAATGAGTTGATTTCATTTAGCGTCTCCAATAGTTTCTTAGTGCCATTTCGAAACATTTCAGACTTAGTAGAAAATCGAGTTTGATTTGGAGATCATTTGAGTTTATTGTATAGCAAAACATAGCGAGATACCCGATGGTATAGTTTAAAACACATTGCGATATAATTTTGAAAACGTTGTCTTTCCAAGTTTTAGTAAAATTTCATGCCAAGTTATTTGTTAAGCAGGTTGAGAATCTAATTAAAACATACCCATCATAAAACATAATTTAAAGGCCTTTTACAAATCCAAATTAAATCTCAAATTAAAAAAGTAAGCTAAAGTACCCAAAGTGAATAGTCGAACAAAACTTTTATTAAAGCATGGCATGTGCACCTCGAGTCCACCAGGCTCCATGTCCGCGTCTCACGAGTCACTGAAATGTCAAAGGAGAGGTGAGTCGAATGACTCGGTGCATAAATCCGCTCCCGATGAAACAACATGCTAACACACATCATACATAGCAACATAATTAATGCAACCCGATCCTAACCATCCGTATCTCCTTTTCTACCCGTGTGGTACCAAACCACCGGTGGTGCCAAACCACCGGTGACATATAGTCACAATGTGTTACCAAAACACCGTGTCCCAAAGACACAAATGTGCTACCAAAGCAACGGTGACCGTAGTCACGAATAAATTGATGGGGCCAACCCATCGTGTGATACCCAATCACTAGCGAGGCGATCCCATATCTCATGTGGGGCCAACCCGCGGTGGTGTTAACCACGGGGACAAGTCGCAATGAGGTGCCCAACCTCTGGTGTCCCAAAGACACAAATGTGCTACCAAAGCACCGTGACCGTAGTCACAATAATCGAATGATGGGGCCAACCCATCGTGTGATACCAATCACTAGCGAGACGATCCCATATCTCATGTGGGGCCAACCCACAGTGGTGTTAACCACGGGGACAAGTCGCAATGAGGTGCCCAACCTCTGGTGTCCCAAAGACACAAATGTGCTACCAAAGCACTTTGGTGACCGTAGTCACAATAATCGAATGATGGGGCCAACCCATCGTGTGATACCCAATCACTAGCAGACGATCCCATATCTCAAAGTGGGGCCAACCCACGGTGGTGTGTTAACCACGAGGGACAAGTCGCAATGAGGTGCCCAACCTCTGGTGTCCCAAAGACACAAATGTGCTACCAAAGCACTTGGTGCTCGTCGGCACAAAATATCACTTTGCTCCTCTACTCATATCACCCATCAACAAACCAACTCATGTAATCATGCATATCATACAAGTTATGCATATCATGCTAATATGTTTGACTCATGCCCCATATCACATACATACATAGTCATGATACCATATAGATCATCGATAATCTAGTAACAATCTTGACTTACCGGATACGTACACATACCCCGTTTGGGTATCCAATAATCCATCATCTTCACATGATTTTAATAGGCAAACAGGGTTTAATAACAATATCACTAAGTATGGGTGTGTTAGTTACACACACAGTAAATCTGAGTTCGAAACCCAACGAAAACGATCTAAGTCCCTCGATTACTAGCTCCTACACTCGGCCAACACATAGGGGTTAGGCATCTATAACATTCGGCCATCATCAATTAACCAAAGGGGTCAATATCCATCCCTTACCTTGAAGATGATTTGGTTTCCAACCAAACCTCGAACCAACGATGGTTCTTTTGATAATCGGCCACCACCTAATAAGAAGAACCATTAATCCCTAATTAACTTGGCTTAATGAAAACTAAAAGAATATACTAAAAGAACTCGTTCTTACCACCACTTACCAACGACTTAACGAAAGAGAAGGCTTCTCTTGATTGTATCCCAAAATCCAAATGTCCTATAATAAAATCGATTAAACACAAGAGATTAACACCCTTCACCCAATGCGAAATCGGCCCTTAATCAAACCCAAATCGATAGAAGACAAGGAGAGGAGGAATGGCCATTCGGCCAAGCACTTACCCAACACCAACCAATATTCGGCCAACAACCACCAGGAGAGGGGATAGATTCGGTCAACACTTAGAAAAAAAATAAGAAAAGAATTCGGCTTTACACAAAGGGAGAAATACAAGAGAAAGATGAAAAGGGAGGGGTTGATATTTGGCCAACAATAGAAATGGGAAAAAGAAGAAGAACAAGAAAGTACTTTCGGTTCTTAAAAGAAGAAGAAATGAAGAAAAAGTTTTAGGGGATAACTTTCGGCTATCAAAGTGTTAATAGGAGAAAGAAAATATGAGAACACTAGGGTAATGGTTTCGGCTCAGCACAAATGAAAAGGAAGAAAGATGGAAGGGCATTCAGCTATAAACAATATTGAAAGAACACACAAAACCAATTTTGGCAAGCTTTAGGGAGGTTTGATCTTTCGGTTTCAGGAAGAAAGATGGAGGAATTCTCTTGGAAAACAAATTCGGCTAGCTAACAAAAGAGAGGATTTTTGCTTGACACAAAGTGACCGAATATGCACTAAAATTCAAAAATGAATTTGGCACTCCCATATCCCCTTGCCAAAACCAGGCCTCTCTCCACACACACCCCAACATTCAGCCACTACCCATATTTGCTCACAACCATCCATTCAAAACACTTTGAACAAGTCTCCTTCCTAAATTCACTCTCCACCCATCATTTGAACACTTTGACCTAGTCCATGGCGAGTTTGAGCGCCTACAAACTCTCCCTTCTAGGCGTCAAAAAGAAAGCCAAAAGGTAGCCACTCCGCAGCTTGAACACAAGATCTCTCCCTCCTGCAAATGACGCCACACACACAAGCCTTAGTGGCGCCTATCCTGCCACTCCACCAGCTCCTTTCTTGTTCAACAAAACACCAAATAAAACTCTTATACCCTAGCTCCAACAGCTCCCCTGACTTAACACCCAAAAATCAAAATTTTCCCATTCACTCAGGCATACACTTAGACTTCAATTAAGCCCCCAAAACATAGAAATAGCCACGCAGCACACTAGACACATGCAATATCATGCAACAACAAAACAACCCCTAACCCGGGATATTACAGACTTTTTATTGATGGAAAGGAGGCTAAGGAATATGATAAGGAGGAAGATAAGGGAAAAAGAAGGAAATAAATGAAAGAAAAGGAAAGAGAAGGGAACATGTTGGCCTATAATGTGGAAGATGTTTTGGAAAGAGTTTTTGGTCAATTTTGATCATTTTAGTAAAAGGATACACGGTTTTGGAAGGGGTCTTGGTAGCCGAATTTTGCATTAGTCTTTTGGAAAATTTTGGGTGCTTGTATGGCTTGTTTCTTTTAGCATTTTTTTTGGTGTTCTCTTTCTCCAATTTCTTCCCTCATTACCGAAACTCCAAAGCCAAAAGTGAGCATCTCTTTTTCCTTTGTTATGCCGAAACCATCTAGCCATTGTGTCCAATTTATTTTGCTCATTCCCCTTTTGATAGCTAAAACTAGTTAAGCACTCTTTCTCCATCCTTTCTTTTCTTTTTCACAAATTCTTCAACCTTTCTTTCTTCTTCTTTAACCCATATTCTCATAGCCGAATCTTCTTGTTCATTTTCTTTTCTCCATAGCCGAACCTTTCAACCCTTAATCTCTCCTTCACAATTTCTTTTTCATTTGTGTTGACACCCTCTTCTTCGATCAAACCGGTAAGTGGTTTCTTTTTCTCTTTTCATTTTTCCTTTCTTTCTAGCCGAATAAGTGTCTATCACTATTCGGTTGTGTATCTTGTTTCTAAACCGAAATGGTGTTTCCTTTTACTCCTTCACATCTTAATCATCCTCTTTTTCGTAGTATTCTAAGTGGGTGGCCGAATATCATCCTAGCCGATTCAATTCTAGCCTTAAGTCAATCGGAGGAAATCAGATTCAATATCGTTAAGGTAAGGAGTGTAACATCCTGAAATCGGGGCTATTTGTGATTGAATTATTTTTCATGTGTTTGAACTTTTGTGTTATTAATTGTGGTGTGGTAAGGCTTAATTATGGACTTTGAGTAGGTTCGGTTTAGTAGAATAAATTTTTGTATGGTTTATTTAATGAAGTGGATTAAGTGAGCTTAGCACTTAAGTTAATTTAAGTGTTAATTAAAGCACATGAGGAATTAGTGGCAAAGTGGTTATGGTGTTTGAACTTATAGCTTGGGGTTAGAGGTTCGAGTAGCATGTTTAACATTTTGAAGGTTTATTTTTGAATCCTTGCATTGATGGACGGTAAAACTTATTTATGATAGGTTGGACTATTCCTTTTGGTAAGTTGAAAATTTGTTATGGAAAGCTTGAAGATAGGGATAAGAATCTTGAGTTTATGGTATAATGAGGACAAAGGCATGGAAGGTGGGGATGTTTTGGAAAGAAATCCTATGCCTTAATGCATGAATGTGGACGGCATGTAAGGCTAGGGGAGTGGCGAATTTTTGGTAGGTAGCTTGGAGGATGTTGACCAACCTTTTGTTTTGTGCATCATTTTGTGTTTGTTTTCCTCCTCAAAAAGCTCTCATCTTTGGCCGAATGTATAGGGTACTTTTGGTGCAAAAATATTTCTTTTGATGACAACTTCATTTTGTTGGAAACAAAATACCACTTTCTTTCTCTCATTTGTCTTTTAGAACCAAACTACATTTTTGCATCTTGTGCATTTTCTTCTTTGGTAAAGTTTGTGGTGACCAGATATCATTTCTTCCATTTCTCTTTTTCTTCCTTTGATCAATTCTTTTTCATTCTCTTTTCAAATTTTATCAAAACCAAAAACCATTCTTTCTTTCTCTAAACTTTGGCCGAATCTCCTACACCATTATCTTTCATCTACTACTTTTCTTTTCTTCTCAAAACCGAATCCCCTATTTCTCCTTTCTTCTCAATAATTTCTTTATTAGCCAAATATACTCCTTTGGGTGTCATGAAACTCTCTTCTTCCATTTAGAAGTATCTTGGTCGAATATTGAAGGTGGTAAGGATTTATTTTAAGGGATTATTCTTTTGATTATTCAAAAGCCAAGAAGGCTATTATATTAATGGTTGCCGATTGTAGGGAAGTGAAAGCGGTTTAGCGTCACCGGTTGCCGTAGTTAGTACTCGAAGGCGATTAGGTGAGGTTTTGGATTCAAATGATAACCCCTCGAGATTATTTTGGTTTGGCGAATGGCCTTGGTACTAACTTTGGGTAATGGCCAATATAGGGCAAGGGAAACTTGTGTGGCCGATTGTCTCCTTAGGGATTTAGACTATCGTTGGTGACAGTGTGTACATACACACTTTATAATTAATTAACGTGCAAAGTATTATGTGTATGCTAATCGGATTTGTGTAGATTTGAGTTTAATACCATAAAGGTATAGCAAGGCTTGAGTAAATCCTTGACAATATGATTTGCTATTTGATGCTTTTGGGAAGCATGACATATTTGGTATATGTGACTTATAAATGATTATTGCTAAATCCTATATATGTTGCTAAATGAGTATGTCGGCATGATTTACATTAACTATCATTGATTGATGTGGGTTTTATGAGTGGAGAGCGGTGATATTCGTGTCGAGCGGACACCATGTTTTGGTAACACATTGTGACTACGGTCACGAGGTTTTAGCACCTCCAGAGGTTTGGCACCTCATAGCGTCTCATCCTTGTGGCTTAGTACCACCACCGTGGGTTTGCCCCACATTTGAGATATGGGATTGGCGCCAGGTGATTTGGTATCACACGATGGGTTGGCCCCATCATTTGATTGTGACTTTGGGTCACCAGTGGTTTTAATACCACAATATTGTGGATTTAAGTGACTATACGTCACGGTGGTTTAGCACCACCAGTGGTTTGGTACCACACGGGGTAGAAAAGCGTGCGGATGGCTAGGTTGGTTGCATATTAAACTTGTGCATATTAAATTAATTATGATTTGTGTATGATGTTACATTAAACCGGGAAAAAGGGTTACACATTGGGTCTTGATGACTCACCTTTTCCTTTAACATTTTCAGGTGACTCGTAATTCTGGATAAAGGAGCCGGATGAACTCGAGGCGACCATGCAATGAAAATATGGACTAGGTGGATTTGGAACTATTTTTATTTTAATATGGGTTTGATTTATTTTGTTTAAGATGTAATAAAGCCTCCTAAAATTTGCACTTGGATTATTTTATGTTTTGATAAATTGCTTAACTATTTTATGATATTAAAATGGGTACATGTTTTTCTCAAATTAATTCGTAAAAATGTTTTATTGTGCCATCGGGTACACTTGAAAGCTATAACAACCTAACTTAGTATATTTTAAATGACATTAAGTAATGCTTTCTTCATAACACCTCAAGCTGTTTTAAATCAAAACAATATCTTTTATCAAAATTTAAAACGACTTAAAAGGGATTTTCAAAAGTTTTTCCTCAGTAGCATACCAAATTCGATCGTAATGTTTGGGCCGGGTTTGGGGTGTTACAAATTGATATCGAGCCCGGTTCAAAGCTCAGTTTGTGGGGCCCAAGGCCCAAAAATGTTTTAGTAGGTCTATTTGAAATATTTTGGTTTTGAATAAGCATGGCACCGAGTCTCCTGCAACCCTTCCGCCATGTAAGTACCTCTAACTTTTGTATGGATTATTATTATAGAAGGGTAAGTAGGGAGCGTAGTTAGTGTGATAGGTGTTGAACCTTAGGACTAGTCCACCCCAACAAAACTCATAAGACTTTAATGGCCTAATTAAAACCAACCCATGACCAAGTCGCGAGGGTTAGGGTGTGGTAACCTTAGTGCGCATGTCTAGGATTGGATCCGGAAGAGCTTGGTATTTAAGCGGTCCTCGTGACTCACCTCCTCTTCGCGGGATTCCTGCAGTGCATAGCCGGTTCACCCTAACCAAGAGGACTCGGTCATAGGCTAAACACGTTAAATAAAACCCAAAAGGGATTAACCTGTTTTGTGAAAGCTCTAAGTTTTAAAAATCGTTATGATACTCATTTCAATAGCAGCAAAAATTTACTTTCGGAAAATTTTCAAAATATTCTTCAACTTACCAAAATTACTGAAATGTCCCTAGTGGCAAAATTACGAAAAATACCCCAGTTTTCAAAATTTTGCCATACCTTTAAATTGAGAATTTCTCGAAAATACTCCTCAATTTTAGAAATTACAAAATGTTTTAATTTATAAAAGTTTTCAAATTTCTTCGGTTTATTACAAAAATATCCCTGTAGGAAAATGACTAAAATACCCCTGGGATAGAAACGGACAGTAATGCCCGAAGAGTGCATAGGTATGAAAGGTATAGGGAATGGATGTACTTTTCTTTGTAAATTAGGACGGAAGACTTAAAACTTTGATTGATCGAAAGAATCTCTATTAAATTCTTTTCATAAAATTTCTTCGCGGATAACCAAGTGAAACATGTACTAATTCATAAAATTTCCTAATCAGTTAAAGCGCGATAGTTAGAATGAGCTTTAGAGGGCGTGGTCGTCGTGGGCGCGGAAGGGTAGTAGGATGACCGTGTCGAACTGTCGGATCGGGTCGGGGATCGAGAATGAGAGTACCACCGCCACCACCACCCCCAACCTTTGGAGCCGAGGAGCGAGGATCGGGCGGGTGATGACGATGTCTGGCGATCTTCTGCGGGTTCTAGAAGTAGCTGGAATGGGTGGAGGTGGAGGAGCTCGGAAGTCGGTACTGAGAGACTTCGAGCTAACGGTGAATTTTTCCAAGGTGTGTCGGTGTGGCGCCCAATCTGGTGAGTATTGGCTAGAATCGATCGAAAGAATCATGGATGAGATAGATCGGCGAATGAGGAGCCGAAAGGAGCGGTGTCGCTTCTCAAGGATGAGTCATATCGATGGTGGCTCACGGTTCGAGATGGTGCTACGGAGGATGATTTGACTTGGGAATACTTCAAAGCTGCTTATCGGAAAGAAGTATGTGGGGAACAAGCTACATTGATGCACAGAGGAAAGCTTTTAGGGGTTGGTACAAGGAAATAAGTGCGTGTCGGAGTATGAAGCGAGAATTCTTGAGGTTGAGCCGCTATGCTCGAGGTATAGTGTCAGCGGAGCATGATCGTTGTGTCCGCTTTGAAGACGGACTTAGGGATGAGTTAAGGTTCTTGATTGCTCCACAGCAGGAGCGTGAGTTTGCTGTCTTGGTGGAAAAGGCTAAGGTAGCCGAAGGGGTCAAGGAGTCCGTGAGACAGAACTATGATAGGAACAAGCAGAAAAGAGGATTTGGGTCGTCTGGATCGGGTGGTAATGTTCAGAAAAGGGCGAGGTAGAGTGGGCCGAATCAGGCAGGAAGGCCCATGGCTGCTAACCAGAGACCGGCTCACTTTATGTCGCTATAGCAAATCGCATTGGGAGGTTGTTGGACCGGTGAGAAGGGTTGCTTTGAATGTGGGTCTTTGGACCACCGTGTAAGGGATTGTCCTCGGAAGTTAGCCAAGAATCGGTCGGAGAATCGAGCAGTGCTCGGGCTAGGAATGTAGGATCACCACGGAGGGTCGTGGTAATGGTAGAGGAGGAAATGGATATAATCGAAGTCGCGAGAATTTGAGGCGATGCGAGCGACATAGAAGCAAGGCGGCTGGTCTAGTCTATCTGTGGCGTCGCGTCGAGAGGAAGGTGGCCTTGCTGGGCGTTATAACCGGTATGTTCTTAATCTTTGGTGTTCCATATCTTGCTTTGATTGATGTGGGTTCGACGCATTCATACGTTGCTAGTAGTGTGGTAGAGACTATGAACTTAGACTTGAGGCTGCTTCTAGGGAGATGAGTATAATTAGTCCTTTAGGTCACTCTGTAGTTGTTAATAAGCTATATAGAGATGTACCTCTAGAACTCCAAGGGAGTCGTGTTTGTGGCTGATCTGATGGAGCTAGCCGTTTGGGAGAGTTCGATTTGATCCTTGGTATGGGTTTGGTTGGTTAAGTATCGGGAAAGGTTGAGCTGCTTGTTGCTAAGCGCATGGTTCTTAAGATGGTGAGGGTGATGAAGTGGTCATGATAGGTAATAGAAGAGATTACCTATCTAATGTAGTGTCTGCGTTGAAGGCTGAAAAGATGGTCGGGGAAAGGTTGCGAGGCATTTTTGGTTCGAATTTGTGCTTTGGAAGCTAAGTCGTGGTTGAGAAGGTCCGAATAGTAAGGGAATTTCTTGATGTGTTCCCGGAAGAACTTAGGATGCGCCTCGGTCGGGAAGTTGAATTTGGTATAGACTTGCTACAGAGCGGCACTGTGTCAATAGCACCTTACAGAATGGCACCAAAGGAATTGGTGGAGTGAAGGCTCAAATTCGGGAGCTTTTGGACCGAGGATTTATCCGACCAAGTATATCTCAGTGGGGAGCACTGTGTTGTTTGTTAGGAAGAAGGATGGTTCAATGCGGATGTGTATCGACTACCACCAATTGAACAAGTTAACGATCAAGAACAGTGTCAGTTGCCTCGGATTGATGACTTGTTTGACCAAGCTGAAGGGTGCATCGGTATTTTCGAAGATAGATCTTAGGTCGGGATATCATCAACTCAAGGTGAAAGAGGTTGATGTGCACAAGGCGGCATTCCGAACAAGGTATGGGCATTACGAGTTTTTGGTGATGCCTTTTGGGTTGACTAATGCACCAAAGCGACATTCATGGACTTAATGAATAGAGTGTTTGTGATACTTGGATCAATTTGTCGTGGTGTTTATAGGCGACATATTGGTTTACTCAAAAACGGAGAAGGAGCATGACATGCATTTGCGTATAGTTCTACAAATCTTGAGAGAGAAGCGATTATATGCCAAATTCGATAAGTGTGAATTTTGGCTTAGAGAGGTGGCTTTCTTAGGTCATGTGGTGTCGTGGAAGGGATTAGAGTAGATCCTTGCAAGGTGGAAGCGGTGTTGGATTGGAAACCCCTAGGTCGATGGCGAGAAATTCGAAGCTTTTGGAGTGCAGCGGGGATATTATCGGAGGTTTGTGGAAGGATTCTCTTTAATCGCGACGCCGTTGACTAAGTTGTTAAGAAAGGGAGTTCCATTTGTATGGTCGGAGAAGCAACAAGAAAGTTTTGACAAGCTAAGGAAGATTTTGTGGAAGCTCGGTTTTGTAGTACGACTGAGGCGGGAAAGTTGTTTGCGGTTTCTTGTGGCGCGTCCCATCTTGGTTTGGGATGCGTATTGATGCAAGAAGGGAAGATAGTGGCCTATCGTCCCGTCGGCTAAGACCGCATGAGGTTAACTATCAACGCCACGACTTGGAGTTAAGCGGCGATAGTTTTGCTTTGAAAATATGGCGGCATTACTTGTATGGGGAAAAGTCAATAGTTTACGGATATCTTTTTGACTTAGAAGGATTTGAATTTGAGGCGTGTCGGTGGATTGAAGCTGTTAAAAGACTACGGTTGTTCGATTGAGTACCATCGGGTAAAGCGACGTGGTGGCGATGCCTTGAGCGAAAAGTCGTAGCAGACTTAAGGCGATGTTTGCTCATCTCGATCTATCGATGACGGAAGTCTTTTGGCGAAGCGCAAGTTAAACCGACTTGGATCGAGGAGATTAAGGAAGCGATTGGTGGATGACGGTTTGAATGCAAGGAGGTTGCAAGTTCAAGAAGGTGGTTTGGAAAGAATGCAGTTTATGCAGCGAGGAGTGTTATGTTTTCAAGAGCGAGCTTGTATGCCGAAAGATGTGGAGTTGAGGCAAAGAATTCTCCAAGATGCACATAGCGACCCATCGCTATGCATCAGGGAGGTAGCAAGATGTATGGAGATTTGCGAGAGCAGTTTTGGTGGCACAGGTTGAAGCGTGAGGTGGCGAATTCGTGGGTAAGTGTCGGCGTGTCGATAAGTTAAAGCCCGAACATCGATTGCCATCGAGGTTACTCAACCGGTGAAGATTCCTCGATGGAAATGGGAGAGGATCACTATGGATTTTGTCGATGGATTACCCCTCACGCCTAGTAAGAAGAACTCGGTTTGGGTAATTGTGGATCGACTAACTAAGTCGATTGCATTTCATACCGATGAGGGTAGATTATTAAGCTTGAAGCTAGCAAAGCTATATGTAGCCGAGATAGTAAGATTGCATGGTGTGCGATGTCGATTATCTCGGATAGGGATCGAGGTTTACATCAAGGTTTTGGAGAGCTTTGCATCGGGCCTTGGGAGCGAGATTGGACTTGACCTGACTTTTCACCCATAAGCGACGGACAATCGGAAAGAGTGATCTGATTTTAGAAGATATCTTTGAGAGGTTGCGTTTTGGATTTGGTGGTAGTTGGGAAGAGTATCTACCATTGGCGAATTAAACTTAACAACGATTATCAGCGAGCATTCAAATGGCACCATTCGAGGCCTTTGTATGGACGGAAGTGCCGTACTCCTCGTGTTGGGCCAGAATTAAAGGAGCGACATGTCTTGGGTCCAGTTTGGTAGCGAGGCGAAGATAAAGTTAAGTTAATCCGGACTCGTCTCAAGGAGGCATCGGATAGGCAAAAGTCTTATCACGACCTCAAAGCGCAAAGAAATGGAATACGAGGTAGGAGATAAAGTCTTTACGAAGGTGTCGCCTTGGAAGAAAGTGTTGCGATTTGGGAGAAAAGGAAGCTAAGCCCTAGGTTCATTGGGCCATATCTGATGTTGAAGCGAGTGGGACCGGTAGCTTATCATTTCGAGTTGCGGTAGAGTTAAGGCAAATTCACAACGTCTTCCATGTGTCAATGCTTAGGCGATATCGGTCCGATCCATCGCCGCACGTTGTGCACAATGGCGAGAGATTGAGGTTAATTCGGACTTATCTTTCGAGGAGGAGCGATTCGGATCTTAGATCGTGATGTCAAGGTTCTGCGTGGGAAGTCGGTACCTTTAATGAAAGAATTATGGCGAAACCATGAGTGCGGAGGAAGCGGCGTGGGAACAGAGAATGTGATCTGACGACAATACCCCATCTTTTACGATCGGGTAATTTCGAGTCGAAATTATTTTAAGAGATAGAACTGTAACATCCTAAAATCGGGGCTATTTGTGATTGAATTATTTTCATGTGTTTGAACTTTTGTGTTATTAATTGTGGTGTGGTAAGGCTTAATTATGGACTTTGAGTAGGTTCGGTTTAGTAGAATAAATTTTTTATGGTTTATTTAATGAAGTGGATTAAGTGAGCTTAGCACTTAAGTTAATTTAAGTGTTAATTAAAGCACATAAGGAATTAGTGGCAAAGTGGTTATGGTGTTTGAACTTATAGCTTGGGGTTAGAGGTTCGAGTAGCATGTTTAACATTTTGAAGGTTTATTTTGAATCCTTGCATTGATGGACGGTCAAACTTATTTATGATAGGTTGGACTATTCCTTTTAGTAAGTTGAAAATTTGTTATGGAAAGCTTGAAGATAGGGATAAGAATCTTGAGTTTATGGTATAATGAGGGGACAAAGGCATGGAAGGTGGGGATGTTTTGGAAAGAAATCCTATGCCTTAATGCATGAATGTGAGCGGCATGTAAGGCTAGGGGAGTGGCGAATTTTTGGTAGGTAGCTTGGAGGATGTTGACCAACCTTTTGTTTTGTGCATCATTTTGTGTTTGTTTTCCTCCTCAAAAAGCTCTCATCTTTGGCCGAATGTATAGGGTACTTTTGGTGCAAAAATATTTCTTTTGATGACAACTTCATTTTGTTGGAAACAAAATACCACTTTCTTTCTCTCATTTGTCTTTTGAACCAAACTACATTTTTGCATCTTGTGCATTTTCTTCTTTAGTAAAGTTTGTGGTGACCAGAATATCATTTCTTCCATTTCTCTTTTTCTTCCTTTGATCAATTCTTTTCATTCTCTTTTCAAATTTTATCAAAACCAAAAACCATTCTTTCTTTCTCTAAACTTTGGCGAATCTCCTACACCATTATCTTTCATCTACTACTTTTCTTTTCTTCTCAAAGCCAAATCCCCTATTTCTCCTTTCTTCTCAATAATTTCTTTATTAGCCAAATATACTCCTTTGGGTGTGCAAAACTCTCTTCTTCCATTTAAAAGTATCTTGGTCGAATATTGAAGGTGGTAAGGATTTATTTTAAAGGGATTATTCTTTTGATTATTCAAAAGCGAAGGCTATTATATTAATGGTTGCCGATTGTAGGAAGTGAAGTAGCGGTTTAGCGTCTGGGTTGCCGTAGTTAGTACTCGAAGCGATTAGGTGAGGTTTTGGATTCAAATGATAACCCCTCGAGATTATTTTGGTTTGGCGAATGGCCTTGGTACTAACTTTGGGTAATGGCCAAATATAGGGCAAGGAAACTTGTGTGGCCGATTGTCTCCTTAGGGATTTAGACTATCGTTGGTGGCAGTGTGTACATACACACTTTATAATTAATTAACGTGCAAAGTATTATGTGTATGCTAATCGGTTTGTGTAGATTTGAGTTTAATACCATAAAGGTATAGCAAGGCTTGAGGTAAGTCCTTGACAATATGATTTGCTATTTGATGCTTTTGGGAAGCATGACATATTTGGTATATGTGACTTATAAATGATGATTGGTAAATCCTATATATGTTGCTAAATGAGTATGTTGGCATGATTTACATTAACTATCATTGATTGATATGGGTTTTATGAGTGGAGAAGGCGGTGATATTAGTGTCGACGCGGACACGGTGTTTTAGTAACACATTGTGACTACGGTCACGGAGGTTTAGCACCTCGGAGAGGTTTGGCACCTCATAGCGTCTCGTCCACGTGGCTTAGTACCACCGTGGGTTGGCCCCACATTTGAGATATGGGATTGGCGCCCGGTGATTTGGTATCACCACGATGGGTTGGCCCCATCATTTGATTGTGACTTGGGTCACCGGTGGTTTGGTACCACAATATTGTGGATTTACGTGACTATCGTCACGGTGGTTTAGCACCACCGGTGGTTTGGTACCACACGGGTAGAAAAGGCATACGGATGGCTAGGTTGGGTGCATATTAAACTTGTGCATATTAAATTAATTATGATTTGTGTATGATGTTACATTAAGCCGAAAAAAGGTTACACATTGGGTCTTGATGACTCACCTTTTTCCTTTAACATTTTCGGGTGACTCGTAGTTGCGGATAAGGAGCCGGATGAACTCGAGCGGCCATGCAATGAAAATAAGGACTAGGTGGATTTGGAACTATTTTTATTTTAATATGGGTTTGATTTATTTTGTTTAAGATGTAATAAAGCCTCCTAAAATTTGCACTTGGATTATTTTATGTTTTGATAAATTGCTTAACTATTTTATGATATTAAAATGGGTACACATGTTTTTCTCAAATTAATTCGTAAAAATGTTTTATTGTGCCATCGGGTACACACTTGAAAGCTGTAACAACCTAACTTAGTATATTTTAAATGACATTAAGTAATGCTTTCTTCATAACACCTCAAGCTGTTTTAAATCAAAACAATATCTTTTATCAAAATTTAAAACGACTTAAAAGGGATTTTCAAAAGTTTTCCTCAGTAGCATACCAAATTCGGTCGTAATGTTTGGGCGGGTTTGGGGTGTTACAAATTGATATCGAGCCGGTTCAAAGCTGGTTGTGGGGGCCCAAGGCCCAAAAATGTTTTAGTAGGTCTATTTGAAATATTTTGGTTTTGAATAAGCATGTACCGAAGAGTCTCAAACACCGATCCGCCCGGTAAGTACCTCTAACTTTTTGTATGGATTATTATTATAGAAGGGTAAGTAGGGAGCGTAGTTAGTGTGATAGGTGTTGAACCTTAGGACTAGTCCACCCCAACAAAACTCATAATACTTTAATGGCCTAATTAAAACCAACCCGTGACCAAGTCGCCAGAGTTAGGGTGTGGTAACCTTAGTGCGCATGTCTAGGATTGGATCGGAAGAGCTTGGTATTTAAGCGATCCTCGTGACTCACCTCCTCTTCGCGGGATTCCTACAGTGCGTAGCCGGTTCACCTAACCAAGAGGACTCGGTCATAGGCTAAACACGTTAAATAAAACCCAAAGGGATTAACCACTGTTTTGTGAAAGCTCTAAGTTTTAAAAATCGTTATGATACTCATTTCAATAGCAGCAAAAATTTACTTTGGAAAATTTTCAAAATATTCTTCAACTTACCAAAATTACTGAAATGTCCCTAGTGGCAAAATTACGAAAAATACCCACTGTTTTCAAAATTTTGCCATACCTTTAAATTGAGAATTTCTCGAAAATACTCCTCGATTTTAGAAATTACAAAATGTTTTAATTTATAAAAGTTTTCAAATTTCTTGGTTTATTACAAAAATATCCTGTAGGAAAATGACTAAAATACCCACAGGATAGAAGCGGACGATAATGCCCGAAGAGTGCATAGGTATGAAAGGTATAGGGAATGGATGTACTTTTCTTTGTAAATTAGGATGAGAAGACTTAAAACTTTGATTGATCGAAAGAATCTCTATTAAATTCTTTTCATAAAATTTCTTCGCGGATAACCAAGTGAAACATGTACTAATTCATAAAATTTCCTAATCAGTTAAAGCGCGATAGTTAGAATGAGCTTTAGAGGGCGTGGTCGTCGTGGGCCTTGGAAGGGTAGGATGGCCGTGTCGAGAACACTGTCGGTCGGTCGGGGATGCGAGAATGAGGTACCACACCACCACCACCAACCTTTGGGCGAGGAGGCGAGGATCGGACGGGTGATGGCGCAGTCACTGGCGATCTTTGCGGGTTCTAGAAGTAGTAGCTGGAATGGGTGGAGGTGGAGGAGCTCGGAAGTCGGTACACGAGACTTGAGCTAACGGGCTGAATTTTTCCAAGGTGTGTCGGTGTAGCGCCCAATCTGGTGAGTATTGGCTAGAATCGTCGAAAGAATCATGGATGAGATAGATCGGCGAATGAGGAGAAAGAAAGGCGGTGTCGCTTCTCAAGGATGAGTCATATCGATGGTGGCTCACGGTTCGAGATGGTGCTACGGCGGATGATTTGACTTGGGAATACTTCAAAGCTACTTATCGGAAAAAGTATGTGGGAACAAGCTACATTGATGCATAGAGGAAAGCTTTTACGGGGTTGGTACAAGGAAATAAGTGCGTGTCGGAGTATGAAGCGAAATTCTTGAGGTTGAGCCGCTATGCTCGAGGTATAGTGTCAGCGGAGCATGATCGTTGTGTCCGCTTTGAAGACGGACTTAGGGATGAGTTAAGGTTCTTGATTGCTCCACAGCGGGAGGCGTGAGTTCTTTGTCTTGGTGGAAAAGGCTAAGGTAGCCGAGAAGGAGTCAAGGAGTCAGTGAGACAGAACTATGATAGGAACAAGCGAGAAAAAGAGGATTTGGGTCGTCTGGATCGGGTGGTAATGTTTAGAAAAGAGGCGAGGTAGAGTGGGCGAATCGAGGCGGAAAGGCCCATGGTGCTAACAGAGAGACCAGGCTCATTTATGTCGCTATGGCAAATCGCATTGGGAGGTTGTTGGACCGGTGAGAAGGGTTGCTTTGAATGTGGGTCTTTGGACCACCGTGTAAGGATTGTCCTCGGAAGTTAGCCAGAATCGGTCGGAGGGTCGAACCAGGTGCTCGGGCTAGGAATGTAGGATCACCACGGAGAATTCGTGGTAATGGTAGAGGAGGAAATGGATATAATCGAGTCGCGAAATTTGGGCGAGAGTGCAGCGACATAGAAGCAAGGCGGCTGGTCTAGTCTATGCATGGCGGCGTCGAGAGGAAGGTGGCCTTGCCGGGCGTTATAACCGATGCGTTCTTAATCTTTGGTGTTCCATATCTTTGCTTTGATTGATGTGGGTTCGCGCATTCATACGTTGCTAGTAGTGTGGTAGAGACTATGAACTTAGACTTGAGGCGCTTCTAGGAGATGGTATAATTAGTCCTTTAGGTCACTCTGTAGTTGTTAATAAGCTATATAGAGATGTACCTCTAGAACTCCAAGGGTCGTGTTTGTGGGTGATCTGATGGAGCTGCCGTTTGGGAGTTCGATTTGATCCTTGGTATGGGCTGGTTGGTTAAGTATCGGAAAGGTTGGGCTGTTTTGCTAAGCGCATGGTTCTTAAGATGGTGAGGGTGATGAAGTGGTCATGATAGGTAATAGAAGAGATTACCTATCTAATGTAGTGTCTGCGTTGAAGGTGAAAAGATGGTCGGGGAAAGGTTGCGAGGCATTTTTGGTTCGAATTTGTGCTTTGGAAGCTAAGTCGTGCGGTTGAGAAGGTCCGAATAGTAAGGAATTTCTTGATGTGTTCCCGGAAGAACTTAGGAGTCTGCCTCCGGATCGGGAAGTTGAATTTGGTATAGACTTGCTACAGGCGGCACTGTGTCAATAGCACCTTACGAATGGCACCAAAGGAATTGGTGGGTGAAGGCTCAAATTCGGAGCTTTTGGACCAGGGATTTATCAGGCCAAGTATATCTCAGTGGGGAGCACACGTGTTGTTTGTTAGGAAGAAGGATGGTTCAATGCGGATGTGTATCGACTACCACCAATTGAACAAGTTAACGATCAAGAACAGGTATCCGTTGCCTCGGATTGATGACTTGTTTGACCAAGCCCAGAAGGGTGCATCGGTATTTTGAAGATAGATCTTAGGTCGGGATATCATCAACTCAAGGTGAAAGAGGTTGATGTGCACAAGACGGCATTAGAACAAGGTATGGGCATTACGAGTTTTTGGTGATGCCTTTTGGGTTGACTAATGCACGGCGGCATTCATGGACTTAATGAATAGAGTGTTTCAGCGATACTTGGATCAATTTGTCGTGGTGTTTATAGATGACATATTGGTTTACTCAAAGACGGAGAAGGAGCATGACATGCATTTGCGTATAGTTCTACAAATCTTGAGAGAGAAGCGATTATATGCCAAATTCGATAAGTGTGAATTTTGGCTTAGAGAGTGGCTTTCTTAGGTCATGTGGTGTCGTGGAAGGGATTAGAGTAGATCCTTGCAAGGTGGAGCGGTGTTGGATTGGAAACCCCTAGGTCGGTGGCGAGAAATTGAAGCTTTTGGAGTGCAGCGGGATATTATCGGAGGTTTGTGGAAGGATTCTCTTTAATCGCGCGTGCCGTTGACTAAGTTGTTAAGAAAGGGAGTTCCATTTGTATGGTCGGAGAAGCAACAAGAAAGTTTTGACAAGCTAAGGAAGATTTTGTGGAAGCTCGGTTTTGGTACGACTGAAGGCGGGAAAGTTGTTTGCGGTTTCTTGTGGCGCGTCCCATCTTGGTTTGGGATGCGTATTGATGCAAGAAGGGAAGATAGTGGCCTATCGTCCCGTCGGCTAAGACCGCATGAGGTTAACTATCAACATACGACTTGGAGTTAGCGGCGGTAGTTTTGCTTTGAAAATATGGCGGCATTACTTGTATGGGAAAAGTCAATAGTTTACGGATCATAAAAGTTTGAGGTATCTTTTGACTCGAAAGGATTTGAATTTGAGGCGCGTCGGTGGATTGAAGCTGTTAAAAGACTACGATTTATTCGATTGAGTACCATCGGGTAAAGCGACGTGGTGGGCGATGCCTTGAGCCGAAAAGTCGTGACAGACTTAAGAGCGATGTTTGCTCATCTCGATCTATCTGATGACGGAAGTCTTTTAGCGAAGCGCAAGTTAAGCCCGACTTGGATCGAGAGATTAAGGAAGCGATTGGTGGATGACGGTTTGAATGCAAGGAGGTTGCAAGTTCAAGAAGGTGGTTTGGAAGAGTGCAGATTTGTCTGGCGAGGAGTGTTATGTTTTCAAGGCGAGCTTGTATGCAGAAAGATGTGGAGTTGAGGCAAAGAATTCTCCAAGATGCACATAGCGGCCCATCGCTATGCATCAGGGAGGTAGCAAGATGTATGGAGATTTGCGGGAGCAGTTTTGGTGGCACAGGTTGAAGCGTGAGATGGCGAATTCGTGGGTAAGTGTCGGCGTGTCGATAAGTTAAAGCCCGAACATCGGTTGCCATCGGGGTTACTCAACCGGTGAAGATTCCTCGATGGAAATGGGAGAGGATCACTATGGATTTTGTCGATGGATTACCCCTCACGCCTAGTAAGAAGAACTCGGTTTGGGTAATTGTGGATCGACTAACTAAGTCGGCGCATTTCATACCGATGAGGTAGATTATTAAGCTTGAAGCTAGCAAAGCTATATGTAGCCGAGATAGTAAGATTGCATGGTGTGCGATGTCGATTATCTCGGATAGGGATCGAGTTTTTATCAAGGTTTTGGAGAGCTTTGCATCGGGCCTTGGGAGCGAGATTGGACTTGACCACGACTTTTCACATGAAAACTGACGGACAATCGGAAAGAGTGATCTGATTTTAGAAGATATCTTGAGAGGTTGCGTTTTGGATTTGATGGTAGTTGGGAAGAGTATCTACCATTGGCGAAATTAAGCTTATAACAACGATTATCAAGCGAGCATTCAAATGGCACCATTCGAGAGCCTTTGTATGGACGGAAGTGCCGTACTCCTACGTGTTGGACGAGAATTAAAGGAAGCGACATGTCTTGGGTCCAGGTTGGTAGCGAAGCGAAGATAAAGTTAAGTTAATCGGACTCGTCTCAAGGAGGCATCGAGATAGGCAAAAAGTCTTATCCGACCTCAAGCGCAAAGAAATGGAATACGAGTAGGAGATAAAGTCTTTACGAAGGTGTCGCCTTGGAAGAAAGTGTTGCGATTTGGGAGAAAAGGGAAGCTAAGCCCTAGGTTCATTGGGCCATATCTGATGTGTTGAAGCGAGTGGGGCCGTAGCTTATCATTTCGAGTTCTTGTAGAGTTAAGGCAAATTCACAGCGTCTTCCATGTGTCAATGCTTAGGCGATATCGGTCCGATCCATGCATACGTTGTGCTGTGGCGAAGATTGAGGTTAATTCGGACTTATCTTTCGAGGAGGGGCGATTCGGATCTTAGATCGTGATGTCAAGGTTCTGCGTGGGAAGTCGATACCTTTGGTGAAAGAATTATGGCGAAACCATGAGTGCGGAGGAAGCGGCGTGGGAACAGAGAATGTGATCTGACGGCAATACCCCATCTTTTACGATCGGGTAATTTCGAGGTCAAAATTATTTTAAGAGGATAGAAGCGTAACATCCTAAAATCGGGGCTATTTGTGATTGAATTATTTTCATGTGTTTGAACTTTTGTGTTATTAATTGTGGTGTGGTAAGGCTTAATTATGGACTTTGAGTAGGTTCGGTTTAGTAGAATAAATTTTTGTATGGTTTATTTAATGAAGTGGATTAAGTGAGCTTAGCACTTAAGTTAATTTAAGTGTTAATTAAAGCACATAAGGAATTAGTGGCAAAGTGGTTATGGTGTTTGAACTTATAGCTTGGGGTTAGAGGTTCGAGTAGCATGTTTAACATTTTGAAGGTTTATTTTTGAATCCTTGCATTGATGGGCGGTCAAACTTATTTATGATAGGTTGGACTATTCCTTTTAGTAAGTTGAAAATTTGTTATGGAAAGCTTGAAGATAGGGATAAGAATCTTGAGTTTATGGTATAATGAGGGGACAAAGGCATGGAAGGTGGGGATGTTTTGGAAAGAAATCCTATGCCTTAATGCATGAATGTGGACGGCATGTAAGGCTAGGGGAGTGGCGAATTTTTGGTAGGTAGCTTGGAGGATGTTGACCAACCTTTTGTTTTGTGCATCATTTTGTGTTTGTTTTCCTCTCAAAAAGCTCTCATCTTTGGCCGAATGTATAGGTACTTTTGGTGCAAAAATATTTCTTTTGATGACAACTTCATTTTGTTGGAAACAAAATACCACTTTCTTTCTCTCATTTGTCTTTTAGACAAAACTACATTTTTGCATCTTGTGCATTTTCTTCTTTAGTAAAGTTTGTGGTGACCAGAATATCATTTCTTCCATTTCTCTTTTTCTTCCTTTGATCAATTCTTTTCATTCTCTTTTCAAATTTTATCAAAACCAAAAACCATTCTTTCTTTCTCTAAACTTTGGCGAATCTCCTACACCATTATCTTTCATCTACTACTTTTCTTTTCTTCTCAAAGCCAAATCCCCTATTTCTCCTTTCTTCTCAATAATTTCTTTATTAGCCAAATATACTCCTTTGGGTGTGCGAAACTCTCTTCTTCCATTTAAAAGTATCTTGGTTGAATATTGAAGGTGGTAAGGATTTATTTTAAGGGATTATTCTTTTGATTATTCAAAAGCCGAAGGCTATTATATTAATGGTTGCCGATTGTAGGGAAGTGAAGCGGTTTAGCGTCTGCAGGTTGCGTAGTTAGTACTCGAAGCGATTAGGTGAGTTTTGGATTCAAATGATAACCCCTCGAGATTATTTTGGTTTGGCGAATGGCCTTGGTACTAACTTTGGGTAATGGCCAAATATAGGGCAAGAAACTTGTGTGGCGATTGTCTCCTTAGGGATTTAGACTATCGTTGGTGACAGTGTGTACATACACACTTTATAATTAATTAACGTGCAAAGTATTATGTGTATGCTAATCAGTTTGTGTAGATTTGAGTTTAATACCATAAAAAGGTATAGCAAGGCTTGGTAAGTCCTTGACAATATGATTTGCTATTTGATGC
This sequence comes from Gossypium sturtianum, assembly GCA_025698515.1. Taxonomy (NCBI): domain Eukaryota; kingdom Viridiplantae; phylum Streptophyta; class Magnoliopsida; order Malvales; family Malvaceae; genus Gossypium; species Gossypium sturtianum. Next base: position 79,842,165 of record CM046943.1, on the reverse strand, counting down.
TTTTGGGAAGCATGACATATTTGGTATATGTGACTTATAAATGATTATTGGTAAATCCTATATATGTTGCTAAATGAGTATGTTGGCATGATTTACGGTAACTATCATTGATTGATGTGGGTTTTATGAGTGGAGAGGCGGTGATATTAGTGTCGGCGGACACGGTGTTTTAGTAACACATTGTGACTACGGTCACGGAGGTTTAGCACCTCGGAGGTTTGGCACCTCATAGCGTCTCGTCCACGTGGCTTAGTACCACAGTGGGTTGGCCCCACATTTGAGATATGGGATTGGCGCCCGGTGATTTGGTATCACCACGATGGGTTGGCCCCATCATTTGATTGTGACTTGGTCACGGTGGTTTTAGTACCACAATATTGGCCAGTTTCGTGACTATACGTCACGGTGGTTTAGCACCACCCGGTGGTTTGGTACCACACGGGGTAGAAAAGGCGTACGGATGGCTAGGTTGGGTGCATATTAAACTTGTGCATATTAAATTAATTATGATTTGTGTATGATGTTACATTAAACCGGAAAAAGGGTTACACATTGGGTCTTGATGACTCACCTTTTCCTTTAACATTTTCGGTGACTCGTAGTTGCGGATAAGGAAGCCGGATGAACTCGGCGGCCATGCAATGAAAATATGGACTAGGTGGATTTGGAACTATTTTTATTTTAATATGGGTTTGATTTATTTTGTTTAAGATGTAATAAAGCCTCCTAAAATTTGCACTTGGATTATTTTATGTTTTGATAAATTGCTTAACTATTTTATGATATTAAAATGGGTACACATGTTTTTCTCAAATTAATTAAGTAAAAATGTTTTATTGTGCCATTAGGTACACTTGAAAGCTGTAACAACCTAACTTAGTATATTTTAAATGACATTAAGTAATGCTTTCTTCATAACACCTCAAGCTGTTTTAAATCAAAACAATATCTTTTATCAAAATTTAAAACGACTTAAAAGGGATTTTCAAAAGTTTTCCTCAAGTAGCATACCAAATTCGATCGTAATGTTTGGGCGGGTTTGGGGTGTTACAAATTAGTATCGAGCCAGGTTCAAAGCTGTTTGTGGGGCCCAAGGCCCAAAAATGTTTTAGTAGGTCTATTTGAAATATTTTGGTTTTGAATAAGCATGTACCGTGTCTCAGGCAGTCCGCCCAGAGTAAGTACCTCTAACTTTTGTATGGATTATTATTATAGAAGGGTAAGTAGGGAGCGTAGTTAGTGTGATAGGTGTTGAACCTTAAGACTAGTCCACCCCAAAAAAACTCACAAGACTTTAATGGCCTAATTAAAACCAACCAGTGACCAAGTCGCCCAGAGTTAGGGTGTGGTAACCTTAGTGCGCATGTCTAGGATTGGATCCGGAAGAGCTTGGTATTTAAGCGGTCCTCGTGACTCACCTCCTCTTAGCGGGATTCCTACAGTGCGTAACCGGTTCACCTAACCAAGAGGACTCGGTCATAGGCTAAACACGTTAAATAAAACCCAAAGGGATTAACTCTGTTTTGTGAAAGCTCTAAGTTTTAAAAATCATTATGATACTCATTTCAATAGCGAGCAAAAATTTACTTTGGAAAATTTTCAAACCAAAATATTCTTCAACCATACCAAAATTTCTCGAAAATTTCCTCTAGTGAAATTACAAAATGTTTTAATTTATAAAAGAAAAATTACCCTCAGAGGAAAATGACAGGATAGAAGCGGACGATAATGCTGAGAAGAGTGCATAGGTATGAAAGGTATAGGGAATGGATGTACTTTTCTATGTAAATTAGGATAGAAGACTTAAAACTTTGATTGATCGAAAGAATCTCTATTAAATTCTTTTCATAAAATTTCTTCGCGGATAACCAAGTGAAACATGTACTAATTCATAAAATTTCCTAATCAGTTAAAGCGCGATAGTTAGAATGAGCTTTAGAGGGCGTGGCCATTGTGGGCCTTGGAAGGGAAGTAGGATGGCCAGTGTCGAGACACATCGGATCGGGTCGGGGATGCGAGAATGAGGTACCACCACCACCACCACCCCCCAACCTTTGGAGCGAGGAGCGAGGATCGGGCGGGTGATGTGCGATGTCACAAAGTGATCTTTGCGGTTCTAGAAAGTAGCTGGAATGGGTGGAGGTGGAGGAACTCGAAAGTCGGTACACAGAGAGACTTGAGCTAACGGATTGAATTTTTCCAAGGTGTGTGCGGTGTAGCACCCAATCACGGTGAGTATTGGCTAGAATCGTCGAAAGAATCATGGATGAGATAGATCGGCGAATGAGGAGAAACTAAAAGGAGCGATGTCACTTCTCAAGGATGAGTCATATCGATGGTGGCTCACGGTTTGAGATGGTGCTACGGCGAGATGATTTGACTTGGGAATACTTCAAAGCTACTTATCGGAAGAAGTATGTGGGCACAAGCTACATTGATGCCTGAGAGGAAAGCTTTTCTAGGTTGGTACAGGAAATAAGTCTATGTCGAGTATGAAGCGAAATTCTTGAGGTTGAGCCGCTATGCTCGAGTATAGTGTCAGCGGAGCATGATCGTTGTGTCCACTTTGAAGAGCGGACTTAGGGATGAGTTAAGGTTCTTGATTGCTCCACTGCGGGGCGTGAGTTCTTTGTCTTGGTGGAAAAGGCTAAGGTAGCCGAAGGGGTCAAAGAGTCAGTGAGACAGAACTATGATAGGAACAAGCGAGAAAAGAGATTTGGGTCGTCTAGATCGGTGGTAATGTTCGAGAAAAGCGGCGAGTGGAGTGGGCGAATCGAGCGGGAAGGCCCATGGGCGCTAACGAGGCCGCTCACTTTATGTCATTATGGCAAATCGCATTGGGAGGTTGTTGGACCGGTGAGAAGGGTTGCTTTGAATATGGGTCTTTGGACCACCGTGTGAGGATTGTCCTCGGAAGTTAGCCAAGAATCGGTCGGAGAGTCGAGCAGTGCTCGGGCTAGGAATGTAGGACCACCACGGAGGGTCGTGGTAATGGTAGAGGAGAAATGGATCTAATCGAGTCGCAAATTTGGGGCGAGAAATGCGAGGCGACATAGAAGCAAAGCGGCTGGTCTAGTCTATCTGTGGCGTCGAGAGGAAGGTGGCCTTGCCGGGCGTTATAACCGTGCATTCTTAATCTTTGGTGTTCCATATCTTTGCTTTGATTGATGTGGGTTCGGCGCATTCATCGTTGCTAGTAGTGTGGTAGAGACTATGAACTTAGACTTTGAGGCGCTTCTAGGAGATGGCTGTAATTAGTCCTTTAGGTCACTCTGTAGTTGTTAATAAGCTATATAGAGATGTACCTCTAGAACTCCAAGGGGTTGTGTTTGTGGGCGATCTGATGGAGCTATAGTTTGGGAGATCGATTTGATCCTTGGTATGGGCTGGTTGGTTAAGTATCGGGGCAAGGTTGGATTTGTGTTGCTAAAGCGCATGGTTCTTAAGATGGTGAGGGTGATGAAGTGGTCATGATAGGTAATAGAAGAGATTACCTATCTAATGTAGTGTCTGCGTTGAAGTGAAAAGATGGTCGGGAAAGGTTGCGAGGCGTTTTTGGTTCGAATTTGTGCTTTGGAAGCTAAGTAAGTCGTGATTGAGAAGGTGCGAATAGTAAGGAATTTCTTGATGTGTTCCCGGAAGAACTTAGAGTGCCTCGGATCGGGAAGTTAAATTTGGTATAGACTTGCTACAGGCGGCACTGTGTCAATAGCACCTTACTGAATGGCACCAAAGGAATTGGTGGGTGAAGGCTCAAATTCGGGAGCTTTTGGACCAGGGATTTATCAGGCCAAGTATATCTCAAGTGGGGAGCACTGTGTTGTTTGTTAGGAAGAAGGATGGTTCAATGCGGATGTGTATCGACTACAGCCAATTGAACAAGTTAACGATCAAACGGTATCAGTTGCCTCAGTTGATGACTTGTTTGACCAAGCCCAGAAGGGTGCATCGGTATTTTTGAAGATAGATCTTAGGTCGGGATATCATCAACTCAAGGTGAAAGAGGTTGATGTGCATAAGGCGGCATTAGAACAAGGTATGGGCATTACGAGTTTTTGGTGATGCCTTTTGGGTTGACTAATGCACCAGCGGCATTCATGGACTTAATGAATAGAGTGTTTAATGATGCTTGGATCAATTTGTCGTGGTGTTTATAGGCGACATATTGGTTTACTCAAAAAGCGGAGAAGGAGCATGACATGCATTTGTGTATAGTTCTACAAATCTTGAGAGAAAGCGATTATATGCCAAATTCGGTAAGTGTGAATTTTGGCTTAGAGAGTAGCTTTCTTAGGTCATGTGGTGTCGTGGAAGGGATTAGAGTAGATCCTGCAAGGTGGAAGCGGTGTTGGATTGGAAACCCCTAGGTCGATGGCGAGAAATTCGAAGCTTTTGGAGTGCAGCGGGGATATTATCGGAGGTTTGTGGAAGGATTCTCTTTAATCGCATGCGCACCGTTGACTAAGTTGTTAAGAAAGGGAGTTCCATTTGTATGGTCGGAGAAGCAACAAGAAAGTTTTGACAAGCTAAGGAAGATTTTGTGGAAGCTCGGTTTTAAATACGACTGAGGCGGGAAAGTTGTTTACGGTTTCTTGTGTGGCGTCCCATCTTGGTTTGGGATGCGTATTGATGCAAGAAGGGAAGGTAGTGGCCTATCGTCCGTCGGCTAAGACCGCATGAGTTAACTATCAACGCCGCGACTTGGAGTTAGCGGCGATGGTTTTAAGCTTTGAAAATATGGCGGCATTACTTGTATGGGGAAAAGTCAATAGTCTACGGATCATAAAAGTTTGAGGTATCTTTTGACTCGAAGCGATTTGAATTTGAGGCAGCGTCGGTGGATTGAGCTGTTAAAAGACTATGGTATTCGATTGAGTACCATCGGGTAAGGTGAGCGTGGTGGCTGATGCCTTGAGCGAAAAGTCGTGACAGACTTAAGGCGATGTTTGCTCATCTCGATCTATCTGACGACGAAGTCTTTTGGCGAAGCGCAAGTTAAACAAACTTGGATCGAGAGATTAAGGAAGCGGTTGGTGGATGACAGTTTGAATGCAAGGAGGTTGCAAGTTCAAGGCGGTGGTTTGGAAGAATGCTGATTTATGCAGCGAGGAGTGTTATGTTTTCAAGAGGCGAGCTTGTATGCGAAAGATGTGGAGTTGAGGCAAAGAATTCTCCAAGATGCATATAGCGGCCCATCGCTATGCATCAGGGAGGTAGCAAGATGTATGGAGATTTGCGAGGAGCAGATTTTGGTGGCACAGGTTGAAAGCGTGAGAATGGCGAATTCGTGGGTAAGTGTCGGCGTGTCGATAAGTTAAAGCCCGAACATCGGTTGCCATCGGGTTACTCAACCAGGTGAAGATTCCTCGATGGAAATGGGAGAGGATCACTATGGATTTTGTCGGTGGATTACCCCTCACGCCTAGTAAGAAGAACTTCGGTTTGGGTAATTGTGGATCGACTAACTAAGTCAGCGCATTTCATACCGATGAGGTAGATTATTAAGCTTGAAGCTAGCAAAGCTATATGTAGCCGAGATAGTAAGATTGCATGGTGTGCGATGTCGATTATCTCGGATAGGGATCGAGTTTACATCAAGGTTTTGGAGAGTTTTGCATCGGGCCTTGGGAGCGAGATTGGACTTGACCACGACTTTTCACATAAGCGGCGGACAATCGGAAAGAGTGTCTGATTTTAGAAGATATGTTGAGAGGTTGCGTTTTGGATTTGGTGGTAGTTGGGAAGAGTATCTACCATTGGCGAGTTAAACATAACAACGATTATCAGCGAGCATTCAAATGGCACCATTGAGAGCCTTTGTATGGGCCCAGAAGTGCCGTACTCCTACGTGTTGGGCCGGAATTAAAGGAGCGACATGTCTTGGGTCCAGGTTGGTAGCGGAGCGAAGATAAAGTTAAGTTAATCAGGACTCGTCTCAAGGAGGCATCGAGATAGGCAAAAGTCTTATCTGAGACCTCAAGCGCAAAAAGAAATGGAATACGGTAGGAGATAAAGTCTTTACGAAGGTGTCGCCTTGGAAGAAAGTGTTGCGATTTGGGAAAAAGGGAAGCTAAGCCCTAGGTTCATTGGGCCATATCTGATGTTGAAGCGAGTGGGGGGTGGTAGCTTATCATTTCGAGTTGCGGTAGAGTTAAGGCAAATTCACGGCGTCTTCCATGTGTCAATGCTTAGGCGATATCGGTCCGATACGCCGCGCGCGTTGTGCACATGTGCGAGAGATTGAGGTTAGTGGACTTATCTTTTGAGAGGAGCGGTTCGGATCTTAGATCGTGATGTCAAGGTTCTGCGTAGGAAGTCGATACCTTTGGTGAAAGTATTATGGCAAAACCATGAGTGCGGAGGCGATGTGGGAACAGAGATGTGATCTGGCGACAATACCCCATCTTTTACGATCGGGTAATTTGAGTCAAAATTATTTTAAGAGGTAGAAGCGTAACATCCTGAAAATCGGGGCTATTTGTGATTGAATTATTTTCATGTGTTTGAACTTTTGTGTTATTAATTGTGGTGTGGTAAGGCTTAATTATGGACTTTGAGTAGGTTCGGTTTAGTAGAATAAATTTTTGTATGGTTTATTTAATGAAGTGGATTAAGTGAGCTTAGCACTTAAGTTAATTTAAGTGTTAATTAAAGCACATGAGGAATTAGTGGCAAAGTGGTTATGGTGTTTGAACTTATAGCTTGGGGTTAGAGGTTGAGTAGCATGTTTAACATTTTGAAGGTTTATTTTGAATCCTTGCATTGATGGACGGTCAAACTTATTTATGATAGGTTGGACTATTCCTTTTAGTAAGTTGAAAATTTGTTATGGAAAGCTTGAAGATAGGGATAAGAATCTTGAGTTTATGGTATAATGAGGGACAAAGGCATGGAAGGTGGGGATGTTTTGGAAAGAAATCCTATGCCTTAATGCATGAATGTGGGCGGCATGTAAGGCTAGGGGAGTGGCGAATTTTTGGTAGGTAGCTTGGAGGATGTTGACCAACCTTTTGTTTTGTGCATCATTTTGTGTTTGTTTTCCTCTCCAAAAAGCTCTCATCTTTGGCCAGAATGTATAGGAGTACTTTTGGTGCAAAAATATTTCTTTTGATGACAACTTCATTTTATTGGAAACAAAATACCACTTTCTTTCTCTCATTTGTCTTTTGAACCAAACTACATTTTGCATCTTGTGCATTTTCTTCTTTAGTAAAGTTTGTGGTGACCAGAATATCATTTCTTCCATTTCTCTTTTTCTTCCTTTGATCAATTCTTTTCATTCTCTTTTCAAATTTTATCAAAACCAAAAACCATTCTTTCTTTCTCTAAACTTTGGCCGAATCTCCTACACCATTATCTTTCATCTACTACTTTTCTTTTCTTCTCAAAACCAGATCCCTATTTCTTCTTTCTTCTCAATAATTTCTTTATTAGCCAAATATACTCCTTTGGGTGTCTTAAAACTCTCTTCTTCCATTTAGAAGTATCTTGGTTGAATATTGAAGGTGGTAAGGATTTATTTTAAGGGATTATTCTTTTGATTATTCAAAAGTCGAAGGCTATTACATTAATGGTTGCCAATTGTAGGGAAGTGAAGCGGTTTAGCGTCTGGGTTGCGTGAATTAGTACTCGAAGCGATTAGGTGAGTTTTGGATTCAAATGATAACCCCTCGAGATTATTTTGGTTTGGCGAATGGCCTTGGTACTAACTTTGGGTAATGGCCGAATATAGGGCAAGGAAACTTGTGTGGCCGATTATCTCCTTAGGGATTTAGACTATCGTTGGTGACAGTGTGTACATACACACTTTATAATTAATTAACGTGCAAAGTATTATGTGTATGCTAATCGGATTTGTGTAGATTTGAGTTTAATACCATAAAGGTATAGCAAGGCTTGAGTAAGTCCTTGACAATATGATTTGCTATTTGATGCTTTTGGGAAGCATGACATATTTAGTATATGTGACTTATAAATGATTATTGGTAAATCCTATATATGTTGCTAAATGAGTATGTTGGCATGATTTACATTAACTATCATTGATTGATGTGGGTTTTATGAGTGGAGAGCGGTGATATTAGTGTCGATGGACACGGTGTTTTGGTAACACATTGTGACTACGGTCACGGAGGTTTAGCACCTCGGAGGTTTGGCACCTCATAGCGTCTGTCCTGTGGCTTAGTACCACCGTGGGTTGGCCCCACATTTGAGATATGGGATTGGCGCCCGGTGATTTGGTATCACCACGATGGGTTGGTCCCATCATTTGATTGTGACTTGGGTCACGGTGGTTTAGTACCACAATATTGGCCATTTCGTGACTATCGTCACGGTGGTTTAGCACCACTAGTGGTTTGGTACCACACGGGGTAGAAAGGCGTGCGGATGGCTAGGTTGGGTGCATATTAAACTTGTGCATATTAAATTAATTATGATTTGTGTATGATGTTACATTAAGCCGGGAAAAAGGGTTACACATTGGGTCTTGATGACTCACCTTTTTCCTTTAACATTTCAGGTGACTCGTAGTTGCGGATAAGGGCCGGATGAACTCGAAGCGGCCATGCAATGAAAATATGGACTAGGTGGATTTGGAACTATTTTTATTTTAATATGGGTTTGATTTATTTTGTTTAAGATGTAATAAGGCCTCCTAAAATTTGCACTTGGATTATTTTATGTTTTGATAAATTGCTTAACTATTTTATGATATTAAAATGGGTACACATGTTTTCTCAAATTAATTAAGTAAAAATGTTTTATTGTGCCATTGGGTACACTTGAAAGCTGTAACAACCTAACTTAGTATATTTTAAATGACATTAAGTAATGCTTTCTTCATAACACCTCAAGCTGTTTTAAATCAAAACAATATCTTTTATCAAAATTTAAAACGACTTAAAGGGATTTTCAAAAGTTTTCCTCAGTAGCATACCAAATTCGATCGTAATGTTTGGGCGGGTTTGGGGTGTTACAAATTGAGTATCGAGCCGGTTCAAAGCTGGTGTGGGGGCCCAAGGCCCAAAAATGTTTTAGTAGGTCTATTTGAAATATTTTGGTTTTGAATAAGCATGTACAGTGTCTCAGACACCGTCCATGAGTAAGTACCTCTAACTTTTTGTATGGATTATTATTATAGAAGGGTAAGTAGGGAGCGTAGTTAGTGTGATAGGTGTTGAACCTTAAGACTAGTCCACCCCAAAAAACTCACAAGACTTTAATGGCCTAATTAAAACCAACCAGTGACCAAGTCGCCAGAGTTAGGGTGTGGTAACCTTAGTGCGCATGTCTAGGATTGGATCAGGAAGAGCTTGGTATTTAAGCGGTCCTCGTGACTCACCTCCTCTTGGCGGGATTCCTACAGTGCGTAACCGGTTCACCTAACCAAGAGGACTCGGTCATAGGCTAAACTACGTTAAATAAAACCCAAAGGGATTAACTCTGTTTTGTAAAGCTCTAAGTTTTAAAAATCATTATGATACTCATTTCAATAGCGACAAAAATTTACTTTGGAAAATTTTCAAAATATTCTTCAACTTACCAAAATTAAATTTCCCTAGTGGCAAAATTACGAAAAATACCCACAGGATAGAAAAGCGGACGATAATGCAGAAAGAGTGCATAGGTATGAAAGGTATAGGGAATGGATGTACTTTTCTATGTAAATTAGGATAGAAGACTTAAAACTTTGATTGATCGAAAGAATCTCTATTAAATTCTTTTCATAAAATTTCTTCGCGGATAACCAAGTGAAACATGTACTAATTCATAAAAATTTCCTAATCAGTTAAAGCGCGATAGTTAGAATGAGCTTTAGAGGGCGTGGCCATTGTGGGCCTTGGAAGGGTAGGATAATGAGTGTCGAACACATCGGATCGGGTCGGGGATGCGAGAATGAGGTACCACCGCCACCACCACCCCCAACCTTTGGAGGCGAGGAAGCGAGGATCGGAGCGGGTGATGGCGCGATGTGTCACAAGTGATCTTTGCGGGTTCTAGAAAGTAGGCTGGAATGGGTGGAGGTGGAGGAACTCAGAAGTCGGTACACGAGAGACTTGAGCTAACGGAACTAAATTTTTCAGAGTGTGTGTGCAGGTGTAGCGCCCAATCTGGTGAGTATTGGCTAGAATCGTCGAAAGAATCATGGATGAGATAGATCGGCGAATGAGGAGAAACTAAAGGGCGATGTCACTTCTCAAGGATGAGTCATATCGATGGTGGCTCACGGTTTGAGATGGTGCTACGGCGAGATGATCGACTTGGGAATACTTCAAAGCTACTTATCGGAAGAAGTAAGTATGTGCACAAGCTACATTGATGCCTGAGAAAGCTTTTAGGGGTTGGTACAAGGAAATAAGTGCGTGTCGGAGTATGAAGCGAGAATTCTTGAGGTTGAGCCGCTATGCTCGGGTATAGTGTCAGCGGAGCATGATCGTTGTGTCCACTTTGAAGAGCGGACTTAGGGATGAGTTAAGGTTCTTGTTGCTCCATGGCGGGGCGTGAGTTTCTTGTCTTGGTGGAAAAGGCTAAGGTAGCCAGAAGGGGTCAAAGAGTCAGTGAGACAGAGAACTATGATAGGAACAAGCGAGAAAAAGAGATTTGGGTCGTCTAGATCGGGTGGTAATGTTCGAGAAAGAGGCGGCGAGTGGGCGAATCGAGGCGGGAAGGCCCATAGGCTGCTAACGAGGCTCTCAACTATGTCAGCTGTGGCAAATCGCATTGGGGAGGTTGTTGGACCGGTGAGAAGGGTTGCTTTGAATGTGGGTCTTTGGACCACCGTGTAAAGGGATTGTCCTCGGAAGTTAGCCAAGAATCGGTCGGAGAGTCGAGCAGTGCTCGGGCTAGGAATGTAGGACCACCACGGAGGGTCGTGGTAATGGTAGAGGAGAAATGGATCTAATCGAAGTCGCGAGAATTTGAGGCGGAAATGCAGGCGACCTGAAGCAAAGCGGCTGGTCTAGTCTATCTGCGGCGGCGTCGAGAGGAAGGTGGCCTTGCCGGACGTTATAACCGTGCGTTCTTAATCTTTGGTGTTCCATATCTTTGCTTTGATTGATGTGGGTTCGGCGCATTCATACGTTGCTAGTAGTGTGGTAGAGACTATGAACTTAGACTTTGAGGCGCTTCTAGGGAGATGGCGTAATTAGTCCTTTAGGTCACTCTGTAGTTGTTAATAAGCTATATAGAGATGTACCTCTAGAACTCCAAGGGTTGTGTTTGTGGGCGATCTGATGGAGCTAGTTTGGGAGTTCGATTTGATCCTTGGTATGGGTAGTTGGTTAAGTGTCGAGGCAAGGTTGGGCTGTGCTGCTAAGCGCATGGTTCTTAAGATGGTGAGGGTGATGAAGTGGTCATGATAGGTAATAGAAGAGATTACCTATCTAATGTAGTGTCTGCGTTGAAAAATTTGAAAAGATGGTCGAGAAAGGTTGCGAGCGTTTTTGGTTCGAATTTGTGCTTTGGAAGCTAAGAAGTCGTGGTTGAGAAGGTCGAAACGATGAGGAATTTCTGATGTGTTCCCGGAAGAACTTAAGATGCCTCCGGATCGGGAAGTTAAATTTAGTATAGACTTGCTACAGGCGGCTTTGTGTCAATAGCACCTTACAAGATGGCACCAAAGGAATTGGTGGGTGAAGAAGCTCAAATTCGGGAGCTTTTGGACCAGGATTTATCCAGACCAAGTATATCTCAGTGGGGAGCACTGTGTTGTTTGTTAGGAAGAAGGATGGTTCAATGCGGATGTGTATCGACTCTGCCAATTGAACAAGTTAACGATCAAGAAGTGTATCAGTTGCCTCGGATTGATGACTTGTTTGACCAAGCTGAAGGGTGCATCGGTATTTTGAAGATAGATCTTAGGTGGGATATCATCAACTCAAGGTGAAAGAGGTTGATGTGCACAAGAGCGGCATTAGAACAAGGTATGGGCATTACGAGTTTTGGTGATGCCTTTTGGGTTGACTAATGCACGCGGCATTCATGGACTTAATGAATAGAGTGTTTCAGCGATACTTGGATCAATTTGTCGTGGTGTTTATAGGCGACATATTGGTTTTACTCAAAAACGGAGAAGGAGCATGACATGCATTTGCGTATAGTTCTACAAATCTTGAGAGAAGCGATTATATGCCAAATTCGATAAGTGTGAATTTTGGCTTAGAGAGTGGCTTTCTTAGGTCATGTGGTGTCGTGGAAGGGATTAGAGTAGATCCTCGCAAGGTGGAAGCGGTGTTGGATTGGAAACCCCTAGGTCGATGGCGAGAAATCGAAGCTTTTTGGAGTGCAGCGGGGATATTATCGGAGGTTTGTGGAAGGATTCTCTTTAATCGCGTTGCCGTTGACTAAGTTGTTAAGAAAGGGAGTTCCATTTGTATGGTCGGAGAAGCAACAAGAAAGTTTTGACAAGCTAAGGAAGATTTTGTGGAAGCTCGGTTTGAGTGCGACTGAGGCGGGAAAGTTGTTTACGGTTTCTTGTGGCGCGTCCCATCTTGGTTTGGGATGCGTATTGATCTGAAAGGGAAAGGTAGTGGCCTATCGTCCGTCGGCTAAGACCGCATGAGGTTAACTATCAGCATACGACTTGGAGTTAAGCGGCGATGGTTTTAAGCTTTGAAAATATGGCGGCATTACTTGTATGGGAAAAGTCAATAGTCTACGGATCATAAAAGTTTGAGGTATCTTTTGACTCGAAGGATTTGAATTTGAGGCAGCGTCGGTGGATTGAAGCTGTTAAAAGACTATGGTATTTCGATTGAGTACCATCGGGTAAAGCGACGTGGTGGTGATGCCTTGGCCGAAAAGTCGTGGCAGAACTTAAGGCGATGTTTGCTCATCTCGATCTATCTGACAGCGGAAGTCTTTTAGCGAAGCGCAAGTTAAACCGACTTGGATCGAGAGATTAAGAAAGCGATTGGTGGATGGCAGTTTGAATGCAAGGAGGTTGCAAGTTCAAGGCGGTGGTTTGGAAGAATGCAGATTTATGCAGCGAGGAGTGTTATGTTTTCAAGAGGCGAGCTTGTATGCGAAAGATGTGGAGTTGAGGCAAAGAATTCTCCAAGATGCATATAGCGGCCCATCGCTATGCATCAGGGAGGTAGCAAGATGTATGGAGATTTGCGAGAGCAGTTTTGGTGGCACAGGTTGAAGCGTGAGAGTAATTGAATTCGTGGGTAAGTGTCGGCGTGTCGATAAGTTAAAGCCCAACATCGGTTGCCATCGGGGTTACTCAACCGGTGAAGATTCCTCGATGGAAATGGGAGAGGATCACTATGGATTTTGTCGGTGGATTACCCCTCACGCCTAGTAAGAAGAACTTCGGTTTGGGTAATTGTGGATCGACTAACTAAGTCGGCGCATTTCATACCGATGAGGTAGATTATTAAGCTTGAAGCTAGCAAAGCTATATGTAGCGAGATAGTAAGATTGCATGGTGTGCGATGTCGATTATCTCGGATAGGGATCGAGTTTACATCAAGGTTTTGGAGAGTTTTGCATCGGGCCTTGGGAATGAGATTGGACTTGGCCTGACTTTTCACACATAAGTGACGGACAATCGGAAAAGTGATCTGATTTTAGAAGATATGTTGAGAGGTTGCGTTTTGGATTTGATGGTAGTTGGGAAGAGTATCTACCATTGGCGGAATTAAACATAACAACGATTATCAGCGAGCATTCAAATGGCACCATTCGAGAACCTTTGTATGGGCCGAAGTGCCGTACTCCTACGTGTTGGGCGGAATTAAAGGAAGCGACATGTCTTGGGTCCCGGTTGGTAGCGGCGAAGATAAAGTTAAGTTAATCGGGACTCGTCTCAAGGAGGCATCGGATAGGCAAAAGTCTTATCACAGACCTCAAGCGCAAAAGAAATGGAATCACGAGTAGGAGATAAAGTCTTTACGAAGGTGTCGCCTTGGAAGAAAGTGTTGCGATTTGGGAAAAAGGAAGCTAAGCCCTAGGTTCATTGGGCCATATCTGATGTTGAAGCGAGTGGGGCCGGTAGCTTATCGGCTCGAGTTGCTTGGTAGAGTTAAGGCAAATTCACGGCGTCTTCCATGTGTCAATGCTTAGGCGATGTCGGTCAGATCCATCACACGTTGTGCTGTGGCGAGAGATTGAGGTTAGTCGGACTTATCTTTTGAGGAGGAGCGATTTCGGATCTTAGATCGTGATGTCAAGGTTCTGCGTAGGAAGTCGATACCTTTGGTGAAAGTATTATGGCGAAACCATGAGTGCGGAGGAAGCGGCGTGGGAACGAGAATGTGATCTGACGACAATACCCCCATCTTTTACGATCGGGTAATTTCGAGGTCAAAATTATTTTAAGAGGGTAGAAGCGTAACATCTTGAAATCGGGGCTATTTGTGATTGAATTATTTTCATGTGTTTGAACTTTTGTGTTATTAATTGTGGTGTGGTAAGGCTTAATTATGGACTTTGAGTAGGTTCGGTTTAGTAGAATAAATTTTTGTATGGTTTATTTAATGAAGTGGATTAAGTGAGCTTAGGACTTAAGTTAATTTAAGTGTTAATTAAAGCACATGAGGAATTAGTGGCAAAGTGGTTATGGTGTTTGAACTTATAGCTTGGGGTTAGAGGTTGAGTAGCATGTTTAACATTTTGAAGGTTTATTTTGAATCCTTGCATTGATGGGCCAGTCAAACTTATTTATGATAGGTTGGACTATTCCTTTTAGTAAGTTGAAAATTTGTTATGGAAAGCTTGAAGATAGGGATAAGAATCTTGAGTTTATGGTATAATGAGGGGACAAAGGCATGGAAGGTGGGGATGTTTTGGAAAGAAATCCTATGCCTTAATGCATGAATGTGGACGGCATGTAAGGCTAGGGGAGTGGCGAATTTTTGGTAGGTAGCTTGGAGGATGTTGACCAACCTTTTGTTTTGTGCATCATTTTGTGTTTGTTTTCCTCTCCAAAAGCTCTCATCTTTGGCCGAATGTATAGGGTACTTTTGGTGCAAAAATATTTCTTTTGATGACAACTTCATTTTGTTGGAAACAAAATACCACTTTCTTTCTCTCATTTGTCTTTTAGACCAAACTACATTTTGCATCTTGTGCATTTTCTTCTTTAGTAAAGTTTGTGGTGACCAGAATATCATTTCTTCCATTTCTCTTTTTCTTCCTTTGATCAATTCTTTTCATTCTCTTTTCAAATTTTATCAAAACCAAAAACCATTCTTTCTTTCTCTAAACTTTGGCGAATCTCCTACACCATTATCTTTCATCTACTACTTTTCTTTTCTTCTCAAAGCCAAATCCCCTATTTCTTCTTTCTTCTCAATAATTTCTTTATTAGCCAAATATACTCCTTTGGGTGTGCGAAACTCTCTTCTTCCATTTAGAAGTATCTTGGTTGAATATTGAAGGTGGTAAGGATTTATTTTAAGGGATTATTCTTTTGATTATTCAAAAGTCAAAGGCTATTACATTAATGGTTGCGATTGTAGGGAAGTGAAGCGGTTTAGCGTCTGGGTTGCCGTGAGTTAGTACTCGAAGGCGATTAGGTGAGGTTTTGGATTCAAATGATAACCCCTCGAGATTATTTTGGTTTGGCGAATGGCCTTGGTACTAACTTTGGGTAATGGCGAGAATATAGGGCAAAGGAAACTTGTGTGACCGATTATCTCCTTAGGGATTTAGACTATCGTTGGTGACAGTGTGTACATACACACTTTATAATTAATTAACGTGCAAAGTATTATGTGTATGCTAATCGGTTTGTGTAGATTTGAGTTTAATACCATAAAAAGGTATAGCAAGGCTTGAGTAAGTCCTTGACAATATGATTTGCTATTTGATGCTTTTGGGAAGCATGACATATTTAGTATATGTGACTTATAAATGATTATTGGTAAATCCTATATATGTTGCTAAATGAGTATGTTGGCATGATTTACATTAACTATCATTGATTGATGTAGGTTTTATGAGTGGAGAAGCGGTGATATTAGTGTCGCGGACACGGTGTTTTAGTAACACATTGTGACTACGGTCACGGAGGTTTAGCACCTCGGAGGTTTGGCACCTCATAGCGTCTGCGTCCACAATGGCTTAGTACCACCGTGGGTTGGCCCCACATTTGAGATATGGGATTGGCGCCGGTGATTTGGTATCACGATGGGTTGGTCCCATCATTTGATTGTGACCGGGTCACGGTGGTTTAGTACCACAATATTGTGGATTTACGTGACTATCGTCACGGTGGTTTAGCACCACCGGTGGTTTAGTACCACGCGGGGGTAGAAAAGGCGTACGGATGGCTAGGTTGGGTGCATATTAAACTTGTGCATATTAAATTAATTATGATTTGTGTATGATGTTACATTAAGCCGGAAAAAGGGGTTACACATTGGGTCTTGATGACTCACCTTTTTCCTTTAACATTTCAGGTGACTCGTAGTTGCGGATAAGGGCTAGGATGAACTCGAAAGCGACCATGCAATGAAAATATGGACTAGGTGGATTTGGAACTATTTTTATTTTAATATGGGTTTGATTTATTTTGTTTAAGATGTAATAAGGCCTCCTAAAATTTGCACTTGGATTATTTTATGTTTTGATAAATTGCTTAACTATTTTATGATATTAAAATGGGTACACATTTTCTCAAATTAATTAAGTAAAAATGTTTTATTGTGCCATCGGTACACTTGAAGCTGTAACAACCTAACTTAGTATATTTTAAATGACATTAAGTAATGCTTTCTTCATAACACCTCAACTATTTTAAATCAAAATAATATCTTTTATCAAAATTTAAAAAAAAACGACTTAAAGGGATTTTCAAAAGTTTTCCTCATGTAGCATACCAAATTAGATTAAGTAATGTTTGGGCGGGTTTGGGGTGTTACAACACTGTGAGGATCAAGTCAACCCACCCTTGCCAACACACCAATCACGGGCATTAAGCCATTTAAAATATTTGTGTGAGCCACCAGAACTAGATGTGAATGAGTCAAGAACTAGATTGTGGCGATTATCTGTAACATCCTAAAAGGGCCTATGCATTTTTGGTTTAATTATGCGAAATGACATATCTTATGTGTTATGAATATATTTTGAACACTTTTGGAAACACAGAAATGTATGGAAATGTTAAGTTTAAAGAGGAAAGTGAACATTTTAGAACCTTAGAAATGTAAGAAATGTCTTGTAAGGAAATGTCATGGAAATGTAAGAAATGTCTTGGAAATGTAAGGAAATGTCTTGTAAGGAAATGTCATGGAAATGTAAGGAAATGTCAAGTTCTGAGAGCCGATCAAAAATTTTTGGAAACTTAGAAATGACCTAGAAATGGCGAGTTTTAAGGTTTAAAAGGGGAAATTAAGGCAAGGTGGCCTTAAAAGAAAAAGTTTGTGAAATTTGACACACAATCGGGCTTGGAAAAGTGGTGCAGAAGATGCCACTTAGGGCCTATGGAAATGGCGCTATATGCAAGAGGAATGGGCCTAAGTTCGAGTCACATGGGAAGAAAATAAAAGAAATTTTATTTTGCTACAAGGAAGCGAGAGAGGTGGGCGGCGCATGGCTATAAATTAGGAGATTTTATTATTTTATAAATAGTGGATAAATAAAGGGATTTATTTATCATTATTTTCAGAGATAATTGTTGGATTAAATTCTTTTAATTTGAATAAAAAGAGATAAAGAGGAAAATAAGGGAGAAGTGATGGCCAAGTAAGGGACTTTGAGTTTAATAATTTAGGCTAAGTAAGGATAGTTCTTTGAATTATCTTTTATTTTAAGTGATAATTAAAAGATAAAGCTATTAAAATAGAAGAGTGATGGCCAAGTAAGAGACTCCTTAGATGATAATTTAATTTATAAAAGGAAGGAAGGAGGGCTACTCATCAATTTGTGCTTCCTCCTTTCTCTGCCGAATTCTTAGTGCTCTCTTCTCTTCTTTTCTTTCTTTTCTTTTGTCAAGTCGAGATTAAGTAATTGTTGGAACCTAGCCGAATATTTTCCTCTCCATTAGAAGCCATGGCAGATCCTCCATCTTTATTCTTCCTTCTCTTTTCTTTTCAATCCATCAAAAGCCGAATCTTTGAGGGCTTCAAGCATAGGTGCTTTGTCAATTTCTTCAAGAAAGGGATTCTTTGGGATTTTGCCATAGTCGACTATAAAGGAAAAGATCTTGGGATTTGACCATCAAGGTAAGTCATATCGACATTCGGCCAAGGGCCATTGATTGTGATTAAAGGTTAGAAGTTGATCTAACATGTGGTTTTAGGGATTTCGACGGGAAGCTATAACGATGGATAATTTGGGATTTAAGATCCTTAAGGTAAGTGACTATGAATATTCGGCCAAGGCCTATTTTAGTAGTTAGATCTATTTTTATGTGTTTTAAGCGAAAACTAACCGATTCAAGGGATCTAGTGATTAGCGATTTCAAGGGAAGAATACAAGTTTAGGGATTTGATTAATTATCAAATCGACGGACAAAGGTAAGAAAGTGGATCGATAATCCTTGAGGATTTGATTAAATTAGCCGAATAGGCTTTTTCCTAAAATACTAAATGTGGCCAAATGTAGGGATTTAGGATCTAAAGCGATAGATCGGTTTTTGAGATTTAAGTGAACCGCTAAGTGTATCGGTGTGTACCCCACACTAATTCTTAATATGTTTTATGGTGTGTTTAATTAAAATATGTGATATTAAGAATATGAAAGTGGCTAAGGTACCATGTTATGGTACTAAATACTCAGTCGTTTTCTACTTCTACTAGGAATATGAAAAATGTTATTTGTAACATGAGAATATGATAAGAATGTGAACTCGGCATATTATGCATATTATTATATGGGGCATATGGTTTTGTTTTGAGAGGAAGTGAATGTGGTGACCTAAGACCACGAACACGATGATCTAAGACCGTGCTATCGAAAAGTGGTGACCTAAGACCACGATGAATCTAAAAGTGGTGACCTAAGACCACGGTATCACGGTGACCTAAGGCCATGATTTGGAGTGTAGCGGAAGGAGGGTCGACTTAGTAGTCCCCACGGTGTGGCCCAGGCGGTGCGAGGGTGTGTAGCGGATGGACACCTAGGTTTGGGTTTGGGAATGCATCATAACTTTGTATTCTATGTTTTGAATGTGTAATATGTGATATGCTGATTCTATTATGATTTAGTGTCGTGTACACATTGAGTCTGTTTGACTCACCCGTTTGAGAACATTTTTGGTGATGAGCAGTGATGGGCCAATGACGAGAACTTGTGGTGGCCATGCTCAACATGAAGTTTATATTTTTGAGGACTCTGGAATTTATTTTAGTACTTTGAATTATTTTGGGAATTATTTGATGTAATAAGGCCATAAGGCCATAGTGAATTACTTTACACTTATTTTTATTTATTATGATTATGAATTTTATCTATTAAAATTTAATTAAAATTTCTTTTAAACTAAACCTAAATATTTTGTCACTTAAGATAAAAGGGATTTCAATATAAAGCAGAACTTGTTTCAACACAAGCCCAACCCAAAACAATATTTTCTTAAAATCACACAAGTTTTCTAAGAACAAAAGAATTTTGAACCAGTTTACTTGAGAACATACCAAATCTGGTCAAAGCTCGTGGGCGAGTTTGGGGTGTTTTGATTTGAGTATCGAGCCAGTTTTCAAACTCTCGGCATGTGGGCTAAGGCCCAAAACATTTTCAAATCAAGCCAAGTAAGCTTTTTGAAAGGATTTTATGAAATAAAAGGTTTTACGGCATGGCTCCTAAGTCTCAGACCATGATCCACGGTAAGTACCCTAACTATTTGTGTGATTATGTGTTATGAAATATGGAAGGGTAGAAAAGAATGGAGCGTAGAAAAGCATGATAGGAACTTGAACCCTAGGACTAGTCCACTCAAACACAAATACATAAGACTTAAGGAGCGTTAAACAAACCCATGGCTAAGTCAGAGTTAGGGTGTGGTAACCCCTTTGCGCATGTCTAGGATTGGATCGGAAAGAGCACAGTATTTAGCGGTCCTAGTGACTCACCTCCTCTTGCGGGAATCCTGCAGTGCGTAGCTTTGGTTCTACGACGACCAGAGGCTCGGTCATAGGCTAAACACAATGACTAAAACCGAAAGGAACTAGCGATGTTTTTATCAAAAACCTAGTTTTAAAACTCTTAAAATTACTCTTTTAAATTACGAAAACTATCTTTACAAAATTTTACTGAAAAATTTCCGCTTTATGAAATTACAAAAATGCCCTAGTGGTAAAATTACCAAAATGACCTGATTTCCAAAATTTTTGCAACATCAACTTTGTTTTGGAAAGTACAATTTTCAAAAAGAACCCTCAAAGTTTTGTAACTTTTGAAATATCACTGATTTAGTAAATGTTACAAATTTACCCGATTGTGAAAAATTACCAAAATACCCCAGAGGTCTAAAATTATCGAAATACTTGTCAGGTAAATCACCAGAAACTTTTTCTTTTAAAAAAAAATAATTACGAAAATACCTGTAGGACAAAATTATGAAAATACCACAGGGTAGTGGAAAAGCAACCACAATGAAAACTACAACGTTTCTACGAATGAGCGAAAGTTCATACTTGTTTTATGGATGAATGAATGAATGGAAGGAAATTTGTGTGCATGTATGAATCTGAAAGAACCACTCCTAAATTCTTTTTCATAAAACTTCTTTGCGGAATAAACAAGTGAAAGAAAGACTAATTCATAAAACTTCTTAATCAAATTAAATCGTGACGTTAGAAATGAGTTCTAGGGGCGTGAACTTAGAAATTGTGCCTAGAAAGTATGATGGTTCTATTAAGATCGAGTCGCGCTGACATAAGCGTAGTCGGTGAGAGTTAAGATGTCACGATTATTAGATTAATAAGTAATTTAGAGGGCGAAATTATTTTTAAGGAGGGTAGAAGCTGTAACATCTGAAAAGGGCCTATGCATTTTTGGTTTAATTATACGAAATGACATATCTTATGTGTTATGAATATATTTTGAACACTTTTAGAAACACGAAAATGTATGGAAATGTTAAGTTTAAAGAGGAAAGTGAACATTTTAGAACCTTAGAAATGTAAGGAAATGTCTTGTAAGAAATGTCATGGAAATGTAAGGAAATGTCAAGTTCTGAGCCGATCGAAAATTTTGGAAACTTAGAAATGACCTAGAAATGCCGAGTTTTAAGGTTTAAAAGGGAAATTAAGGCAAGGTGGCCTTAAAAGAAAAAGTTTGTGAAATTTGACACACAAGCAGGCTTGGAAAAGTGGTGCAGAAGATGCCACTTAGGGCCTATGGAAATGGCGCCATATGCAAGAGGAATGGGCCTAAGTTAGAGTCACATGGGAAGAAAATAAAAGAAATTTTATTTTGCTACAAGGAAGCAGAGAGGTGGGCGACACATGGCCATAAATTAGGAGCTTTTATTATTTTATAAATAGTGGATAAATAAGGGATTTATTTATCATTATTTTCAAGAGATAATTGTTGGATTAAATTCTTTTAATTTGAATAAAGAGATAAAGAGGAAAATAAGGGAGAAGTTATGGCCAAGTAAGGGACTTTGAGTTTAATAATTTATTTAAGTAAGGATAGTTGCTGAATTATCTTTTATTTTAAGTGATAATTAAAGAGATAAAGCTATTAAAATAGAAGAGTGATGGCCAAGTAAGGGACTCCTTAGATGATAATTTCGGCTATAAAAGGAAGGAAGGAAGGGCTACTCATCAATTTGTGCTTCCTCCTTTCTCTGCCGAATTCTTAGTGCTCTCTTCTCTTCTTTTCTTTCTTTTCTTTTGTCAAGTCGAGATTAAGTAATTGTTGGAACCTAGCCGAATATTTTCCTCCCCATTAGAAGCCATAGCAGAATCCTCCATCTTTATTCTTCCTTCTCTTTTCTTTCCAATCCATCAAAAGCCCAGAATCTTTGAGGGCTTCAAGCATAGGTCTTTGCTTGATTTCTTCAAGAAAGGGATTCTTTGGGATTTTTGCCATAGATCGACTATAAAGGAAAAGATCTTGAGATTTGACCATCAAGGTAAGTCATATCGACATTCGGCCAAGGGCCATTGATTGTGATTAAGGTTAGAAGTTGATCTAACATGTGGTTTTAGGGATTTAATGAAGCTATAACTTGATAGATAATTTAGGATTTAAGATCCTTAAGGTAAGTGACTATGAATATTACGGCCAAGGCCTATTTTAGTAGTTAGATCTATTTTTATGTGTTTTAAGCGAAAACTAACGATTCAAGGGATCTAGTGATTAGCTAGATTTCAAAGGGAAGAATATAAGTTTTGGGATTTGATTAATTATCAAATCGACAGCAAGGTAAGAAAGTGAATCGATAATCCTTGGGATTTGATTAAATTAGCCGAATAGGCTTTTCCTAAAATACTAAATGTGGCCAAATGTAAGGATTTAGGATCTAAAGCGATAGATCGAGTTTTTGAGATTTAAGTGAGCAGCTAAGTGTATCGGTGTGTACCCCACACTAATTCTTAATATGTTTTATGGGTGTGTTTAATTAAAATATGTGATATTAAGAATATGAAAGTGGCTAAGGTACCATGTTATGGTACTAAATACTCAGTGCGTTTCCTACTTCTACTAGGAATATGAAAAATGTTATTTGTAACATGAGAATATGATAAGAATGTGAACTACGGCATATTATGCATATTATTATATGGGGCATATGGTTTTGTTTTGAGAGGAAGTAAATGTGGTGACCTAAGACCACGAACACGGTGATCTAAGGCCGTGCTATCTGAAAAAGTGGTGACCTAAGACCACGATAATCTAAAAGTGGTGACCTAAGACCACGGTGTCACGGTGACCTAAGGCCATGATTTGGAGTGTAGCGAAAGGAGAATCGACTTAGTAGTCCCCACGGTGTGTATTGGCAGTGCGGGGGTGTGTAGCGGATGGACACCTAGGTTTGGGTTTGGGAATGCATCATAACCTGTATTCTATGTTTTGAATGTGTAATATGTGATATGCTGATTCTATTATGATTTAGTGTCGTGTACACATTGAGTCTGTTTGACTCACCCCGTTGAGAACATTTTTGGTGATGAGCAGTGATGGGCCAGGGCGAATGAGAACTTGTGGTGGCCATGCTCAACATGAAGTTTATATTTTTGAGGACTCTGGAATTTATTTTAGTACTTTGAATTATTTTGGGAATTATTTGATGTAATAAGGCCATAAGGCCATAGTTGAATTACTTTACACTTATTTTTATTTATTATGATTATGAATTTTATCTATTAAAATTTAATTAAAATTTCTTTTAAACTAAACCTAAATATTTTGTCACTTAAGATAAAGGGATTTCAATATAAGCGAACACATTTTCAACACAAGCCCAACCCAAAACAATATTTTTCTTAAAATCACACAAGTTTTCCTAAGAACAAAAGAATTTTGAACCAGTTTACTTGAGAACATACCAAATCTGGTCAAAGCTCGTGGCGGGTTTGGGGTGTTTGAGTGTCACCGAACTAGATTTTGTAACTATGAGGCCTTTCTTCTCTTAAATCGATTATCCCAACCCATGCGAGTCATGTATATATAGAATGCATCACAATATATTCATAAGGTAAATTTCAACAAAAAAACCCGTATTACAAGTTATCAACTTGGCCCATTAGTCATAATAACAATTTAACCCATTTAACGATCTAGCAATTTTGGCCCTTATATCGATCTAGCGGTTTTGGCCCATATATCGATCTAGCGGTTTTGGCCCATATATACACATGAGGCCCTTTTCACAATTTTCTCACTTGGCCAATTTATCAAATAATTACATTATGGCTCATTTTTCACATATGGCCTAAATCATCATATTTTAACAATATAGCTTATTAAGGGCAAATTAAGTAATTTTCACAACTTTAATACCGTTTTCATGCTTTCACACCAAAGTGCTAATAAACGTATTTTCTAATTTTACCGACTTTACGATTTTTAATCGAATACTTACGACATAGTATAACCCATGAGATAAGTGTGAAGTTACACACACGATTCACGGTAAGTACTATACTTTCCCAGCTCAAATCGATACCTAAATATTTATCACGCTTAATTAGAACACTAATATTTAATATAAAGCTATTCTAATGATGAACAATCTAGATCTTTACCCTCGAAATCTCGAACAACGACTATTTGTGATTTCTCCTCGATCGATAGTTCATAACTTAGATGAAGAACCATGAGCAGTCAAAGGCTCGAGTGCGAATGACATCAAATAATTGATTTTTGCGGATGAGAATTACGACAACCCGGTGGAAAATCTCGGATTCTTGAAACGACCCTTAACTTGTATCTAGAGGGAATAGCGAGAACCGCCCCTTTTTGAACACTATTCACTACTCTTTTGAACCTATCTTGTTTGCCACAAAATCTTACGTTCACGAAAATGATAATCGGCGATAGTGTCCCCTAAAATGAAATCGATTAGTAGTCCATCTATAACAATATGGCCAGAGTAATATAGAAATCCTTGATAGGAACCCTTACCTTAACACTTGACTTGATTTCTAGCGTGTCACGATGATTATGAATACTTGAGTTTAGCCTTCTTTATAACACTATAAAAAATGAAAGGATCGTCTAAAAGAAAAGGATAAAGGATGCTATTTTAGGTCAAAAGACCCTCCCAAACTAATATATATTGGCTAAGAAAAGAGAGAATAAAAAGATTCGAAAAGGGTTTTACCGATTGATTAAAAGCGAAGGTTGAAAGAATAATCAACAAAACAATATAAGTGAAGAAGATTCACTTTGAAGGAAAATTGGAAGAATGGTGTTAGCACCATTCGGCCATGGGAGAAAGAGATGGGAGACAATGTGTTTTGGGTTTTCAAATGTGAGAAAGGAGCAAAGAGTGAGATTTGGGACAAGGAAGCATTCAGCAATGGTGAAGAGGAGAAGAAAAGAAAAATGGCCTTTATGCTTTGGTATTTCGGCACAAGGGAGAGTGTCTTGAGATGTAAGACAAAAATATGACCAAATGGTAAAAATGAAATGAAATGGCCAAAAGAAACAAAGCTTACCTAATGCTCAAATTCGGCTAAGAGAAAGAGTTTGGAGAGAAAAATTTTTCACACAAATGCTAAAATTAGCCAAAACTAACTCCTAATCCTAGCCAAACTACTAACAACATTCGGCCATTCCCCCGACCACAAAACCGTCCATGTACAATGGCCAAAAGTCAAAGTTTTAGCCACCCAAGAGTTTCCAAGACAACATCCTTGATTAGGTGCCTTGTGTTCCCCTACATTCCATAAGTTTAGGATTTCTTTCCCCAAGTTCAAGCTTACCTTAACCATTAGCCACCTTACCATAAAAGAATTAGTCAACCTTACCATAAATGAGGCTTGGCCAGAGCACATGCCATAAAGGTGCAAAAATTAAAGTCACCAAAATGCAATCCATGGAATTCGAACCTCTCCCCTCAAGCAACACATATGGCGCCAACTCCACTTTACTACTAGCTCATCTTATGCTAGTTTTGACATTTAATTTCCTTAAACATCAAGGTCACTTGTTCCACTTCAATAAAATACTCATTACTAAAATTTATTCTAATTAGAATAAATCCACAGAGCCTTCTCAAGACTATATTAAACACACAAATTGAATCATTCACAAGCTAAGCACCAAAAACATGCAACATATCGATACTCAAATTTTTAGGATGTTAACGGGAAGTATGGCACCACGGTATCCGGCACCAAGTCAAGTAAGTGAATGTTATTGTATGATTATGATTATTGTGATATGACTATAGGAACACTCTAGAACTTTTAGTTTTAGATGTTGAAACTATAGAGATTGAGACTATAGGATGCGTTTATGAAAATGACTTTACTTCTTATACCTCATAAAATATTATTTAATAAATATCGAAATAGTATATTGATTTATAAGACTTTTAATCAGTTAGATCGAATTAGCTAATATGAGCGCTAGAGGATGTGGGCGTGGTAGGCGTGGCCGTGGTAGAGGTGAGGTTCTAGGGTTTGCGTCTGAGCGTCGGGACATATGCCAAAAATGGACACACTGCGTCACCGGGTGAGGGGTGGATCACATGGCCGTATGAGGAGGACATTGCCTTGTCCCAAGCAATGTTGCGAGTCTTAGAAAGGGTTCTTTGGGGCTAGGCGGGCGATGCTTTCGTGGATCAATTCGAGAATGACTTAGATCAAGTGGTGCAGGGGTTTTTAGGGTGTCTTGGGTGTAGCCCCAAATGTAGCGGAGTATTGGCTCGAGGTAGTGGAGCGGGTCATGGATGACTTGGAGTCCACCACCAGCGGCGGAAGGAGGCTGTGTCCTTGTTGAAAGGCAGAGCGTATCAATGGTGGCTTACTATTCGGGAGGCACTCGGTAGATCTCGTTACTTAGGATTTCTTCAAAACTTCATTTCAAGGAAAGTATGTTGGGGCTAGCTATGTGGATGCCGAAGGAAGGAATTCATTAATCTGGTTCAAGGAAGTAAGGCGTGGCGACTTACGAGCGGGATTTACTGCGTCTGGTCGTTATGCAGAGGTATTATGCCAGTGACTATAAGCGCTGTGTGCATTTGAAGATGGGTTGAGTGATGAGTTGCGGGTATTGATAGCCCCACAACAAGAAAGAATTTTGCCACACTTGTGGAAAAGCCAAGATAGGCGAGGAGGCTAAGAACTTGGGCGCCAAAATCGAGAAGAGATAGAGGCAAGAGCAAGAGGACTTTAAGTACTCGGGTCTGCCGAGAAGGTTTGAAAGAGGCCTAGGAATGATGAGCAGACTCAAGCTAGAGCACCAAGCGCACCAACATGAAGCTTTGGGAACAAGGTTAAATTTAAATACACGGCTTTTCATCCTCGATCGGATAGTCGATCGGAAAGAGTAATCCAAATTTTGGAAGACATGTTAAGGGGTTGTGTGATTGACTTAGGGAGTTGGGAGGATTTCCTCTTGTTAGCGAGAGTTGCGTATAACAATAGTTATCAATCCGGTATTGGATGGCACCCTACGAGGCATTGTATGGTCGTAGGTGTCGTACTCCTACTTGTTGGGTGAATTGGGAAGCGGCGATTCTTGGGTCTGGTGATATCGAGAGCGGAGGAAAAGGTAAAGGTAATTCGGACGCAGTTAAAGGAAGCTTGGATAGACAAAAATCTTATGCGGATCTGAGCGTAAGGACATTGAGTTTGCCACCTTGGAAGAAGATCTTGATTTGGAAAGAAGGGTAAGTTGAGCCCTAGGTTCATCGGACCGTGCCGTGTGTTGAAGCGTGTTGGGCGGTGGCTTATCGGCTTGAGTTACCTCGGAGTTGAGTCGGATACATAGTGTATTCCAAGTCTCAATGTTAAGGTGTTCTGCGTCAGATCCGTCTCATATAGTACCGGTAGAAATTGAGATAAGACACGATTTATCGTTCGAAGAGGAACCAGTGCAAATTCTAGATAGGGGCGTTAAGGTGCGAGAAGGAAGGCCGTGCAGTTAGTCAAGGTTCTATAGGCGTAATCATGGAGTGGAGGAAGCTACATGGGAGCTGAGGAGACGATTCGGCGACAATATCCCCATCTCTTTTAATCAGAGTAAATTTAGAGGGCGAAAAATTTTCTTTAAAGAGAATAGAAATTGTAACATCAAAAAATTGAATTTTATATGTTGCATTATTTTGGTGCTCATTAGTTAAACTATCAATGTGTGTGTTTAGGTAGTCTGAGAAGGCTCAGGATTTATTTGGATTTAGTAAAATTTTTGGCATTTAGTACTTTAAGGAAATGGAGTAAGTGACCTTAAAGCTTAAGGTAATAAAGTGGTAAATAGCTAGCACAGTGAGCAATTAGTAAAGGGGATATGGCGCCATATGTGTTACCTTGAGGAGGAGTTCGAATCCCTTTGAGTGCATGTGTGATTTTTATTTTGCTTTCTTTCCTTATAGTGTCGGCCAAGCATGATTTTATGGTAAGTTGGACTTTTATTTTTATGGCAAGATGGCTAAGAGAAAAAGGCAAGATTGAAGTTAGGAAAGGAATCAAATGAAAATGGCATGTAAAGGGAGCATAAGGCTTATTCCATGGGTGATGTTTTGGAAAGTTTGGTTGGCCAAACTTTTGACCAGTGGCTATGCATTTGGGCCGGTTTTGGGGCTAAGGGGATGGCCAAATTTTATTAGCATTTTGGTAATGTTTAGGTGCTAGTTTTGGTCAATTCTATTAGCAACTAGTGTATCATTTCTCTTCTCCAAAACTCTATGCCCCTAGCCAGAATGTGGTCAATAGCAATAGGTAAATTTTTGTTTGTTTTGGCCATTTCTTTTTGACCAATTTGGTATCATCTTTCATACTCCCCAAACTCTTTTTATTCTTTGTGCCGAAACCATGCAACCTTGAAGAGGCATTTTCATTTCTTTTCTTTCTCTTTGCAGAATGCATACCAACTTGAAGACATTTTCCTTGTTCATTTTCATCCTTGAAAATCGAAACTTAAACACCATATCTTCTACTTCTTTTTCTTCTTCTTTTCTTTTTGCAAAAACTTTCAAACATCACTCCCCCTCCAATATTCTCACCATAGCCAGAATATCATTGATCATCTCCTATAGCTGAGTCTTCCATTCATACATATTTTCTTCTCAACTACTTTTCTACTCACACTTTGATCAATTGGTAAGTGATCCATTTCAACATTTCTTTTTTTGTATTTTTATTTTATTCTTTCTCTTAGTCTTGAATCTATACCTTGGTGTGGGATGGCCATATTGATCGAGACCATCACCATACTTTCTCTCTTACAAAATCACTTTTCTACTGCCATAGAAATATAGTGGAAGGCGAAACTTGGAGTTTTCAAAGTCATCGTTTAATCGCTAGAATTCGGTCCAAAATCTCTAAGCTAAGGATTCTTGAGGATTCTATAATCACTTTTTATTAGTTAAGATAGTGTTGATTAATCGATATTATTATAGGGACTCTATCGCTCGATCTTTCATCTTGAGATCATCACAGTTTTGTGGTAAGCCAGAGCTTCACCCCTAAGATCAATCGTTTATAACAACGTAATATTAGTTTGGACTAATATTTATTTTGAATGGAGCAAACAAGATTGAATCAAAAGGGGTAGTGTTTGGTGATCAAAAAGGAGTGGATTCTGATCCCTTCTAGATTCAAGCGAAGGGTTGTTTTGGCGGTCGAGACTTTCCTTTGGGTTGTGGACCGTCAGCGGGGAGAAGCGGCAAATCGTAGTTGTTAGCGATTCAGAGGTAAAAACACTTAGATCGTTTATCTTAGAGTAAATTTACTATGTCGCGTTCATTGTCTAATCGAGAGTTGAAATATTTTTAGGTGTCGAAGCGATTAGGAAAGTGTAGTGCTTCACCAGTGTCGGTGTGTAATCTCACACGTATTTCATCAGAGTTAGATATTTAAAAGCGTGTTAGTGGTAAATTGATTGATTAAATCACATTTTAGTAAAATTGGGTAAAATGGCATAGTTATCACTATTTTGCTAAAGACTATGAAATTAGTATTAAGGCTGTGAAAATTACGAAAATACCCTTAATGGGCCATTTGATATTTGCTATATGGGCCAAATTGAGATAATTGCTATATGGGCCAAATTGAGATATTTGCTATATGGGCCAAATTGAGATAATTGCTATATAGGGCCAAATTGAGATATTTGCTATATGGGCCAAATTGAGATATTTGCTATATGGGCCATTAGATATTTGCTATATGGGCGATTTGATATAAATTATTATAATGGGCCATAATGTTTGTAAGAAATATCTGAATAAATTATTGTAAATGGTTATGCATTATATACATGATTTGCATGGGATGGGATATTGTGAAGAAGTTACGTAGCTCTGCTACAAAATTACAGTAGCTCTGCCACAAATCGAAAAATGGCAATGCCATGTAAACTCTGTGAATCA
Source organism: Gossypium sturtianum (assembly GCA_025698515.1). NCBI lineage: Eukaryota > Viridiplantae > Streptophyta > Magnoliopsida > Malvales > Malvaceae > Gossypium > Gossypium sturtianum. The sequence continues at coordinate 79,812,218 of CM046943.1, read as the reverse complement.
CGGTGGCTTGTCCACAATTTGATCTCATGGTTTAATGCCTATTTTGGTGTGTTGGTGGGGTGGGTGACTAAAGCTCCCCACGGTGTCTTGGTTGAGTGCAGGTGGTGTGTGAGATGGAAATTAGGTTTGGTTTGGGAATTGCATATCACATGCATATTTTATACTTGTTTTTATGTTATAATTGTAAATGGGCTTTGGCCCAATAAATGTAGTGGATTTTGGCCCGATGGACAATGGTAAGTGGGTTACACCTTTGAGTTCTAGTAACTCACCCTCATTTTCCTTATCCCTTTAGGTAATGATCGGTGATGGAGACTTGGGCGTGGATGACTCGATGGAGGCCATGCTTAAATAAGCGGTTAAATCTGGATTTTGGATTTCTTATAGTATTTTTAATTACTTTACTATTTTGAATTAAGGTTGTAATAAGGCCTTTGGATTAATTTTTGTTTTGTTTATTGTGTGATGAATTTTATAAACTGCTTAAAGTATTTTAAATTATAATATTATTCTTCTAAAAACTTAAATAAATGATTTATTCTAAAATGAATATTTAGAAAGGATTTCATAATAATTTTTCATATTTTTAAACTTGAAAATTACTCTCGAACTATTAACGATATTTTCAAAAGGCTTGAATTCTCTTTCGAATTTACAAAGTCATTTTCAAAAGTCACGGTTTTGTAGATTATTAGTTCAAAAAAAAATTTATCGATTTATCAAATCAAATCTTTGAGGTTAGTAGTATTTTATCAAATCAAACTTGTTTTCTTGATTTTTAACAAAGCAATATTTTAGTACGAACAAAAAGGGTTTAACATGTTTTGCTCATGTGACATACCAAATCCGCTCATAGCATGGGCTAGGTTTGGGGTGTTACATTTATGAATATCGAGCCAGTTCAAAACTCAGGTGTGGTTGGGTTCAAAAACATTTTTGTTCAAAACAGTTTTGAATTATAGAACGTATGTCTTTAAAGGAAGTATGGCACCATGAGTATCCGGCACCAATTCAAGTAAGTGTATGTTAATTGAATTATTATTATTATTGTGATATGACTATAGGAACACTCTAGAACTTTTAGTTTTAGGTGTTGAAACTATAGAGATTGAGACTATAGGATGCGTTCTGAAAAGACCTTACTTCTTATACCTCATAAGATATTGTTTAATAAATATCGAAATAGTATCTTGATTCATAAAACTTTTAATCAAATTAAATTGAAATATTCAATATGAGCAGCTAGAAGACGTGGACATGGTAGGCGTGGCGTGGTAAAGTAGCCAGAGTGCTAGAGTTGTGTGCGAGGCATCGGGACATGTGCGAGAAATGGGCCTTACCGCGCGTCACTGTGTCGGAAAATGGATCATATGATCGTATGAGAGAAGACATTACTCTGTCCCAACCAATGTTCTGAGTTTTGGAAAGGGTTCTTTGGGGCTAGATCGGGACCAGATGGCTCGTGGGTCAATATCGGGCGACTTCGAGATCAAATGGTCTTGAGGTTTTTAGGGTATCTCGGGTGTAGCCCCAAATGTTGCGGAGTATTGGCTCGAAGTGTGGAGCAGATCATGGATGATCTGGAGTGCACATGCCTTAGCGAAGCTAAGAGGAGGCTGTGTCCTTGTTGAGGATGAGGCATATCAATGGTGGCTTCTTTGTTCGGGAGGGCACTCGGGCCAATCAGCGTTACTTAGGATTTCTTCAAATCTGCATTCCAAGGAAAGTATGTCGGGGCTAGCTATGTGGGCCTTTGAAGGAAGGAATTCCTTAATTTGGTTTAAGGAAGTAAGGCCGTGGTAGCTTATGAAGCGAAATTTTAACGTCTGAGTCGTTATGCAGGTATTGTGCCAGCCCGGCTATGAGCAGCTGCGTGCATTTCGAGGATGGGTTGAGTGATGAATTGCAGATCTTGATAGCCCATAGCAAGAAAGGAATTTTGCCACCTTGATGGAGAAAGCGAAGATAGCTAAAGAGGCTAAGCACTCGGAGCGGTGAAATCGAGAAAAGATAGAGGCAAGAGTAAGAGGACTTTATGTACTCGGGTCCTACTAGATGGTTTGAGAAGAGGCCCGGGAATGATGAGCAGCTCAAGCTAGAGCACCACGACTACTACCAATCGAGATACAACCATGTCTTGTTGTGGAAGGCGACACTACAGTGAATGCTAAAAAGGGCCAGGTGGTTGTTTCAAATGTGGTTCTAAGGACCATCGACAGAATTGTCCTCAATGGGTATTGCTTTCGACTCGGGAAGCTCGTAACCATGGCCTTACGACCAGCTAGAGGTGCTCGGTAGCCACCGGGGGCCATGGACCAGGTCGAGTGGTAATGGCGCAGTCGAGTCAAGGTACACCAGGGTAGAGTAATGGCTTGGGGTAACACGGGCCCGGAGTCGGCCCGGGGTTAGTTTATGCGGTTAGGCAGCCAGAGGGATGGCGATGCACGATGTGATAACCGATACATTCTTCATATCGATGTACACATTCTTTGCTTTGATAGATATCGGATCTACCCATTCGTATGTTGCTAGTGCTATATTTGGAAATCCCAGACATTAGATTTGAGATTACTGCTAAGGAGATGGCGATAATTAGTCCTTTAGGACAACTGTGATAGTAAATTAATTGTTTAGAGATGTACCCTTAGAAGTTCAAGGAGAAACATTTTGGCGAATTTGATGGAATTTCCTTTTAGGAGAGTTCGACCTTATTTTGGGCATGGGTGGTTGGTGAAGCCCGTGCGAACTTGGATTGTCTTTGCAAAGTGGATGGCGATAAGAACTTGGAAGATAAAGTAGTGATGATAGGTGAAAGGAGGAATTATCTATCAAATGTGGTATCTGCTTTAAAAGGCAAAAAAAGTTGGTGCGAAAAGGGTGTGGAGCATTCCTAGCCTTCATCGATCGTTGGATGCCAAGGAATGCGTCGGGGAAAGCGTTAGAGCAGTAAAGGAGTTTCGGACGTCTTTCTGAGGAACTCACGAGTTTACCTCTGGGCCAGGAAGTAGAGTTTGGCATTGAGCTTTTGCCGGGGCGGCTCACGGTGTCCATTGCTCCTTATAGGATGGCGCCCAAGGAGTTAGCGAGCTTAAGGCTCAAATTCGGGAGTTATTGGATCGAGGATTTATTCGGCCAGAGTGTGTCATCGTGGGGAGCATCGGTCTTGTTAAATCAAGAAGAAGGATGGAGTCGATGCGTATGTGCATCAATTATAAGCGATTGAATAAGTTGGCGATCAAGAATAGGTATCCGTTGTCGAGAATCGATGATCTATTTGACCGATTCACGAGGAGCTTGGTTTTCTCAAGATAGATTTAAGATCGGGTTATCACCAACTTAAGGTCAAGAGGCAGATATTCATAAGGCGGTGTTTGAACTTATTATGGACACTCACGAGTTCTTGGTGATCTTTGTTTGGGTTGACCAATGCACAGTGCATTTATGGACATGTTGATGGGGTCTTCCAACCCTATTTAGACCAGTTTGTGGTGGTGTTCATAGATGACATCTTGGTATACTCGAAGAATGAAGAAGAGCATGACTCACTTTTACGGATAGTATTGCAAATATTGCGAGAAAAGCAACTTTTGCCAAATTCGATAAGTGTGAATTTTGGCTGAAGAAGTGACCTTCTTGGGGCATGTTGTGTCCGGTCGAAGAATTAGAGTTGATCCCGGAAAGTAGAGGCATGTTGGATTGGAAACCACGAAGTGCGTAGTGAAATTTGGAGTTTTCTAGGGTTGGTGGTTACTACGAGCGTTTTGTTGAGGGTTTTTCGTTGATTCTTTGCACCCACTAACTAAACTATTGCGAAAGAATACCATTTGTGTGGGCGGATCAATAACAAAAAGTTTTGAGAAATTGAAGAAGATTTTTGGTGAAGTGCGATCTTGATTCAACACAGAGTGGAAAAGAGTTTATCGTTCTTTGCGATCGTCACACACGGGTTTAGGATGTGTGTTGATGCAAGGTGGAAAAGTGGTGGCTTATGCATCTCGTCGATTAAGGCCATACAAAGTCAATTATCCTACTCATGATTTGGAGTTAGGCTGCGGTGGTTTTGCTTTGAAGATTTGGAGGCACTATCTCTCTTTGTGAAGTCGATCATTTATCTGAGACCATAAGAGTCTAAAGTATCTCCTTACACAAAAGGAGTTGAACTTAAGAGCAATGGAGTGGATAGAACTATTGAAGGATTATGACATCTCAATTGAGTATCATCCGGAAGGCTAACGTGGTGGCGGGCGGCTTTGAGTCGTAGGTGATATCCAGTTGAGAGCAATGTTTGCTCATCTCGGTCTATATGAAGATGGTAGTCCAGCTAGCCAAGAACTTGAGTGAAGCACAGTGTGGTTAGAGTCGATTAAGGAAAAATAGTTATCGGATGAAAAGTTGGGTTCCTTATTTGACAAGTGGGAAGTGGTGTGAAAGGGGATTTTGGAATGAACAATGATGGAGTATTGTGTTTCCAGCGGAAGAATTTGTTTGCCCAAAGATTGGTTTGAGGCAAATGATTACTGAGAGCGCATAGTAGCCCATATGCTATGCACCGGGGAAAATAAAATGTATCGAAACCTCAGTGAAAGCGTGTATTGGTGGCGAGGTTAAAGCGGGAGATTCTTGAATATGTGAGTAAGTGCTTGACATGTCGGCAAGTGAAGGCGGAACACCAATGGCGTCGGGATTGCTACAAGCGGTGAAGATTCCCTTATGGAAATGGGAGCGGATAACGATGGACTTTGTTAGTGGGTTACCTTTATCGCATACTAAGAAAGATTCCATTTGGGTTATAGTGGATCGGTTGACTAAGGCGCCTATTTTCTACTGTTAAATGCGGATTACTCCTTTGCGAAGTTAGCTAAGTTGTATGTAGCGGAGATCGTGAGGTTGCATGAGAATACCGGTGTCTATTATATCGACGAGGACCCTAGGTTTTACATCACGATTTTAGAAAAACTTTACATGAAGCTTTGGGAACAAGGTTAAATTTTATACGGCTTTTCATCCTCGATTAGATGGTCGGTCGGAAGAGAGTAATCCAGTTTTGGAAGACATGTTAAGGGGTTGTGTGGTTGACTTAGGGGAGTTGGGAGGATTTCCTCAGTTGGCGAGTTGCGTATAACAATAGTTATCAATCCGGCATTGAGATGGCACCTACGAGGCATTGTATGGTCATAGGTGTCGTACTCTATTTGTTGGACTAAATTGGGAAGCGGCAGTTACTAGGTCCCTAAGGCGATATTAGAGAGCGGAGGAAAGGTAAAGGTAATTCGGGCGCAGTTAAAGGAAGCTTGGATAGATAAAAGCGAAAGCGTAAGGACATTGAGTTTGCGGTGGGAGATCAACTCTTCTTAAAGGTCTCACCTTGGAAGAAGATCTTGAGATCTGGAAAGAAGAGCAAGTTGAGCCCTAGGTTCATCGGACCGTCACGGGTGTGTTGAGCGTGTTGGGCGGTGGCTTATTAGCTTGAGTTACCTCGGAGTTGAGTCGGATACATAGTGTATTCCATGTCTCAATGTTAAGGTATTACCGTCGGATCAGTCTCATATAGTACCGAGTAGAGGAAATTGAGATAAGACACGATTTGTCGTTCGAAGAGGAACGATGCAAATTCTAGATCGGGACGTTAAGGTGCGAGAAGGAAGGCTGTGCCGTTAGTCAAGTTTCTATGGCATAATCACGGAGCGGAGGAAGCTACATGGGAGCTGAGGAGACTATTCGATGCAATATCCCCATCTCTTTTAATCAGGGTAAATTTCAAGGGCGAAATTTTCTTTAAGGGAGAAGTAAATTGTAACATCAAAAATTTGAATTTTATATGTTGCATTATTTTGGTGCTCGACTAGTTAAACTATCAATGTGTGTGTTTAGGTAGTCTGAGAAGGCTCGAGATTTATTTGGATTTAGTAAAATTTTTGGCATTTAGTACTTTAAGGAAATGGAGTAAGTGACCTTAAAGCTTAAGGTAATAAAGTGGTAAATAGCTAGCATAAGTGAGTAATTAGTAAAGGGGATATGGCGCCATATGTGTTACCTTGTGGGAGGGAGTTGAATCCTTTGAGTGCATGTGTGATTTTTATTTTGCTTTCTTTCTTTATAGTGTCGGCCAAGCATGATTTTATGGTAAGTTGGACTTTTATTTTTATGGCAAGCATAAGGCTTATTCCATGGGTGATGTTTTGGAAAGTTTGGTTGGCCAAACTTTTGACCAATGGCTATGCATTTGGGCGATTTTGGGGCTAAGGGGATGGCCAGAATTTTATTAGCATTTTAGGTAAGGTTTAGGTGCTAGTTTTGGTCAATTCTATTAGCAACTAATGTATCATTTCTCTTCTCCAAACTCTATGCCCCTAACGAATGTGGTCAATAGCAATAGGTAAATTTTTGTTTGTTTTGGCCATTTCTTTTTGACCAATTTGGTATCACCTTTCATACTCCCCAAACTCTTTTATTCTTTGTGCAAACCATGCAGCCTTGAAGAGGCATTTCCATTTCTTTTCTTTCTCTTTCTTGAATGCATACCAACTTGAAGACCTTTCCCTTGATCATTTTCATCCTTGAAAAAAAACTTAAACACCATATCTTCTACTTCTTTTTCTTCTTCTTTTCTTTTTGCAAAAACTTTCAAACATCACCCCCACTCAATATTCTCACCATAGCCAGAATATCATTGATCATCTCCCTATAGCCGAGTCTTCCATTCATACATATTTTCTTCTCAACTACTTTTCTACTCACACTTTGATCAATCGGTAAGTGATCCATTTCAACATTTCTTTTTTTATTTTTATTTTGTTCTTTCTCTTAGTCTAGAATCTATACCTTGGTGTGGAATGGCCATATTAATCGAGACCATCACCATACTTTCTCTCTTACGAAATCACTTTTCTCCTTATAGAAATATAGTGGAAGGCGAAACTTGGAGCTTTCGAAGTCATCATTTAATCGCTAAATTCGGTCCAAAAATCTCTAAGCTAAGGATTCTTGAGGATTGTATAATCACTTTTTATTCATTAAGATAGTGTTGATTAATTGATATTATTATAGGGACTCTATCGCTCGATCTTTCATCTTGAGATCATACAGTTTTTGTGGTAAGCCGACTTCACCCCTAAGATCAATCATTTTATAACAACGTAATATTAGTTTGGACTAATATTTATTTTGAATGGAGCAAACAAGATCGAATCAAAGGGGTAGTGTTTGGTGATCGAAAAAGGAGTGGATTCTGATCCCTTCTAGATTCAAGCGAAGAGAATTTTGGCGGATTCGAGACTTTCCACGGGTTGTGGACCCTCATCCCGGTGAGAAAGCAACTATTCGAGGTTGTTACGCAATTGTGAGGCATCGATTGTCGGGATTATCCACCGGGTTGTGGACCGTCAGCGGGAGAAGCGGCAAATCGTAGTTGTTAGCGATTAGAGGTAAAAACACTTAGATCGTTTATCTTAGAGTAAATTTACTATGTCGCGTTCATTGTCTAATTGAGAGTTGAAATATTTTTAGGTGTCAGCGATCGGGAAAGTGTAGTGCTTCTTAGTAATGTCCAGTGTGTAATCTCCACCATATTTTATGGATTAGATATTTAAAGCGTGTTAGTGGTAAATTGCTTGATTAAATCACATTTTGGTAAAATTGGGTAAAATGGCATAGTTATCACTATTTTGGTAAAGACTATGAAATTGGTATTAAGGCCCATGAAAATTACGAAAATACCCTTAATGGGCCATTTGATATTTGCTATATGGGCCAAATTGAGATAATTGCTATATGGGCCAAATTGAGATATTTGCTATATGGGCCAAATTGAGATATTTGCTATATGGGCCATTGTATATTTGTTATATGGGGCTGATTTGATATAAATTGTTATAATGAGCCATAATGTTTGTAAGAAATATCTGAATAAATTGTTGTAAATGGCTATGCATTATATACATGATTTGCATGGGATGGGATATTGTGAAGAGAAGTTACGTAGCTCTGCTACAAAATTCAGTGGCTTTGCCACAAATCGAAAAATGGCAATGCCATGTAAACTCTGTGAATCTGGTGGCTTGTCCACAATTTGATATAATGGCAATGCTATTTTGGTGTGTTAGGCGGGGTGGGTGACTAAAGCTCCCCCACGGTGTCTTTGGTTAGTGCGGGTGGTGTGTAGCGGATGGAAATTAGGTTTGGTTTAGGAATTGCATATCACATGCATATTTTATACATGTTTTTATGTTATAATTGTAAATGGGCTTTGGCCCAATAAATGTAAGTGGTTTTTGCCAGTGGACAATGGTAAGTGGGCTACACACTTTGAGTTCTAGTAACTCACCCATTTTCTTATCCTTTTGGTAATGATCAATGATGGAGACTTGGGTCGTGGATGACTCGATGGAGGCCATACTTAGTAAATGGTTAAATCACGGATTTTGGATTTCTTATAGTATTTTTAATTACTTTACTATTTTGAATTAAGGTTGTAATAAGGCCTCTGGATTAATTTTTGTTTGTTTATTGTGTGATGAATTTTATAAAGCTTTGCTTAAAGTATTTCAAATTATAATATTATTTTCTAAAAACTTAGATAAATGATTTATTCTAAAATGAATATTTAGAAAGGATTTCATAATATTTTTTCATATTTTTAAATCGAAAAATTACTCTCAAACTAATGTGATATTTTCAAAAGGCTTGAATTCTCTTTCGAATTTACAACGTCATTTCAAAAGTCACGATTTTGTAGATTATTAGTTCAAGTTTATCGATTTATCAAATCAAATCTTTGAGGTTAGTAGTATTTTATCAAATCAAACTTGTTTTCTTGATTTTTAACAAAGCAATATTTTGAAATGCACGAACAAAAGGGTTTAACATGTTTTGCTCATGTGACATACCAAATCCGCTCATAGCATGGGCGAGTTTGGGGTGTTACATAGGCGCTTCAGCAGACCAGGAGAGCGTGGGCTAGGTCGAAGTGGTAATGGTGAAGGGCAGTCGGGTGCACGGGTAGAGTATGGTTTCAGAGAAGTGCTTGCAGGAGCGAGACGGCGGAGGCTGTTTTATGCGATCGGACAGGAGAGGATGGCGGCGTACCTAACGTGATAACGTGCGTTCTTCATATCGATGTGCACATTCTTTGCTTTGATAGATATCGGATCCACCCATTCGTATGTTGCTAGTCTTTGTATCTGGAAACACGAATATTAGATTTGATATTTACGCTAGAGAAATAGCGGTAATTAGTCCTTTAGGAATGATCTTTGATAGTAAATAAATTGTTTAGAGATGTACCCTTAGAAGTACAGGAGAAACATTTTTGGCGACTTGATGGAGCGCCTTTCGGTGAGTTCGACCTTATTTTGGGCATGGACTAGTTGGTGAAACAACATGCGAACTTGGATTGTCTTTGTAAAGCGGAAAAATTATCTATCGAATGTAGTATCTACTTTAAAGCGAGAGAGGTTAGTGCGAAAAAGGTGTGGAGCATTCCTAGCCTTCATCAATGCATTGGATGCCAAGGAATTGTCGGTGGAAGGTGTTAGAGCGGTGAAGGAGTTTTTAGAGGCGTTTTCTGAAGAACTTCTGGATTGCCTCGGATTGGGAGGTAGAGTTTGGCATTGAATTATTGCGAGGAGCAGCTCAGATGTCCATTGCTCCATATAGAGTGGCGCCAGAAAGAGTTGGCGGAGGAGCTTAAAGCTCAAATTCGGGAGTTGTTGGATCGAGATTCATTCAGCCGAGTGTGTCATCGTGAGAGCACCGGTCTTGTTCATCAAGAAGAAGGATGGAGTCGATGTTTATGTGCATCGATTATAAGCGATTGAATAAATTGACGATCAATAATAGGTATCGTTCTTAGAAATTGATGATCTGTTTGACCAATTGCGAGGAGCTTGATTTTCTCGAAGATAGATTTGAGATCGGGTTATCACCAGCTTAAGGTCAAGGAGGCAGATATTCATAAGAAGGCATTTCAAACTCGTTATGGACACTTATGAGTTCTTGGTGATGCCGTTTGGGTTGACCAATGCACCATTTGCATTTATGGACATGATGAATCGGAGTCTTTAACCCCATTTAGATCGGTTAAGTGGTGGTGTTCATAAATGACATCTTGGTATATTCGAAGAATGAGGAAGAGCATGATTCACATCTACGAATAGTATTGTAAATATTGCGGGAAAAGCAACTTTATGCCAAATTTAGTAAGTGTGAATTTTGGCTAAAGGAAGTGACCTTATTGGGACATGTTGTGTCGGTCGAAGGAATTAGAGTTGATCCCAGAAAGTAGAGGCTTGGAAACCACCAAAGTCGGCCAAAAATTGAAGTTTCTTAGGGTTAGGCCCGGTTATTATCGTTGTTTTGTTGAGGTTTTAGTTGATTCTTTTGCACCTAACTAAAGCCCATTGCCTGACAAGGGAATACCATTTGTGTGAGTCGGTCCAGTGACAAGAAGGTTTAGAGAAATTGAAGATTACAGCCAGGCGCCGATCTTGATTCAACTGAGAGTTTTGGAAAAAGTTTATTGTTTATTGCGATCGTCACACCTGGGCTTAGGATGTGTGTTGATTCAAGGTGGAAAAGTGGTGGCTTATGCATCTCGTCGATTAAGGCCGCATGAAGTGAATTATCCCACTCATGATTTGGGTTAGGCTGCGGTGGTGTTTGCTTTAAAGATTTGGAGACACTATCTATCACGGTAAGAAATCCGATCATTTATCGGATCATAAGAGTCTAAAGTACCTCCTTACTCAAAGAGTTGAACTTAAGAGCGAGTGGATAGAGCGTTGAAGGATTATGACTTCTCAATCGAGTATCATCTGGAAAGGCTAGCGTGGTGGCGGTTAGCGTTGGCGTAGGGTGATATCGGTTGAAGGCGATGTTAAGCTCATCTCGACTTATATGAAGATGGTAGATGCGCTGGCTTGAACTTCGGAGTGAAGCTGCGTGGGTAAAGTCGATTAAGGAAGCGATTATCGGATGAAAAGTTGGGTTCCTTATTTGGCTAGTGGAAAGTGGTGTGAAAGGGATTTTGGAATAAATAATGATGGAGTATTGTGTTTCTACGGAAGAAGTTTGTATGCCCAAAGATTCAAATTGAGACAAAGCGATTACTGCGAGAGCGTATAGTAGCCCATATGCTATGCACCAGGGAAATAAAATGTATCAAGACCTCAAAGTGAGCGGTATTGGTGGCTAGGGTTAAAAGCGGGAGGATCTTGAATTCGTGAGTAGGTGTTAACATGTCAACAAGTGAAGGCGGAACATCAATTGCCGTCGGGATTGCTACAACGAAGCGAAGATTCCCTTATGGAAATGGGAACAAATAGCGATGGACTTCGTTAGTGGGCTACCCTTATAACCTACTAAGAAAGATTCCATTTGATGTAGTGGATCGATTGTGAAAATTGCCCATTTCCTACTGTTAAATGCACAGGATTACTCATTGCGAAGTTGGTCAAGTTGTACATAAGAGGTTGTGAGGTTACATGGGGTACGGTGTCTATCATTTGGACGGGGACCCTAGGTTTACATCACCCGGTTTTGAAAACCTTACATGAAGCTTTAGGGAACCAAGCTTAATTTTATACGCGGCATTTCATCCTCGATCGGATAATCGATCGGAAAGTAATCGAGTTACGAAAGACATGTTAGAGGTTGTGTGATTGACTTGAGGGTAGTTGGGAGGATTTCCTACCGTTAGCGATTTGCTTATAACAATAGTTATCAATCCGAGTATCCAAATGGCACCTCTGAGGCATTGTATGGTGCGTAAGTGTCGTACTCCTACTTGTTGGGTACAATTGGGGAAGCGGCGATTCTTTAGGTCGAAGGTGATATCAAGGAAGCGGAGAAAGGTAAAGGTAATTGAAGCCCATACGGTTAAAGGAAAGCAGATAGACAAAAAATCGTATGCGGATCTAAAGCGTAAGATGTTGAGTTTGCGGAGGGAGATCAAGTCTTTCTAAAGGTCTCACCTTGGAAGAAGATCTTGATTTGGAAGGAAGGGCAAGAAGTTGAGCCCTAGGTTCATCGGACACGTCTGGGTGTGTTGAAGCGTGTTGGGCAGGTGGCTTATCGACAGAGTTACCTCGAAGTTAGATCGGATACATAGTGTATTTCATGTCTCAATGTTAGGCATTACCAATCGAATCTGTCTCATATAGTGTCGGTGAAGAATTGAGATAAGACACGATTTGTCGTTCGGAGGCAGGGTGTAAATTCTAGATCCGGAGACGTTAAAGTCTGCGAGAAGGAAGGCGTAGATAGTTAGTCAAAGTTTTATGGCGCAATCACGGATCGGAGGAAGCTACATGGAGCTGAGGGCGTGATTTGGCGGCAATATCCTCACCTCTTTTAATCGAGTAAATTGCGAGAATGAAATTTTCTTTAAGAAGTTAAATTGTAACATCCTAAAACTTGGAAATTTATGTGTTGCATTGTTTTTGGTGTTAAGCTAGTTAAATTATTAATTGTGTATGTTTAGGAAGTCTGAGAAGGCTCAGGGGTTTATTTGGACCTAGTAAAAACTTTTGACATTTAGCACTTTAAGGAGATGGGTAAGTGACCTTAAAGCATATGAAATAAATGAGTAAATAACTAGCATAAGTGAGCATATGGTAAAGAGGTTATGGCACCACATGTATTACCTTGAGGGAAGAAGTTCGAATCCGCTTTGTGTGCATTTTTACTTTTATTTTGCATTCCTTCCCTAAAGTGTCGGCCAAGGAGTATTTATGGTAAGGTGGACTTCTTTATTTTTAGTAAGGTGGCTAAAAGAATAAGGCAAGGTTGAGGTTGGGAAAGGAATCAAAAGAAATAGGTAAGTAAAGAGAACAAGAGGCTTATTTAAGTGGATAGTGTTTTGGAAAGTTTGGGTGGCCAAACTTTTATCCTAGGGGATGAATGTGGGACGGTTTGGGGCTAGGGTGATGGCACAGATTTTATGCTTGATGTTTTGGTGAGACTAAAGTGTTAGTCTTGGTCAAAATACCAATATCATCAATTGTGTCTTTTCTCAAAACTCCTATCCTCCTAGCGAGATTTGGTCATTGGCAATTGAGTAAAATTTTTGGTTCTTTTGGCCAATTCCTATTACTTAACTTTGGTATCATTTCTCTTTTCTCTCCAAACTCCTTTCTCTCTTTGTAGAGACCCTACACAACCTTGAGAGAGCATATTCCATTTCTTACTTTCTTCTTGCCAGATGGATTTAAACTTTGAGACCATTTCTTTGTTCACACATCATTCTTGGCAGAAACTAATCCATCATTCCTCTTCTTCTTTTCTTTTTAGCAAAATCCTTCAAGTATCACTTCCACTCTAATAGTTTTCACCATAGTGAAATGTTGAGTCCACTATTTCTCTATGGCCAAGACCTTCCATTCTTTCATTGATCTTCCTTTTTCATTTGAGTTGTCACTCACCTTGAACAATCGGTAAGTACTCTTTTCAATTCTTTTTATTTTCTTCTTTACATTTGCCGAATCCACATGTTTGGCTTAGGAGGTCTTTTGCCAGAAATCATCATTTATTTCTCTTAGACAAGATCCCTTTCTTCTTATTAGTGATATTGTAGAAGAAAGCGAACCTTCATTCTTCCAAAGTCGCCGCATTACCGCTAGAAATCGGTTCTAAAATCTTTAAAGGTATGTAACATCCTAAAATTTGAGTTTTGTATGTGTTGACATTAAATTGGTGATTAAGCATGTTAGATTATTAATTTGTTTGTTGAAGAGTCCTGAGAAGGCTTGGGATACATTTGGACCTAGTAAGAAAATTTTAGCATTTAGTACTTTAAAAAGAGTAACATATGAAATTTTTAGTAAGTAACTAACATAAAATTTGAGCTAATAGTTAAGGATATCGCCATATGCTTATTGTCTTGAGGAGAGTCAAGATCCATGGTACACATTTTGTGACTTAAATTTTTGCACTCATGCAGCATGTATGCACTTGGCTTTATTTTTGGAAGGTTGGACTTTTAGTTTTATGGCCAGGTGGCTAATGGATTAAGGAAGGAATTAGACATAGGAAAGGAATCAATAGAGATATGGTATGTAGGGGAACAAGTGAAAGCAGAGAATTGAGGGAATGGAGGTATGAAAAGTAAAGTTGTGGCAAATGTTGACCCCTTTTTGGCTTGAACATCGATAGTTTTTGGGGCTAGGGAGAGTGGTCGAATGTTGTTAGTAGTTTTAGTTAGGATTAAGAGATTAGTTTTAGTCGATTTCTTAGCATCATGTGTATCAAAAAATTCTCTCCAACCTACTTCTATCTAGAATTTTATCATAAGAAAAGAGTAAAGATTTTGTTTTTCTTTTGGCCATTTTCATCTTTAATGACCATTTTGATATCATCTTTTCAACCTTCAACTCTATTCCTCTTTACTGTAGAATCCTTATAGTCTTTGAGTGACATTTTCTTTGTCTTCCATTTAGTAGATTATTCACCAGCCATGAGACCACTTTCTTTGTTTCATCTTCCATCATTGAAAATCGATACATAAACACTCTCTTTTTCTTTTAATTCTTTTCTCTCTTTCCTTCCTTCTTACAAAAGAACTTTTTAAACATTTTTTCTTCTCCTCCTCAAAATCTTTCATCACTGGCCAATGATATTAATAATCATCTTAAGTAGAATCTTGAGATTCTCATATATTTCTTCTCGATCATTTCTTCTATTCAAACATTGGACAATCAGTAAGGAATTCTCTTCATTAGTTTCTATTTTGTTATTTTATTGCTTTTGGCTGAATCCATAGGAGTTGGCTTAGGAAAGTTTTTTTAATGAAATAATCGTTCATTTCTTAGGCAAATCTCTTGCCTTCGTTTTTATGTTAGTGAAATAGTGGAGGGCCAAAATCACCATCTCCTCGAAGTTATCTCAAAGAATCATTAGAGTTTGGATCAAAACCTTCCAAGGTAAAGAAGAGAATTCTTCATGGATTTCATGATCACCCTCGATATTATCAAAATGATTATCAATTTGGAATGAAATGTAGAAAATTTTATATAGGGATTGTTTTGAGGATCACTCGAGGAACATTATTAGTAAGCCTAGCTATATCATTTCTTTAAGTCCATACTTTATTATATTATCGATTTACTAAAGATCTGAATAGAGGCCAGTAGTAGCGTTTTGAAAGGGGAAATCTAGTAGTGATTCCAAAGGTGTGGTTTGGCATTCTCGACTCCTAGATTCAAGCAGAAGGTTCGTTTCGGCAGATCGAGACTTTCCCATAAGGTTGTGGACCCTCCTCTAGTGAAAAATAAATTATTAAAGAGTTCTCCATGATTTGGAGTCATTAGGTATTCATGGTTTTCCAACGGGTTGTGGGCCAAAATCCACTGGGGAAAATGAACCAAATAAAGTAGTTGATAGCGATTCAGGGTAAAAATCCTGAAGTAGTTTATCTTAGAATAAATTACTATAAGTGTTAATAAGTCTAATCGAAGCGTTAAAAATATTCTAGGTATTGATGATCAAGAAAGTGTAGTACTCCATTTTGTGTCAGTGTGTAATCTACTTTACCATATCTGAGGTAGGTTGGATAACTATATTGTAATAATCGTTGGATTAAATCTGAAGTTAGTGAAATCGGAGTAAAATAATTATATTTATCATTTTAATTGTAAAAATATAGAAATCGGTTATTAAGGCGAAGTAGAAAATTACAGAGTTGCACTTAATGCATTTAAATGCGATAAAAGTATTTGAATGGGCCATATAGTGATATGTGATAAATGGGCCAAATGTGATATAAAGCAGTTTATGGGCCAAATGTGATACTTGATTTATGGGCCAAATGTGATAGCGCGTTTATGGGCCAAATGTGATATTGGCTACATGAGCCAAAATGTGCTATGGGCGGATTAGCGAGAATTTTTATATTGGGCCATATGTTTGTAATAATTATAGGAATGGATTAGTAGTAATTGAATATGCATAATTTATACATGATTTGCATAGGTTGGGATATTTAATGAAACAATACGTAGC